>JAIOJX010000031.1:134146822-134746822 GCA_022376925.1 Tragulus kanchil
TTACCATTTCATTCTCCAGGGATCTTCAAACCTGCGACTCCTCTGTCTCCTGCATGGGCAGGCAGGTTCTTTACCATAGTGCCACCTGGGAAGCCCACTGGGAGCTTGGATGGATGCAGACACAGATTGTTGAGCACTAAAGACCCTGCTTGGAGCCATCACACTGTGTGCTCTGCCTCCATGGGCCCTTGTGCACTGGATCATAATCACTCACCCATCTACCTTATTAGAATTCTCCTTGTTGGGAATGACAAAGTCCTGTTTGTCTCTGTAGCTTTAGGGACACTTGTAGGTTTGTGTCCAACTGTGGACTGTAGCCCATCAGGCTTCTCTGCCCATGGAATTTCCCAATCAAAAATACTGGAATGGGTTACAATTTTCTTCTCCAAGGGATCTCTCCTCACCCAGAGATCGAATCTGTGTCTCCTACATTGCCGGTGGGTTCTTTTCCATTGAGCCACCAGGAAAGCATGTTGGGCAATTGAATGGGCCAGGGCAGGTGTCCTCAGGGTACAGAAAAGCAAGATGGCTCCCTCTTCACCTCTTCTCTTTCCTCCCAAGGTTGAGGAAGTGTCAGCTGGAGGCTGGGGCCTGCCAGGAGCTCGCCTCTGTGCTGGGCACCAGCCGCCATCTGGCGGAGCTGGACCTGACAGGAAATGCCCTGGAGGACTCGGGCTTGAGGCTCCTGTGTCAAGGTTTGAGGCACCCGGGCTGCAGGCTGCGGATCTTGTGGTGAGTTCTAACCTGCGTCTCCATGAGACTGACTACCCTAGGGACCTCACATGGGTTTCCTTGGTGGCTCAAATGATGAAGAATCGCCTGCCATGCCGGAAACATGGGTTCGATTCATGGGTGGGAAGATCCCCTGGAGGAGGAAATGGCAACCCGCTCCAGTATTCTTGCCTGGAGAGTCCCATGGACAGAGGACCCTGGCGGACTACGATCCACGGGGCCACAAAGAGTCAGACACAATGGAGCGACTGACAGAGGGAACTCATATAAGTGGAATTTCTTTTTGTTTTTTAAACGTATTTATTTATGTATGTATTTATTTATTTTTAATCTTCATCCATCTTTATTTTTGGCCTGTGTGGGCCTCCCATTGCAGTGGCCTCTTTCATTGCTGAGCACAAGCTCTGGGCGCAGGTACTCCAGAGCACTGGCTCTTTATTGGACACACCTGCCCAGCCACTTCGTGGCACATAGGATCTTCCTAGGGCAGGGATTGAACCTGTGCCCCTTGCACTGCAAGGCAGACTCTTTACCCACTGGACCACCAGGGAAGCCCTATAAGTGGAATTTCAAAGCCGTTGTCTTTTTGTGACTCGCTTATTTCATTTAGCACAGTGTTTCCAAGGTTCATCCCTATTGTAACGTGTCAGAATTTCCTTCCTTCCTGGAACTTCTCTGGCAGTCCAGTGGGGAAGACTCCATGCTTCCAGTGCTGGGGGCTGAGGGGTGGTATGTAGGATTGATCTCTGGTTGGACAACTAAGACTCCTCTGCCCATGGAATTTCCCAATCAAAAATACTGGAATGGGTTACAATTTTCTTCTCCAAGGGATCTCTCCTCACCCAGAGATCGAATCTGTGTCTCCTACATTGCCGGTGGGTTCTTTTCCATTGAGCCACCAGGAAAGCATGTTGGGCAATTGAATGGGCCAGGGCAGGTGTCCTCAGGGTACAGAAAAGCAAGATGGCTCCCTCTTCACCTCTTCTCTTTCCTCCCAAGGTTGAGGAAGTGTCAGCTGGAGGCTGGGGCCTGCCAGGAGCTCGCCTCTGTGCTGGGCACCAGCCGCCATCTGGCGGAGCTGGACCTGACAGGAAATGCCCTGGAGGACTCGGGCTTGAGGCTCCTGTGTCAAGGTTTGAGGCACCCGGGCTGCAGGCTGCGGATCTTGTGGTGAGTTCTAACCTGCGTCTCCATGAGACTGACTACCCTAGGGACCTCACATGGGTTTCCTTGGTGGCTCAAATGATGAAGAATCGCCTGCCATGCCGGAAACATGGGTTCGATTCATGGGTGGGAAGATCCCCTGGAGGAGGAAATGGCAACCCGCTCCAGTATTCTTGCCTGGAGAGTCCCATGGACAGAGGACCCTGGCGGACTACGATCCACGGGGCCACAAAGAGTCAGACACAATGGAGCGACTGACAGAGGGAACTCATATAAGTGGAATTTCTTTTTGTTTTTTAAACGTATTTATTTATGTATGTATTTATTTATTTTTAATCTTCATCCATCTTTATTTTTTGGCCTGTGTGGGCCTCCCATTGCAGTGGCCTCTTTCATTGCTGAGCACAAGCTCTGGGCGCAGGTACTCCAGAGCACTGGCTCTTTATTGGACACACCTGCCCAGCCACTTCGTGGCACATAGGATCTTCCTAGGGCAGGGATTGAACCTGTGCCCCTTGCACTGCAAGGCAGACTCTTTACCCACTGGACCACCAGGGAAGCCCTATAAGTGGAATTTCAAAGCCGTTGTCTTTTTGTGACTCGCTTATTTCATTTAGCACAGTGTTTCCAAGGTTCATCCCTATTGTAACGTGTCAGAATTTCCTTCCTTCCTGGAACTTCTCTGGCAGTCCAGTGGGGAAGACTCCATGCTTCCAGTGCTGGGGGCTGAGGGGTGGTATGTAGGATTGATCTCTGGTTGGACAACTAAGATCCCACATGCCATGAGGCCAAAATAATTTTTTTAAATTTAAACAATAAAGAAATAGTTTCTGTCTCAAGGATAAATAATATTCCTATTTTGTGTGTATATGTATATATATATATATACATAGTATATGTATAAATGTGTGTCTAATACATTTTGTTTAGTCATTCATTCATCCATCGATGGACACTTGGATGGCTTCCACCTTTTGGTTCTTTTGAATGAACATTAGTGTAGAAATATTTCTTTGTAGCCCTGCTTTCAGTTTGTTTCACTATATAATCAAAAGTGAAATTGATGAATCATATAATTATTTTCAATTTTTAAAAAAATTTTATGTATTTATTTATTTTTGGCTATCCTGGATTTTCACTGCTGCTGCAGACTCTTCTCTAGTTGCAGGGAGTGGGGGCTACTCTCCAGTTGAGGTGAGCAGACTTTTTGTTGCAGTGACTTCTCTCGTTGTGGAACTCAGGCTCTAGGACTCACAGGCTTCAGTAGTTGCAGCACATGGGCTCCATAGTTGCAGCTCTGAGGCTCTAGAGCACAGGCTCCATAGTTGTGGTTCACGGGCTCAGTTGCTCTGCAGCATGTGGGTTCTTCCTGGATCAGGGATCAAACCTGTGTCTAACCTTTGTTATTTTCTGTTTGTTTGTTTGTTTTTTTCTTTTGGATAATGTCTATCCCAATGGGTCTGAGGTGATGTCTCACTGGGCTTTTAGTTTTCGTTTTCCTAATACTTAATAATGTTGAGCATCTTTTCTTGTGATTTGTGACCATTTTATGTCTTCTTTGAAGAGGCCTAGTCAAGCCTTTGACCATTTTCCCACTGCAAGGCAGACTCTTTACCCACTGGACCACCAGGAAGCCCTATAAGTGGAATTTCAAAGCCGTTGTCTTTTGTGACTCGCTTATTTCATTTAGCACAGTGTTTCCAAGGTTCATCCCTATTGTAACGTGTCAGAATTTCCTTCCTTCCTGGAACTTCTCTGGCAGTCCAGTGGGGAAGACTCCATGCTTCCAGTGCTGGGGGCTGAGGGGTGGTATGTAGGATTGATCTCTGGTTGGACAACTAAGATCCCACATGCCATGAGGCCAAAATAATTTTTTTTTTAAATTTAAACAATAAAGAAATAGTTTCTGTCTCAAGGATAAATAATATTCCTATTTTGTGTGTATATGTATATATATATATACATAGTATATGTATAAATGTGTGTCTAATACATTTTGTTTAGTCATTCATTCATCCATCGATGGACACTTGGATGGCTTCCACCTTTTGGTTCTTTTGAGTGAACATTAGTGTAGAAATATTTCTTTGTAGCCCTGCTTTCAGTTTGTTTCACTATATAATCAAAAGTGAAATTGATGAATCATATAATTATTTTCAATTTTTAAAAAAATTTTATGTATTTATTTATTTTTGGCTATCCTGGATTTTCACTGCTGCTGCAGACTCTTCTCTAGTTGCAGGGAGTGGGGGCTACTCTCCAGTTGAGGTGAGCAGGCTTTTTGTTGCAGTGACTTCTCTCGTTGTGGAACTCAGGCTCTAGGACTCACAGGCTTCAGTAGTTGCAGCACATGGGCTCCATTGTTGTGGCTCTGAGGCTCTAGAGCACAGGCTCCATAGTTGTGGTTCACGGGCTCAGTTGCTCTGCAGCATGTGGGTTCTTCCTGGATCAGGGATCAAACCTGTGTCTAACCTTTGTTATTTTCTGTTTGTTTGTTTGTTTTTTTCTTTTGGATAATGTCTATCCCAATGGGTCTGAGGTGATGTCTCACTGGGCTTTTAGTTTTCGTTTTCCTAATACTTAATAATGTTGAGCATCTTTTCTTGTGATTTGTGACCATTTTATGTCTTCTTTGAAGAGGCCTAGTCAAGCCTTTGACCATTTTCCCACAAGTTGTTTATTTGGAAGCATTGCTCTTAAGATTGGGACAGGCATTTGCAGCAACATGGATAAACCTAGAGCTGATCAGACTGAGAGAAGTCAGAAAGAGAAAAACAAATGGTATCACTTATACATGAAATCTAAAATACGACACAAATGAACATTTCTACAAAATAGAAACAGACTCACTGTGGCAGAGAACAGACTTATGGCTGCCAAGGGGGAGGCGGGGCGAGGGAAGGAAGGATTGAGAGTTTGGGGTTAGCAGATGGAAGCCGTTGTATACAGGATGGATAAACAACAAGGCCCTACTGTATAGCACAAGGAACTATATTCAATATCCAGTGACAAACCATAATGGAAAAGAATATGAAAAAGAATGTATATATGTATAACTTCATCATTTTGCTCTATGGCAGAAATGAACACACACTGTAAATCAACTGTACATTAATAAAATCTTTAAAAGATTGGGGGCAAGGGGCATAAAATCAGCCTTCTACAAGAAGGAACTGGATTTCCTTCAGGCTGAAGATTTGCCACATCACCAGTGCTGCGTGTGAAGACCTGGTGTCCACCCTCGATGTGAACCAGAGCCTGGTGGAGTTGGACCTGAGCCTGAATGACCTGGGGGACAGTGGGGTGCTGCTGCTGTGTGAGGGCCTCAGGCACCCCCGGTGCAAACTCCAGACCCTCCGGTGAGTCCCATTTCTTCACCGTCCTCCAAATCCAAAGTCAAGATCCCTGCCCTCCTGCCTGGGCTCAGTAGGGCATCTCTCTCCCTCCTCTTCTCACCTCTGGCTCTGTCAGCCACCTTTCACAGGTTTGTCTGCCACAGGATCTTTGCCCAAGCAGTTCCTTCTTCCTGGAATGCACTCCTCTTTCCTCTTTTTTTTCCTTTTAATATTATTTTCTTCATTTGGCTGCCCCTGGGTCTTAGTTGCAGCATGCAGGATCTTTACTTGTGGCATGTAAACTCTTAGCTGCAGCATGGGAATCTAGTTTCCTGACTAGGTTCCAATTCCAGGTCACTGGACCACCAAAGAACTCCCCTGAGATGCATTTCTACTCTGATTTCTCCTTTTTTGACCCTGATAACACCTGTTTCATCTGTTAGGACTCAAGGCAAATGTTTCTTCTTCCTGCACACCTCATTTAAGCCTAAATAAGTTCCACTTTTAGGATCATACTTGACTTTATTCTTCTCAGCGTCACTTATCAAAATGTATAATGTGAAAAAAAAAAAGTATAGTGTGTGTGTGTGTGTGTGTGTGTGTGTGTTGTCTTCCTGATTGGGGGTGTTTTTTTGGCTCAGATATTAGATTTTTAAATGATGGAATAGATGGAAAAAACAAATGAACAGCAATGAAAAAAAAAATGGGGAATTCCCTGGTGGTCCAGTGGTTAGGACTCTGCACTTTCATTGTTGAGGACCTGAGTTCGATCCCTGACTGGGGAACTAAGATCCCGTAAACTGCTGAGTGGGGGGTAAAAAAATCACAGCAAAGCTGTCAATTCTCTCTTGCCCTACCCTGTGCCTCTCCCCAGTGGTAACCACTAGTTTGTTCTCTATATCTGTGAGTCTGCTTCTTTTATCTGATATTCACTAGTGTTTTGATACAACAGCACTGGGGTTTTTTTTTGGCCACTTCTATTGGTCTTTCATTTATATATTTTCATCCATCTTTGTTCTTTGGCCTGTGTGGCCATCCAATCACAGTGGCCTCTCTACCTGCAGAGCACCAGCTCTGGGCGCATGCATTCCAGAGCTTTGGCTCGATAGTCAGACACATTGTGACTCCAGCTGCTGTGTGAGGGCCTCAGGCACCCGGTGCAAACTCCAGACCCTCCGGTGAGTCCCATTTCTTCACCGTCCTCCAAATCCAAAGTCAAGATCCCTGCCCTCCTGCCTGGGCTCAGTAGGGCATCTCTCTCCCTCCTCTTCTCACCTCTGGCTCTGTCAGCCACCTTTCACAGGTTTGTCTGCCACAGGATCTTTGCCCAAGCAGTTCCTTCTTCCTGGAATGCACTCCTCTTTCCTCTTTTTTTTCCTTTTAATATTATTTTCTTCATTTGGCTGCCCCTGGGTCTTAGTTGCAGCATGCAGGATCTTTACTTGTGGCATGTAAACTCTTAGCTGCAGCATGGGAATCTAGTTTCCTGACTAGGTTCCAATTCCAGGTCACTGGACCACCAAAGAACTCCCGTGAGATGCATTTCTACTCTGATTTCTCCTTTTTTGACCCTGATAACACCTGTTTCATCTGTTAGGACTCAAGGCAAATGTTTCTTCTTCCTGCACACCTCATTTAAGCCTAAATAAGTTCCACTTTTAGGATCATACTTGACTTTATTCTTCTCAGCGTCACTTATCAAAATGTATAATGTGAAAAAAAAAAAGTATAGTGTGTGTGTGTGTGTGTGTGTGTGTGTGTTGTCTTCCTGATTGGGGGTGTTTTTTTGGCTCAGATATTAGATTTTTAAATGATGGAATAGATGGAAAAAACAAATGAACAGCAATGAAAAAAAAAAATGGGGAATTCCCTGGTGGTCCAGTGGTTAGGACTCTGCACTTTCATTGTTGAGGACCTGAGTTCAATCCCTGACTGGGGAACTAAGATCCCGTAAACTGCTGAGTGGGGGGTAAAAAAATCACAGCAAAGCTGTCAATTCTCTCTTGCCCTACCCTGTGCCTCTCCCCAGTGGTAACCACTAGTTTGTTCTCTATATCTGTGAGTCTGCTTCTTTTATCTGATATTCACTAGTGTTTTGATACAACAGCACTGGGGTTTTTTTTTGGCCACTTCTATTGGTCTTTCATTTATATATTTTCATCCATCTTTGTTCTTTGGCCTGTGTGGCCATCCAATCACAGTGGCCTCTCTACCTGCAGAGCACCAGCTCTGGGCGCATGCATTCCAGAGCTTTGGCTCGATAGTCAGACACATTGGTCCAGCCACTCCGCAGCACATGGGATCTTCCCAGGCCAGAGATCAAACCAGCGCCCCTTGCACTGCAAGGCGGTGTTCTTACCCACTAGACCACCAGGGAAGCCCACAACAGCACTTTTGACCCCATTAAGCTGCAGACATCTAGGAATTCCATGGCAGTGCAGTGGTTAGGACTTCACACTCACTGCTGAGAGCCCAGATTCAATCCCTGGTCAGGGAACTAAGATTCAACCCCTTCCTCCCCCAAAAAATCTTCAGAAAGAGTGAAGTTTTCTCTCTCCTGTGCTTTTGTCTCCCCAGGCTCGGCATTTGTCGGCTCGGCTCTGCAGCCTGTGAGGGTCTCTCTGCTGTGCTTGGGGCCAACCCCCACCTCCGGGAACTGGACCTGAGCTTTAATGACCTGGGAGACTGCGGCATGTCCTTGCTGTGTGAGGGGCTGCGACATCCCACCTGCAGGCTCCAGAAACTGTGGTGAGTGGCTGGGAGTCAGGGCTGCTTCTGGTGGTGCTGGTCCCTGCGGTGAGGGGCGTTTTCCTGTCCTTGTCTTTTTTTTCTTTATTTTTTTTTTTCCTTTTCCCCACCATGCCTCTTTTATTTATATTTATTTTCATCCATCTTTTTATTCTTTGGCATGTGTGGGCCTCCCATTGCAGTGGCCTCTCTCACCGCAGAGCACTGGCTCTGGGAGCATGTGCTCCAGAGACCACCAGGGAAACTCTGTCTTCTTTTTTCTTTTTTTGCGGGGAGGGGGTTGGGGGCAGGTTCGGGAGGGAGGGGGATGAGCGGGCCACCTCTATTGGTCTTTCATTTATCTATTTTCAGCCATCTTTGTTCTTTGGCCCGTGTGGGCCTTCCATTGCAGTGGCCTCTGTTGTCGCAGAGTACTGGCTCTGGGCACATGCTCTCCAGAGCTCCAGCTCGGTAACTGGACACATCGGTCCAGCTGCTCCGTGGCACGTGGAATCTTCCCATGCCAGGGATCAAACCGGTGCCCCTTGCACTGCAAGGCGGTATCCTTACCCACTGGACCACCAGGGAAGCCCCCCCTGTCTTCTTTCTATTGGATGGTTATCCTTCCATCTCTCTGGAAGATACAAGATGCTCAGAGGTGAAAAGAAAAACTGTGTGTGAACAACTCACAGTCATTTATCCTCTGGAATACAAACAGAAGATGCTGAATTTTTTCATCAAGTCTTTGCCTTTAAACATGTTCTGTAGAACTCCCCTTTTCTCTTGATCTTTACTTGGGCAGATTTATACCTTTCTGGTAAGCCTTACCTTATAAAAATTCAGTCTGGTCCAGAGGAAATTTCAGTCAAATGTTAATGGACCTTTCTTCCTTCCCATTTCTCCCAATATGAGCAAACCTCTTCCTCCCAAAAGACTTAGAATGAGGGGTGTATTTACATTTTTAAATTAATTTCATTTATTTACTTATTGGCTGTGCTGGGTCTTCATGGTCATGAGTGGGCTTGTCTCTAGTTGCAGAGAGCAGGGCCTGCACTTCATTGTGGTGCCTGAGCTTCTCATTGCCTTGGCTTCTCTTGGTGTGGAGCAGGGACTCTAAGTAGGCAGCAGGGCTTGGGAGTTGCAACTCTTGGGGTCTGGAGCACTGGCTCGGGAGTTGCGGAGCACAGACTTGGTTGCTCCCTGACATGTGGCATCTTTCTAGACCAGGGATCAAACCCATACCCCCAGGCTTAGCTGGCAGATTCTTAGCCACTGGATCACCAGCAAAGCCCAGGTATATCTATTTTTAATTTTCTTCCACTTGTGAATCCCTTGCTTATCTGGGGCCCTGGGTTACAGGAAACTACGATGAGGGCTTTGGGACAGCATCTCTCCCTTTTATTTATGTAATTAATTTTTGGCTGCGCTGGGTCTTGGCTGCTACAAGCAGGCTTCCTTTAGTTGACGTGCACAGGCTTCTCTCTGCTGTGGCTTCTCTTGTTATGGAGCACAGGGCTCTAGAGTGCAGGCTCAGTAGTTGTGGTAGAAGGACTTAGTTGCTGCTCAGCTTGGGGGATCTTCCCAGATTAGGAGTCGAACCCACATCTCCTGCATTGGCAGGCGGATGCTTAACTGCCGGACCACCAGTGAAAGCCCTGTCTCTCCCTTAAATGAGTGCTGCCACGTTCCCTCTGGGGATATCAGGACCACCCGCTCCCCGTCCGGCAGGTGTCTGCCTACTGCTAGAGCTTGCAGACTTTAATCTCAGAGGTGGGGATTTCAATGAGAAACTGGGATACAGCGGCCAGAAGGGGGAATTCTTGGCCACGGAATCAGGATGCCCATTACAGACAGAGCTGTGAATTGAGAAATCTCTTTACCTTTTCTTCTTCTTTTTTTTTTTTAATTGTTTTTTGAACTTCCCTGGTAGTTCAATGGTAAAGCGTCTGCTTGCCAATGCAGGAGATACAGGTTGGATCCCTGATTCAAGAAGGTCTCACGTGCCGTGGAGCAGCTAAGCCTGTGTGCCACAACTACTGAGTCGGAGCACTAGAGCCTGGGAGCCACAACTGCTGAGCCTACATGCTGCAGCTGCTGAAGCCCACATGCCTTTAGGGCCTGTGCTCTGCAACAAGAGAAGCCACTGCCATGATAAGCCCAAACACCTCGACTAGGGAGTGGCCCCTGGTCACCACAATTACAGAAAAGCACATGCAGCAATGAAGATCCAGCACAGCCAAAGATAAACAAATAAAATTATTAAAAATTTAAATTTGTATCAGAGCATAGTTGCTTTGCAGTGTTAGTCTACTCTACAGCAAAGGGAAAGGTCTTTAAATGCCTATATTAGATGCTTTCCATCATCACATCGACCATAACCTGAACTGATTTGACTCTACCCTACTTTTTCTCAAACTGATCCCTAAATACATCACCCTGATTTCTTTCAAAGATGACACTTTCCAACAGTAACTACCAATTTTGCTTCAAATATTTCTTCTCTTCCACAGGCTGGATAGCTGTGGCCTCACAGCCAATGCTTGTGAGGACATTTCTTCAGTCCTGGGGGTCAACCAGACCCTCACAGACCTTTATCTGACCAACAATGCCTTGGGGAACACGGGTGTCAGGCTGCTGTGCAAGAGGCTGAGCCAGCCGGGCTGCAAGCTTCGCATCCTCTGGTGAGAGATGGTTCCTGCTTCTGGAGGAGACAGGACATGGGGCTTGGCATCAGGAGTCAATATGCTCAGTCACTCTTTGCGACCCCATGGACTGCAACCCGCCAGGCTCTTCTGTCCACGGGATTCTCAGGCAAGAATACTGGTGTGAGTTGCTATTCCCTTCTCCAGGGGATCTTCCCGACTCAGGGACCGGACCTGGGTCCCCCACATTGCAGGCAGATTCCTTACTGTCTGAGCTACCAGGGAAGCCCTTTCATAAGATTATTACAAATTAAATTTGTTAGCACAGGCTAGGGACTTAAAATGGGGTGTACCTTGGAGTAAGCTCATTTCCCAACAGGATGTGGTTTCAAATGAAGAACTTGTTAATGGGATTGCGTGTTTTAACCGAGGAGGCATGAGATTTGCTATCATAACTGAATGCCTCAATAGTGGTCTGAACTATTTCCCATCTTGTGTTCTCAGGTTATTTGGAATGGACCTGAATAAAATGACCCACCGAAGCTTAGCGGCACTTCGAGTAACAAAACCTTACTTGGACATTGGCTGCTGAGGGGCTCCGACTGCTGATCCTCAGGACACAAGAGGATCGTTCCCAGGACCCAGGAATCATGACCTGACTCTTGACTTCTCAACAGACAGGCTTCTCTCCAGGACAGTGTTTGTTGCTTGGGGGCTGTGTGATCACCCAGCTACAGAGTGTGGACTCTTAGTTTTGAGAGTTAGTGCCCTGGAAAAAATTTAGGGCAGAGTCCCAGATGATTCTAGAATAGAAGCTCTCCCAACAGAGAGTAATTTTGTACCCCCCTCCCCTATGTCTTTCCTCCTGGAACACTTGGTGGTGTCAAAGGACATCAGGGTCGGGGAGCTACTGGCATCTTGTGAGGTGCTGGTAAACATTGTACAACACACAAAACAGCTCCCGCCACAAAGTCTGAGGGACCTGATGACCCAAACCCCACCTTGGCCAGGTCTGGGTTTCCTCACTATAGGAGGTCTGGATAAGGAACATAGTGCTGCCTATGAAGAAAACTAATGGGGAATTCCGGAGGGGCCAGGAGGAGGAAGAAGATGACCAAACCTCCCAGAGTGTTTCTCCCTGAATCCATCTTAGCTGAGAAATGCGCCCATCACCAAGGAGGACGCTGAGTCACCAGATATGGGCCAAGTAAGAAGACAAGACAACCTGGAAAATGACCCTATTACCATAAACCCTAAGACAGTTAGCCACACGGCAGAGCAATCCTTCTTGCTTCCGTCATTCAACTGCTCTCCACCCTCCCAATAAAGTCTTTTTTTTTTTTCCTTGTTTTCTTTAGACACAGAGTCTCACTATATTGCCCAGACTGGAGGACAGTGGCTATCCACAGGCATGATCCCACTGCTGATCAGCACCAGAGTTTTGGCCTGCTCTGTCTTTTTTTTTTTTAGTTCTATTTTTATTTGGCTGTGGCAGGTCTTCTTTGCTGTCCAGGCTTTTCTCCAGCTGTAGCACGCGAGGACTCCTCTCTAGTTGTCGTGCTCTGGCTTCTCCCTTTGGGAAACACAGGCTCTAGGGCACATGGGCTTCAGTAGTTGCGGCACATGGGCTTAGTAGTCGCGGCTCCGAGGCTCTAGAGCATGGGCTCAATCATTGTGGCTGATGGGCTTAGTTGCTCTGCATCATGTGGGATCTTCCCTGATCAGGGATCAAACCCGTGTCTCCTGCATTGGCAGGCGAACTCTTTTACCAATGAGCCATCAGGGAAGTCCCCCAGGAAAATCTGCTGTCTTACAGTTGAGCAAGAGCTAGAAAGTGCTGGGGCTCGAGCTAGGAAACGTCAGGCTATGCCAACGCTTGCAAACTGCACCCAGATGCCAGGAACATGTCATGCTGAAGTCTGCGAAGATGAGTTTACTAGGGAGCAGAAGAAATTTGTAGGTAAGATTTACTGTAAACAGTGAAAGGTTGAAAACTCAAAACTCCAAAGACATCATTCCTTTGGCTGTCAAGAAATGTTGACTACACAAAACTGTCCCCTGAAATATTCATTGAATTGGGCTTCTCTGTTAACTCAGTGGTAAAGAATCCACTTGCCAATGCAGGAGACATGGTTTGATCCCTGATCTGGGAAGATCCCACATGCCACAAGCAACTAAACCTGTGAGCAACTAAGCCTATGCCCTAGAGCCTGTGCTCTGCAGCAAGAGAAGCCACCACAATGAGAAGCCCAAGAATCACAACTTAAAGTCCTCACAGCAACAATGGCCCAGCACAGCCAAAAATAATCAGAGGAAAAAAAAAAAAAAACACAAAAAAACCCTCATTGAACTGCTGAGCCCTATAACTAAACCCTTAAATTATTAAATTTAATAACTAAATCCTAAAAAAAAATAACTAAATCCTTTTAACCTGGTTTCAGACTCCATTTCTGAAACAGCTCTCACAAGCTCTATTTGATCATGACCAGGCTTTTTTATATTGGGGTATGGCCAATTAATGTTGATACTTTCAAGTGAACAGCAAAGAGACTCAGCCATGAATTCATCAATTCATGACCAAGCTTTTTAAGACTGAATGAGCTAGGGGTAAACTGACTTTAATACAATCCCTAGGCTGTCGTAAGACTCTATACCCAGGGCCTCCCCTGGTGGTGCAGTGGGTAAGGACACCGCCTTGCAGTGCAAGGGGCGCCGGTTAGATCCCTGGCCTGGGAAGATCCCGCGTGCCACGGAGCAGCTGGACTGATGTGTCCAATGACCGAGCCGGAGCTCTGGAGCGCATGCGCCCAGAGCCGGCGCTCTGCGACGACAGACGCCACCGCGATGGGAGGCCCACAGGAGCCAAAGAACAAAGACGGATGAAAATAGAGAAATGAAAGACCAATAGAAGTGGCCCGCCTGCTCCCCTCCCTCCCTAACCCGACCCCCGCCCAAAATAAATAAATCTTTAAAAACAAAGAAAACTCTATACCCAGGTGGCGTTAGTGGTAAAATATCTGCCTGCCAATGGAGACAGGAGTTCGATCCCTGGGTGGGAACCCACTCCCTTATTTCCTGGACACAACTGAAGCACAGAAGCTAGTGGAAGTGGAAGGCTAGTGAAATCTGTGGGTGCAAGCCCTGTAGAGAAGGCATGCACTTTGATTGGTCGTAGGTGGGACTGTGTCCAGCATCGCAGGCAGACGGGACTCCCAGTTTAATTACTGGACACTCAAGGGCCAGGGGCTGGAGTGGCCTCAGGGTACAGATGGTCAAGGGACAGGATGTCCCAATTAGAATGGCCAGCATTTACAACCAGAGGTATAACCTTCAGAAAGTGCACCACCATTATTGCACACTTGTAATTATACGTACTGGACACTAGTCCAGAGTAACTGCTAGGCCCCCAGAAACTACCTCCTGGATAGGGTACCAAAACTGCACTTTGCAAAGGGTGGTTCTGCACATCTGACGAAGAGCCCATTTTAAGTCAGAAAAGGGCCCCCTAATAAGGAGAGTTCAAGTCTTTCCTGCCTTAAAGGATCCTAGGTCCCATGTTCCAGCCTACCTGACACCCCAAAGTGACGGTCTCCAAGAAAATTAATGAAATAAGCAAAAGCACGATATGGTAACTTTTTATTAACACAAATGAACATTAATGCAAAGAGCTAGAAAATGCTGTTTAGATCGTTGAAAGACTCAAGCCTTGAAGTTGGAAGGAAAACCTCCCGTTCAAGACAGAAGAGATGAGACAAACTCGAGGGAGTCAAATGTACAAAAACCTGAAATCAGAAAACAGGACGGCACAGAGCTAACAGTGACTGCAGAGCCGGTCATAAGAGGGGGAGAAGTCCAGGATCAGCAACCAGTCTTCCAAAAAATTGCAGGTTCCATTCTGAAGACGCTTTTCCCAAACAGGGACGCTCGAAATGGGAGCACTTTCCAGGTATGAAACGGACAAGCACTCCCATTTTGAGCATCACGGTCTGGGTTGCCGAATGTTTACCTGGAAAAGAACTCAAACCCAATTCTAGAAAAGCGCTTTAAAATGCAGGAACTTCTGAAAGGTCAGACTTCGAGACACCTCCAAAATACATTAAGACTAGTCCTGTCTAGGGCTGCCAGTGTAAGCTCTTGTCTCAACCGGTAACACTCAAAACATGGCGGCACTTTCTTTCGGAGAACAGAAAGTGCCCCCACAGTTTGAGTACCACAGGCTGAGAAGGCTCCAGCACGTGCAGGTTGGCAAAAACTTTCCAGCCTGTTCTGAGTACTCTAAATCCCAGTCCCCATTTTGAGCCTGTTCTGATATTCTAACCCCAGCCCCGGAATCAATCCTCCAGGCTTTCACAAGGAATTTTCGGTTCAGTCCTGGGTGGGAATCCCAGCACCAAGTGGTGCAGCCATAAAATAATGGCCAAAATCTCTCACTCCCACCTTAAGTATGCAAAAGCCCAAGGAGACCTGACCGACATGTGATGGGGGAGTCGACCTCTCTGATGGCTCAGCAGCCTCCATACGTCCAGTGGAAGTGACAGCTGGTCAGATCCAAGTTGGGAAGATCCGGCGTGGCCTTGTAGCTGAAAAAAATTTAAGAATACAGGGGTACTCTAAGAGAAGAGGAGTAACACTAAGACAAAGTGCCAACCTACCCAGTGGGATTTCAGAAATGTGTAGACAGAAAGCAGCACCAATTAGTGAAAATAGATCTGCAGCTGGAAAGGGTAGAAAATTAATGCAAAGAGCTAGAAAATGCTGTTTAGATCGTTGAAAGACTCAAGCCTTGAAGTTGGAAGGAAAACCTCCCGTTCAAGACAGAAGAGATGAGACAAACTCGAGGGAGTCAAATGTACAAAAACCTGAAATCAGAAAACAGGACGGCACAGAGCTAACAGTGACTGCAGAACCTGTCATAAGAGGGGGAGAAGTCCAGGATCAGCAACCAGTCTTCCAAAAAATTGCAGGTTCCATTCTGAAGACGCTTTTCCCAAACAGGGACGCTCGAAATGGGAGCACTTTCCAGGTATGAAACGGACAAGCACTCCCATTTTGAGCATCACGGTCTGGGTTGCCGAATGTTTACCTGGAAAAGAACTCAAACCCAATTCTAGAAAAGCGCTTTAAAATGCAGGAATTTCTGAAAGGTCAGACTTCGAGACACCTCCAAAATACATTAAGACTAGTCCTGTCTAGGGCTGCCAGTGTAAGCTCTTGTCTCAACCGGTAACACTCAAAACATGGCGGCACTTTCTTTCGGAGAACAGAAAGTGCCCCCACAGTTTGAGTACCACAGGCTGAGAAGGCTCCAGCACGTGCAGGTTGGCAAAAACTCACTTTCCAGCCTGTTCTGAGTACTCTAAATCCCAGTCCCCATTTTGAGCCTGTTCTGATATTCTAACCCCAGCCCCGCCGGAATCAATCCTCCAGGCTTTCACAAGGAATTTTCGGTTCAGTCCTGGCTGGGAATCCCAGCACCAAGTGGTGCAGCCATAAAATAATGAAGGCCAAAATCTCTCACTCCCACCTTAAGTATGCAAAAGCCCAAGGAGACCTGACCGACACGTGATGGGGGAGTCGACTTCTCTGATGGCTCAGCGGCCTCCATACTTCCAGTGGAAGTGACACTGGTCAGATCCAAGTTGGGAAGATCCGGCGTGGCCTTGTAGCTGAAAAAAAAATTTAAGAATACAGGGGTACTCTAAGAGAGGAAGAGTAACACTAAGACAAAGTGCCAAGCTACCCAGTGGGATTTCAGAAATGTGTAGACAGAAAGCAGCACCAATTAGTGAAAATAGATCTGCAGCTGGAAAGGGTAGAAAATTAAAGGAAGTAGAGAAAGCGATACTCACCCAGCATAGGTTCCCGATGCTTCTCTCCAGGTAATGCTGGGCTATTATATAAGCCAAAGACCCCGCCTTAGAGGCGAAGACCACTCCCTGCCACTGGTCTCCACCCAGACCCTCCCCGCTCCTTTCTGAGTCAGACCCACCCTCCAATATTTTTGTTTTATACTGTTGATTCTATCATTGCTTCTACCAGCAGAACAAATTATAAACAAACTAGGAAGATGCATAGAAGTACCCCAAAGAAAGTAATTCTGCCTCTGAGGACTCGATTATTCATTCAACAATTATTTACATATAATATTTATTTGCAGAGCAGATAAGACACGCCATACTTTTTTTTTGCTCATATCTGGGATGACTGGGGTTAATAAGACCATGGATCTTATAGTCAAGGACGGTGGTTTTCCACTGAGGGTGTTTTTTTTTTCCCTCCCCAGAAGACATTTGGCCATGTTTGACTGTTGCAACTGGGGTTGGGGGGGGGGTGGGCAGTGGAGTACTCAAGCTTTATGAATAATGCCAGGGATCTTGGCAAACATTTAGTATGTACAGCCTCTCACAACGTGAATAGTCCTGAAGCTGAGAAACTGAGACCTAGAGGAGGAATGGTGATAGGCTGGGAAAAATGAAACAACCAGTGCACATCTAATTGTTGTTCATGTTATTTCATCAGAGTGTCTGCGTATTCTAGGAAGCACTGATGTGGCGATCAATCTGTGTTCTTTAAATCCATCTGCCCATTAAAAGTACTTAAAATGTTTATTTTAGCCTGAATATTAGAACAGAATTTCTCAAAATATTTTCAGTGTCTTTTTAGAATGTGCCGTTTTAGTAAATTAATGCCTATTTGTGAGGTCCCAGGTCTTAATGTTCTCCCTATAACAAACCTTGGACAAGGAATAACAAGTCCATGCGACTTGCTAAGGATGACTGGATGAAAGTCACAAAATATATAAATAAAAGGGTAAAAAAAAAAATAAATACATGTGCTTTAATGCTTGAGTGGCAATACTGAGTATGTCTTTAGCATAATTTCATTAAATCTCTAATGTTAGACATTTTCAATTTATACAAGTTTAGGCTAATTTATTAATGGTGCTTTAATAAGAATTTTTTAATTTATTAAAATGTTTTTAAAAATTTTATTGGTGTACAGCTGATTTGCAATTTTGTTAGAATGACCATTTTTTAAAATTTCCTTTTTCTGTTATTTTTCCTCTTTTAACTTATCTTTTAATTCCTTTTGTGATGAGCTTTTTTTAATTATTTTTTTTTAACACCTCGAGGCTGATAGGAGCTTAGTTTCCAGATCAGGGATTGAACCCGGGCCCATTGTGGGGAAAGCATGGAGTCCTAAATCTTGGAACACCAGGGAATTCCTTAAAATGAGCACTTCTGAGAGCAACTTGAGTAAGAGTGGAGGCAGTGGTTTCCACTGGCTCTAACCTGGCCACTGCTCTCCACCTGGACCCTCGGCTCTGTCCCCAAAGCCAGCGAGGTCCTTCTCCTCACCATATTTTATTTTCTCTGGCCCTGACAGCTTTGTCTTCCTGCCCTTCACCCACAGGGAGCACACTCGGGGCTGACCCCTGCACATCTTTCACGTTTCTTGAGCTTAGCATTTCTCTCATTCAACAACTAGCCACCAATTCAATTACTTGTCACAGTTATTTGTCTTTTGAGCTCAGCTCTCAGGGGCCAGTGGTCTGCTTTCATTAGTGTCCCCCACCCCTAAACCCGCCCTGGGACTGGCACCTTAGTAAAGATGCAAGAAGCCTTTGTCTTAACTCTATTAATGCAGTTGACCTTGAAGTCTTCCATTCAAAGTTGATTTTATGCAGATTTAATGTAAAAAGCCCTATTTGAGATTTTTCCAGTGATTCCTAACGTTTGTGGTGAGACTGTGTCCAAATGCCTTCTTTGCTTACTCCACTAGCCTTTGCAATTTGGGTAATTTAACATGCCCACTTGGAAATGGAAATAGCAACCCACTTCAGCATTCTTACCTGAGAAGTCCCATGGACAGAAGAGCCCGGGGAGGTTATAGCCCTTGGGGGCTGCAAGAGTCAGACTTATTATAGCAACTAAACAACCACTAACATGCCCGTAAAACCTCGAATTAATATATTTATTATCTGCTTTTTCTTTTTTTTTGCAAATTTCCCTAGCTTTATTGATGTACAGTTGGTGTGTTAACTATTAATAAAGTTTTATTGATGTTGGATGGATTTGTTAATGATTAATTAACAGTCTCAAATTAATATATTTCTTCTTTGTGTTCTTGTTTTCCTATTTGATGAGCCACTTCTTTTCCCTTTTTTTTTGGCGGGGGATTCAAAAATTCCAAAGACTTGAGAAATGCGACTGGAGAGCCTGGGGGGAAGGAAGATGTGGACTAAATGCAAAGGGTTTGCTCTGTCAGTCAGACATTCTTCCCGCGGAACTGAAAGGTCTTCATTTGCAAATCATCACTAGACCCGTTGTCATTACAATCACCTGGTCTCCCCACCCACCCCACCCAATGCTTAACTTTATCTGGCTGGTCTGCATACCAGTAAGAATAGCTTAAAAAAAAAAAAACAAATCCTCAACAGTTTTTGAAATCCTTTTTTGTACAGAGTCCTTTCCTCAACATTGACATACAGCCTAGAGGTGAATGGGTAATTATCCTGTTTATTTAAAGGATTCCTACTATTTAATGTAAAGTTAAACCCCTGGGAAGCCTGAGACCTCATAGATATTATTTAATATATTTGTGCTTCCCTAATGTCTCAGAGGTTAAAAAAAAAAAACCCACCTGCCAATGGAGGAAACGCAAATTCAATCCCTGGGTGGGGAAGTACAATTATGACTGATTTGCGTTATTGTACAGCAGAAACCAACAGAATGTTGTAAAGCAATTTCCACCCAATTTAAATAAATAAAAGAACATGGACATATTGCAGCAAACGTGAATTAAAGTTAATTCACTTTTGGAAAAAAATAAAGTAATAATTTTTGATTCTCCCCTCCAGCCTGTGTCTGTAATACTTTGTATGCATAACTAGCTGATAATATAAACTCATAATGGCTTATTTCTTTTTTAAAAAAGACTTTTATTTTACTTTTAACTTTTACAGAGTTTTGTTGTCTACAGATATGTATGTTCCCAGAATAGTCACATGTATTGGCTTATTGCTTTGTTTATCTGTCTCCACAGCTAGAATGCAAGCTTGGTGAGCGCAGGATATTTTTCTCTTTCAGTCAGGGCTGTGTCCCTGTGCTTGGTCCACCACATACATCCGAAAATATTCACTGAATAAACGAATCTGTCAACTGAGAAAAAAAAAAATCAAGTCTGGGAGAACACTTCAGAAACCAAGAGAATCTTTGTGAATGTGTATGTTTGTTATGATAATTGTATATTTGAAAAACAAAAGCAAACCTCTGCTTTTAGTAATACCCATTGAGAACCGAAAAGATGCCCTTGGGAGGCATTTCAGGTGCTGATCTCTGTCCCTTCCCTGACTGGTGGAGGCCGAGCGGCTGGTGCCACCACCTTCTTCACCAGCAGTGTTTGTTTGAGTTCTGACCTGGTTTTCACCTTGATCGTTTCTCCTTTCCTTCAGGGTTTATTACATTACAAGGATATGAAATCCATTTAAAGAGTATATGAGTTTCTTACTTTTTTGCCTAATCTACCTTCTATATTTAAACTTGTGAGGATGAAAGTGTTAGCTGCTCAGTCATGTCCAGCTCTTAGCGACCCCACGGACACCAGGCTTCCCTGTCCTTCACCAACTTCCGAAGCTTGCTCAAGCTCATATCCAATTACGTCCGTGATGCCATCTAACCATCTTGTCATCTGCCAACCCCTTCTCCTTTGGCCATCCATCTTTATCCAGCATCAGGGTCTTTTCCAAGGAGAAATGGAGATTTACAGCTGAAGTGTTGAGTGAGGGGATTCATGGATGGAAAATCCCTGAGAAGAGATATCAAAGTGGGGAGGGATCTTACTAAATGAGTTTAATAGGATTCTTGTTAAGGTCGGTCAAGGACTTAGATGTTACACAGAGGGAGAGGAACTTGAGCAGGTATCAAAAGTGAAGAGACATCAAGGGCGGGGGAAAGATTTAGCAGGGCTCTTTGCTAAACCTTGGAAGGCAGACTCAGGGCCATGATCGAGGTCTTTACTGACGTGTGGGGCCGATGGACAGACTCAGGGCTCGGGGGTGGTTGCAGAAATTGATGCAAAGGCAAAAGGCAATGGAGGCTGGGTGGGAGTGAGGATCAGGGAGGGCAATGGGGACTTGGGGGTAAAAATTCCTTCCAGGGAGGACAGTCAGACCCTCATTCAGCACAAAGAAGGAGGTCTGATAGCTGTTTCAGAAGGGTATTTTGAATACCACCAGCACACTCAGAGTAGGCATACATTTGCTAATAACGGCAAATTTACTATGAAAGCCCTAGGGGTGGGGACTTGGGTGGTGGCATTCACTCTCATTCTTTGGATTTCTAAGAAATTTCTGAGTAAGAACAGTTCTTGTTTTTTAATTTTTTAAAATAAACTTTTAAATATATCTTTTATTTATTCATTTATTTGGCTGAACCAGGTCTTAGCTGAGGCATGTGACCCAGGTCCCCTGCGTTGGGAGCCAGAGTCTTAGCCCATTGGGCCACCAGGGAAGTGCCTTTAATAAACTTGTAAAAAATAAAACAATGAAGCTTTTCATTTTAGAAAAAGTTTAGATTTACAGAAAAACCAAGTGTATGAAATTCTGCCAAATGTACAGAATTTCCATTATGGCTACCCCCAGTGTCCCTTATATATTAACACATTATTAGTCCAGCAAGGATCGACTTTGAGCACAGAGAACTCAGTATTCTAATAACCTAAACAGGAAAACAAGGTGAAAAGATAAAACATTAATGTAAAAATACGTTATTAGTACATTGGTCGATCGTGTTTGTTACAACTAGTAAACCAATTTTATTACTGTTATTGGTTGCTGTCCTTAATTTCTTTAATTTTGCTGTTAGAACATTTGTGCAGCAAGTTTGTTACAACTAATAAGCCAATAATTATTATTATTAGCTGCTGCCTATGGTTAATTCAGATTTCTTTAGCTTTTTTTTTTTAAAACCTAATGTCATTTTCTGTTCCAAGATTCCATCCAGGACCTCAGATTACACACAGCCATCTGGTTTTCTTGGGCTCCACTTCTCCGCTTGGCTGCAAGGGCTTCTCAGACTTTCCTTATTGGGGGCAGTTTTGAGGCATTCTGGTCAATACTGTAGAAAGTGCTTCAGCTGGAATTGGGTGCATGGTGGGTCAAAAGTGAAGAGACATCAAGGGCGGGAAAGTTGACCAAGGGTCGGGACCCTGCCATGGACAGACTCAGGGCTCGGGGTGGTTGCAGAAATTGATGCAAAGGCAAAAGGCAATGGAGGCTGGGTGGGAGTGAGGATCAGGGAGGGCAATGGGGACTTGGGGTAAAATTCCTTCCAGGGAGGACAGTCAGACCCTCATTCAGCACAAAGAAGGAGGTCTGATAGCTGTTTCAGAAGGGTATTTTGAATACCACCAGCACACTCAGAGTAGGCATACATTTGCTAATAACGGCAAATTTACTATGAAAGCCCTAGGGGTGGGGACTTGGGTGGTGGCATTCACTCTCATTCTTTGGATTTCTAAGAAATTTCTGAGTAAGAACAGTTCTTGTTTTTTAATTTTTTAAAATAAACTTTTAAATATATCTTTTATTTATTCATTTATTTGGCTGAACCAGGTCTTAGCTGAGGCATGTGACCCAGGTCCCCTGCGTTGGGAGCCAGAGTCTTAGCCCATTGGGCCACCAGGGAAGTGCCTTTAATAAACTTGTAAAAAATAAAACAATGAAGCTTTTCATTTTAGAAAAAGTTTAGATTTACAGAAAAACCAAGTGTATGAAATTCTGCCAAATGTACAGAATTTCCATTATGGCTACCCCCAGTGTCCCTTATATATTAACACATTATTAGTCCAGCAAGGATCGACTTTGAGCACAGAGAACTCAGTATTCTAATAACCTAAACAGGAAAACAAGGTGAAAAGATAAAACATTAATGTAAAAATACGCTATTAGTACATTGGTCGATCGTGTTTGTTACAACTAGTAAACCAATTTTATTACTGTTATTGGTTGCTGTCTTTAATTTCTTTAATTTTGCTGTTAGAACATTTGTGCAGCAAGTTTGTTACAACTAATAAGCCAATAATTATTATTATTAGCTACTGCCTATGGTTAATTCAGATTTCTTTAGCTTTTTTTTTTTTTAAACCTAATGTCATTTTCTGTTCCAAGATTCCATCCAGGACCTCAGATTACACACAGCCATCTGGTTTTCTTGGGCTCCACTTCTCCGCTTGGATGCAAGGGCTTCTCAGACTTTCCTTATTGGGGGCAGTTTTGAGGCATTCTGGTCAATACTGTAGAAAGTGCTTCAGCTGGAATTGGGTGCTCAGTTGCCCAGTCTTGACCAACTCTTTTCGACCCATGGGCTGTAGCCTGCCAGGCTCCTCTGTTCATGAGGTTGGCCTACTGTTTTTCTGATTAGACTAGGAGCCTCGCAGGCTGCGGTATGTGGGGTCACAAAGAGTCGGACAGAAATGAGTGACTAGCACTTTCATTTAGAAGAATGTCTCTTGGGCCGGCAGACTATTCCGAGCTGAAAATAATCAAGGCCTCAAAGACTCAGGAAGAACATTTGACCTTCCCCCTAACTGGCTAAGAATGCAGATGAAGACCTTGGGGACTTCCTTGGTGGTCCAGTGGTTAAGACTCTGTGCTTCTAATGCTGGGGTGCAAGTTCAATCCCTGGCCAGGGAACTGCCAAGAGGTGCAGGCTAGGGTTTTTTGTTTTGTTTTTTCTTTAATTAAAACAAGAGGGGAAAAAAAGAGAGAGAGAAAACCTGTTTCCAGAAAAAAACTACCAACAGAGAGATCTACCAAGAACACAGGGCAGGGGGGGGGGGGGGGGGTGGAGGACCAAGCAGGGCCTGGCGATCAGACTCCCCTCTGAGTTCTAATCATTGTCCTAGTTTGGCCCAACAAACCTTTGTTTACCAAACATTTGCTTTCTTTCTCCATGTGAATTGCCTTCCTCTCAAGTCCCAAGCCTCAAGCCCCCACATTGGCTTTTGTCTTTAGCTGCAAGGGGCACTTAGTGCAAAGATTTTGTCCATTTTTGCAAGTTACTCAGTTTTCCTGAGCCTCTCTCCTGTGTTCCTGCCAAGTCTCTTCAGTCGTGTGTGACTCTGCAACCCCGTGGCCTGTAGCCCTCCAGGCTCCTCTGTCCATGGGATTCTCCAGGCAAGAATACTGGAGTGGGTAGCCATTCCCTCCTCTAGGGCATCTTCCTGACCCAGGGATCAAATCTATGTCTCTATCTCTTGCACTGACAGGTGGGTTCTTTCCAACTAGCCCCACCTGGGAAGCTCCATCTCTCATGTATATGTGGTATTAAATATTTGTTTAATTTTTCTGTTAATCTAGCTCATATCAATTTAAGAAAAAATTTTTGGCAGCACCACTGTGATTTCCGGATCTTAGTTTCAACCAGAGACTGAACCCATGCCCCTAGCACTGGAAGCACAGAGTCCTGATCACTGGACGACCAGGGAATTCCGGGTCTCATGTCAGTGTTGACTAGAAGAGCCTAAGAGAGTTGAGGCACATTTCTTCCTAATGGACAAATAGTGACCCAGACTCTGTCTTTGGTCAAACTTGATTCAGGCTCCCCTGTGGCCTCTTAACTAGGCCTTGACCTTGGGGACTTCCTTGGTGGTCCAGTGGTTAAGACTCTGTGCTTCTAATGCTGGGGTGCAAGTTCAATCCCTGGCCAGGGAACTGCCAAGAGGTGCAGGCTAGGGTTTTTTGTTTTGTTTTTTCTTTAATTAAAACAAGAGGGGAAAAAAAGAGAGAGAGAAAACCTGTTTCCAGAAAAAAACTACCAACAGAGAGATCTACCAAGAACACATGGCAAGTGGTGGGGGTGGGGGTGGAGGACCAAGCAGGGCCTGGCGATCAGACTCCCCTCTGAGTTCTAATCATTGTCCTAGTTTGGCCCAACAAACCTTTGTTTACCAAACATTTGCTTTCTTTCTCCATGTGAATTGCCTTCCTCTCAAGTCCCAAGCCTCAAGCCCCCACATTCTCTTTTGTCTTTAGCTGCAAGGGGCACTTAGTGCAAAGATTTTGGCCATTTTTGCAAGTTACTCAGTTTTCCTGAGCCTCTCTCCTGTGTTCCTGCCAAGTCTCTTCAGTCGTGTGTGACTCTGCAACCCTGTGGCCTGTAGCCCGCCAGGCTCCTCTGTCCATGGGATTCTTCAGGCAAGAATACTGGAGTGGGTAGCCATTCCCTCCTCTAGGGCATCTTCCTGACCCAGGGATCAAATCTATGTCTCTATCTCCTGCACTGGCAGGTGGGTTCTTTACAACTAGCCCCACCTGGGAAGCTCCATCTCTCATGTATATGTGGTATTAAATATTTGTTTAATTTTTCTGTTAATCTATCTCATATCAATTTAAGAAAAAATTTTTGGCAGCACCACTGGGATTTCCGGATCTTAATTTCAACCAGAGACTGAACCCATGCCCCTAGCACTGGAAGCACAGAGTCCTGATCACTGGACGACCAGGGAATTCCGGGTCTCATGTCAGTGTTGACTAGAAGAGCCTAAGAGAGTTGAGGCACATTTCTTCCTAATGGACAAATAGTGACCCAGACTCTGTCTTTGGTCAAACTTGACTCAGGCTCCCCTGTGGCCTCGTAACTAGGCCTTGACCTTGGCCCTTGACCTGCCGGTGGCCCTCCCAGTTCAGTCTTAGGAAACAATCTGACTGCCTCCATCCCCGCCCTTGATATCTGATAACTTCTGATCACTGATCAAGTTCCTCTCCTACACCCTTGATATCTAGTAAATCCTTGACATGCTTTCAGCAAGAATCCTGTTAAGCCAGTAAGAATCCCTCAACCATGAGGTCTCCTCTTGGTAACTTCCTATACACTGGCCCACCTTTACTCTGCTGTTGGCTATGACTCCCTGAATTTGAGCCCAATTTCAAGCCCCATGGGCTTCCCTGGTGGCTCCGTGGTAAAGAATCTGCCTGTGACACTGGAGACATGAGTTTGATCCCTAATTCAGGAAGATCTCCTGGAGAAGGAAATGGCAACCCACTCCAGTACACTTGGCCTGGGAAATCCCGTGGGCAGAGGAGCAAAGAGGTCCTTGTGCTCATGTACTTGTTAGTTATCTATTTGTAACACAGCCATGTGTACATGTCTCCCAACCTATCCCCCATCTTCCCCTCCCCTCCCCCCGCATAACCATAAATTCTTTGTCTAAGTCTGTGAGTCTGCTTCTGACTTAAGTCTTGTTGACTTAAAAAAAAAAAAATTAACTCATGAGAGTTGCAAGTTAAAATGAGGCAAAATGAGGACTGCAGCCCAAGAGACAGCATCGCAGATAGCTCCGAGAGACTGTTCCAAAGAGGCTGGGGAAAGGTCAGCATGTATGGGATTCAGGGGAAGGGGGAACGCATACAATCGAGCACATTATTATTACATATATATATATACAGAAGGTTTCTGCTAGTCATGAAGAGCAGACATCACCAGGAAGGGTTTTAGTGCTTTCCTAGATATGAGGAAATGCAAGAATTGGGCTCATAAAACCAGCTCCTGAAAATATCTAACCTGAAAACCTGTTTTGCCAGTTTTTTCCCCTGAGCACAGAGGCCTCATGTCTGCTCATCTCTGTGAACTCCTTTCAGGGGTACTGAAGGGCAGCAGCTGCAGCAACACCTGATTCAGTCTTCGTGGTAGTGGATGCCAAGTACCAGTATACAGTTGATAGTATTTTTTTTTTCTTTTGCTGCCACCATGCCACTTATGGGATCTTCATTCCCTGAACCTGGGCCCTCAGCTGTGAAAGCATTAACCACTGATACCAGGGAATTCCCAAGTTTTCACCAACTTTTAACAAGTGTCATGTGGCTTTTCTTTCATTCTTGTTCAAGAACCTCCACTGTCAAACTCTCAGAGCCATGCCATTTTTTTCTAGGATTCCATTCTCAGATGGGTTTTACTGATGGTGTACTTAAAAAAAAAAAAAAAAAACATAGAACGTACATGATAACATGCTGAAGGTTTGGAGTTAAGGGAAGAAAGAGATGGGCCATGAAGGGCCTCTCTGGTCAGCAATGGAAAACTAACATCTCTGTCACTGGACCCTGTTACCAGTCCTCTGAACTCATTTATGCCACCTACTCTGTTTCCAACACAATAGCCATTAGCCACATGCAGCTCTTTCAAATTAAATTAATTAATATTTCAGTTATGGAGTAGAAAATGGCAGCTCACTCCAGTATTCTTGCCTGGAGAATCCCGTGGACAGAGGAGCCTGGCGGGCTACAGTCCAGGGGGTCAAAAAAGAGTCGGAAATGACTGAGTCCATACACACACAATGTATAATATATGATTTTTACTGTGAAGCAAATAAAGATGTTTCTCAAAAAAAAAAAAAAAAAGTTCAGCTCCTCACGAGGCCCTGCTGAACAGCACGGGGAATTGTATTCCATATCCTGAGATAAACCATAATGGCAAAGAATATAAAAATAATATATATGTATACCTTTGCCACTTTGCTGTACAGCAGAAATTAACACAACATTGTAAGTCAACTATAATTTATTTAAAAATAAAGAAACCAGTGGGGTAAAAAAATTCAGCTTCTCAGTCTGAAGTTTCCAGGCAAAATACAGGATGCCCTGTTAAATCTGAAGGCAGGAATTTCCCCAGTGCTCCAATGGTTTGACTTCACACTTCCACTGCAAGGGCATGGATTTGGCTTTGATTTTTGGTTGGGGAATGAAGATGCCACAGCTCTTGCAGCACGGCAAAAAACCAAAACCAAACCAAAAAAAAAAGAGGATTGGGCTTCCATGGTAGCTCAGTGGTGAAGAGTTCGCCTGCCAATGCAGGAGACACAGGTACAATCCCTGATCTGGGAAGATCTCACATGCTGTGGAACAACTAAGCCCATGAGCCACAACAACGGAGCCTGTGCTCTAGAGCCTTGGAGCTACAACTGTGGAGTCCATGTGCCGCAACTATTGAAGCCCGTGTGCCCTAGAGCCTGAGTTCCACAACAAGAGAGGTCACTGCACCAAGAAGCCTGCTCACCTCAACTAGAGAGTAGCCCCCACTCCCTGCAAGTAGAGAAGAGCCTGTGGCAGCAGTGAAAAACCAGAATAGCCAAAAATAAATAAATTTTAAAAACAAAACAAAAAAGAGGATTCCTTTGAGATCTTGTAAGGGGTCATGTGACCCTTCATGATGAGGCTTCCGTGTATGTATTAAGTCTTACATTGCTTCTGTTGTGTCTGACTTTTTGTAGCCCCATGAACTGTAGCCCACCCGCCTCTTCTGTCCTTGGGATTTTCAAGGCAAGAAAATTGGAGTGCGTTGCCAGGCCCTTCTCCAGTCTTTTTACATCTCCTGCATTGGCAGAAGGGTTCTTTGCCATTAGCTCTACCTGATAAACCCAATGAAGCTTAGGTCTGCATGATATAAACTCTATGTCTGTCTCATAAAACTGATATAACTGAGCCTTGACTTCAGTCGGACGGAAGGGTTCTCAGAGCTTTCTGAGATGCTCTTCCCGGGTTCTGAGCCTCAAATTTGGCTCGAATAAGCTTTTCCATTTCTTTCTTAGTTTGACTGATGTTTCATGAACGGGGAGCCCCCCAGCTTCAGGAAGAGACTTCAGGTGTCTGGCTCATTTCAAAGAACAAGTTCTCATGAGCTTGATGCGACAAGATATTTTTAACACTTGGAGCAATGATAGCTCACTTAACAGGGAATTCCTGTTGGATGACTGTAGAATCCTGAGGAGATTTGGGGTGGGGCTTAATCTCATTTTCTCTTATCTGTTTAGGATTTGCTAGGATGGTTTTTTAGTTTCTAAGGTCTAACCTCACTGAATATTCCTGAAGATTTATTGTGAACAATGCCTTTGTTCATTAGGTATTAGTTGAAATCTATTTTCCAGGTCCTTATTCATTGGGAAGAAAGGGTGCTTGGGCTCCGTGGTCCAGGGCTCAGAACCTGAAAGTCACTGG
This sequence comes from Tragulus kanchil, assembly GCA_022376925.1. Taxonomy (NCBI): domain Eukaryota; kingdom Metazoa; phylum Chordata; class Mammalia; order Artiodactyla; family Tragulidae; genus Tragulus; species Tragulus kanchil. Next base: position 134,175,412 of record JAIOJX010000031.1, read on the forward strand.
CTGGAGGGGTCAGTATAGAGGTGACGCCCCTGATCTGAGATCCTGTGAAAGACATTCTAAAGAAAGCATTGCAAGGAAAGACTTTTTCCTCTTCTAACTCAAGTCTACTAGTCAGAAGCCATAAAACAAACAAGAGTGAGATTAACAGGAGAAAAGCTTATTAATAAGTGTGTGAAGGGACCTCCCCGTCATGAGAAACTGGAGAAACTTTCATGTATCAGTCTAACTGAAAGAGGGGGCACAGGGGCTTCAGCGGGAGGGTCTGCAGAGTTCTATTGGGCTTTTTGATGCTAAGGTTATGGGCCGTCTGTCTTGGTAGCTGAATTTGCTGGAAGCTTCCTTCAGATGCAGTGGAGGAGGGCACTATGTTTTAGGGGGGAAGAGGAGGGAGGCAGATGAGGGAAGCTTATCTAAGATTTCTTTCCGCATCTTCAGCAGCTGAATTTTGTTTCACTTTGGGATAAAGGGGGCTTCCCTGGTGGTCCAGTGCTTAAGACTGTGCTTCCACCCCAGGGGGTGCAGGTTCAATCCCTGGTTGGAAACTCAGATCCCATATGCCTTACAGTACGGCCCAAAACAAAAAGCACAAACAACACACTCACACACAAAAAACAATAAAAGACTTTTATCTGAACTTGGGTTCTGTGTGAGTCCCCATTTCAAAGGGAGTTAGGACAAGCAAGCCTAGTAAATGGGGGTGGGGTACATAAGATGCTGCGTAGATGCGGGGAGGTAAGATGCTGTAGAAACTCACCTTCACCAACAAAATGTTTAATCTGAAAAGCTCCTTTTTTTTGAGTTGGGGGAGGTTGGGGCATGCCCTGTGGCTTCTAGTGCCCTGGGCAGTGAAAGCCAGAGTCCTAACTACTGGACTGATAAGAAATTCCCTCTCGAATGTTTTTCCAGATTTTACACAACTGAAATGGTGGTGCCGGTGAGTAAAGCTGGAGTCAGAAAGCTGATCTGTCAAACAGAAGCCCTAAGAGAGCAGGAGGAGACGGGGCGACAGAGGAGGAGCTGGCTGGCTGGCATCCCAGACTCAGTGGACATGAGTCTGAGCAAACTTCGGGAGATGATGAAGGACAGGGAAGCCTGGTGTGCTGCAGTCCACGGGGTCACAAAAAGCTGGACGCAGCTCAGTGACTGAACAACAAGAGAGTGGAAAACAGTTCTGAAATAATCAAATGGCAGGTTTCTTGAGCAGCTGCATCTCTGCTCAACGTTTGAATCAATTACAAATATTGCAAGTTTGATTTTTAACGTGGGCAATTGGAAGTCAGTATTCTATATAGGCTACCACCGTCCCAGTTTAACACACGGGCACACTGAGACCCGGTAACGTGTGGTCCCAGCTGACAACTCAGCTAACTGGACCAGAAAGCAAATTTGGGGTAAAAAGGGAGAAAGAAGAGGAACTAATTAAACTAGAAATAAATCTTGAGGAAGATGTGTAACACACCAGGAAGACATACGTCTGCAGTTACCCAGGACTTGTTTCTGGAGTGAGAACTTCTGTTGAGCGGGTGAGATCTGTGACTCAACATGTCAGCTACAAATTGGCCCTGGCCAGCTGCCTCTACAAGGATTAAACCATGTGCTGTTGCAGCTGCCAACCTTCAACATCCGCTGCAGGAGTTCAGGGTGAAGAGCAGAAAGGAGGCACTGTACTCTGGGGAAAACTGGCAGACCAGGTCTTCAGGTAGTTAGGCATTTCCAGGAGCTATTTTATGAGCTCAGTTCTTGTGTCTCCTCCTATCTAGGAAAGCACTAAACCTTTCATGGTGATGTCTGCTCCTCGTGACTGGCAGAAACCTTCTGCAAAAAAAAATGCTACTACTGCAAATAAGTGCTTGATCACATGTACCCCCGTTTCCCCAAATCACATATATACTGACCTCCCCCCAGCCTCTTTGGAGCAGTCTTTCAGAGCTATCTGAGGTGCTGTGTCTTGGGCTGCAGTCCTCATTTTGTTCCATGTAAACTTGACTCACAATCTCTTTGCATTTTTAAGTGGGCAGAGTCCTAACTACTGGACTGATAAGAAATTCCCTCTCGAATGTTTTTCCAGATTTTACACAACTGAAATGGTGGTGCCGGTGAGTAAAGCTGGAGTCAGAAAGCTGATCTGTCAAACAGAAGCCCTAAGAGAGCAGGAGGAGACGGGGCGACAGAGGAGGAGCTGGCTGGCTGGCATCCCAGACTCAGTGGACATGAGTCTGAGCAAACTTCGGGAGATGATGAAGGACAGGGAAGCCTGGTGTGCTGCAGTCCACGGGTCACAAAAAGCTGGACGCAGCTCAGTGACTGAACAACAAGAGAGTGGAAAACAGTTCTGAAATAATCAAATGGCAGGTTTCTTGAGCAGCTGCATCTCTGCTCAACGTTTGAATCAATTACAAATATTGCAAGTTTGATTTTTAACGTGGGCAATTGGAAGTCAGTATTCTATATAGGCTACCACCGTCCCAGTTTAACACACGGGCACACTGAGACCCGGTAACGTGTGGTCCCAGCTGACAACTCAGCTAACTGGACCAGAAAGCAAATTTGGGGTAAAAAGGGAGAAAGAAGAGGAACTAATTAAACTAGAAATAAATCTTGAGGAAGATGTGTAACACACCAGGAAGACATACGTCTGCAGTTACCCAGGACTTGTTTCTGGAGTGAGAACTTCTGTTGAGCGGGTGAGATCTGTGACTCAACATGTCAGCTACAAATTGGCCCTGGCCAGCTGCCTCTACAAGGATTAAACCATGTGCTGTTGCAGCTGCCAACCTTCAACATCCGCTGCAGGAGTTCAGGGTGAAGAGCAGAAAGGAGGCACTGTACTCTGGGGAAAACTGGCAGACCAGGTCTTCAGGTAGTTAGGCATTTCCAGGAGCTATTTTATGAGCTCAGTTCTTGTGTCTCCTCCTATCTAGGAAAGCACTAAACCTTTCATGGTGATGTCTGCTCCTCGTGACTGGCAGAAACCTTCTGCAAAAAAAAATGCTACTACTGCAAATAAGTGCTTGATCACATGTACCCCCCTTTCCCCAAATCACATATATACTGACCTCCCCCCAGCCTCTTTGGAGCAGTCTTTCAGAGCTATCTGAGGTGCTGTGTCTTGGGCTGCAGTCCTCATTTTGTTCCATGTAAACTTGACTCACAACTCTCATTTTGTGCATTTTTTAAGTGGGCACAAGCAATCCACCGTTTGTTGCATCTGAACTGTGACCACCCTCTCCATTAGAGAGGAAGCATCTAAACAGCATAGGACAAGACAGACATGTCTGTGGCATCGCTGGGCACAGGTGCTGGTCCGCAGAAAGCTTACTGAGCCGCAAAAATGGACAGGTGAGTGATGTCACTGAACCCTGATCAGATGAACTGGGGGCGATGCCATGAGACTTAAGGTGAATGCTACCCAGTAACTATGGCTCCATTTAGCAAATTGGCATTCCAAGTGGGTACAGAGCATGTGCTTTCATTTATTTATTATTATTTTATTTATTTATTTATTATTATTAACTCATGTCCATTGACCCAGTGATGCCATCCAACCATCTCGTCCTCTGTCATCCCCTTCGCCTTTTGCCTTCTATTTTTCCCAACATCAGGCTCTTTTCCAATGACTCATCACTTTGCATCAGGTGGCGAAAATATTGGAGCTTCAGCTTCAGCACCATTCCTTCCAATGAATATTCAGGGTTGATTTGCTTTAGTGACTGGACAACTCAGAGATGTCAAGCCACTGACTGGTACAAGGCGGGATTTACACTCTGAGAGTCCTGATCTTATTTGTGTTCTTAGCCCCACCTACTGGAGGCTTCTGGGTTTTGGGGTTTTTTGTTGTTTTTTTTTTGGCCTCAGGTTTTATTGTTGTCACCAGGTCCTGTCTGACTTTGCAACCCCATGAACTGCTGCACACCAGGCTTCCCTGTCCTTCACTATCTCCTGGAGTTTGCTCAAATTCAGTGATTTGAGTTGCTGATGCTATCTAACCATCTCCTCCTCTGCACTTTATCCTTTTGGCTTCAATCTTTCCCAGCATCAGGGTCTTTTCCAGGGTTGGCTTTTCACATCAGGTGGCCAAAGTATTGCCTCCCAATTAATGAGATCTTATCACAAGTAAGTCATGATGTCAGTCACTTCATGTAATTTCCCACTATACCCGACCTCTTTTTTTATTTTTAACAAGAACATTAAAAAATCCCATTTGAGGCTTCCCTGGTGGTCCAGTGGGTAAAGAGTCTGCCTTGCAGTGCAAGGGGCACCGGTTTGATCCTGGAGTGGCTGGGCAGGTGTGTCCAATTATAAACCGGTGCTCCAGAGCACATGCGCCCAGAGCCTGTGCTCTGTAGCAAGAGAGGCCACTGCAATGGGAGGCCCACACATGCCAAAGAATAAAGATGGATGAAAGTAAATGATGACGTAGGGTTAAAAAAAAAACCTTTTTTTGTAGGATGTATAAATTATGATTTGAGATTAGCATATGCACACTACTGTATATGAAATAATCAACAAAGATCTACTGTATAGCCCAGGGAATTTTTATTCAATACTCTGTAATAACCTATATGGGAAAAAAAATCTGAAAAAGGATATATATATGTATATATGTGTGTGTGTGTGTATATATATATATATATATATAACTGAATCACTTTGCTGTCCACCTGAAACTAATACAACATTGTAAATCAATTGTATTCCAATATAAAATATTTTTAAAAAACAAAGGAGTGAAAAATCAAATCAAGATTGTAAAGCAATCATCAATCAATTAAAAATAAATATTTTTTTTAAAAAAGAGGGGGAAAAGGGAATTCCCAGGAGGTCCAGTGGTTAAGACTCTGTGCTTCCACTGTCAGGGCCATATTGGATCCCTGGTGAAGACCTCAGATCCAGCATTCCACCGAGCACAGCCGAAAGAAACAAGAAAGCAGTTCCAATTTTATGGTGTTCTAGTCAGGGTGAGTGAGAGGGGCATAAAATAAGGGGATGTCAGAATCACTCACATCAGCCTTTTGTGAACAGAGAGGACTGAGTACATCCCAAGATGGATGGTCACTTATTTTTGGAAATTTGTGTCCTCAAAAGGGTAAAGGACCCAAGCAAATAGCACATGGAAACAAACACGTTTTGCTGAAAAAAACAGTGAGCAACAGGACTGCCGAGGCCATGAGGTTGCAGTTCAAAATGAAAAATCCTATGGTGACAAATCCGAAAAGCATCTGGTGGCTTCCCAGGTGGCTCAGTGGGTAGGTAATCCACATGCAATGCAGAAGACCCAGGTTCGATCCCTGGGCTGGGAAGATACCCCGGAGCAGGGACAGGCTGCTCAGTCCAGTGTTCTTACCCAGAGGATTCAATGGCCCGTCCATGGGTCGCAAATAGTCGGTCACGACTGAGCGACTTTCACTTTCACTTCCCAATAACCGGCCCAAAAGGAGGTATTTGCAGGGACAGTGTCTCAGCTACGTCTTTGCTCAGAGTGCCCTCTGGCGACCAGGGCAGAAAAGCGCATCTGATTACTGCTATTTATTGTTTGTGCAGTGCCAGCAGACAATTTGGATGTAAATCAAATTGGCTTGTTGATTTGCATCCATAGTCTTTTGTATACACGCCAGTATCTAGCAGACCACTCCATCTCCCCTACCACTCACTACAAGTCTATTAAACTAAGAGGCCTTGGTTCCACCTGATAAAACTTGCAACCTGTAAACAAGTGTCTTCACTCCACTGCTTCCCTCTGTGGGGTGGCAGTGTCTCACATGGGTGAACATCCTTTTGCACGTGTCCTTCCTCTACTCCCGCCTCTCTGGGATAAGCCTGGGGCTAGACCAGGGTGTTCTTTTCAAAATGCATATAATTACCCTGAGGTAAACTCAGCTCAAAAAACTTTAATGACACAGGCTGTCCTTATAAAGGCAAATTTTTCAGGGCTTACAGGGACCTAAATAACCTTGTGTGGGTTGGTTCTGCATCACAATTACCCTCTCACTGTTTCGTTAGATGTCAGCCATGCTGACTGTCCATTATTTCTTTTCTGAAGAGAGCATCACTCTGCCTGGAATGCTTATAGCTGGCTAAACACCAGCCTGTGCATCCTTTTGAAGGTAAATGCCATTTCTTCAGAAAAGATGTTCCTGACAAGACCAAAGGACCCTTTCTTTTTTGCAAAACAGACCACATTTTCCCCCGCTCTGGTCATACTCAGAAACTTCTGTTATAGTGATTTTTTTTTTTAAGATGGGAAATTAAACACTAAAAATAAAATTAAATGTTTCAAAATGAACAGGAGACATAAAAATGGCATGCTGGTCTGAACCAGTTCCAGATCTTGTCATCAAAAGGCTGGTAATAAAGACAAAGGATCATTTCACCAGGAAGGTGCAACTGGAAAAATCCAGACTGTGGGACAGCCTTACAGGTCAAATAGCCCAAGTCTCACAATATAAACTAGAACAAAGGGACTGTCATATCATGGAGAAGGGTCTGGGGATGGAGAAACACCAGAAAAGAGAAGACTGTTCATCAATCTCTATTTATTTATTTATTCAGAGTTTTGTTGTTTACTGCCAAACATCAACATAATGGTGTGGTTTTCTCTATTAGGACCTAAAGTTACTTGAGAACAAGTATTATTCTTGAGTTCACCCATCCAAACAGTAATAGAGTTTGATATAGAGTATTTCCCCCCAAATCTTTTTCACAATCAGAAATGAGGTCTTCCTTTGTGGGACTTAGTGCCATCTGGTCACATCAACAAAGGCAGGAAACCAGTTCCACCAGGGTGCTCACAGACCTTTGGCAGCAAAATAGGTGACCAGATAAAACACAGGATGTTCAAGACTCCTCTAGTAGTCCAGTGGCTAAGACTCTACTCTCTCAATGCAGAGGGCCCTGGGTTTGATTCCTGGTTAGGGAAATAGAGCCACATGCTACAGCTAAGACCTGCTGCAGACAAATAAATAAAAAGAAGTATTTTTTAAAATACAGGATATTCAGTAACATTTGGATTTCAAGTAATCAGTGAATCATCTGTTAGTCAAAGAAGTATTCTCATATATCATAGGCTTAACTAATGAATAATATCCTTACTTCAATAACAACTCATTTTTTTTTCGCATAAGAATATCCCACAGGGAGTTTCCCGGGTGGCTTGGACAGTAAAGAATCTGCCTGAAATGCAGGAGATCTGAGTTTAACCCCTGGGTTGGGAAGATCCCCTGGAGAAGGAAATGGCAACCCACTCTAATATTCTTGCCTGGAGAATTCTGTGGACAGAGGAGCCTGGCTGGCTACAGTCCATGGGGTCACATGCCACAGGATTTAGCCAAAAAAAAAGAAAAATAGATTTGGTATAAATCAAACCGCTGGACTAGAAAAGAATGGGTCGATGCGGGTCATCATGTCTTCGGGTTTGTATGCCCAGGGTATGTCCTCTGTCTTCATGCACAGAGATGAAAGCTGGTAATTTATACTTAGGATGGAGCCTGGACTCATGCAGATTTTAATGCATTATTACCCTTTTTTCCTTCTGTCATTCATTCTGTTGAGTCTGGTTGGGTCTAGTAATACATCAAGAGATTGGGCAATGCAGGAACATCTAGGCACCTAATTCCTGCCATATTTGGTTAGACCTAGAAATCCCCTGCCTTACTGGAAACTGAGAAAGCCAGAACTCCCTTAACTCTTTCAGAATCAATCCACATTCCTCCTTAGACTGGAAATGACCTAACTATCTCACAACTGGTGAGCAGAACTGCAGTTTGTCTGTGGAGGCATTAGGCTCCCCAGAGGCAAACGGTTGTAGCAGGCAGATGCTATCTGAACTCTTCACAACTGCTTAAATCACCTCATTCCACCCTGTGTGGCTGGCCTAAGACAGTTTGCAGTATTGTAAGGCAACTCTACTTCAACTTAACAAAAAGCTAATGTAAGAGTAAGCTACTACATTTAAGTTCTGGGTTTTGTTTGTTTGCTTAAGTATTTATTTCTGGGACTTCCCTGGTGGTCCAGTGTCTAAGACTCTGTGCCTCCAATGCAGGGGGCTCCGGTTAGATGCCTGGTCAGGGAACTAGATCTCACATGCCCCAACCAAAGAGCCTGTACAACACAGTGAAGACTGGGGATGCTGTGTGCTGCAGTGAAGATTTGGTGCAGCCAAATAAAATAGATAAATAAATATTTTTAAAATATTTATTTCTTTATTTGGCAGCCCTGAGTCTTAGTTGCAGCTTGTGGGATATAGCTCCTAACCAGGGATCAAACCCAAGCCCCCTAGATTAGGAGTGCAGAGTTTTAGCCTTGGACCGCCAGCGAAGTCCCTTTAGTCCTATTTTGATGATCAGTGTCCAGTGTCTTATGGGTCACTTGATAAGATTTCATAGTGCAGTCAAGCCTTCCCCAGTACCCCTACCCTCTTAACTGCTCCACTTCCTGCTCCCAGGTTCTCTTTTCCAAAGACTAGAGCTCCTTACCTCTTATCCCCAATTTTCCTTCTCTGCCTCTGTGCCCAGCTCTCCCAGCAAACAGAGCCCCTTGGATAAGCCCAAGTCACACCCCTTTATCCCCTTCCATCCCTTTGTGCAAGGCTGGATGTAGGTATGATGCTCATCCAATGCTTGTGTTGCTTGAGTTAACATCAGAGATGTTAAACTCCATCTCTCCTGATTGGGGGTCAAGTTGGGCTTGGCAGTCCCCACACTGGAGTGTCTCAGGTCAGGGGCAGACTGTGGAGAGTCAGGTAATGTAGAGGACTATTAGGGAGCAGGGTTGAGTGGGGCCCCCAGTTTTATATCCCTTCTTAGGGTCCTTGAGATCAATGAATTCCAGTGTCCAAAGCAATAATCAATAGACAATCTATGATGGAAATCGGAAAGAGTTCTGTCTGAGCCAAACTGAAGACTGTACCCTGGGAGACAGATGCTCAGGTAGCTTTGAGGAGCTGCTTCATTGAGCATGGTTTTCAGCACAGTCTTCTACTTTATCTGGAGAAAGAACACACATCAGACATGATAGGGTGCATTCCTTCAAGGCTTCAAAACAGACAGGCTTAGTACATAGTGAGACCACAGGACCCTGGTGTCTGAGAAGGGAACTTTATCTTCCAGGGAGTGTTAACATGGATGCCATGAGAAGGGAGCTTTTCATTATCTTTAAAACAGATTTTCTTTACCTCCAGGTTAAAGCAGATGGGCTGTGAGAGTCTGACAGACTGTATTAATTAGTTCCTAGAAAGCTTAGGCTGAACCATGTATAAGTCAGGTTGCGTTCCCCAAGCCTCCATATATGTACATTTTCTCCATCACAGGATATAAAATATCTTTGAACCATATGATCTGGCAGTTCTAACTCTGGGGATGTACCCAGAAGAATTGAAAGGACACCCTGGAAAAAACATGTGTACACTCATGTTCTTGGCATCATTATTCACAATAACTAACGCCTGAAAGCAGCCCAAGTGCCTATTTTTTTTAATTTATCTTTTTGAGGGGGGCGGTGAGGGGGGGAGGGAGGGGATGGGCGGGCCACTTCTATTGGTCTTTCATTTCTCTATTTTCATCCGTCTTTGTTCTTTGGCTCCTGTGGGCCTCCCATCGCGGTGGCCCCTGTCGTCGTAGAGCGCGGGCTCTGGGCGCATGCACCCCAGAGCTCCAGCTCGGTAATTGGACACATCAGTCCAGCCGCTCCGCGGCACGTGGGATCTTCCCAGGCCAGGGGTCGGTCGAACCGGCGCACCTTGCACTGCAAGGCGGTGTCCTTACCCATTGGACCACCAGGGAAGCCCCAAGTGCCTATTGACCCAGGAATGGATAAGCCAAAGTGGTCCGTACTGATAATGGAGTATATTCAGCATTTAAAAGAAGGAAGTATACTAATGCTACAACATGGATACACCTATCTTGGACATAATAAACCTGACAGGAAATAACAAATATTGGATGATTTCACAGAAATGAAGTACCTGGAGGGGTCAGATCCATCCAGACAGAAAGTAGAAGGGTGAGGGCCAGGAAATGAAAAGGGAGAAAGGGGGAATTTTTGTTGAATGTGTAAAGTTTCCATTTTGCTGGAGGAAAAAGTCTTGGAGTTTTGTTACACAAAATGCAAATGTACTTCAAACATTGAAACCCAAGAGGACACTCTGGTCCTTGCCCCCCAAGTCCTCTGCTTGCCTTTTGTCTGTGGCTAAGCCGAAGAATAAGTTTACTAGAAGAAGTGAGAAAATGTAGAAACAAAGGAAAATAGTCAAAGGCGACCAAATGCTAATAATGTAGTCACTAAACATAGTCAAGGACCTTTAGTACCTTCTCACGACTACAGACAATGTTCTGAGAGTGTGTAGAGATGGACACCTCCACCAGATGGAAGAAGTTAACTAGTTGATAAACAGACCATAGCCACGACAGCAGCTGCCCCAGTTCTGAGAACTGACCTCCAGGAAATGGGAACAAACTGACCTTGGAACTGAAGATTAACTGTACCTAAAACAATCAAGAGGATGCTGGTCAGACCACCGAGGACCAATTTCACGATGACTCTCAGGGCTGACTGTGCTGCTTCTTCATGGAGCCCTTCCCTCTGTGTATAACAGCTCTTGCCCCTTGTTTGTTGGATGGGAGGGGAGTCGAGCTCTGAGGAGTGTAACCTCCCCCCACCTACGCCCTTCACTGACATCATTCAAAACAAAGCAAATGCTCCTTGCCAACAGCCTGGTCTCTCTAATGGCTTTTGAGCACCCTGCAGCCAGTCTCTGCTTTCAGTTACAACACAGCTGACCTGAATACTTAAAGATGGTTAAAATGGTAAATGTTCTGTTATGTGTAAACTACCACAGTAATAAAAAAAAAAAATCTTCCCAGGCCAGGGGTCGGTCGAACCGGCGCACCTTGCACTGCAAGGCGGTGTCCCTACCCACTGGACCACCAGGGAAGCCCCCCAAATGCCTATTGACCCAGGAATGGATAAGCCAAAGTGGTCCGTACTGATAATGGAGTATATTCAGCATTTAAAAGAAGGAAGTATACTAATGCTACAACATGGATACACCTATCTTGGACATAATAAACCTGACAGGAAATAACAAATATTGGATGATTTCACAGAAATGAAGTACCTGGAGGGGTCAGATCCATCCAGACAGAAAGTAGAAGGGTGAGGGCCAGGAAATGAAAAGGGAGAAAGGGGGAATTTTTGTTGAATGTGTAAAGTTTCCATTTTGCTGGAGGAAAAAGTCTTGGAGTTTTGTTACACAAAATGCAAATGTACTTCAAACATTGAAACCCAAGAGGACACTCTGGTCCTTGCCCCCCAAGTCCTCTGCTTGCCTTTTGTCTGTGGCTAAGCCGAAGAATAAGTTTACTAGAAGAAGTGAGAAAATGTAGAAACAAAGGAAAATAGTCAAAGGCGACCAAATGCTAATAATGTAGTCACTAAACATAGTCAAGGACCTTTAGTACCTTCTCACGACTACAGACAATGTTCTGAGAGTGTGTAGAGATGGACACCTCCACCAGATGGAAGAAGTTAACTAGTTGATAAACAGACCATAGCCACGACAGCAGCTGCCCCAGTTCTGAGAACTGACCTCCAGGAAATGGGAACAAACTGACCTTGGAACTGAAGATTAACTGTACCTAAAACAATCAAGAGGATGCTGGTCAGACCACCGAGGACCAATTTCACGATGACTCTCAGGGCTGACTGTGCTGCTTCTTCATGGAGCCCTTCCCTCTGTGTATAACAGCTCTTGCCCCTTGTTTGTTGGATGGGAGGGGAGTCGAGCTCTGAGGAGTGTAACCTCCCCCCACCTACGCCCTTCACTGACATCATTCAAAACAAAGCAAATGCTCCTTGCCAACAGCCTGGTCTCTCTAATGGCTTTTGAGCACCCTGCAGCCAGTCTCTGCTTTCAGTTACAACACAGCTGACCTGAATACTTAAAGATGGTTAAAATGGTAAATGTTCTGTTATGTGTAAACTACCACAGTAATAAAAAATAAAAAATCCAAAAAAAAAAAAAAAATCTTGGAGAATCCAGCAAGGGTAACCACAGAAGTGTTAAGGGTGGAGAGGAACTTTGCACAAGTTTCCGGTCCTCCCACCCCCACCCAACAGAAGTACTGTTTGTAATGCTCAGAACGCCCTGCTTCCTTCCGCGTTTGGAGATGCCTCCGCTCCAGGCCCACACAGCCTAAACTCAACCTCCGTGACTGTTCCAGTGCTCCAGGTTCTGCTCCAAGGATCCAGTAAGTCTTGGGTCCTCCTCTTCTCTAGGAGTGCGGATGCTGAGTTCAGATCCTCCTAAAGAGACCTCTGCCATCCCTGAGTGTCGTGGGGTCTGCCTGGGTCCAGCCTGAGGATGGAGAGACCCATTTGCTAGATGAAAGCAGTAAGAACTGGAACTGTTGTGTTTGTGTGGGAAGAGGTGGAGGTGGATGGGATTGGATCAGTGTCCAGAGGCTCCTAGATTGGTTTTAGACTGGTGTTCACACAACAGTAAGATGCCTCTTATGTGGGGTTTATGATATGGCACCACTGATTTCCCTCGTGGCTCAGATGATAAAGAATCTGCCTGTATGCCAATGTGGGTTCAATCCCTGGGCCGAGAAGAGCCCCTGGAGAAGGAAATAGCTACCCACTCCAGTATTCTTGCCTGGAGAATCCCGTGGACAGAGGAGCCTGGCGAGCTACAGTTCATATAGTCACAAAGAATTCGACACGACTGAGTGACGAACTCTTTCAATTTCATCACTGATTTCAGTCTCCTGTCTACCGTCTGGCCTCTGTATCTGCTGGTGCCTCCTCCAGGACTTGAGCATTCCGCTGGGGTGTTTTGTATTAAATCACCTTGGAGCTTTGTACACCCAGCAGCTCTGTGAAGATGGTTCTAGTGTTTATCATTGGCATCAATTTTTTTAAATTGTGGTAAAATATACATTTGCCATCTTTACCATTTTAAAATGAACAGTTCGGGTGAATTTACACAGCTGCCCAACCAATTTGCAGAACTTTTTTCAAAACTGAAACTGTGTCCCCATTAAACAATAATGCCCCAATTTTCCCCTCACTCAGTTCCTAGCAAACCACCCTTCTACTTTCTGTCTCTGTAAATCTGACTACATTAGGTACTTCACAGAAGAGTAATCATACAGTATTTGTCTTTTGGTGACTGTCTTACCTTCCTTAGAATACTGTCCTCAAGTTTATTGTCCACAAGAATATTAGCCATGTTGTAGCATGCAGCAGACTTTCCTTTTTACGGCTAAATAATATTCCATGTAGACCACATGGTGTTCATCCACTTTTCATGGATGGCCATTTGGGTTGCTGTCATCTTTCAGCTTTGTGAAGACTGCTGCTATGAACATGGGTGCCCAAACATCTCCTGTGACCTGACTTTCAGATCTTCTAGGTTTACACTCAAGAGTGGAATTTCTAAATCATAATGGTCATTTCCTGTTGTTTTTTGGAGGAACCACCATTACTTTATCCACAGAAGCTACACCATTTTACATTCCTACCGACAGTGCACAAGGATTCATCAGTAGGGTTTGAACAAGAAGGAAACACAGGTCCAGGGAAGTTTATGACTTGACAAAGGCAGAGAGGTGTTCATGAAGCCAAGCTCTTAATCACAGTTTCTTGATCTTTGAATGCTTAGTCTTAAACCTAATGCTAAACTGGGACTTTAGAGGAACATGGACCAAAGCCCCCTGACCATAATTTGGGTTAAGTGGGTCAGCCTAGCCTGGCAGAGCAGTGTCATAAGGAGATACACTATGTACCAAAGAATAGAAAACAGAATCCTGTCATTTCTATTTCAGAATGGTTAGACCTCTCTCCCTCTAGGCACTTGGAATGTTTTTTGTTTTTTTCAAAATTCAATAATACTTTGTTTTTAAAAAGTTTTCTTACATTTTAATTGGAAGATAATTGGTTTACATAGTTGTATCGGTTTCTGCCATACAATAAAGCATGGCATAATTATAAATATGAATCAGTCATAATTATAAACACACTTCCTCCCTGTTGAGTCTCCCTCCCTCTCCCTCATCCCCCTCTAGATCCTCACAGAGTGCCCAGTTGGAATCCCTGTGCTGCACGGCCTCTCCCCCAGCTATATTTACACCAATAAAGTGTAAAAGTCACTACTCTTCTCTCAGTTCACCCCACCTTCTCCTCCCACTGCTGTGTCCACAAGTCCATTCTCTAGGTCTGTGTCTCCATTCCTTCTTTGGAAATAGGTCCATCTATACCATTTTTCTAGATTATATATATATATATATATATATGTTAATAGACAATATTTTTTTCCTCTTTCTGAATTGCTTCACTCTGTGTAACAAGTTCTAGGTTCATCCACCTCACTACAACTGACTCAATTTTGTTCCATTTTATGATTGAATAATATTTCATTATGTATATTATCACATCTTCTTTACCCATTCATCTGTCGATGAACATCTAGCTTGCTTCTGTGTCCTGGCTATTGTAAATAGTGCTGTAATGAACCCTGAGGTACAAGTGTCTTTTTGAATTATGGTTTTCTCAGGGCGTATGCCTGGTAGTGGGATTGGTGGGTCATATGGTAGCTTTCTTCCTAGTTTGTTGAGGAATCTCCATACTGTTCTCCATATGGTTGTGCCAATTTACATTTCCACTAACAGAGCAGTACAGTTCCCTTGTCCCACATCCTCTCCAGCGTTAGTTGTTTGTAGATTTTCTGATGGTGGCCATTCTGCCTGGTGGGAGATGATAGCTCATTGACATCAGAGGGGAAGGAGAGGGTTGAACAAATTGGGGGATGAGGATTGATGCATATGCACTACCACATGCAAAATAGACAGTTAGTGGGAACCTGCGGTACAGCACTGGAAGTTCAGCTCAGTTCTCTGTGATGACCTAGAGGGTTTGGACAGGGGATGGGGTGGGAGGGAGGTCCAAGAAAGAGGGTATATGTGTACACACGTCGCTGATTCACTGGACTTCCCTGGTGGCTCAGCAGTAAAGAATCCACCTGCCCGTGCAGGAGACAGGGATTCGAAGAATCTTTGATGATACCTTGGTTGGGAATTTTTTCATCTTCTTCTCACATCATATGCTTTTCTCTCAACTCCCCTCTGATTTAGTTTCTGTTCTGTCAGGGCTAGCCTGGCATAGAGATTTGGATCGTTTTCAAATGCAGTTAAGACAGGAAATCTACTGGTCTGAAGCACAGTAACGAATTCAGGTCAAAAACAGGATGCACGGGGGGAGGGGGAAGAGGCAAGAGAGAGTGAGGCAGGTGGAGATGAAGAAGTGGTTCCATCAGAGACAGAAAAGAGGCAGGAGAAGCAACGATGGAAGGACCTAACACTAAAGACTGGTACGTGAGCAGGGAGAGGGATGCGGAGAAATTATCAACTATGAATCGCAGGTCACAGTGAACTCAACATCAATTTAAAATATTCACATATATATATACAAAGCATCCACTCAACAATGTTTATAGAATTGAGCAATAGCTTCAGATACGTCAGGCAGTACATGAAAAAGAGAAGGCACTAATATTAGCAATATAGAGGTCAGAGGGCTGGGAAATGAGGGGTGGACCGATGGTCATGACACTCATTTTGAGACACAGCATAGCTGTTGAAAGAAAAAAGAAAAGGAACATGACTCTATCTCTGACAGTTACCCAAGTCACTGTGAGATGAATGAAACACATGGTAAATTATACTGAAAAGATGAGAGGGTGAGGGGACAGCAGCAGAGGATGTGAGTGACTCTCTCCTGAGTCACAATGGGAAGAGGGTGCCTGGTAATTGGCAGTATAGTTCTGTGTTCTATGCAGTAGGACCTTGTTGTTTTTCTATTCTATATATAATAGTTCTCATAGGATAGTTACAGATTTCCAGTCCTTCCTTCCCCCTTTCCCTTGGCCATCACATATCTGATCTCTATATCTGTGAGTCTGTTTCTCTTTAGTGGATAGGTTCATTTGGGTTGTATTTTAGATTACACATATGAGTGACATCATGAGGTATTTGTCTCTTTCTGACTTACTTCACTAAGTATGATCATGTCTAGGTCCATCCACACTGCTGCAAGTGGCATTATTTCATTTTCTATGACTGAGGAGTATTCCATTGTACATATGTATGTATGAAAATAAATATATATATTTACATTTCCTAAGGAAGGAGGCAGGTGGGGTCTAGGCTAGGTATTTACAACCAACCTCCTGTTTCTTGGACACAAAAATGACAGGAACAGGCTAAATAGCTGGACTTTAGACACTCGAATAAAAAAATCATGACATGAATGGAGAGGTGCTATTACCTTGTGTGAGTAAAAGATCAAGAGGTCACATATTTTTTGTCTTTGGAAGTGCACTTTGTCTTATGAAGAAGTGGTTCCATCAGAGACAGAAAAGAGGCAGGAGAAGCAACGATGGAAGGACCTAACACTAAAGACTGGTACGTGAGCAGGGAGAGGGATGCGGAGAAATTATCAACTATGAATCGCAGGTCACAGTGAACTCAACATCAATTTAAAATATTCACATATATATATACAAAGCATCCACTCAACAATGTTTATAGAATTGAGCAATAGCTTCAGATACGTCAGGCAGTACATGAAAAAGAGAAGGCACTAATATTAGCAATATAGAGGTCAGAGGGCTGGGAAATGAGGGGTGGACCGATGGTCATGACACTCATTTTGAGACACAGCATAGCTGTTGAAAGAAAAAAGAAAAGGAACATGACTCTATCTCTGACAGTTACCCAAGTCACTGTGAGATGAATGAAACACATGGTAAATTATACTGAAAAGATGAGAGGGTGAGGGGACAGCAGCAGAGGATGTGAGTGACTCTCTCCTGAGTCACAATGGGAAGAGGGTGCCTGGTAATTGGCAGTATAGTTCTGTGTTCTATGCAGTAGGACCTTGTTGGTTTTCTATTCTATATATAATAGTTCTCATAGGATAGTTACAGATTTCCAGTCCTTCCTTCCCCCTTTCCCTTGGCCATCACATATCTGATCTCTATATCTGTGAGTCTGTTTCTCTTTAGTGGATAGGTTCATTTGGGTTGTATTTTAGATTACACATATGAGTGACATCATGAGGTATTTGTCTCTTTCTGACTTACTTCACTAAGTATGATCATGTCTAGGTCCATCCACACTGCTGCAAGTGGCATTATTTCATTTTCTATGACTGAGGAGTATTCCATTGTACATATGTATGTATGAAAATAAATATATATATTTACATTTCCTAAGGAAGGAGGCAGGTGGGGTCTAGGCTAGGTATTTACAACCAACCTCCTGTTTCTTGGACACAAAAATGACAGGAACAGGCTAAATAGCTGGACTTTAGACACTCGAATAAAAAAATCATGACATGAATGGAGAGGTGCTATTACCTTGTGTGAGTAAAAGATCAAGAGGTCACATATTTTTTGTCTTTGGGGCAAAGGAGAGACTGCACATGTGCAGAAAGGCTCCTTGAGGGTCAAAAAGGAGGGAGCACCATCCCACAACAGGTGCTGCCAAGGCTCCCACAGGCCTCTGTTTTGGATCTAGGGAAAAAGCTGAACATGGTTTTTGGGGAGGGTTTTAGGGCAGGTCATCTGTGGAAAAAGAAACCAGGTAATTGGCCAAAGATAAACAAAGACCAGAAAAAACACCCTGCATAAATGATCTATCAGCCTCTTTGTGGGCTCCTCCTCTTTTGGGAGGATGCCCAGAGTCTTCCTCTTGGGTGTGAACTCTGCCTCGCTTTTGTCTCAACTCAAGAAGCTGTTCCTCTGCATGCTCCCCAACTACAGTGCTGTGTCTCCAGTAATACACTTCTACCATAGTTTCACAGCTTTTGCTTCCTGGAGAATTGCATTTTTCAGTTGGGGCAAGAGCCAGGGGAACCTTGTTCCTAGCCTCTAGCCCCTGGTGGATGAGCAGCTAGGATTCCTGGTTTTCACCCAGGCCACCGAAGCCCAATTCCTGAGCAGAGAACTAAGCCACCACTCGAGGCTGTTTCTCTCGGAGACCATCTGGGGCTGACACAGGGGATTTCAAGGTAAACTGCAGGTCTCCCTGTAGCTGCTGGCTGGAGACTCCTGACTTTCTCTCTCCCAGGAGAAATTCCTTACTTCACTCTCCTTTCTGCTCTCTTTCCAAGACCTGCAGAGTTAAATCTAGGCCCACTTAGTGAAGAAGCCGTAGTTATGTTTTTCTCTCTCCTCTCTCCCCACTTCTCTGATTCTGCCTAAAGTACAACCCCCAGCATGACACCCACCCAAGAAGTGCTTCCTCATCAACCTTGGGAGAAACATGCTGGGAGTTATAGTTTGGCACCTACTGCCACCACCAGCAAATTGCTCCCTCCTATGTTGTTGTTGTTTAGCCCCTAAGACATGTCCAATTCTTGTGACTCCATGCACTGTAGCCCGCCAGGCTCCTCTGTCCATGGAATTCTCCAGGAAAGAAGACTGGAGTGAATTGCCATTTCCTTCTCCAGGGGCTCTTCCTGACCCAGGGATTCAAGCTGCATCTCCTGAATTGTGTATGATGAGAATTTAAGAGATTCAACTGGGTGAGCAACATAAATAGGCAGAGACCACAGTTATAAGTTCTTTAGACAGCAGGACCCTGGTGTCCAGGAAGGGAATCTTGTTTTCCAGAGAGTGTTAACATGGATGCTATGAGAAGAGAGTTGTCCATCCTAATCTTCAGAACAAACTTTCTTTATCTCAGTGGGTCAAGCAGGTGAGCTAAGAGGGCTAGACAGACTGTCTTAGTTCACACAAAGTTCAGGCTGCACTATGTATGAGCCAAAATGATGTCCTCATTCTTCAATATGTGAATATTTTCTCCATCACAAGCAGATAAAAATCTTAGACCCGTATGATCACAGATTCTGAACCTATACCCTAAAGAGTCGAAAAAAGCACACCGTGGAAGACACATTTGCACACCCTTGTTCATAGAGACATTATTCACAATATCTAAAGCATGCAAGAAACCCAAGTGCCTTTTGACCAAGAAATGGATAAGCCAAGTGTGGTTGATGTTCATAATATTACAGAGTATTCTTCAGCATTAGAAGGAAGGGAATTCTAACACATGCTACAACATGGATGAATGTCATTGACATTATAAGTAAAATCTGAGAACAAAAGAAAAATATTATATGAACCCACATAAATAAAGTGCCTAGGGTGGTCACTAAGAGTTGGAATCTAGGCCCATTTTTTTTAAGACCTGCAGAGTTAAATCTAGGCCCACTTAGTGAAGAAGCCGTAGTTATGTTTTCTCTCTCTCTCTCCCTTTCTCTGATTCTGCCTAAAGTACAACCCCCAGCATGACACCCACCCAAGAAGTGCTTCCTCATCAACCTTGGGAGAAACATGCTGGGAGTTATAGTTTGGCACCTACTGCCACCACCAGCAAATTGCTCCCTCCTATGTTGTTGTTGTTTAGCCCCTAAGACATGTCCAATTCTTGTGACTCCATGCACTGTAGCCCGCCAGGCTCCTCTGTCCATGGAATTCTCCAGGAAAGAAGACTGGAGTGAATTGCCATTTCCTTCTCCAGGGGCTCTTCCTGACCCAGGGATTCAAGCTGCATCTCCTGAATTGTGTATGATGAGAATTTAAGAGATTCAACTGGGTGAGCAACATAAATAGGCAGAGACCACAGTTATAAGTTCTTTAGACAGCAGGACCCTGGTGTCCAGGAAGGGAATCTTGTTTTCCAGAGAGTGTTAACATGGATGCTATGAGAAGAGAGTTGTCCATCCTAATCTTCAGAACAAACTTTCTTTATCTCAGTGGGTCAAGCAGGTGAGCTAAGAGGGCTAGACAGACTGTCTTAGTTCACACAAAGTTCAGGCTGCACTATGTATGAGCCAAAATGATGTCCTCATTCTTCAATATGTGAATATTTTCTCCATCACAAGCAGATAAAAATCTTAGACCCGTATGATCACAGATTCTGAACCTATACCCTAAAGAGTCGAAAAAAGCACACCGTGGAAGACACATTTGCACACCCTTGTTCATAGAGACATTATTCACAATATCTAAAGCATGCAAGAAACCCAAGTGCCTTTTGACCAAGAAATGGATAAGCCAAGTGTGGTTGATGTTCATAATATTACAGAGTATTCTTCAGCATTAGAAGGAAGGGAATTCTAACACATGCTACAACATGGATGAATGTCATTGACATTATACGAAGTAAAATCTGAGAACAAAAGAAAAATATTATATGAACCCACATAAATAAAGTGCCTAGGGTGGTCACAAAGAGTTGGATATGACTGAAGCAACTTAACACTAGCACTAGGGTGATCAGACTCATAGAAAGAAAGTAGAATAGACTATTAGAGAAGAAAAGGAATTTTTGTTGAATGGGTACAGTTTCAGTTTTACAAGATGAAGAAAGTTGTAGAGTTTAGCCACACAGAATGCAAATACTCTTAACACAACTAAACTACATGCTTAAAAAAGGTCAAAATGAAAAAAACAAAAAAGATCAAAATGGTCAATTTTATGTGTATTTTATCACACACACACACACACACACACAAAAGTTTCAGAATCACCCTCTGAGGGTAATCACAGAAGAGTCAAGGGCTGATGGCAACACTGCAGGTGTTTCCCACCCCAACAAAAGTTTGTCTTTTGTTTACGGGGACTCCCTGCTTTGGTTTTTGGAGATGTCTCAGCTCCAGTCCTGCACAGCTTAAACTTAACCTCACTGACTGATCTCGCACTCCAGGCTCTGCTCCAAGAATCCAGACTTGGGTCTCTATCTTCTGTAGGAGACTGGGCACTGAGTTCAGATTTTCCTAAAGAGACCTCAGCAATTCCATTGTGCAGTGGGGTCCACGTCACTCCTGCCTGAGGGTAGAGAGACCCATTTTCCAGAAGAAATCAGAGCTGTTGTGCCTGTGTCAAGAGGTGAGGGTTCATACTCTTGATGGTTTTGCATCTTGTTTCCTCAGCAGATCGTAGCTTTATGAACTCCGTCTAGGATGCTGCCTCAGTATGTTCACAAGTTTGGTCAGAAGTTGGTCCGCAGGCGGCTGCTGGAGCCCAGGGAGGAGCCTGAGAATCATATGGCTGATTGTCTGGACACCCAAGACCTGGTGATCATAGGTGTACGCAGGATGCTGAGCGCTGGTGTGCATATCCTGGTTGGTGCAGTGGCCAAGTACATAGCTGGACCAGCGATCATCATCTCCTTCTCAGTGGTTGTCCTGTCTTCCCTGTTGTCTGGGCTCTGCTATGTAGAGTTTGGAGCCCAAGTACCACGCTCTGGTTCTATGTATCTCTACAGCTATGTCATCATGGGCCAGGTGTATGGCTTCATCATTGGATGGAACCGCATACTGTCCTTAGTTGTTGGTGAGATGATGGGGTAGGGAAAGGGGTGGGGTTTAAGATCAAGAAGCTAGGAGAGATGAGTGGGATCTTTCCTCATTCATGAACACGTTATCCACCTTGTGGGGCTGTGCCATGCTCAGTCGCTTCAGTCATGTCTGACTCTTTGCTGCCCTATGTCCATGGGATTTTCCCAGCAAGAATACTGGAGCGGGTTGCCATGCCCTCCTCTAGGGGATCTTCCCAACCCAGGAATCGAACCCCACCTTGCTGGGGGAGGTGGGTGATAGTGACCATAAAACTCTGCAACTTCTTTCTACTCAGTTTGACCTTGTTGTTGTTGTTCTGTAAGTTGTGTCTAACTCTTTGTGACCCTATGGACTGCAGCATACCAGGCTTCCTTTTGATCCTGCTTTCCTTAAATGATGGGACTAAGAACCTTGAGGGCTTCCCTGGTGGCTCTGTGGTAAAGAATCAGACTGCCAGTGCAGGAGACACAGGTTCGATCCCTGGGTCAGGAAGATTCCCTGGAGGGCCCAGCAACCCATTCCAATATTCTTACCTGGAGAAACCCATGGGCAGAGGAGCCTGGTGGGCTGCAGTCCATGGGATCGCCAAGCGTGAGACATAGCTAAATAACAACAATAACAAATAACCTTGAAGGAAAGAAACTGTAGGGAGTGGGTGAGAGGAAGGCACATTCCTCAGGCTCATCACCTCATGGTAGTGAAACCTCTGTTCAGCTACTGCCTGTCTGGGAATTTTCCTTACAGCCCAATTTAAAATGCCAGTTCTGATACCTCCCTTCTGGTCCCAGTTCTCTGTGCTTTATGTTCATTTTCTATTACTTTGATCTCATAGCGTTTTAAAGAGTTGACCTATTTTGTGAATCATCTGGGTCTCCCTTCCCCAAACCCCCTGAGAAGAAGCTCTTTGAGATCAGGGTCTTTTTGTTGTTGTTCACAACTCTCCACAGATAACTGGGGTTCAGTTTCTCTTTGTTCATCAAGATTCCTTCTCCTGCTATTTAGGCACTGCCTGTATAGCCCGGGCCTGGAGCTACACCTTTGACAGTCTGATTGGCAACCACATCTTTCAGGCGTTAGAGGAAACTTTCTCTCCGTATATGCCCTACTACCTGGCCAAGTACCCAGACTTTTTCTCACTGGGTCTGGTACTGCTGCTTACAGGTGAGTCAGGGGTCAGAGTTCAGATGGGGGGAATTGGCGTTATCCACTTGTGGGGCTGTGCCATGCTCAGTCGCTTCAGTCATGTCTGACTCTTTGCTGCCCTATGTCCATGGGATTTTCCCAGCAAGAATACTGGAGCGGGTTGCCATGCCCTCCTCTAGGGGATCTTCCCAACCCAGGAATCGAACCCCACCTTGCTGGGGGAGGTGGGTGATAGTGACCATAAAACTCTGCAACTTCTTTCTACTCAGTTTGACCTTGTTGTTGTTGTTCTGTAAGTTGTGTCTAACTCTTTGTGACCCTATGGACTGCAGCATACCAGGCTTCCTTTTGATCCTGCTTTCCTTAAATGATGGGACTAAGAACCTTGAGGGCTTCCCTGGTGGCTCTGTGGTAAAGAATCAGACTGCCAGTGCAGGAGACACAGGTTCGATCCCTGGGTCAGGAAGATTCCCTGGAGGGCCCAGCAACCCATTCCAATATTCTTACCTGGAGAAACCCATGGGCAGAGGAGCCTGGTGGGCTGCAGTCCATGGGATCGCCAAGCGTGAGACATAGCTAAATAACAACAATAACAAATAACCTTGAAGGAAAGAAACTGTAGGGAGTGGGTGAGAGGAAGGCACATTCCTCAGGCTCATCACCTCATGGTAGTGAAACCTCTGTTCAGCTACTGCCTGTCTGGGAATTTTCCTTACAGCCCAATTTAAAATGCCAGTTCTGATACCTCCCTTCTGGTCCCAGTTCTCTGTGCTTTATGTTCATTTTCTATTACTTTGATCTCATAGCGTTTTAAAGAGTTGACCTATTTTGTGAATCATCTGGGTCTCCCTTCCCAACCCCGTGAGAAGAAGCTCTTTGAGATCAGGGTCTTTTTGTTGTTGTTCACAACTCTCCACAGATAACTGGGGTTCAGTTTCTCTTTGTTCATCAAGATTCCTTCTCCTGCTATTTAGGCACTGCCTGTATAGCCCGGGCCTGGAGCTACACCTTTGACAGTCTGATTGGCAACCACATCTTTCAGGCGTTAGAGGAAACTTTCTCTCCGTATATGCCCTACTACCTGGCCAAGTACCCAGACTTTTTCTCACTGGGTCTGGTACTGCTGCTTACAGGTGAGTCAGGGGTCAGAGTTAGGATGGGGAGGATGAGGTATGGAAGGGGAATTGGGTTGGGAAAGCCTCGGGGTTCCAGAATGGTGGGGGAATTTGGACTGGGAAGAAGGGTTGGAATGATAAAGAGAGGAAAGCAAGACACAGACCATTTTCCCTTACCCTTGGACTATTGGAAATTTGGACTGGATCATTTTGGGGGGTGGGTGTCTGTCCTGTGCATTTCAGTTTTGCTTTTTTTTTTTTTTTTTTTAGTTATTGTTGGGGGAATTCCCTGGTGATCCAGTGATTAGGACTCTGTGCTTTCACTACTAGAAATGCAAGTTAAACTCCTGGTTGGGAAACTAAGATTCCACCTGCAAGCAGGACACCCCTCGAAAAAAAGATCATTGTGAATGTTGAGTAGCATCCCTGGGCATGATGTACCACAAACCAGTGACACCCAGCCCTCCAAATTGTGTCAGCCCCTATGCTTCCAGACAGTGCCACTGTCCCTTGTGGGACAGAATCACCTCAGTTGAGAATCAAAACTTTTTTTTTTGGCTGCACTGAGTCTTTCTTGTGTGGCAGGCATGCAGGCTCATCATTGCTCTGCTCAGGCTCAGTGGTTGCGGCATGAAACATGGGATCTTAGTTCCCAGACCAGGAATCAAACTCACATCCCCTGCATTTTAAGGTGGATACTCAACCTCTGCACCACCAGCAAAGTCCCTAAGATTTTACAAAGTTATTTATTTATTTATTTATTTATTTTACTTTATTATGCTATTGGAACATAATTTCTTTTTTTGGAATATACTTTCTTTGCAATGTTGTGTTAGGTTCTACTGTACATCATTGTAAATCAGCCATATGTATACATACATCCCCTCCCTTTAGAAGCCTCCCTCCCACACCCCAAAGATTTTTTTTAACTGAGAGGAAATTTTCCCCAGTTTTATTGAGGTATAACTGCCATACAACATTGTGAAAGTTTAAGATGATGTGAAAGACACATATATTGTGAGATGATAGCCAGAGTAAGAAATTAACCATCTTATAAGCTTGGTAGTTTGTGTCTTTTAAGATATTGATCTATTTCATCCATGTTTTCAAATTTATCTGAATAAAATACTATTTCCTTTAAAAAAAGAAATTAACCATCTTAAAGTGTACAATTCAGTGGTGCTTAGTCCAGTCATAATGTTGTGTAACCATCTCCTCCAGCCAGTTCCAAGCATGCTCTTCACAACAAAAGGAAACCCCGGACCTACTGAGCAGTCACTATTTGTCTGTCCACTACCAGTAACCTCCAGTCCTGAGCAACAATTTATTTGCTTTCTGTCTCAAGGGATTCAATTCTTTATTTTTTTGGCTCACCATGAGGCAGGCAGAACTTCCCGTACGTAGGCTCCAACCTGTGCCCCCCTAGAATGGAAACTTGAAGTATTAACACTGGGACCACCAGGGAAGTTCTGAATTTAGCTATTTTCAAAGTTTCATTTTCCATTTTTTCCCACAGGACTTCTGATTCTGGGGTTTCGTGTGTTGCCCTGTGTAAACAAAGTGTTCATGAGCATCAACATTTTGGTTCTCAGCTTTATTATCGTCTCAGGCTTCATTAAGGGAGACCTGCACAACTGGAAGCTCACAGAACAGGACTACTCATTGAACACGTCTGAATCCAGTGACATTTATAGGTTAGGAGGCTATCCATGACCTTAGTAATGCATGGGCATGGAAAAGGTGCAGATCTGGGAATCTGGTGGTGGCTAAAAAGATCTTGGGCTTCCCTTCTGGTTTATGTGGTAAAGAATCTGCCTGCAGTGTAGGAGACCAGAGTTTGATCCCTGGGTCAGGAAGATCCCCTGGAGAAGGGAATGGCTACCCACTCTAGTATTCTTGCCTGGGAAATCCCATGAACAGAGGAACCTGATGGGCTATAATCCATGAGATTGCAGTTGGACACAACTGAGCAACTAACATAAAGAGACCTGGGCTGATGGATCCAGGTGATGGGAGTCCTGGAGCTCAGGACTTGTGGTATGAAGGGAGGAGACCAGTAGACACAGCTGAGCACACCTCACCCATGTTCTTTCTCACTCCTTCTCTCACCATAGCTTGGGCCCTCTGGGTTCTGGAGGGTTTACACCTTTTGGCTTTGATGGGATTTTCCGAGGAGCAGCATTGTGTTCCTACATGTTTATTGGGTTTGACTCCATTATCACTACAGGTAACATGGTCATTGTGTGTCTCATCTGGGATTTGCGCACAGATTGGGCTTCCCTTGGGCATAGGGGATTTTGTGCTTTCATCCCCATGTGTTTACTGACCCAATACTTCCTCCAATCCTGCAGGGGAAGAAGTCCGGAATCCTCAGCCGTCCATCCTCATCAGCATCGTGGTCTCGCTATCAATCTGCTTTTTGGTGTATTTTGGTGTCTCGGCAACACTCACTCTCATGGTGCCCTACTACCAGATTGATCTTGACAGCCCCTTTCCTCAGGCTTTCCTCCATGTCGGGTGGGGCCCTGCTAAATACGTCGTGGCTGTTGGAATCCTCTGTGCTCTTTCATCTAGGTCTGTGGTGTGATTTTCTCCTCATTTACTGTCAGATGCTCAGGGATCCCAGTTCTTGGGATTGAGAGAGTAGAGAGAAAGACACCTTCCCCATGTAGACTAGGGAGCAGAAGCCTCGGTCTGTCCTGCTTCTGCATGTCCTCACATCTCTTTGTTTTCTTTTCCAGCCTCATGAACACCATGTTTGCCATGTACCGGTTGATCTGCACAATGGCGGAGGATGGGCTCATTTTCCGGGGACTTGCCCAGGTCTACACCCGCACAGGCACCCCCATCAGGGTCATCATAGCTTCTGGAAGTCTTGCAGGTAGATAAACAAAACCCACTCCTTGGGCTTACCTTCTGGTTTATGTGGTAAAGAATCTGCCTGCAGTGTAGGAGACCAGAGTTTGATCCCTGGGTCAGGAAGATCCCCTGGAGAAGGGAATGGCTACCCACTCTAGTATTCTTGCCTGGGAAATCCCATGAACAGAGGAACCTGATGGGCTATAATCCATGAGATTGCAGTTGGACACAACTGAGCAACTAACATAAAGAGACCTGGGCTGATGGATCCAGGTGATGGGAGTCCTGGAGCTCAGGACTTGTGGTATGAAGGGAGGAGACCAGTAGACACAGCTGAGCACACCTCACCCATGTTCTTTCTCACTCCTTCTCTCACCATAGCTTGGGCCCTCTGGGTTCTGGAGGGTTTACACCTTTTGGCTTTGATGGGATTTTCCGAGGAGCAGCATTGTGTTCCTACATGTTTATTGGGTTTGACTCCATTATCACTACAGGTAACATGGTCATTGTGTGTCTCATCTGGGATTTGCGCACAGATTGGGCTTCCCTTGGGCATAGGGGATTTTGTGCTTTCATCCCCATGTGTTTACTGACCCAATACTTCCTCCAATCCTGCAGGGGAAGAAGTCCGGAATCCTCAGCCGTCCATCCTCATCAGCATCGTGGTCTCGCTATCAATCTGCTTTTTGGTGTATTTTGGTGTCTCGGCAACACTCACTCTCATGGTGCCCTACTACCAGATTGATCTTGACAGCCCCTTTCCTCAGGCTTTCCTCCATGTCGGGTGGGGCCCTGCTAAATACGTCGTGGCTGTTGGAATCCTCTGTGCTCTTTCATCTAGGTCTGTGGTGTGATTTTCTCCTCATTTACTGTCAGATGCTCAGGGATCCCAGTTCTTGGGATTGAGAGAGTAGAGAGAAAGACACCTTCCCCATGTAGACTAGGGAGCAGAAGCCTCGGTCTGTCCTGCTTCTGCATGTCCTCACATCTCTTTGTTTTCTTTTCCAGCCTCATGAACACCATGTTTGCCATGTACCGGTTGATCTGCACAATGGCGGAGGATGGGCTCATTTTCCGGGGACTTGCCCAGGTCTACACCCGCACAGGCACCCCCATCAGGGTCATCATAGCTTCTGGAAGTCTTGCAGGTAGATAAACAAAACCCACTCCTTTTTGATTATATTCCTTAATTTGCATATTTCCAGTTTTTTCTCACTCCATCCCCCCATCTTGTTTGTACCCTTATTCTAGGGCTCTTGGCATTACTCTTCCATTTCAGTGACCTTATGGACCTCATGTCGCTTCGGTCCCTGCTTGCTAACACCCTGGTAGATTTCTCTGTCCTTGTCCTCAGGTGAGACTTCATTGCACTGTCACTGGGGGTCTTTGGCTCATGGGAATCCATGGGTAGCTAATCCTCTTCTGCCTTTATGTTGCCTTCTAAATGTTCTGCTCTGCTTCAGTGAAAAAGAGATAAATTAGATTGTAAGGTGTTGGTGAATAAGGACTGCTGTAAATACTGCCATAATACCTCTAATCCAGGTATCTGTCAGACCAGAATGTAAGCATGAACCAAAGAACAGAGGAAGAAGCTGAGATGGAACCTGTGTTAGAAAGGCCTTTGGACCCCATACCTGAAGCAGGAACCTCAAACTTCCTAGAGAGTCTGTGGTCCCCTATCAGCCCCATCCCCACTCAGAAATCCAGCCGGATTGTCTATGGATGTGCCTTGCTTCTAGGTGAGTAGTGGGATTTCTCTTTGGTCGTATTCTGAAACTGAGAGGATAGGGTGAAGACAGAATGGCAGTGTGTATTTTGGCAGTTGAGGAATCTTAGAGGTATCATAGGCCTTCCTGAGGTGCGCAGCCTGGGGAGGGGTGTGGTCCAAGATCCTGACATCTTTGGTGTCTTGTGTCCAGCCTGTTCTCTTCCACCTTGACCCTTGCAGTTCTCCTGCTGACCATCTTGAGCCTATTCCTGGCCCACTGGCCCAGCCATGTGTTCTCTGGAGACCCCGTGTACACCACAGTGGCTGTGCTGCTGCTGCTGTTCATCACTGGGGTCACAGTCATCATCTGGAGGCAGCCCCAGAGCCCCACTCCTCTTTACTTCAGAGTAGGTGACTTCATGTGCTGAAAATATCCACCTTGAGTGAATGAAGCCTGCATGCTTTGAGGTCTCAACATCCTTCACTGGACCAGGGAAGAAGGGGAGTTGGTAAAACCAGTGAAGTCTTTTTCTTGATCCATACTCAGTACTTTACATTTCCAACCTCAGTAGGCACTGAGCACAAAGCCTGAGTAGAACAGAGTTGTCCTGCCCATGTGGGATAAGGTCTCCCTTTCAGATGTCTGTGGTGTGTTCAGGGATGACTTGACTCTGCCCACAGGTCCCTGCTGTGCCTGTCCTCCCACTGCTGAGCATCTTTGTGAATGTTTATTTGATGGTGCACATGACCTCTTGGACCTGGGTCCTGTATGGCATCTGGATGGTGATTGGTAAGTGGTTTTCTGGGATAAAGAGGCCTCTTGGGTGACTGAATCTAATCCTCTTCCCACTGCCTACACTGTGTAAGTTAATATAATAGAAGGTCTATATCGGGCATTTGTAACTGAGAAGAGTGCCTACTTTTCCTTCTCACTGTCTCATCTCCCTACTAGGATTTGCCATATATTTTGGATACGGGATCCGACATAGCCCAGAGGAGAGCAATGAGTCATAGTCACCAGCCTCCACATCCCAGACTTGACAAAAGCATCCCTGGTGCTGAGTCATCTTTTTTTTTTTAAAATTTATTATTTATTTTCATCTATCTTTATTCTTTTTTGGCATGTGTGGGCTTCCCATTGCAGTGACTTCTCTCATTGCAGAGCACAGGCACTGGGCACATGCACTCCAGAGTGCAGGCTCATGATTGGACATACCAGCCCAGCTGCTCCAAGGCACGTGGGATCTTCCCGGGCCAGGGATTGAACCAGTGCCCCTTGCACTGCAAGGCGGACTCTCTACTCACTGGACCACCAGGGAAGCCCCCTGAGTCATCTTAACCATGAGAAATAAATGCTGTGTGGAATATCTCCATGATGAGCTGGTTCATGGGCACCCTGAGCCTATTTGGACTGTGAAGGTGGAATGTGTTTATAGCCATGTATTTGTGGCTAGTGGACAGAGTGACCTCAATGGCGTATAATGCTGAAGTAAATATTTAAAACCATAATACACATCCAGAAAAGTGTACTGCGTACATCCAGCAAAGCCAATTTTCACAAAGAAGTTACAATAATGTAACCAGCAACCAGAGGAAGAAATAAAATATTAACTTGCATATAAAGAGAGCCATGTTGTGCTTATTTCCACTGAAAACAGACAGATGGTCACATGGGAAGGAAACACAGGTATCTACATATTGTGTGGAGAGTTTCACTTTAGGGAATTCCCTGGAGGTCCAGGGATTGGGACTCAGGGCTTTCACTGCCATGGCCAGGATTTAGTCCCTGGGTCAGAAAACAGATCCTGCAAACTGTGCTGTGTGGCCCCAAAATAAGAAAAACTAAATAAAATTTTTAAATGAATTTAGGCGCCCAGAAAAAAAATAACAATAAAATAAAATGAATTAAAAAAAAAAAGAGCTATACTTGTAAAATTTGAAAATCTGATCAGTTTTATTCAACTCTTCATGAGTTTAAATATGTTCTGTTACTCTCTTGTTTTCTGATATGGCTTATAAAATGTTCATATTATTTTTGTCTTTAAATATTTGAGAGAATTTAATCAGAGACATCCTGTCCCCTCAGCCTGGGCTTTGCTTTGTGGGAGGATTTAGAACTACAAACTCATGTTCTTATCTGTAAACAACAAAACTCTGTAAAAGTTAAAAGTAAAATAAAAGTTAAAAAAAAAAAGCTCATGTTCTTGTTATAGGGTAACTCAGATTTTTCTTTAGAAAAAACAACTGCTGTCTCAACATGAGAAAACCAATAGGCTGGAAGTAGAATGAAAGGAACAGACACACTGTGCCAACAGTAAGACAAGAAAGTAGCAGAGCCGTATTAACATCAAAGGAGATTTTTCAAAAAAACAGAGCGTAATAACAGACTGAATGTTTATTTTACAATGAGAAAGAGCAATAGTCATTTTCATCCTTTCCCCCAGCTGTGTTGAGATACAGAATCACACTGTGTAATAAGAAGTTTACTTTTCTGTCATAGACTCTTAGAGTTACATAGTGTAGTTGATGAGGAAAAGTTCTTGAAAACAAAACCCTGCATGGCCAGAGGTGAGGAAGGAAGCCATGGTTGGTTGATGAACTAATATAGGCATATCTCAGGGATGTTGCTAGTTTGTTCTTATTTTTATTATTTTATTTTTTATTTTTAGCATTCTTCTCTTTTTTAAAATAATTATTTATTAGAATCTGCACCCTACTAGACTATGAACACCTGAGAGAAAGGGCTGCATTGTATTCATTCTTTTTATTTATTTTTGACTATTCTGGGTTTTCACTGCTGCCACAGGCTCTTCTCTAGTTGCAGGGAGTGGGGGCTACTCTCTAGTGGAGGTGAGCAGGTTTCTTGTTGTGATGACTTCTCTTGTTGTGGAGTTTAGGTTCTAGGACACACGGGCTTCAGTAGTTGCAGCACATGGACTCCACAGTTGCAGCTCCAAGGGTCCAGAGCACAGGCTCCATAGTTGTGGCTCAAGGGCCCAGTTGCTCCACAGCATGTGGGATCTTCCTGGATCAGGGATGGAACCCGTGTCTCCTGAATTGGCAGGCAGATTCTTCACCACCGAGCTACCAGGGAAGCCCTCTTGTTTGTTTTTAGATGACCACAATAAAGAGCATGGCAATAAAGAGAGTCACACAAGGTTTAGTTTCTCAGTGTATGTAAAAGTTATGTTTACATTACACTGCAATCTATTCAGTGTGCAAAGCATTCTGTCTAAAAGGACACTGTACACTCCTTAATTTAAAAATACTTTATTACCAAAAATTCTGGGCCAACCCTTGTGGTCTGTTGGCTAAGTCTCCCCACTTCCAATGCAGGTGGCCTGGGTTTCATTCCTGGTCAGGGGACTGGATCCCACATGTCCCAACTAAGATCAAAGACCCTGAGCGTTGCAAGTAACAACCTAACCACCAAGATTAGGTCTTAACCTAACCACACAGGCAAGATGCTAACCACCATCAGATAATGCTGGGTTGCCACAAACCTTCAATTTGTAAAAAATGTGTATCTTAAAAGGGCAAAAAAGTGAAGTATGCCTGTACATGTGTATGTGTTGTTCAGTTG
Organism: Tragulus kanchil; assembly: GCA_022376925.1. Taxonomy (NCBI): domain Eukaryota; kingdom Metazoa; phylum Chordata; class Mammalia; order Artiodactyla; family Tragulidae; genus Tragulus; species Tragulus kanchil. The sequence goes on from JAIOJX010000031.1 coordinate 134,207,222, forward strand.
CTTAGTTGTGGCCCACTCTTTGTGATCCCATGGGTTGTAGCCTGCCAGGCTCCTCTGTCCTCCACTACCTCCGGGAGTTTGCTCAAATTCATGTCCATTGAATGTATACCATCTCATCCTCCATTGCCCACTTCTCCTCCTGCCCTCAATCTTACCCAGCATCAGGGTCTTTTCCAATGAGTTGGCTCTTCACATGAGGTGACCAAAGTATTGGGGCTTCAGCATCTGTCCTTCCAGTCCTTTCCAGCACCACAACTCAAAAGCATCAGTTCTTTGGTGTGCAGCCTTCTTTATGGTTCAACTCTCAAATCTATACATGACTACTGGAAAAAGCATAGCTTTTTCTATACAGACCTTTGTCAACAAAGTGATGTTTCTACTTTGTGATATTCCACTGAGGCTTGTCATAGCTATCCTTCGAAGGAGCAAGCGTCTTTTAGTTTCCTGGCTGCAGTCACTGTCCACAGTGACTTGGGAGCCCAAGGATATAAAATCTGTTCCTGCTTCCACTTTTTCTCCTTCTAATTTCCACGAAATTATGGGACCGGTTGCCATGATCTTCATTTTTTGAATGTTGAGTTTTCAGCCAGCTTTTTCACTCTCCTCTTTCACCTTCATCAAGAGGTTCTTTCACTCCTCTTCGCTTTCTACCTTAAGGGTGGTGTCATCTACATATCTGAGGTTGTTGATATTTCTCCTGGCAGTCTTGATTCCAACTTGGGATGGGCAGAGTTACAAATCATAACATGTGACTTTCTGTGTCTAACTTCTCTAAGAGCTTTGTGGTAAAAATGAGCCCCCAAAATTAAAATTGAAGTTTGTGGAGAGAGCTCAGGATTCTAAAGTGGGATAGAGGCATTATATATTTGGGTCTTGGAAGCAGCCAAAACGGAGCATTTTGTGACTCAGAATGGTCTGTGAGAGCCTTCAAGCTGGGCCATATGCTGAATTGGAAGGAAGGTATTGGACAATCTGTATAAACCAGGGATGCAGCGGAGGCCCCATGAGGGGATGGTGGAGGTCGATAATGCTGGGTTGCCACAAACCTTCAATTTGTAAAAAATGTGTATCTTAAAAGGGCAAAAAAGTGAAGTATGCCTGTACATGTGTATGTGTTGTTCAGTTGCTTAGTTGTGGCCCACTCTTTGTGATCCCATGGGTTGTAGCCTGCCAGGCTCCTCTGTCCTCCACTACCTCCGGGAGTTTGCTCAAATTCATGTCCATTGAATGTATACCATCTCATCCTCCATTGCCCACTTCTCCTCCTGCCCTCAATCTTACCCAGCATCAGGGTCTTTTCCAATGAGTTGGCTCTTCACATGAGGTGACCAAAGTATTGGGGCTTCAGCATCTGTCCTTCCAGTCCTTTCCAGCACCACAACTCAAAAGCATCAGTTCTTTGGTGTGCAGCCTTCTTTATGGTTCAACTCTCAAATCTATACATGACTACTGGAAAAAGCATAGCTTTTTCTATACAGACCTTTGTCAACAAAGTGATGTTTCTACTTTGTGATATTCCACTGAGGCTTGTCATAGCTATCCTTCGAAGGAGCAAGCGTCTTTTAGTTTCCTGGCTGCAGTCACTGTCCACAGTGACTTGGGAGCCCAAGGATATAAAATCTGTTCCTGCTTCCACTTTTTCTCCTTCTAATTTCCACGAAATTATGGGACCGGTTGCCATGATCTTCATTTTTTGAATGTTGAGTTTTCAGCCAGCTTTTTCACTCTCCTCTTTCACCTTCATCAAGAGGTTCTTTCACTCCTCTTCGCTTTCTACCTTAAGGGTGGTGTCATCTACATATCTGAGGTTGTTGATATTTCTCCTGGCAGTCTTGATTCCAACTTGGGATGGGCAGAGTTACAAATCATAACATGTGACTTTCTGTGTCTAACTTCTCTAAGAGCTTTGTGGTAAAAATGAGCCCCCAAAATTAAAATTGAAGTTTGTGGAGAGAGCTCAGGATTCTAAAGTGGGATAGAGGCATTATATATTTGGGTCTTGGAAGCAGCCAAAACGGAGCATTTTGTGACTCAGAATGGTCTGTGAGAGCCTTCAAGCTGGGCCATATGCTGAATTGGAAGGAAGGTATTGGACAATCTGTATAAACCAGGGATGCAGCGGAGGCCCCATGAGGGGATGGTGGAGGTACAGACACGTTCTTGGTGAAGCCGATCTTGACTCCAGCTTCAGCTAATCACTGTTGAGCTTCTCGATGATCTGATGGGAAATCCTCATCTTTGGCTTTCTTGAGTTTCGCTCTATGATTCTTGAACTAAACCTGAGGAGAGAAGAGAGGAGCTGATGAACTGGCTGTAGTTCCAGAAGCGTTTTCACTTTACTCAATTAAATGGATGCTTCTAGGTGAGGATGGCTGGTTCCACACCTCTCCTTGTGGAACCCCTGCCAACTTGTGCCCAGGGAGAAGCAGGAATGAGGCTGTGGGGACAGAAAGTAAAGCAGAGATCTGAGCACCCAGAGTAAGATATTTGTTGTTGTTTAGTTGCTTAGTCATGTCTGACTCTTTGTGACCCCCTGGACTGCAGCATCCCAGGCTTCCCTGTCCTTCACTATCTACCTGAGTTTGCTCAGATTCATATCCACTGAGCCAGTGATGCTCTCTGACCATCACATTCTCTGTCACCCTCTTCTCCTCCTGCCCTCAATCTTTCCCAGCATCAGGGTCTTTTCCAGTGAGTCATCTGCTTGTATCAGGTGGTCAAAGTATCGGAACTTTAGCTTCAACATCAGTCCTTTCAGGGTTGACTTCCTCTAGGATTGACTGGCTTGATCTCCTTGCTGTCCAAGGGTCTCTCAAGAGTCTTCTTCAGCACCACAATTTGAAAGCATCAGTTCTTTGGCACTCAGCCTTCTTTATGGCTCAGCTCTCTCATCTGTACATGACTACTGGAAAAACCATAGCTTTGACTACATGGAGCAAGATATAGGAAAGGAAAGTAGTTACCACTACAGGGTGCTCTAACACCAACATCTATACACTTCTGTTACTGGACCAAACCTGACACATGGCTTGGGTTTTTTTTTTTTTGAGGGGAGGGAGGGGCACTTCTATTGGTCTTTCATTTATTTCCATCCTTGTTCTTTGGTCTGTGTGGGCCTCCCATCGCAGTGGCCTCTCTCGTTGCAGAGCACCAGCTCTGGGCACATGCACTCCAGAGCTCTGGCTCAGTAGTTGGACACATCAGTCCAGCTGCTATGCAGCACATGGGATCTCCCCAGGCCAGGGATCGAATTGGAATCCCTTGCACTGCAAAGTGGTGTCCTTATCCACTAGACCACTGTTGTGGGGTATGCTCAGTGAAGCACCCAATTCAGCTCGTGGTGGATGGAAAAGAGGTTTATTAGGCTGCTTTACACCGGTGGGTCCAAGGCCTTCATTTAGTCAAGGACCCCAAGCAAAACTTGTGGCTCACATTTATACCTAAAACCTACATACACAAACCCATATCCCAAACTCCTGAGGTTGCCTAGGAACCATTAAAGAAAAAAAACATGATTTGGTTGCCATCACAAAGGTACAGTCGAAAATCACCTAAGCATATCGCTTAGCTTGTCTACCAAGAATTGATTAACTAAGATCACAAATGGTAATTTGTCTTGTGACAGATACTCATTTTCATGGCCGAGGGGAGGCTTGGATATGAGGTTTCCTGATCAGTTTCTCATCAGCCCAAGAGGCCTAGTTGACAGTTAATTTTTCATCTCCACGGCTACCCAGACCAAACACTGTCCTCTAGGATTGACTGGCTTGTTATCAGGTGGTCAAAGTATCGGAACTTTAGCTTCAACATCAGTCCTTTCAGGGTTGACTTCCTCTAGGATTGACTGGCTTGATCTCCTTGCTGTCCAAGGGTCTCTCAAGAGTCTTCTTCAGCACCACAATTTGAAAGCATCAGTTCTTTGGCACTCAGCCTTCTTTATGGCTCAGCTCTCTCATCTGTACATGACTACTGGAAAAACCATAGCTTTGACTACATGGAGCAAGATATAGGAAAGGAAAGTAGTTACCACTACAGGGTGCTCTAACACCAACATCTATACACTTCTGTTACTGGACCAAACCTGACACGTGGCTTGGGTTTTTTTTTTTTTGAGGGGAGGGAGGGGCACTTCTATTGGTCTTTCATTTATTTCCATCCTTGTTCTTTGGTCTGTGTGGGCCTCCCATCGCAGTGGCCTCTCTCGTTGCAGAGCACCAGCTCTGGGCACATGCGCTCCAGAGCTCCGGCTCGGTGATTGGACACATCAGTCCAGCTGCTATGCAGCACATGGGATCTCCCCAGGCCAGGGATCGAATTGGAATCCCTTGCACTGCAAAGTGGTGTCCTTATCCACTAGACCACTGTTGTGGGGTATGCTCAGTGAAGCACCCAATTCAGCTCGTGGTGGATGGAAAAGAGGTTTATTAGGCTGCTTTACACCGGTGGGTCCAAGGCCTTCATTTAGTCAAGGACCCCAAGCAAAACTTGTGGCTCACATTTATACCTAAAACCTACATACTCAAACCCATATCCCAAACTCCTGAGGTTGCCTAGGAACCATTAAAGAAAAAAAACATGATTTGGTTGCCATCACAAAGGTACAGTCGAAAATCACCTAAGCATATCGCTTAGCTTGTCTACCAAGAATTGATTAACTAAGATCACAAATGGTAATTTGTCTTGTGACAGATACTCATTTTCATGGCCGAGGGGAGGCTTGGATATGAGGTTTCCCTGATCAGTTTCTCATCAGCCCAAGAGGCCTAGTTGACAGTTAATTTTTCATCTCCACGGCTACCCAGACCAAACACTGTCCAGAGTTCACCGAAAGTGTAAGATGGAGTCCTCTTCCTCAAGATGGAGTCAGTTCAGCCAGGGCAGCCAAGCTTCTTTCTTACAGGTTACATTCAGTAAGGATTAACAGGGAATAATCAATGCTGACAGGGAGTAATTCAGTTTAACAAGTAAATCACTTTTAGATAATGATCTTACAAACAAATCACTTACAATCACTTACAAGTAAATCTAAGTAAATCATTTCATACTATATGTCCCCTTTTACACCACCAGGGAAGCCCCATGGCTTGGTTTTGTTTGTTTGTTTGTTTTTTAAATTGCCAAGGAAAATTGTACTTGAACTTGTAAGGTTAAAAAAAAATTCATGTAAACTGAAAAGTCACACACACACACCTCACCAAAAAAAAGGGGTTGAGTCAAATTATGAAGGACCTTAAAGACCCTGATGCTGGGAAAAACAGAAGGCAAAAGAGAAGAGGACAACAAAGGACGATACCGTTGGATGGCATGACCGGCTCAATGCACATGAGTTTGGGCAAACTCTAGGAGATGGAGAAGGACAGGGAAGACTGGCGTGTAGCATTCCAGGGGGTCACAGAGAGTCGGACATGACTGAGCAACTGAACAACAACGACAAGGACCTTAAAGGTTCAGTGACAAAACAAACTTTGTTTTTTAAAGATTTTTTGATGTGGATCATATTTAAAGTCTTTGATGTTGTTACAATATTGCTTCTGTTTTATGTTCTGGTGCTTTGGCCCTGAGGCATTTAGGATTTAGTTCCCTGCCAACTGTTTCTTGGTGAACATGGTTCATTTCCTTTTTGAGTGCTTCCAGTACTTTCCTGGGAAAGAGAGAAAGGCAGCAATGAGATGCTAAAGACAGTCCCATTCTCAAAAGCCTGAACTTGCCCTCCCTCTTCATGGAGGTCAAGCTTGCTCTCCAGTGACTGAGAAGCCCAGACATTCACACATGATGTGGACGACTTGCTTTCTCTGAAGTCTTGTCTTTTGTCATGGTTGCTACTCCTAATACCCACCCCAGGAAAGGGTTGTTTAAATATGGATCCATTGAATCCCCAGCTTAGATTCCTTTTTTCCTTTTTTCTTTTTGCAAGTGAGGACTACAAACAACTCAATCCAGTGAGAGAGGCATGTGATTTTATCCTTGTCATTCATCCAACTTTATATATATATTTTTTTTTCTTTTTTAATTTTGCTTTCATCCAACTTCTATTAAATAACTTTTCTCAAGTTTGGATATTCTTTTAGGAACACCAGCAATGGAATGGGAAAACAAGGTTACTGTTCTCCTAAGCCTATAGAACAAACTCTAGATTTTGGATGATCGTGATATATCAGCATAGATTCATAATGGTAACGTAAGTACCACTCCGTGTGGGATGTTGTTACTGGGAGTAGCTATACCTGCATGGGGACAGGAGACAGGCGATCTCTGTTCCTTCTGCTCGATATTGCTGTGAAGCTAAACCTGTTCTTAAAAAGTCTAATAATGATAATAATAACAGTAGTATCATTTTCATAGATATTACACTTCAGTGGAGACACACACAGAGTATTAAAAAATATACACTATACAGGGCTTCCCCTGGTGGTCCAGTGGGTAAGGACACCGCCTTGCAGTGCAAGGGGCGCCGGTTCGATCCCTGGCCTGGGAAGATCCCACGTGCCACGGAGCAGCTGGACCGATGTGTCCAATCACCGAGCCGGAGCTCTGGAGCGCACGCGCCCAGAGCCGGCGCTCTGCAACGACAGACGCCACCGCGATGGGAGGCCCACAGGAGCCAAAGAACAAAGACAGATGAAAATGGAGAAATGAAGGACAAATGGAAGTGGCCCGCCGGCTCCCCTCCCTCCCCAACCCGACCCCTGACCAAAATAAATAAATAAATCTTTAAAAATATATATATATATATACACTATACAAAAAAACACACACTGGCTCCCCTGGTGGCGCAGTGGGTAAAGAGTCCGCCTTGCAATGCAAGGGGCACCAGTTCTATCCCTGGCCTGGGAAGATCCCACGTGCCACAGAGCGGCTGAACTGGTGTGTCCAATTACAAGCCAGCACTCTGGAGCGCATGCTCCCAGAGCTGGTGCTCTGCAGCAAAAGAGGCCACTGCAATGGGAGGCCCATACAGGCCAAAGAATAAAGATGGATGAAAATAAATGGATAAAAAAAATCAATAAAAGAGGCCCCCCAAAAAATTTAAAAACAAAACAAAACACACACACTATATTAGGGACTGCCATGGCAGTCCAGTAATTAGGCCTCTGAGCTTCCAGTGCAGTGGGCATAGGTTCGGTTTGTTTTTTGGGAGACTAAGATCCCATATGATGTTGTTGCAGGAAGGGAAATCCCTACGAAAGCCCGAAAGTGGGCTCTTGTCTAACGCTCAGAGAAGAATTGTCCGAGGAGACGCATGTGCTGACAAAGCAAGGGATTTTATTGGAAAGGATACTAGGCTGCAGAGCAGTAGGGTAAGGGAACCCAGGAGAACTGCTTAGCCTCGTGGCTCACAGATTTGGGTTTTATAGTAATGGGATTAGTTTCTGTGTTGTCTTTGGCCAATAATTCTGACTCTGAGTCCTTCCTGATGGTGCACGCATTGCTCAGTCAAGATGGATGTCAGAGAGAAGGATTCTGGTAGGTGATTGGACACATGGTGTCTCCTTTATTTATTTATTTATTTCTAGCTATTCTGGGTTTTCACTGCTGCCACAGGCTCTTTTCTAGTTGCAGGGAGTAGGGGCTACTCTCTAGTTGAGGCTTCTTGTTGCAGTGACTTCTCTTGTTGTGGAACTCGGGCTCTAGGGCACACGGGCTTCAGTAGTTGCAGCTCCAAGGCTCTAGAGCACAGGCCTCATAGTTGTGGCTCACAGGCCTAGTTGCTCCGCAGCACGTGAGATCTTCCCGGATCAGGGATCGAACCCATGTCTCCTGCATTGGCAGGCAAACTCTTCACCACTGAGCTACCAGGGAAGCCCCATGGCATCTCCTTTTAACCTTTCTTGAGCTCTTTAGGTTTATGGTGATTTATTAGTTCCATGTTGCATACCAGGACCTCCTGTTGTAAAATAACTCACCCAGCCGGTTACTATGGTGCCTGGCCAGGGTGGGCAATTTCAGTCCTTGTGCTTGCCCTAACAGTGTGACCAATAAAATAAACTAGTTAATATATATATACGCACCATGTTAAAAACTGCTAATGTAACCGAGGAGGAACCTGAGCACTTGCTCGAGCAGACCCTCCCCCATATCCTCTGCTTCAGCTCCTCTCTGAAGTGCCTAGATAATAGTATCTCACCCACGTTTCCTGAGTTGTTTTACAGAAGCTAAGCCCCCACCAAATGGAAGATGTTAACTACTTGATGACCATGAGCATGTAACCCCCAGACCTCCTGGGGCATAAGGATGGATAATGTTAATCCTTGTGCACTTCCCTCTTGATGTTTAGTCTCTAAATCATGTCAGACTCTTTGGGACCCCATGGACTGTCAGAGCCTGCCGGGCTCCTCTGTCCATGAGATTTTCCAGGCAAGAATACTGGAATGGGTAGCCATTTCCTTTTCCAGGGGATCTTACTGACCCAGGGTTTGAACCTGGGTCTCCTGCGTTGGCAGGTGGGTTCTTTACAGCTGAGCCATCTGGGAAACTCTGTCACCTCATCATGAAACAGAGAATTGTACACAAGCTAACCCGATACCCTGGGACACCTGTCCCTCATCTTATTTTTTAAGAGTCTTTGCTGTAACTTCTCTGGTGTCCCAGTGGTGAAGAGTCTGCTGGCAATGCAAGGATTCGGGTGTGATCCCTGGTTGGGGAGCTATGATGGCTGCAAAGAAGAGCCAATTCTGACTCCCTGTTGGAGTTGTTCCTTTGCCTGGCTTCTCACTGCTGTTGTTACAATCATCAATACTGGCCAGCCTCAGAGGACCCTGCCCACTGCCTGACTGTTAGACTAAAGTGACTTTGTTCAGCACCCGGGGAGATTATCTGATCCCATCCTTCTGTGAATGACTGCAGGCAAGAGGAGATTAACACATCCCTTCCAGAAGGCAGTCCATCCAGGGGATGTTTTGCAAGACTGACTGCCCTTTTTACTTTGCTTCCTCACTGCCCCTTCCTCTCCATTCTGCCTCTTACTTTACCTCCTCACCTCCCTGTAGCTCTCTTCTATAAAACAACCTGGTATCCAGACCCCAAGAAGATGGTTAATTTGAGACAGTATGCTGTCATATTCTCCATCAGCTGATTTTCCTAATAAAAGTCATATTCCTTGCCTCAACACCGTGTCTCTTGGCTTTAGAGTCTCTGTGGGGAGCAGAGCGAGCTTGGACTCAGTAATAAGATCCACAGCTACAGAGTAACTTAACTCTCATGTCGCCACTAGAAGCCTGAGCACTGCAGCTAAAGATCTCGCATGAGGCAGTGAAGGTCTTGAGTGCTACAATGAAGACCCAGAGTGGTCAAATACATAAATAAAAATAAATAGTAAATCTATTAGAGGACATTGTTGGGGAATATCTTTATGACCCTTGAGTAGGGACAGATTTTGAAATTAGATATAAAATGAGCAAACCATTAAAGAAAAAAGATGGAAACATTTGATTATAATTAAATGTCATTCAAAGATCCCTTAAGGGAATTAAAAACAAACAAGCAAACAAAAATTCCCTAAAGCCCTTAGTATGCATTAGCTTTTGCTGTAAACAACGTTATCTATAAAACTGAGACTTCTGGGCTTCCCTGGTGTCCCAGTGGTGAAGAGTCTGCTGGCAATGCAAGGATTCGGGTGTGATCCCTGGTTGGGGAGCTATGATGGCTGCAAAGAAGAGCCAATTCTGACTCCCTGTTGGAGTTGTTCCTTTGCCTGGCTTCTCACTGCTGTTGTTACAATCATCCATACTGGCCAGCCTCAGAGGACCCTGCCCACTGCCTGACTGTTAGACTAAAGTGACTTTGTTCAGCACCCGGGGAGATTATCTGATCCCATCCTTCTGTGAATGACTGCAGGCAAGAGGAGATTAACACATCCCTTCCAGAAGGCAGTCCATCCAGGGGATGTTTTGCAAGACTGACTGCCCTTTTTACTTTGCTTCCTCACTGCCCCTTCCTCTCCATTCTGCCTCTTACTTTACCTCCTCACCTCCCTGTAGCTCTCTTCTATAAAACAACCTGGTATCCAGACCCCAAGAAGATGGTTAATTTGAGACAGTATGCTGTCATATTCTCCATCAGCTGATTTTCCTAATAAAAGTCATATTCCTTGCCTCAACACCGTGTCTCTTGGCTTTAGAGTCTCTGTGGGGAGCAGAGCGAGCTTGGACTCAGTAATAAGATCCACAGCTACAGAGTAACTTAACTCTCATGTCGCCACTAGAGAAGCCTGAGCACTGCAGCTAAAGATCTCGCATGAGGCAGTGAAGGTCTTGAGTGCTACAATGAAGACCCAGAGTGGTCAAATACATAAATAAAAATAAATAGTAAATCTATTAGAGGACATTGTTGGGGAATATCTTTATGACCCTTGAGTAGGGACAGATTTTGAAATTAGATATAAAATGAGCAAACCATTAAAGAAAAAAGATGGAAACATTTGATTATAATTAAATGTCATTCAAAGATCCCTTAAGGGAATTAAAAACAAACAAGCAAACAAAAATTCCCTAAAGCCCTTAGTATGCATTAGCTTTTGCTGTAAACAACGTTATCTATAAAACTGAGACTTCTGGGCTTCCCTGGTGGTCCTGTGGGTGAAGGATCCACCTTGCAGTGCAGGCAGCATCGGTCCAATCCCTGGCCCAGGAGGATCCCGCGTATCGCGGAGCAGCTGAACCGGTGTGCCCCTTAGGAGCCAGCGCTCTGGAGCACATGCACCCAGAGCTCTGCAGTGAGAGAGGCCACTGCAGTGGGAGGCCCACACAGGCCAAGGAATAAAGATGGGTGAAAATTTTTAAAAAAGTAAATAAATGGTCTTTCCCTGGTGGTCCAGTGGGTAAGGACACCGCCTTGCAGTGCAAGGGGCGCCGGTTCGATCCCTGGCCTTGGAAGATCCCACGTGCTGTGGAGCGGCTGGACCAATGTGTCCAATTACCGAGCCGGAGCTCTGGAGCGCATGCGCCCAGAGCCGGTGCTCTGCAACGACAGACGCCATTGCGATGGGAGGCCCACAGGAGTCAAAGAACAAATAGAGAAATAGAGAAATGAAAGACCAATAGAAGTGGCCCGTCAGCTCCCCTCCCTCCCCAACCCGACCCCCGCCCAAAATAAATAAATAAATAAGTAAATCTTTAAAATAAATAAATAAATAAATAAACAATGAAAGAGACCCCTCCACCCCCCACCCCACACACACACAAAATAAGAGCTGCTGACCTGCACTGTGGAAAAAAAGAAAAACTGAGACTTCTGACCATTGCCACCTTAAAAGGTTTGAATGGTTAAATTAGATCATGCCTGAAGGCAGTTTAGCACAAGCTCTGAAATCTCCTCAATACTCAGTAAAATGATGAGCTGTCCAAATGTCCTGAAATCTCAACCAGATTTCTTGGTTGAACCTATATTCTGTGACTTAATCATTCTCCTAAGGGAGACTGGAGTCCCCATTTCTCAGGGATCAGAGGAATTAAGAGTTAACAAAGGGAACACCTGGAATTCAAACTCAGCCTTGGCATTCCCTCTGATTGGCTTTGCCCTCCGATGACACCTACTAAGGAGTCTCCACCATCCTTGTCCACTGCGTTCAACTTCTTCACATACCTTCCCTTCAGTTCTCTCTCCTCTGATTTACCTTTTTATACTTACTTATACTTTTACCTTGATATACTTACTTGTTTTCAGCTATGCTGGGTCTTCATTGCTGCATGGACTTTTCTCTAGTTGCAGATTGCAGGGGCTGTCTTTTGTTGCAATGTATGGCCATCTCATTTCAATGGCTTGTCCTGTTGAGGAGTCTGGGCTCTAGGGTACACAGACTTCTATCACTGCAGCATGTGGGCTTAGTAGCTGTGGGTTCTGGGCTCTATAACATGGGCCCAGTAGTTGTGGCATGCAGGTTTAGTTGATCTGCAGCTTGTGGAATCTTCCCAGACCGGGGATGGAACTCATGTCTCTTGCATTGGCAGGTGGATTCTTCACCAAGGAGCCACCAGGAAAGCCCTGACTTACCTTTTGAAGGGTTGTCTGGATCTGACATCATGTAATCCAAATGTGCTTCCATGCTGTGGTCTAGTGATAAGAACAGGCAAAATTGGCACCAAGACTTCAACACAGCCCTTGACAGCCACACCCCAGTCCCACCATATCTTCCATCCTCATCCACTCAGCTGATCCCTGGGTCTGCTAGAGCCCATAGATCTCTCCCATTTCTGTTATTAATCTGATATTTATTGAGTTTAGATTTGAAATGGAGCAAGACCCAGTGGTCCATCCCCCATGCACAGCCCCATCCTCCACCTGCCTTTTGTCTGTGGAAAAACTTTAGCCAAGGAATATGTTTCATCAGAGATGTGCAAAGATGCAGAAACAAAGAAAACAGTCAAAGGAGTCTAAATCGTAATAGTCATTAAGCATAGTCAAGGACTTTTGGCTCCTTCTTAAGGGTTATAGACATACCCTTCTGTCTCTTCTGAGACATATCCTGTGAGCTGTCTTGTAGATACTGAAACTCCCAGCAGGTGGATGAAGTTAACTATATAATGGCCAGGTTGTAGCTAGGAGAACAACTGCCACAATTCTAGAATTGGGCCTCAAGAATATGGGAACAAACCAACCCTGGAACTGAAGATTAACTGTTCTGAAAACAATGGAGAGGATGCTGATCTGACCACTAATTATCAACTAATTTCAAGATGACTGTTAGAGCTGACTGTACTGTTTTTGCATGTAACCCCCTTCCTCATAACCCCCTCCCTCCATGTATAAAGGCTCTTGCCAACTGGTTGCCGGTGGGTTGGGAGGAGTTGGGCTTGGGGTAGGATTCCATGTCCCACCCTCTGCACTCCTTTGCCAACATCCAAAATAAAGCAAACTTTTCTTTCCACCAACCTGGTCTCTTTTACTGGCTGTTGAGTGGTGAGCAGACAGACCCCACTTTCAGCTACAGGTTGACCTTACTTTTCAAAGTGAAGCCCACAAACCAACCTCATGATGCCCCCTGGAAGCTTGATGTAATACAGAATCTCTGCCTATTGTACCCTTGTACAAATTTCCAACTATCAGATTAATGAGTTCTAGGGATTCAATGTACAGCATGATTATCATAGCCAATAATCCTGTGCTGTGGACTTGAAAGCTGTTAAGGCAATAAATCTTAAATGTTCTCACTACAAAAAAAAAAAAAGAGTCAAGTATGGGTTGGAGGTGCTAGCTAATGTTACGGTGCTAATCTTTAAGCAATATATAAATGTATTGAATCAACATGTGAAGTGTCTTCCACGAAACCAGTTCCTGGGGCCAAAAAGGCCAGTGATCACTCATCTAATGGGTAGAAATCACAGATGCTCTAAGCAGTCTACAATGCACAATAAAGTCTTCACAATCAAGCACTGTTGGCTCCTTCTTAAGGGTTATAGACATACCCTTCTGTCTCTTCTGAGACATATCCTGTGAGCTGTCTTGTAGATACTGAAACTCCCAGCAGGTGGATGAAGTTAACTACATAATGACCAGGTTGTAGCTAGGAGAACAACTGCCACAATTCTAGAATTGGGCCTCAAAAATATGGGAACAAACCAACCCTGGAACTGAAGATTAACTGTTCTGAAAACAATGGAGAGGATGCTGATCTGACCACTAATTATCAACTAATTTCAAGATGACTGTTAGAGCTGACTGTACTGTTTTTGCATGTAACCCCCTTCCTCATAACCCCCTCCCTCCATGTATAAAGGCTCTTGCCAACTGGTTGCCGGTGGGTTGGGAGGAGTTGGGCTTGGGGTAGGATTCCATGTCCCACCCTCTGCACTCCTTTGCCAACATCCAAAATAAAGCAAACTTTTCTTTCCACCAACCTGGTCTCTTTTACTGGCTGTTGAGTGGTGAGCAGACAGACCCCACTTTCAGCTACAGGTTGACCTTTCTTTTCAAAGTGAAGCCCACAAACCAACCTCATGATGCCCCCTGGAAGCTTGATGTAATACAGAATCTCTGCCTATTGTACCCTTGTACAAATTTCCAACTATCAGATTAATGAGTTCTAGGGATTCAATGTACAGCATGATTATCATAGCCAATAATCCTGTGCTGTGGACTTGAAAGCTGTTAAGGCAATAAATCTTAAATGTTCTCACTACAAAAAAAAAAAAAGAGTCAAGTATGGGTTGGAGGTGCTAGCTAATGTTACGGTGCTAATCTTTAAGCAATATATAAATGTATTGAATCAACATGTGAAGTGTCTTCCACGAAACCAGTTCCTGGGGCCAAAAAGGCCAGTGATCACTCATCTAATGGGTAGAAATCACAGATGCTCTAAGCAGTCTACAATGCACAATAAAGTCTTCACAACCAAGCACTGTTGGTCTCCAGATGTCTCAAGTGACAAGGTTAGGAAACACTGCCTTAGCTCTACTTCCTTAGGGAGGTTCCCTACGCTTATCCTGATGACGTCTTCCTGTAGACTGAAGGCTGAAATGTCCTTCTACCAGATGGATGCATGACTTCTGCCACTCCATCCAAATCTCTGCTAAGATATCACCTCCCCAAACAAAAATACCCCCCAAAATCATCCCTTAAACCGCAAACCAAAACGAATACTGTCCTAAGCATTTTATCTTAAGAAGCACCCATCAGGACTTCCCTGGTGGCTCAGTGGTAAAGAATCAGCCTGCCAATGCAGGGGACACACGTTCAATCCTCCATCCTGGAAGATTCTGATAAGGATAGAATAGAATAGGTAGGTGGTTGTGGAGTCCTAGTAGGGGATGGTAGGTAGAAGGGAGACACCTGAGAAAGATTGGGAGGCCAGTGAGTTGACGATAACTCAGGAGAACTGCTCCTTGTTCAATAAAGCAGGCTTCACTGGGTATAAACAGCTGATGAAGGAGGAGCTGGCGAGGGAGCAACAAATGATGTATGCTCTGCGTCTGCGTCTACTTGAGGAGGGCAGTCTTCTACCATCCCATACATATTGCTGCCCACTCAGTTGAGGGAAGAACAGAGCAGAGCTTTCCTGCCTGCCTGCTTGCACCGTTCACAGGTACCTTATCCTAATAAATCCTTTTCTTGTCTGTCACTCTGTTTCTCACTGAATTCTTTCTGAGTTGAGGTACAAAGAACTGAGCCTTGGTGGGTCCAGACGTTGGGTGAGTGCTGGATTAAGTCCCAGCTGTGTGGGTTCAAGTCCCGAGCAGGGTTTTGGCTGGAATTCAAACTTCAGCCACGTGGGTTCAAGTCTCAAGCAGGGTTCGATCAGGTCTGGGCCCTGGGTTTAAGTCTCAAATCGAGGTAAAACACTTTCAATTCTACATGCCAAAAGGCAACTAAGCCCATGGGCCACAACTACTGAGCCAGGGCTCCAGAGATTATGAGCCAAAACTACTAAAGTCCAGGAGCCTGTCCTCTGTAAGAAGAGAAGCCACCGCATTGAGAAGCCCAAGTACCTCAATTAGAGAGTAGCCCCTGCTCACTACAGCTCCAGAAAAATCTTATGAGCACTAGACTTAAGCTCTACTTCCTTAGGGAGGTTCCCTACGCTTATCCTGATGACGTCTTCCTATAGACTGAAGGCTGAAATGTCCTTCTACCAGATGGATGCATGACTTCTGCCACTCCATCCAAATCTCTGCTAAGATATCACCTCCCCAAACAAAAATACCCCCCAAACTCATCCCTTAAACTGCAAGCCAAAATGAATACTGTCCTAAGCATTTTATCTTAAGAAGCACCCATCAGGACTTCCCTGGTGGCTCAGTGGTAAAGAATCAGCCTGCCAATGCAGGGGACACACGTTCAATCCTCCATCCTGGAAGATTCTGATAAGGATAGAATAGAATAGGTAGGTGGTTGTGGAGTCCTAGTAGGGGATGGTAGGTAGAAGAGAGACACCTGAGAAAGATTGGGAGGCCAGTGAGTTGACGATAACTCAGGAGAGTTGCTCCTTATTCAATAAAGCAGGCTTCACTGGGTATAAACAGCTGATGAAGGAGGAGCTGGCAAGGAAGCAACAAATGATGTATGCTCTGCGTCTGCGTCTACTTGAGGAGGGCAGTCTTCTACCATCCCATACATATTGCTGCCTACTCAGTTGAGGGAAGAACAGAACAGAGCTTTCCTGCCTGCCTGCTTGCACCGTTCACAGGTACCTTATCCTAATAAATCCTTTTCTTGTCTGTCACTCTGTTTCTCACTGAATTCTTTCTGAGTTGAGGTACAAAGAACTGAGCCTTGGTGGGTCCAGACGTTGGGTGAGTGCTGGATTAAGTCCCAGCTGTGTGGGTTCAAGTCCCGAGCAGGGTTTTGGCTGGAATTCAAACTTCAGCCACGTGGGTTCAAGTCTCAAGCAGGGTTCGATCAGGTCTGGGCCCTGGGTTTAAGTCTCAAATCGAGGTAAAACACTTTCAATTCTACATGTCAAAAGGCAACTAAGCCCATGGGCCACAACTACTGAGCCAGGGCTCCAGAGATTATGAGCCAAAACTACTAAAGTCCAGGAGCCTGTCCTCTGTAAGAAGAGAAGCCACCACATTGAGAAGCCCAAGTACCTCAGTTAGAGAGTAGCCCCTGCTCACTACAGCTAGCACATGCAGCAACAAAGATCTTGCACAGGGCACCTCCCCCTATCCCCGAAAAAAGGATTCACAAACCTCCATTTTTCCAGAGAAATAGAAGACACAGGCCAACCCACATGAGTGTATAGTTTAGGAAAATTACAACATTTTTTAGGGGGAATGAAACCAACACACTGAAATGTTTGAAGCTGATTCAGGCAACCGACTAATGGCCTCATCCATTTGATCGTCATTTATCGAGCTTCTTTTGTCTAATATATTCTGATAACAGAATGAAAAAGAAGCATCATCTTCAGGGAGGCTGTTTTTCCCTTGGAGGGGCACACTAAAAAATTATTAAACATACACAAATTTATCTTTTGGATAGTGAGACCTGATGTAAAGAACGTGCATGTGTGTGCTCAGTCATGACCAACTCATTGCGATCCCATGGACTGCAGCACGCCAGTGATAGGTGATAGATGATGATAAGTTATCGTGAACGGTGTCAGATTCTTAGTCTCCAGTGGAGAATTCACACTGGGATCAAAAAGACTCAGCGATGGTCACTCAGAGCTTCATGCAGTGAAAAGTTTGTTAAAGTGAGAAAGTATAGGAAAGAGCTTCCAGCATAGACACTGGAAGGGGGATAGAAGAGTACCCGCGAAGCCACTTTAGGCGTGGTATTTTATACTTTTTCAGTTGGTTATTAACAGTAGTTTAAAAGAATATATTGAGGGCTTCCCTGGTGGTTCAGTGGGTAAGGACACCGCCTTGCAGTGCAAGGGGCGCCGGTTCCATGCCTGGCCTGGGAAGGTCCCATGTGCTGCGGAGCGGCTGGACCGATGTGTCCAATTACCAAGACAGAGCTCTGGGGCGCATGCGCTCAGAGCCACTGCTCTGCGACAACAGAGGCCACTGTGATGGGAGACCCACTGGGGCCAAAGAACAAAGATGAATGAAAATAGATAAATGAAAGACCAATAGAAGTGGCCCGCCTGCACCCCCCCTCAAAAAAAAAGAGAGAAAAAAAGAATATATTGAGGCAATAAAGGTCTTACCAGACCTACACCCACAACATACATCTATAGAGAGCATAGGTACAAGTTAAGAGGAGAAACATGTCCTCCAGCAAGATACATTGTTATACACCTTAGCTCTGGGCTTAAAAGGACATTTTAGGCAAAATGGATTATCTTCATAGGCGTGGCAATCAAGGTGAAGGCACCTTGGCTAAAAATATTCCTCACTCTCCTTCTCTTTGTCCTTGAAACCTGCTGGCCTTACCAGGTCTGCCTATAAACTCCTTTCACCAGGCTTCCTTGTCCTTCCCCATCTCCAGAGTTGACTCAAATTCAAGTCCACTGAGTCTGTGATGCTATCTCTCCACCTGTCTCATCTTCCACCCCCGTCTTTTCCTTTTTAGCCTCCTTCTAGAACATCAGATTAGCCTTCCAATCAGGAACAAAAGCGGGCGATGTGAGATCTAGCGCCACAATGTGATGGAACCTGGGAGGAATCTCTCCTATCTGTGCATCTTGGTAACAGGCAGATGGGTCAGGATACAGGCTGCAGAACCTGCAGAGCCAGCAAGCCTGCCCACGTCCCTCTCATGGTGGTGTTGGAGGGGGAGGGGAATCTGACCTGGGCAGAAATTTCCCTCTTCCAATTCAGTGAAAGTTTGTTAAAGTGAGAAAGTATAGGAAAGAGCTTCCAGCATAGACACTGGAAGGGGGTAGAAGAGTCCAATTGCCACTTTAGGCAGGGATTAACTTTAGGGATTAAGAGTTTCCAGCATAATGAGGGGCCACTTTAGGCATGGTATTTTATACTTTTCAGTTGGTTATTAACAGTAGTTTAAAAGAATATATTGAGGGCTTCCCTGGTGGTCCAGTGGGTAAGGACACCGCCTTGCAGTGCAAGGGGTGCCGGTTCCATCCCTGGCCTGGGAAGATCCCATGTGCTGCGGAGCGGCTGGACCGATGTGTCCAATTACCAAGACAGAGCTCTGGGGCGCATGCGCTCAGAGCCGCTGCTCTGCGACAACAGAGGCCACTGCGATGGGAGACGCACTGGGGCCAAAGAACAAAGATGAATGAAAATAGATAAATGAAAGACCAATAGAAGTGGCCCGCCTGCCCCCCCCTCAAAAAAAGAGAGAGAAAAAAAGAATATATTGAGGCAATAAAGGTCTTACCAGACCTACACCCACAACATACATCTATAGAGAGCATAGGTACAAGTTAAGAGGAGAAACATGTCCTCCAGCAAGATACATTGTTATACACCTTAGCTCTGGGCTTAAAAGGACATTTCAGGCAAAATGGATTATCTTCATAGGCGTGGCAATCAAGGTGAAGGCACCTTGGCTAAAAATATTCCTCACTCTCCTTCTCATTGTCCTTGAAACCTGCTGGCCTTACCAGGTCTGCCTATAAACTCCTTTCACCAGGCTTCCTTGTCCTTCCCCATCTCCAGAGTTGACTCAAATTCAAGTCCACTGAGTCTGTGATGCTATCTCTCCACCCGTCTCATCTTCCACCCCCGTCTTTTCCTTTTTAGCCTCCTTCTAGAACATCAGATTAGCCTTCCAATCAGGAACAAAAGCGGGCAATGTGAGATCTAGCGCCACAATGTGATGGAACCTGGGAGGAATCTCGCCTATCTGTGCATCTTGGTAACAGGCAGATGGGCCACGAAACAGGCTGCAGAACCTGCAGAGCCAGCAAGCCTGCCCACGTCCCTCTCATGGTGGTGTTGGAGGGGAAGGGGAATCTGACCTGGGCAGATTCCAACACACTTGAGAGAAAAACCACAGAAAGTGAGCTTTCCCAAGGGGAGATTTCAGCATGCCAAGACAACTTAGTCACAGCAACTGATGCTGCGTAGTCCCTTCAGTATGTCTGAGTCTGTGTGACCTCAGGGACTGCAGCCCGCCAGGCTCCTCCATCCATGGAATTCTCCAGACAAGAATACTGGAGTCAGTTGTCATGTCCTCCTCCAGGGGATCTTCCCAACCCAGGGATGGAACTCATGTTTCCTACATTGCAGGCAGATTCCTTACCACTGAGCCATCAGAGAAGATATATATCGATATATAGATATATAGAGATATCGATAGATATCTCCGGGCTTCTCTGTTCATGGAATTTTTCCAGGCAAGAATACTGGAGTGGGTTGCTATTTCCTTCTCCTTAGTCAGAACAGAGGGAGCAGTAAGAGAAGACTTCCCAGTCCTCCCTCAGCTCGTCCCTCTCTCCAAGAAACATCTGCTGGAGCTGATCTACCCAGAGACCACCTTTCCCACCAAGGAAAAAAAAAGAGTGGTGATGAGAAATAATTAAAAAAAAAAATAGTGGTGAGGGAGTACCCAGCTCCCCTTGTAATGCAAGACACTGATACAGACACCTGTGTCTCTACCTCAGCCCCGGGGCACTAAAGCAATTGCGTTCAACAGGGAGTCCAATCATGTGCTTTGGGGAGTTCCTCACCCGGGAATCACCCTCCTGCATCCACAGGCACCTTCTAAGCCCCAAGTGCTGGACTCATACCTGCCCCCCTCACTCTTCAGGGGCTCATTGTGTGACTTTCCACCTGCAGCGCCCATGGGAGCTCTAGGAGGTAAGAGGCAGGCTCAGAAAATGAACCCCCGCTATGGGCAAGGGCAGGCTTCCCTGATAGCTCAGTAGGTAAAGAAACTGCCTGTGATGCAGGAGATACAGTAGATGCAGGTTCAATCCCTGGGTCAGGAAGATGCCCTGGAGAAGGAAATGGTAACCCCCTCCAATATTCTTGCCTGGAAAACAGTGGGCTACAGTCCGTGGGGTGGCAGAGAGTTGGACTGAGTGATGAGACCACCACCTCTGCCCAGTAGAACTGGGTGGCTGGTGACGGGGTTGGTAACACGAGGATGGGCAAGGGTGCCCACACACCTGAGCTCTAGTGCCACCTTCTCAAAAATTAAAGAGGCTTCTAGGAGGCAGCCTGGTGAGTTTTAAGACCAGAGGAAACAGAAAAACTTCTTATTCTCCCACAAAAGGGAGCAAGAAGCCCCAAGCTGGTGTACAAATAAAAAGAGAAAACCTCAGGTAAGGACACCACCATGGGAAAGACTACCCTAGCTGAAGCTAACTAGCAGGACATAAGGAGGTGCCTACTACTTCAAATGGGAAAGCACCAATTGAAAACCGGAGGGGTGGGGGTAATCAAAGGAACCTGTCATTACAAGCAATACTTTCCTGATAATCAATCTAAAAGGCATATAAGCACATAATTTTTATTTTACTTTTGCCTTGATGCTCAGCTGGTGGGATCTTAGTTCCCTTACCAGAGAATCAAACCTGGACCCCAGCAGTGGAAACAGTCCTATGCACTGGATTCCTCAAGGCAGAGAATTTTATGAACTAGCAGATAAACAACTCAAATGACTTTTGAAGAAACTCAATGAGCTACAAGAAAACTCAGAAGGAAAATTCAATGACATCTCAAAAAAATAATCAAAGTGGAATTTTTGCCAATGAGATGCAAATCTTTATATATATATAATTTTATTTATTTTTGGCTATTCTGGTTTTTCACTGCTGCCACAGGGTCTTCTCCAGTTGCAGGGAGTGGGGGCTACTCTCTAGTGGAGGTGAGCAGGCTTCTTGTTGTGGTGACTTCTCTTGTTGTGGAACTCAGGCTCTAGGGCACACGGGCTTCAATAGTTGCAGCACATGGGCTCAACAGCTGCAGCTCCAAGGCTCTAGAGCACAGGTTCCATAGTTATCGTTCACGGGTTTAGTTGCTCTGCAGCATGTGGGATCTTTCTGGATCAGGGATCAAACTTATTTCTCCTGCATTGGCAGGTGGACTCTTCACCACTGAGCTACCAGGGAAGCCCTGAAATGCAAATCTTACAAAAAAAAAAAAAAAACAGCAAATCTGGAGCTGAGAAACTCAATAGAGGAGATGAAAAATACAATAGGAATGATCTGTTGTTGTTCAGTCACTCAGTCATGTCTGACTCTTTGTATCCCCATGGATGCCAGGCTTCCCTGTCCTCTCTCTCCCAGAGTTTTGCACTGGCTGGTGGATTCTTTACGATTGAACCCCCAGGGAAGACCTGCCCTTATGTTTTGAATACCCTCTCTGCAAGGGTGGGTCAGCCCCCACCACGGTCTCTTCCCTGGTTTCCCAGCCTCATGACCTCTATCTTTTAAATCTAGCATCTGTTCTTTTTCATGTACATCCTCAAGTTTATGAAGTTAAATCCCAGATATATAACCATAGTGGAGATCCAATACTTTGTGTACACATTAAATATGAATCTCAGATTCATGTTCATTGAGTCAGTGATACCATCCAACCATCTAGAAAACATCTATATGAGAGTAGAGACAAGGAAAAATACAAGTGAGTTAGGGACTTCCCTGGTGGTCCTGTGGTTAAGATTCCAAGCTCCCATTGCAGGAGTATGGTTTCAACTCTTGATCAGGAAACTAAGATCCTGCATGCCAACCAGCTCAGCTCAGTAAATAAAGAAATAATAAGCAGATTAGAGGATAGGAATTTTGAATACTGTGTGCAAAGAAGTAAGAATGAAAAAGAGCAAAGAACGTTTATGTGATTTATGGGTACTCTTCAATCTAGCAATATTTTTCCCTATCAGTTTTAATGATAAAGGATTGACAAATAGCCCTAGGTACAGTTAAGGTGTGCAATATGCTGACATGATATTGTACCTTACTGTCACTAGAAGGGGTCACCTTGGTTTCTTGCAATAGACCCACAGTATGAGTCTGTGATGGTGATTGTCGCTCAGTTGTGTCTGACTCTTTGTGACCCCGTGGACTATATATAGCCTGCCAGGCTCCTCTGTCCATGGAGTGGGTTGCCGTTTCCTTGAAACCCAGGCCCCCTACCTTAGGAGCACGGGATCTGAACTACTGAACCACCAGGGGAGTCCTGAGTCCACTTATACAATGCAGGAAGTGAGACAAGATCAATTTGTGCTGCTGGGGACAGGTCTTCTGATTGTGAATCACAAGTCATTGATTTCAAGATTAACTTACAATGTTCATGTCTAATGTGGCTACAAAGTACCCAATCTCTACCATGGTTATAGACCTGAGATTTAACTTCATAAACTTGAGGGTGCATGTGAAAGAACAGGTGCTAGATTTAAGAGCTGGAGGTCGTGAGGTTGGGAAACCAGGGAAGACACGGTGGTAGTGGCTCATTCACTTTGCAGAGAGGATATTTGAAATATAAGGGCATTGAACATTGAATCCGTGAGGGTTCAGCGATAAGGAATCCACCAGCATGCTCAAGAGACACAGGTTCGATCCCTGGTCCAGGAAGATTCCACATGCTGCAGAGTAATCCAGCCCCATGCACCACAACTACTGAACCTGTGCTCTAGAGCTCAGGAGCCTCAACTACTGAAGCCCACTCACCCTACAGCCAGGGCTCCACAGCAAGAGAAGCGACTGCCATGAGAAGCCTGTGTGCCACAACCAGAGAGTAGACCTCACTTGCCACAACCAGCAAAGTCTGGGCAGCAAAGACCCAGCACGGCCAAACATAAATTTAAAATTTTTTTGAAAAGGTAATTATTCAATGAAAATGAAAAAACAATGTAAGTGTATCTCTTACATTTACCACAGTAACAGTGAGATTAATGAAATGCAAAGGCAAATTATACTGGAAAGATGAGAAGTGAGAAGCAAAGAGCAGAGGTGGGCATGAGCAAAGTAAGAAGGGGTTAGTTCAATCGCATTTTTCCCTATCAGTTTTAATGATAAAGGATTGACAAATAGCCCTAGGTACAGTTAAGGTGTGCAATATGCTGACATGATATTGTACCTTACTGTCACTAGAAGGGGTCACCTTGGTTTCTTGCAATAGACCCACAGTGTGAGTCTGTGACGGTGATTGTCGCTCAGTTGTGTCTGACTCTTTGTGACCCCATGGACTATATATAGCCTGCCAGGCTCCTCTGTCCATGGAGTGGGTTGCCGTTTCCTTGAAACCCAGGCCCCCTGACTTAGGAGCACGGGATCTGAACTACTGGACCACCAGGGGAGTCCCGAGTCCACTTATACAATGCAGGAAGTGAGACAAGATCAATTTGTGCTGCTGGGGACAGGTCTTCTGATTGTGAATCACAAGTCATTGATTTCAAGATTAACTTACAATGTTCATGTCTAATGTGGCTACAAAGTACCCAATCTCTACCATGGTTATAGACCTGAGATTTAACTTCATAAACTTGAGGGTGCATGTGAAAGAACAGGTGCTAGATTTAAGAGCTGGAGGTCGTGAGGTTGGGAAACCAGGGAAGACACGGTGGTAGTGGCTCATGCACTTTGCAGAGAAGATATTTGAAATATAAGGGCATTGAACATTGAATCCGTGAGGGTTCAGCGATAAGGAATCCACCAGCATGCTCAAGAGACACAGGTTCGATCCCTGGTCCAGGAAGATTCCACATGCTGCAGAGTAATCCAGCCCCATGCACCACAACTACTGAACCTGTGCTCTAGAGCTCAGGAGCCTCAACTACTGAAGCCCACTCACCCTACAGCCAGGGCTCCACAGCAAGAGAAGCGACTGCCATGAGAAGCCTGTGTGCCACAACCAGAGAGTAGACCTCACTTGCCACAACCAGCAAAGTCTGGGCAGCAAAGACCCAGCACGGCCAAACATAAATTTAAAAATTTTTTGAAAAGGTAATTATTCAATGAAAATGAAAAAACAATGTAAGTGTATCTCTTACATTTACCACAGTAACAGTGAGATTAATGAAATGCAAAGGCAAATTATACTGGAAAGATGAGAAGTGAGAAGCAAAGAGCAGAGGTGGGCATGAGTTGTATTCTCATAAGCTTGGAATTCCCTAGTGGGCCAGCAGTTAGGACTCTGCTTTCACTGTCAGGGTGTTATGAGGTGCGCTCAGTAAAGCACCCAGCTCCACTCTTGGTTGATAAAAAGAGGTTTATTAAGCTGGTCAGTGACTGCTCGCTTTCGAACTGAGTTCTCCGCGAGGGCCCTGACCCCAGGCAGGAGACAACTTTTAAAGGTGCTCTGTCTCTAGTAAACCTAGTAACCTAGTTTGTAGTCACGTTTGCACTTTTCTTTGTTTCAGATAGGAGTTAATTACAGGGCGGTGCCAGGGTGAGCAGTAACGAGGGGAGTCAGGCGATTCATCAAAGGCAGGCTGGCCTTGCACTTAGGTTAAGCACAATGGGGTTGTTGTTGTTTTTCTCAAGGAGCGCAAACAGTTTAACAGAGAGCAAACGGTAACAGAGAATAAACAATTTTAACAAAGAATGTGCCATTTTTTAAGTGAACTATTTTACATTCGAAGTGAGCCGTTTTACATTCCCCCCTCAACTTGTTACTTGAGTTATATCTTTGACTCATCTTCGGTGGTTAGGGGTTATACTGAGCTCTTAAGTCTATTATTTTAACTGTATGTACTCTATTTTTTTGCATAGTTAAGAATGTTTTTAATTATGCATGGCCCCATTGTTATTTTTATCAAGAATAGCAGCAGACGACCTGTAATAGCAGAGATTAAAGTCGTGAGCCAGGGGGACCAGGTGTATAGGGACAAGAACCAGTTACCCGAAGTCTGTCTTTGGAGCTCTCTCTGTTTTAGGTCATATCTTACAAGCTCTAAAGTGTCTCATATTATTCTTGACTGATTGGCATAAAAACAGCAAGTCTCTCCTAGGGTGAGGTCTTGTCTGTCTTGTAAGACTACTTCAGCCAGGGAGTTTCATATCATTAAACAATCTTTTTACAAAGGGTTCCCAGTCAGTCATGAGGATCTGATGTCACCGTGAAGAGATTTAGTGCTTTTCTAAATATGAGGAGATGCAAGGATTGAAAATAAAAAACAATGTAAGTGTATCTCTTACATTTACCACAGTAACAGTGAGATTAATGAAATGCAAAGGCAAATTATACTGGAAAGATGAGAAGTGAGAAGCAAAGAGCAGAGGTGGGCATGAGTTGTATTCTCATAAGCTTGGAATTCCCTAGTGGGCCAGCAGTTAGGACTCTGCTTTCACTGTCAGGGTGTTATGAGGTGCGCTCAGTAAAGCACCCAGCTCCACTCTTGGTTGATAAAAAGAGGTTTATTAAGCTGGTCAGTGACTGCTCGCTTTCGAACTGAGTTCTCCGCGAGGGCCCTGACCCCAGGCAGGAGACAACTTTTAAAGGTGCTCTGTCTCTAGTAAACCTAGTAACCTAGTTTGTAGTCACGTTTGCACTTTTCTTTGTTTCAGATAGGAGTTAATTACAGGGCGGTGCCAGGGTGAGCAGTAACGAGGGGAGTCAGGCGATTCATCAAAGGCAGGCTGGCCTTGCACTTAGGTTAAGCACAATGGGGTTGTTGTTGTTTTTCTCAAGGAGCGCAAACAGTTTAACAGAGAGCAAACGGTAACAGAGAATAAACAATTTTAACAAAGAATGTGCCATTTTTTAAGTGAACTATTTTACATTCGAAGTGAACCGTTTTACATTCCCCCCTCAACTTGTTACTTGAGTTATATCTTTGACTCATCTTCGGTGGTTAGGGGTTATACTGAGCTCTTAAGTCTATTATTTTAACTGTATGTACTCTATTTTTTTGCATAGTTAAGAATGTTTTTAATTATGCATGGCCCAACTGTTATTTTTATCAAGAATAGCAGCAGACGACCTGTAATAGCAGAGATTAAAGTCGTGAGCCAGGGGGACCAGGTGTATAGGGACAAGAACCAGTTACCCGAAGTCTGTCTTTGGAGCTCTCTCTGTTTTAGGTCATATCTTACAAGCTCTAGAGTGTCTCGTATTATTCTTGACTGATTGGCATAAAAACAGCAAGTCTCTCCTACGGTGAGGTCTTGTCTGTTTGTAAGACTACTTCAGCCAGGGAGTTTCATATCATTGAACAATCTTTTTACAAAGGGTTCCCAGTCAGTCATGAGGATCTGATGTCACCGTGAAGAGATTTAGTGCTTTTCTAAATATGAGGAGATGCAAGGATTGAGATAATAAAATCTGTTCCTAAAAGCATCTACCTATTTAAAGACCTGCCCCACCAGATTCCCTGGAGCACAGAGTGCCTCTACCCCACCCTGATCTCCATCAGGGGGTATTGAAGGTCAGCAGCTCTCAACAGCACAGGGTCTGGTCTCTGCATACACAGACGACAAATGTCCTTGTTGTCCAGTCACTGGCAATGTAATTGGTAAATACCAATTTGTAATTGACACACCCCCTTGTGATCATAAATCTGACCCTTCTTTGGAGGCATTTCATGACCATTTTGTCCCACCTTGCTGGGAAGGCTTATTCCCAGTTCTGAAGGTTTTGTTGAAGTTCTCTGGACACCTGCCTCCTAGTGATGGTCCAGGAAAGTATTCTCTCTCGTTGCATCTTCTCATACCTTCTCATACATTATTACAATCATTGATCACATATCTAGTTAAACATTTGATCAACTGCTTTAAGTCTATTCATTTCCATTTTTGTTGGAGGTTCAGTCATAACATTTGGCAATACAAGAAACAATAATCTTGTAAAACAGGCAAAATACAAATAATGTAAGAGAATATGCTAGCCGTGAGCCTCCCATAGCAAACCAGTTTTTGAAAAGATAGTCAAAACTAGGGAATGGGCCACTTAAGGCAGAAATCTGATTTTATCATATTGTTTAAATAAACATTAAAAGATTTATCAGGCATGGAAATACAGCATTCACTTTGAGTTAAATCCACTGAACCCCATACCAGTCACCATCTCTTTTAAGGGAAATAATAGGCAAAAGCTTAAATGACCATAGTCTGTGTTAATTATATAGATCCATCTCATAATTATGGGAGTTTTCCCTTTAAGAGATGAGAGGTTACAGGGTTTATTATTATTATTATTATTATTATTATTATTATTATTAAGACTTAGCTTTATCACTTTGATTGAGTTTGAATGACCCTAAGAGAACAGGGTAAGAGCAGGTATTAATTGACCAGCTGAGAGGATCTCATCTAGTAATACCATGAACAGAGTAAAACTGAACTCTCTTCTATAATAAATTTCTTAGGGGGTATCTAATCAGAGCCCTGGCAGGGAGAAATTCACTAAGGTAGCCCAGAATACTAGACACAGGTAAGCCACAACCCAACAATTGGATTGAGATTTAAACTAGCATAGAATTATGTCCATGATAGAAAACATTTGATGTAGAAGTCTAAGAAATCTAGAAAACATTTTAAACAATCATATGAGTCAGGTCCAGCATCTTGGGTGAGCTGTCTACTTCTGATGTCGTTTTTCTTGTCCAGTATGTACAGTTTCTTTGTTGTCCAGTCACTGGCAATGTAATTGGTAAATGCCGATTTGTAGTTGACACACCCCCTTGTGATCATAAATCTGACCCTTCTTTGGAGGCATTTCATGACCATTTCGTCCCACCTTGCTGGGAAGGTTTTTTCCCAGTTCTGAAGGTTTTGTTGAAGTTCTCTGGACACCTGCCTCCTAGTTATGGTCCAGGAAAATATTCTCTCTCGTTGCATCTTCTCATACCTTCTCATACATTATTACAATCATTGATCACATATCTAGTTAAACATTTGATCAACTGCTTTAAGTCTATTCATTTCCATTTTTGTTGGAGGTTCAGTCATAACATTTGGCAATACAAGAAACAATAATCTTGTAAAACAGGCAAAATACAAATAATGTAAGAGAATATGCTAGCCGTGAGCCTCCCATAGCAAACCAGTTTTTGAAAAGATAGTCAAAACTAGGGAATGGGCCACTTAAGGCAGAAATCTGATTTTATCATATTGTTTAAATAAACATTAAAAGATTTATCAGGCATGGAAATACAGCATTCACTTTGAGTTAAATCCACTGAACCCCATACCAGTCACCATCTCTTTTAAGGGAAATAATAGGCAAAAGCTTAAATGACCATAGTCTGTGTTAATTATATAGATCCATCTCATAATTATGGGAGTTTTCCCTTTAAGAGATGAGAGGTTAAAGGGTTTATTATTATTATTATTATTATTAAGACTTAGCTTTATCACTTTGATTGAGTTTGAATGACCCTAAGAGAACAGGGTAAGAGCAGATATTAATTGACTAGCTGAGAGGATCTCATCTAGTAATACCACGAACAGAATAAAACTGAACTCTCTTCTATAATAAATTTCTTAGGGGGTATCTAATCAGAGCCCTGGCAGGGAGAAATTCACTAAGGTAGCCCAGAATACTAGACACAGGTAAGCCACAACCCAACAATTGGATTGAGATTTAAACTAGCATAGAATTATGTCCATGATAGAAAACATTTGATGTAGAAGTCTAAGAAATCTAGAAAACATTTTAAACGATCATATGAGTCAGGTCCAGCATCTTGGGTGAGCTGTCTACTTCTGATGTCGTCTTCTTCTTGTCCTAGTATAGTACAGTTTCCTTTGTTCCAGCATTGTTTTAACGTGAGTCGAGGTCAGCAGACATCTCTATGAGTCCAGGGTAGGGATTTTTGGAGGTGGGAATCAATCCAAGAGCCAAACTGTCCTTTAATTTCACATAAACTAGTTAAGAGTACCTGATTAAAGGGTCTTTCCGTACAGGTTGAAGTCAGACAGTCCCTTAAATTATCTCTTTTTCCAGTCTTGTTTGTAGGTCATTGTGAAGCAATAGCTGTTCACATAGCCAAAGTCAAATATAAAACAAACCCTTTAAGAGGTAAATAAACTTGGATCTATTATTAAAGACAGTTCTCATTTAAAGGTGAACTTAATTAAATTTTAAGCATTGTCAGTCTTAATCAAGTACAAAACTTTTCTTAGGGTCCACTTTTCATAAACCTTTTTATCACTTTCTGTAACCATCTGTTTGTTCTCTTATCTTGTAATAGCCACCTGTAAGTTCGACCTGCTTTTTCTCTCTTTATAAAATGAAATTTTATTTTTCATATCTTCTTTATTGAAAACATTTTATTTTTTTAGCCAACTAAGAACTGATGTTTATATTAGCATTCTAATTGGCAAGCATAAATATCAGCTATAATTTTTAAAACATTGTTTTCTTATACAGAAAATAACCTAGTTATTTAATAGACTACTATCACTTAGCATAACCCTTAGAAATCAAAGTTATTACAGTCTGGCTATGTTTATGAAAACAGAGGCTTGGATCTTGTTCTCAGTTATAGTTTAGAGAGTGACTGAAATAATAACATTTGGCTCATCTAGACAGTCCCATTACAGTAGTGGATCAGGAAGAAAGTGAACCAGGGGCTTCGCTGAGCACAGAGAAAGTCGCCCCAGTGTTCAAAAGGAAACTGACTGATAGGCCCCCAACAGTTATTAATAGTCAGGATTCCTAAGGTGTTATTAGGACAGGTGCTTGTGTGGGGACTCCTGGGCACCTTTAGTCCTGGTTGTCTTGAGAGTCTGACCCCTGGGTCCTAAACCTCTGAGGGCAGTTTCTCTTTCAGTGTGGTCTGTGACAGACAGGCCGGACAAGGAGCAGGGGCAGCTGAGATGCCTGAGGGCAATCTTGCTTGTGATGTCCCTCTCTTTCACACAGTGCTTGTAGATCTGTCCCCATTCACCTGGGTTTCTCTGGATACTTGTTTCAGGCTGTTTTTGTTCTTCGTTATTTTCCACTGTGCTATATTGTCTGAGCCAGCTGCAACTGTTTTTGTAAAGACTGATTTGGTCCAAATGCCTGTTTTGGTAACTTACAGTGGATAGTTGGATGTCACTTAAAGAGATAGCAATTTATATAGCTGTTTATCAGTTTTTCTAGCTATCTTTTGTATGTACTCCAAGACTGGATAACCTTGCTTTACATCATCTTTATCTTGTCTTCCTGCTCATTCCAGACAGAGTAAGAAGATGAGAGGAAGCCAAAAGCTTTACAACCTAATTTGACCTTTAGGATGTAAATCTGGCATGTCTCACAGAGAGGAAAAGAGCAATACATATGGCACTTTTACCCATTTTTTTGCTTTTTACAGAACAAACTTAATTGTAAAACAGTACTGTAATTGAGA
Organism: Tragulus kanchil; assembly: GCA_022376925.1. Classification (NCBI taxonomy): domain Eukaryota; kingdom Metazoa; phylum Chordata; class Mammalia; order Artiodactyla; family Tragulidae; genus Tragulus; species Tragulus kanchil. Next base: position 134,237,792 of record JAIOJX010000031.1, read on the forward strand.
AACCCTCTCATCAGCCATCGTTCACCAGAGAGGGGTCTTCAGGGGTCTTCAGTTTTACAGCCCTTAATTCTCAGGGTCTTTGATGATCAAATGAATTCAAGTGTCCACAGAAATGATCAATAAACAGTCTCTAAGAGGAATCTGAAGGTGTTTTATTTGAGCCAAACTAAGGATGGTAGTCCAGGAAGTAGTCCAGAGTTCTCTCAGAGTCCAACTATCAAACTTAGAAAATCAAAGTTATTACAATCTGGCTATGTTTATGAAAACAGAGGCTTGGATCTTGTTCTCAGTTATAGTTTAGAGAGTGACTGAAATAATAACATTTGGCTCATCTAGACAGTCCCATTACAGTAGTGGATCAGGAAGAAAGTGAACCAGGGGCTTCGCTGAGCACAGAGAAAGTCGCCCCAGTGTCCAAAAGGAGACTGACTGATTGGCCCCCAACAGTTACTAATACTCAGGATTCCTAAGGTGTTATTAGGACAGGTGCTTGTGTGGGGACTCCTGGGCACCTTTAGTCCTGGTTGTCTTGAGAGTCTGACCCCTGGGTCCTAAACCTCTGAGGGCAGTTTCTCTTTCAGTGTGGTCTGTGACAGACAGGCCGGACAAGGAGCAGGGGCAGCTGAGATGCCTGAGGGCAATCTTGCTTGTGATGTCCCTCTCTTTCACACAGTGCTTGTAGATCTGTCCCCATTCACCTGGGTTTCTCTGGATACTTGTTTCAGGCTGTTTTTGTTCTTCGTTATTTTCCACTGTACTATATTGTCTGAGCCAGCTGCAACTGTTTTTGTAAAGACTGATTTGGTCCAAATGCCTGTTTTGGTAACTTACAGTGGATAGTTGGATGTCACTTAAAGAGATAGCAATTTATATAGCTGTTTATCAGTTTTTCTAGCTATCTTTTGTATGTACTCCAAGACTGGATAACCTTGCTTTACATCATCTTTATCTTGTCTTCCTGCTCATTCCAGACAGAGTAAGAAGATGAGAGGAAGCCAAAAGCTTTACAACCTAATTTGACCTTTAGGATGTAAATCTGGCATGTCTCACAGAGAGGAAAAGAGCAATACATATGGCACTTTTACCCATTTTTTTGCTTTTTACAGAACAAACTTAATTGTAAAACAGTACTGTAATTGAGAAACCCTCTCATCAGCCATCGTTCACCAGAGAGGGGTCTTCAGGGGTCTTCAGTTTTACAGCCCTTAATTCTCAGGGTCTTTGATGATCAAATGAATTCAAGTGTCCACAGAAATGATCAATAAACAGTCTCTAAGAGGAATCTGAAGGTGTTTTATTTGAGCCAAACTAAGGATGGTAGTCCAGGAAGTAGTCCAGAGTTCTCTCAGAGAACTCTGAGAGACTGTGCTGTTGAAACATGGGGCCCAGTCTCATCTTACACCTCATCCAAGCAAAATGCACACATCACCACAACAGGATGTATTCCTTCAAGCTTTCTAAGAGACAGCATTACTGCATTGATGGTGACAGAGTGGATCCTAGTGTCTGGGAAGAGAACTTTGTTCTTCCAGGGGATGTTAACACAGACGCCATGAGAAGAGGGGGCCCATCCCTACACTTTGAACAGATATTCTGTACCCCAGTGGTTAAAGCAGGTCTGCTGTGAGAGTCTGACAGGCTGTCTTGGTTCATTTAAAGGTCAGGCTGAAGCATGGATGAGCCAAATCGACTTCCTCATACCTCAATATGTGAACATTTTCTCCATCACAAGCAGATAAAAATCTTAGAACCATGTGATTCAGCAATTCCACTCATGCAGACATCTACTCAACTCTGAATTGAAAGTCTACCCAAAATAGATATTTGTTCACCTATGTTCCTAGCAGCATTATTTACAATAGCAGAAGCATGAAAGCAACTCAAGTGCCCATGGACGAAGAAATGGATAAGTCAGATGTAGTAGGCATATATACTAGAGTATTAGTTCGCATTAAAGAAGAAGGGGGCTTCCCTGGTGGTCCAGGTGTTAAGACTCTCAGTTTCCAATGCAGGAGTCACAGGTTTGATCCCAAGTGGGGGAACTAAGATGACAGATGTGGAGAGGCAAAAGAAAAAAAAAAAGAGAGAGCGAGAAAGAGAAGGGAAGGGAATTCTAACACATGCTACAGCATGAATGAATCTTATGGACATTCTGCTAATTGAGATAAGCGTGACAGGAAACAACAGATCTTGTATGTGTCTGCTAAGTCACTTCAGTCATGTCTGACTTTTTTGCGATCCCATGAATTGTAGCCCTCCAGGCTCCTTTGTCCATGGGATTCTCTAGGCAAGAATACTGGAGTGGGAAAAAAAAGAAATAAATAAAACAAAAGAATACTGGAGTGGGTTATACTGGAGTGGGTTGCTATACACTTCTCCAGGGGGGTCGTCCTGACCCAGGGATTGAACTCACATCTCTTACATCTCCTTCATTGGCAGGTGGGTTCTTTACCAAGGTCTTTCTTTTCCTCATTTGTTTGTTTGTTTTTAGAATATTTATTTATTTTCACCTTTGAGTGTGCTGGGTCTTGTTTGCTGTGGCCAGGCTTTCGCTGGTTGCAGCAAATGGGGCCTACTCTAGCTGCAGTGGGCAGGCTTCTCATCAAGGTGGCTTCTTTTGTGTCGGAGCACAGGCTCTACGGTGCATGGGCTCAATAGTTGTGGCTTCGTTGCCACAAGTCACATGGGATCTTCCCGGACCGGGGATCGAACTTGTGTTCCCAGGCAATAGACCACTAGGGAAGCCCTCTCTATCAAGATCTTGCATGAGTCTACTTACATGAAGCACCTAGAATGGTCAGGTTCATAGGCAGAATGGTCATTGCCAGGAACTGGTGGAGGAGAAAGGGGAATTGTCATTTAATGCGTACAAAATGTTCATTTTGCCAGAGGAAAAAAGTCCTGGAGATGCACAAATGTGAAGATAATTAATGCGACTGAAAAGGCAAGCTCCAAAATCTCAGAGCCATGCCCCGGGGCAAGCATAGACACAGGTGGCTGATTGTACAGAACAGATTGGCCCCTCCTGGCCCGCCCAGGTTGGCTGATTGTCAGATGTAGTAGGCTTCGGGCATTAACGAAGAAGGGGGCTTCCCTGGTGGTCCAGGTGTTAAGACTCTCAGTTTCCAATGCAGGAGTCACAGGTTTGATCCCCAGTGGGGGAACTAAGATGACAGATGTGAGAGGCAAAGAAAAAAGAGAGAGCGAGAAAGAGAAGGGAAGGGAATTCTAACACATGCTACAACATGAATGAGTCTTATGGACATTCTGCTAATTGAAATAAGCGTGACAGGAAACAACAGATCTTGTATGTGTCTGCTAAGTCACTTCAGTCATGTCTGACTTTTTTGCGATCCCATGAATTGTAGCCCTCCAGGCTCCTTTGTCCATGGGATTCTCTAGGCAAGAATACTGGAGTGGGAAAAAAAAGAAATAAATAAAACAAAAGAATACTGGAGTGGGTTATACTGGAGTGGGTTGCTATACACTTCTCCAGGGGGGTCGTCCTGACCCAGGGATTGAACTCACATCTCTTACATCTCCTTCATTGGCAGGTGGGTTCTTTACCAAGGTCTTTCTTTTCCTTATTTGTTTGTTTGTTTTTAGAATATTTATTTATTTTCACCTTTGAGTGTGCTGGGTCTTGTTTGCTGTGGCCAGGCTTTCGCTGGTTGCAGCAAATGGGGCCTACTCTAGCTGCAGTGGGCAGGCTTCTCATCAAGGTGGCTTCTTTTGTGTCGGAGCACAGGCTCTACGGTGCATGGGCTCAATAGTTGTGGCTTCGTTGCCACAAGTCACATGGGATCTTCCCGGACCGGGGATCGAACTTGTGTTCCCAGGCAATAGACCACTAGGGAAGCCCTCTCTATCAAGATCTTGCATGAGTCTACTTACATGAAGCACCTAGAATGGTCAGGTTCATAGGCAGAATGGTCATTGCCAGGAACTGGTGGAGGAGAAAGGGGAATTGTCATTTAATGCGTACAAAATGTTCATTTTGCCAGAGGAAAAAAGTCCTGGAGATGCACAAATGTGAAGATAATTAATGCGACTGAAAAGGCAAGCTCCAAAATCTCAGAGCCATGCCCCGGGGCAAGCATAGACACAGGTGGCTGATTGTACAGAACAGATTGGCCCCTCCTGGCCCCGCCCATCCCCGCCCCATGTCTTAAGAGTTCTTTGTTGTGGAAGAGTTCCCAAATTTAGGTTTTAGAGATCCAACATCTCCAGTTTGACTGATTGGCCTTAAACTCAACCACAGTAGTTGAGCCCATGCTCCAGGCTCTGCTCCAAGGATCTGGTAAGTCCTGGGTCACCCCTCTTCTGTAGGAGGCTGGGTACTGAGTTCAGATTGTCCTAAGGAGATTCCTAAAAGCCTAAGAGCTTCTCAGGTGGCTCAGCAGTAAAGAACCCGCCTGCAGGAGATGCTGGAGCCATGTGTTCCATCCTGGGTTGGGAGGATCCCCTGGAGAAGGAAATAGCAACCTGCTCCAGTATTCTTACCTGGAAAATCCCATGGACAGAGGAGCCTGGCAGGCTACAGTCCATGGGATCACAAAGAGTCAGACACAACTGAGCCCGTAGCTAAAGAGACCTCTACAATCCAAGTGTGCAGTTAGGTCAATCTGGCTCCACTTGGGGGGTGGAGAGACTGTCATTTTCCAGAAGAAAAGCAGAAGGAGCTGGGAGTTGATAACCTTGTGTGAGCAAAGGCGGGGGGAGGGGAAATTGCATCAGTGTCCAGAGGCTCTTTTCTCAACTGATGTTTAAACAACAGTAAAGATTACTCTTTTGTAGGATTTATGACACATGGGCCACTAATTTCAATCTCTTCTCTACTGTTGGCTGTCCATTTCTGTGGGAGCCTCCTCTATGGATATCAGGGCACCTGTTAGGGACTTGAACATCTATACAGTTTGGTACCTGAGGAGGAGGGCCATGTGGCAATTTACATTAAATCACCTTTGGGGTCATTACAGCCAGCAAGTCTGGGAAGCTGGCTCTATTATTTATCACTGGCAGGGCTTTTCAAACATTGGTATGGGCTTCCCAGGTTAGATAATTAAAATGTCATTTAATGCGTACAAAATGTTCATTTTGCCAGAGGAAAAAAGTCCTGGAGATGCACAAATGTGAAGATAATTAATGCGACTGAAAAGGCAAGCTCCAAAATCTCAGAGCCATGCCCCGGGGCAAGCATAGACACAGGTGGCTGATTGTACAGAACAGATTGGCCCCTCCTGGCCCCGCCCCTCCCCCCCCCCCGTCTTAAGAGTTCTTTGTTGTGGAAGAGTTCCCAAATTTAGGTTTTAGAGATCCAACATCTCCAGTTTGACTGATTGGCCTTAAACTCAACCACAGTAGTTGAGCCCATGCTCCAGGCTCTGCTCCAAGGATCTGGTAAGTCCTGGGTCACCCCTCTTCTGTAGGAGGCTGGGTACTGAGTTCAGATTGTCCTAAGGAGATTCCTAAAAGCCTAAGAGCTTCTCAGGTGGCTCAGCAGTAAAGAACCCGCCAGCAGGAGATGCTGGAGCCATGTGTTCCATCCTGGGTTGGGAGGATCCCCTGGAGAAGGAAATAGCAACCTGCTCCAGTATTCTTACCTGGAAAATCCCATGGACAGAGGAGCCTGGCAGGCTACAGTCCATGGGATCACAAAGAGTCAGACACAACTGAGCCCGTAGCTAAAGAGACCTCTACAATCCAAGTGTGCAGTTAGGTCAATCTGGCTCCACTTGGGGGGTGGAGAGACTGTCATTTTCCAGAAGAAAAGCAGAAGGAGCTGGGAGTTGATAACCTTGTGTGAGCAAAGGCGGGGGGAGGGGAAATTGCATCAGTGTCCAGAGGCTCTTTTCTCAACTGATGTTTAAACAACAGTAAAGATTACTCTTTTGTAGGATTTATGACACATGGGCCACTAATTTCAATCTCTTCTCTACTGTTGGCTGTCCATTTCTGTGGGAGCCTCCTCTATGGATATCAGGGCACCTATTAGGGACTTGAACATCTATACAGTTTGGTACCTGAGGAGGAGGGCCATGTGGCAATTTACATTAAATCACCTTTGGGGTCATTACAGCCAGCAAGTCTGGGAAGCTGGCTCTATTATTTATCACTGGCAGGGCTTTTCAAACATTGGTAGGGGCTTCCCAGGTGGCTTGGTGATAACTAATTCTCCTGCAAATGCAGGAGATGTGTGTTCGATTCCTACATTGGGAAGATCCCCTAGGAGAAGGGCATAACAACCCACTCTAGTGTTCTTGCCTAGAGAATCCCATGGACAGAGGAGCCCAGTGGACTACAGTCCATGGGGTCTGAAAGAGTCATAGACAATTTAGTGACTAAACAACAAAAACTGCAAGTAAAGTAAAATAAAATCTGCCATCTTAACTATTTATAAGCGTCCCAGTTCAGTAGTGTTAAATGTATGTACACTGCTGGGCAGCCATCTCCAGAGCTCTTTCTTTGTGAAACTGGAACTGTCCTCACTTAGCAAGTACTCCTGACTTCCCTCTCATCCCACATCCTGGAAAAACACCGTTCTACTTTCTATCTCTAGTCAAATAGCTTTGAGTAGATACTTCATAGGTGTGGAATCATTCAATTTTTGTCTTTTAGTGGCTGGCTCACGTCACTTAGCATAATTCTTATCAAGGTTCTTCCATGTTGTAGCATGCATCAGGATTTCCTTCCTTTCTTTTTTGTTTTTTTGATGATACAGCATGTGAGATGTTCATTCCCAGACCAGGGGTCCAACCTGTATCCCCTGCAGTAACAGTACAGTCCTAACCACTGGACAACCAGAGAATTCCCTTTCCTGTTTTTTCTATGTTATTGTTGTTTTGTCACTAAGTTGTGTCCGATTCTCCCATCCTAGTGCTTAACAGGCCCGACTCTGCTTAGCTTCTTCGATCAGACCAGATGGGGTGTATTCAGGGTGGTGGGTAAGGCTAATTTCTTTTCTCAACTGATGTTTAAACAACAGTAAAGATTACTCTTTTGTAGGATTTATGACACATGGGCCACTAATTTCAATCTCTTCTCTACTGTTGGCTGTCCATTTCTGTGGGAGCCTCCTCTATGGATATCAGGGCACCTATTAGGGACTTGAACATCTATACAGTTTGGTACCTGAGGAGGAGGGCCATGTGGCAATTTACATTAAATCACCTTTGGGGTCATTACAGCCAGCAAGTCTGGGAAGCTGGCTCTATTATTTATCACTGGCAGGGCTTTTCAAACATTGGTAGGGGCTTCCCAGGTGGCTTGGTGATAACTAATTCTCCTGCAAATGCAGGAGATGTGTGTTCGATTCCTACATTGGGAAGATCCCCTAGGAGAAGGGCATAACAACCCACTCTAGTGTTCTTGCCTAGGGAATCCCATGGACAGAGGAGCCCAGTGGACTACAGTCCATGGGGTCTGAAAGAGTCATAGACAATTTAGTGACTAAACAACAAAAACTGCAAGTAAAGTAAAATAAAATCTGCCATCTTAACTATTTATAAGCGTCCCAGTTCAGTAGTGTTAAATGTATGTACACTGCTGGGCAGCCATCTCCAGAGCTCTTTCTTTGTGAAACTGGAACTGTCCTCACTTAGCAAGTACTCCTGACTTCCCTCTCATCCCACATCCTGGAAAAACACCGTTCTACTTTCTATCTCTAGTCAAATAGCTTTGAGTAGATACTTCATAGGTGTGGAATCATTCAATTTTTGTCTTTTAGTGGCTGGCTCACGTCACTTAGCATAATTCTTATCAAGGTTCTTCCATGTTGTAGCATGCATCAGGATTTCCTTCCTTTCTTTTTTGTTTTTTTGATGATACAGCATGTGAGATGTTCATTCCCAGACCAGGGGTCCAACCTGTATCCCCTGCAGTAACAGTACAGTCCTAACCACTGGACAACCAGAGAATTCCCTTTCCTGTTTTTTCTATGTTATTATTGTTTTGTCACTAAGTTGTGTCCGATTCTCCCATCCTAGTGCTTAACAGGCCCGACTCTGCTTAGCTTCTGAGATCAGACCAGATGGGGTGTATTCAGGGTGGTAAGGCCATAGACGTGTCTGACTCTTCGTGGACTGCAGCACATCAGGCCTCCCTTATCCATCACTATTTCCTAAAGTTTGCTCAAATTCATGTCCATTGAATTGGTGATTCCAATTCATCATCTTGCCCTCTGTTGGCCCCTTTCCTCCAGTCCTCAATCTTCCCCAGCATCAGAGTCTTTTCCAATGAGTTGGCTCTTCCCATCAGGTGGCCAAAGTGTAGGAACTTCAGCTTCAGCATTGATCCTTTCAATGAATATTCAAGCTGATTTCCTTTAGGATTGACTGGTTTGGTCTCCTTGCTGACTAAGGGACTCTCAAGAGCCTTCTCCAACACCACAGTTTGAAAGCATCAATTCTTCGATGCTCAGCCTTCTTTATGGTCTGACTCTCACATCCGTACATGACTTCTGGGAAAACCATAGCTTTGACTAGCCGGACTTTTGTTGGCAAAGTGATGTCTCTGCTTTTTAATGTACTATCTAGCTTTGTCATAGCTTTTCTTCCAAGGAGCAAGTGTCCTTTTCATTTCATGGCTGCAGTCACTGTCCATAGTTATTTTGGAGCCCAAGAAAATAAAATCTGTCACTGGTTTTATTTTTTCCCCATCTATTTGCCAGCAAGCGATGGGACCAGATGCCGTGATCTTCGTTTTTTGAACGTTTGTTTTAAGTCAGCTCTTTCACTCTCTTCTTTCCCCTTCATCAAGAGGTTCTTTAGTTCCTCTTCACTTCGTTAAGGCTGGATACTATTCCACTGTGTATATGGACCATACTGTGTTTATCCATTCCTCTGTGCATGGATTTTTGGGTGACTTCCATCTTTCAGCTACTGTAAATATGCTGCTATGAACATGGCTGTATAAAATCTCTTTGAGACCTTCTTTTCAGTTTTTTGAAGTTTACACTCAAAGGGGAAGTTGCTGGATCATAATGGTAAATCCATTTATAGTTTCTGCAGAAACTGTCATACTTTGAAAAAAAGAAAAAGTTATTTATTTTTGGTCATGCCTCATGGCATGAGGTGCAGGATCTTAGTTCCCTAACCAGGGATTGAACCCACATTTCCTGCATCTGACGGCAAATTCTTTCTTTTTTTAATATATTTTAATTTTGGCCTCTTTTATTGATTTTTTAAATTAGTTTATTTTCATCCATCTTTATTCTTTGACCTGTGTGGAACTCCCATTGCAGTGGCCTCTTTTGCAAAGCACTGACTCTGGGCACGTGCACTCCAGAGTTCTGGCTCGTAATTGGACACAGGGTCCAGCTGCTCCTCAGTACATGGGATCTTCCTGGGCCAGGGATCGAACCGGTGCCCCTTGCACTGCAAGGCAGACTCTTTACCCACTGGACCACCAGGGAAGCCCTGAAGGCAGATCCTTAACCACTGGACCAGCAGGCAAGCCCCCAGGACAACCAAACTTTATCAGCAGCAACAGCACCGTTTACATTCCTATTAACAGGGCTAAAGGGTTCAGCAGCAGCATTTGAGCAAGAAGAAAATGCAGGCCTAGAGAAGCAAATGACTTGTTCAAAAACCCAGGGAATTGGAGGAACCAAGATTCTAATCAGAGTTTCCTGGCTCTCTGAATGCTTACTCTTAACAATAATGTAAACTTGCACTTTGGAGCATCAGGGGTGGAAGTGCCCTGATGGTGACTCATGATCACTGGGTCAGCCCAGCCCTGCAGAGCCGTGTGCTGAGGAGACATTTCTGATTCAGAATGAAGGTTAGTCCCCCCTCCTCCAGGCACTTGGGAGGCCACTCTGGTTTGATGTTTTTCAGCTCTTTCACTCTCTTCTTTCCCTTCATCAAGAGGTTCTTTCGTTCCTCTTCACTTCGTTAAGGCTGGATACTATTCCACTGTGTATATGGACCATACTGTGTTTATCCATTCCTCTGTGCATGGATTTTTGGGTGACTTCCATCTTTCAGCTACTGTAAATATGCTGCTATGAACATGGCTGTATAAAATCTCTTTGAGACCTTCTTTTCAGTTTTTTGAAGTTTACACTCAAAGGGGAAGTTGCTGGATCATAATGGTAAATCCATTTATAGTTTCTGCAGAAACTGTCATACTTTGAAAAAAAGAAAAAGTTATTTATTTTTGGTCATGCCTCATGGCATGAGGTGCAGGATCTTAGTTCCCTAACCAGGGATTGAACCCACATTTCCTGCATCTGAAGGCAAATTCTTTCTTTTTTTAATATATTTTAATTTTGGCCTCTTTTATTGATTTTTTAAATTAGTTTATTTTCATCCATCTTTATTCTTTGACCTGTGTGGAACTCCCATTGCAGTGGCCTCTTTTGCAAAGCACTGACTCTGGGCACGTGCACTCCAGAGTTCTGGCTCGTAATTGGACACAGGGTCCAGCTGCTCCTCAGTACATGGGATCTTCCTGGGCCAGGGATCGAACCGGTGCCCCTTGCACTGCAAGGCAGACTCTTTACCCACTGGACCACCAGGGAAGCCCTGAAGGCAGATCCTTAACCACTGGACCAGCAGGCAAGCCCCCAGGACAACCAAACTTTATCAGCAGCAACAGCACCGTTTACATTCCTATTAACAGGGCTAAAGGGTTCAGCAGCAGCATTTGAGCAAGAAGAAAATGCAGGCCTAGAGAAGCAAATGACTTGTTCAAAAACCCAGGGAATTGGAGGAACCAAGATTCTAATCAGAGTTTCCTGGCTCTTTGAATGCTTACTCTTAACAATAATGTAAACTTGCACTTTGGAGCATCAGGGGTGGAAGTGCCCTGATGGTGACTCATGATCACTGGGTCAGCCCAGCCCTGCAGAGCCGTGTGCTGAGGAGACATTTCTGATTCAGAATGAAGGTTAGTCCCCCCTCCTCCAGGCACTTGGGAGGCCACTCTGGTTTGATGCCTTCACTGAGCTGGGCTACAATCTGTCCCTCCCTGCAAATTCCATCACTTTCTGCCCCAAAGCAGAGTTCCAATTCCATTTCACTCCTCAAACAATAAAAGAGAAAGTTTCAGGCTTTAGGATCCTTGGTGTAGAGATGAGCAGAGTGTGAGGCTTGTGTAGAACCATGTACCTGACACACAGTGTGCTTGGTCGCTCCATCACTTTCGATTCTGTGTGACCCTCATGGACCACAGCCCACCAGGCTCGTCTATCCATTGGAATCCTGAGGGGGTGGGGTGGGCTGCCATTGCCTCCTCCAACAGATCTTCACCACCCAGGGATCTAACCATTGTCTCCTGCATTGGCAAGTGGATTCTTTACCACTGAGCCACCTGAGGAGTCCAGAGGGGAACACGTCTTTGTGATTTCAGCTTCTAGATGAGGTCTCAGTTGCAGATTTTCTGCCATCTATTTTATAACGCAGTGGGTCATTGGCGATTGTGATTGATCTGTGTGTTGCTGCAAAGTAAGCTAGTAAACGAAGGTCTGGGGATCCCTCAGCTTCTTTTTTTTTTTTTTTTTTTAAAGATTTATTTATTTATTTTTGGGCGGGGGTCGGGTTGGGGAGGGAGGGGAGCTTAGTCTTTCTTTTCTCTCTGTTCATCTGTCTTTGTTCTTTGGCTCCTGTGGGCCTCCCATCACGGTGGCGGCGTCTGTCGTCGCAGAGCGCTGGCTCTGGGCGCACGCGCTCCAGAGCTCCGGCTCGGTGATTGGACACATCAGTCCAGCCGCTCCGCGGCACGTGGGATCTTCCCAGGCCAGGGCTCGAACCGGCCCCCCTTGCACTGCAAGGCGGCGTCCCCACCCACTGGACCACCAGGGGAAGCCCTCCTTTTTTTTTAATTTATTTTTTTTTGGGGGGGTGGTGGAGGGAGAGAGTGGGTTGGGGAGGGGGGGGCTGGCGGGCCACCTCTATTGGTCTTTCGTTTATCTATTTTCATTCATCTTTGTTCTTTGGCCCATGTGGGCTTCCCATCGCAGTGGCCTCTGTTGTCGTAGAGCACTGGCTCTGGGCACATGCGCTCCAGAGCTCCGGCTTGGTAATTGGACACATCTGTCCAGCCGCTCCGCGGCACGTGGGATCTTCCCAGGCCAGGGATCAAACTGGCACCCCTTGCACTGCCAGGCAGTGTCCTTACCCACTGGACCACCAGGGAAGCCCCTCCTTTAAAAAAAAAAAAAAAACCTTTTTTTCTTCTTTTTTAAAAAATTTTTGCCTGGTTTTCTTTGCTGTATGGGCCTTCTCTCTGGTTGTGGTGAGCAGGGGTTACTCTCTAGTTGCAGTGTGTGATCTTCTCATTGCAATGGTTTCTCTGGTTGCAGAACACAGGCTCTAGGGTGCATGGGCTTGGGAGGTGCAGATTACTGAGCTGGTATCTCCAGCATTGGCGGGCAGATTCTTTATCACTGAGCCACCAGGGAAGCCCTTCTTTTCATGTTATGGTTCTCTTCAACTCTGAGGGGAATAGGGCTGGGACCAGAAAGAGAATAAAGTTTTGGATTGAGGAGTGGTTCATAAACTCGGTGGGGGAACTTGGTTTTAGGGGGACTTGGTTTCATTGTTCTGATCACTGAGCCCCTTAACTTCTCACATCACACACATCAATAATAATAAGTTTCCCTGTCTTATAGAGGAATGGAAGACAAAGTGGTGTGCATCTTGTGTGAAATCAAACAAGTCTCATGTCACAGTGCCAGATTTGAACCAGAAGAGCTGGTTGATTTTACTTTAAGAAATCAGCATTCTTGGGATCTCCCTGGCAGTCCAGTGGTTAAGACTGCCTTTCCAATGCCGAGGGCATGGGTTTGATCCTTGATCAGGAAACTAAGATCCCACATGTCATGCTGCATGGCCAGAATATTAAACAAACAAAAAATCCAGCATTCTTATCCATTCAGCTAATACCATTTAAGCAGCTCCTGTGTGCCAGGCTTTCTGCTGGAGGCTTTTGCTTCTGTGTGTGTGTGTGTGTGTGTGTGTGTGTGTGTGTGTGTTGATCACTCAGTCCTGTCTGGCTCTTTGTGACACCATGGACTGTAGTTCACCAGGCTCCTCTATCCATGGAATTCTCCAGGCAAGAATACTGGAATGGTTTGCCCCCATTTGCTTCTGAGTCAGGGTAGAAAACTTCTTTCTTTGTTCTTTGCCAGGTCTAATCACTAAATTAATATAAGACAGGTTAAATAGTCTCCTATGTATGGAAGCCCCATAAAAACACTGAGGTTCAAAGACAGGCCATTGAGGCTTCCATGCTCCCCTGAGCTGAGGTGAAGGGGCCAAAAGTCCAGGGCTTCAAGGAGGAGGAGGAGAACCCTAGGGAGATGGGAAGAACAATTGCTTAGTGAACAAGTGTTCATCATTCCAGGCAGGTAAGTCTTCCTGAGATTGAAAGTTATCTCTGGGGACAGCTCTCTTCCTGCCATAGGCCCTCTCATCTACATTATTTTGATCATTTCAGAGAGATTAACTTAAGCAAGGAGCTTTTCCTGAATCTGTTGGGTCTTAGTTGCCTTCAGCTCAAAACAACCTACAAGCCAAAGTAGGACATTTGGAGAGATAAAAATCCACTCCTGGGCTTCCCTGGTAGTCCAGTGGGTAAAGAGTCTACCTTGCAGTGCAAGGAGCACCAGTTCGATCCCTGCCCCGGGAAGATCCCACATGCCATGGAATGGCTGGACCAATGTGTCCAATTATGAGCCAGCGCTCTGGAGCACATGGGCCCAGAGCCGGTGCTCTGCTACAGGAGAGGCCACTCCAATGGGATGTCCCACACAGGCCAAAGAACAAAGATGGATGAAAATAAAAGGCAGATTTTGGTTGATTTTACTTTAAGAAATCAGCATTCTTGGGATCTCCCTGGCAGTCCAGTGGTTAAGACTGCCTTTCCAATGCCGAGGGCATGGGTTTGATCCTTGATCAGGAAACTAAGATCCCACATGTCATGCTGCATGGCCAGAATATTAAACAAACAAAAAATCCAGCATTCTTATCCATTCAGCTAATACCATTTAAGCAGCTCCTGTGTGCCAGGCTTTCTGCTGGAGGCTTTTGCTTCTGTGTGTGTGTGTGTGTGTGTGTGTGTGTGTGTGTGTGTTGATCACTCAGTCCTGTCTGGCTCTTTGTGACACCATGGACTGTAGTTCACCAGGCTCCTCTATCCATGGAATTCTCCAGGCAAGAATACTGGAATGGTTTGCCCCCATTTGCTTCTGAGTCAGGGTAGAAAACTTCTTTCTTTGTTCTTTGCCAGGTCTAATCACTAAATTAATATAAGACAGGTTAAATAGTCTCCTATGTATGGAAGCCCCATAAAAACACTGAGGTTCAAAGACAGGCCATTGAGGCTTCCATGCTCCCCTGAGCTGAGGTGAAGGGGCCAAAAGTCCAGGGCTTCAAGGAGGAGGAGGAGAACCCTAGGGAGATGGGAAGAACAATTGCTTAGTGAACAAGCGTTCATCATTCCAGGCAGGTAAGTCTTCCTGAGATTGAAAGTTATCTCTGGGGACAGCTCTCTTCCTGCCATAGGCCCTCTCATCTACATTATTTTGATCATTTCAGAGAGATTAACTTAAGCAAGGAGCTTTTCCTGAATCTGTTGGGTCTTAATTGCCTTCAGCTCAAAACAACCTACAGGCCAAAGTAGGACATTTGGAGAGATAAAAATCCACTCCTGGGCTTCCCTGGTAGTCCAGTGGGTAAAGAGTCTACCTTGCAGTGCAAGGAGCACTAGTTCGATCCCTGCCCCGGGAAGATCCCACATGCCGCGGAATGGCTGGACCAATGTGTCCAATTACAAGCCAGCGCTCTGGAGCACATGGGCCCAGAGCCGGTGCTCTGCTACAGGAGAGGCCACTCCAATGGGATGTCCCACACAGGCCAAAGAACAAAGATGGATGAAAATAGATAAATGAAATACCAATAAAAGAGGTCAAAATTTTAAAAAATAAATAAGTAAAGAATTTTAAAAAAGAGGCCAAAAAATATATAGGACTGTCAGTCTTTAGAAAAAAAGAGAAAGACCCCTCCCCCTCCCTTCTCTTCAAGCAACACTTCCAGTAACTCTGGAACATATTAAATGTCTGATTTATTTATTTAAAGCTCAGAGACAGAGAACCTGCCCAATGTGTCTTCTAACTGCCTGCTTTCCATTACTCCACTGCTCTGTGGAATTGAACTCCTAGGAATAAGGGTGGATGGGCTTCCTTGATGACTTTGTGTCTTATTTTCTCAGCAGATTGTATCTAGGATGCTGCATCAGTATGTTGCCCAGTTTGCTCAGAAGCTGGTCCGCAGGCGACCTATGGAGCCCAGGGAGGAGTCTGAGAGTCGCCTGTCTCGTTGTCTGAACACCCTAGACTTGGTGGCCCTGGGTGTGGGCAGCACCCTGGGAGCCGGCGTGTACATCCTGGCTGGAGAAGTGGCCAAGGACAAAGCTGGACCCGCGATCGTCATCTGCTTCTTGGTGGCCGCCCTGTCTTGTGTGATGTCAGGGCTCTGCTATGCTGAGTTTGGGGCCCGGGTACCAGGCTCAGGTTCTGCATACCTCTACAGCTACGTCACTGTGGGACAACTGTGTGCCTTCGTCACTGGCTGGAATCTTATATTGTCCTATGTCATTGGTGAGATGATGGGGAGAAGGACGGTGTGAGACTGAAGAGAGGAAACCAGGAGGGGAGATTTAGGTCTTCACTCATTCATGAGAGCTCTGTGATTATCCACCTTGATAGTAGCAGAGGAATGTAGGTCATTGTGGCAGGAAAACCTCACAACTTCTTTCTTATCAGCTCTTTCCTGCTTTCTTTAAATGATGGACCATGAACAGAGAAGGAAAGGGAACAGTAGGGAGTGGAGGAGAGGGAGCCATGAGCTGCAGGCTCATCTCTTCACCCTACTGAATCTTTGCTCAGCTGTTGCCTTCACAGGATTTTCCTCCGGCTACTCTTCTTTTTCTTTAGTTTATTTATTTATTTATTTATTTATTTTGGGCTCTTCTGGGTTTTCACTGCTGCGGCAGGCTCTTCTCTAGTTGCAGGGAGTGGGGGCTACTCTCTAGTTGAGGTGAGCAGGCTTCTTGTTGCAGTGACTTATCTTGTTGTGGAATACAGGCTTCAGTAGTCGCAGCACATGGGTTTCAATAGTTGTGGCTCTAGAGCACAGGCTCCATAGTTGTGGCTCACAGGCTTAGTTGCTTCACAGCATGCGGAATCTTCCCGAATCAGAAATTGAACCTGTGTCTCCTGCATTGGCAGGCGATCTCTTCACCACTGATCTACCAGCGAAACCCCTTCTCTGGCTACTTGATTTAAAATTTCAACTTTCATCTCCTAGACCTCCAGTATGTTTTTGCCCCGGGTTGATGCTCAGAGCAGCATTGTATCTAGGATGCTGCATCAGTATGTTGCCCAGTTTGCTCAGAAGCTGGTCCGCAGGCGACCTATGGAGCCCAGGGAGGAGACTGAGAGTCGCCTGTCTCGTTGTCTGAACACCCTCGACTTGGTGGCCCTGGGTGTGGGCAGCACCCTGGGAGCCGGCGTGTACATCCTGGCTGGAGAAGTGGCCAAGGACAAAGCTGGACCCGCGATCGTCATCTGCTTCTTGGTGGCCGCCCTGTCTTGTGTGATGTCAGGGCTCTGCTATGCTGAGTTTGGGGCCCGGGTACCAGGCTCAGGTTCTGCATACCTCTACAGCTACGTCACTGTGGGACAACTGTGTGCCTTCGTCACTGGCTGGAATCTTATATTGTCCTATGTCATTGGTGAGATGATGGGGAGAAGGACGGTGTGAGACTGAAGAGAGGAAACCAGGAGGGGAGATTTAGGTCTTCACTCATTCATGAGAGCTCTGTGATTATCCACCTTGATAGTAGCAGAGGAATGTAGGTCATTGTGGCAGGAAAACCTCACAACTTCTTTCTTATCAGCTCTTTCCTGCTGTCTTTAAATGATGGACCATGAACAGAGAAGGAAAGGAAACAGTAGGGAGTGGAGGAGAGGGAGCCATGAGCTGCAGGCTCATCTCTTCACCCTACTGAATCTTTGCTCAGCTGTTGCCTTCACAGGATTTTCCTCTGGCTACTCTTTTCTTTTTCTTTAGTTTATTTATTTATTTATTTATTTTGAGCTCTTCTGGGTTTTCACTGCTGAGGCAGGCTCTTCTCTAGTTGCAGGGAGTGGGGGCTACTCTCTAGTTGAGGTGAGCAGGCTTCTTGTTGCAGTGACTTATCTTGTTGTGGAATATAGGCTTCAGTAGTCGCAGCACATGGGCTTCAATAGTTGTGGCTCTAGAGCACAGGCTCCATAGTTGTGGCTCACAGGCTTAGTTGCTTCACAGCATGCGGAATCTTCCCGAATCAGGAATTGAACCTGTGTCTCCTGCATTGGCAGGCGATCTCTTCACCACTGATCTACCAGGGAAGCCCCTTCTCTGGCTACTTGATTTAAAATTTCAACTTTCATCTCCTAGACCTCCCACTCTCAGTAACCTGCTTTCTTCTTTCACATAACATCGAACTCCTAACATTAAACAATTGACCTATTTTGTGGATCATCCGGGTCTACCCTCCCCAATCCATGAAAAGAAACTCTTTGAGATTAGGTTATTGTAAGGGTCACCCTTTCACCCTCTCCTTGCCCAAACACATCCCATGACACCTGGAAAGTGTTCAACAAATGTTTGTTAGTGAATATTCTGTCTTCTGCTGCTGCAGGCACTGCCAGTGTGGCCAGCGCCTGGAGCTCTGCCCTTGACAACCTGATTGGGAACCACATCTCCAAGGCGTTACAGGAAATGTTGCCTCTTCGTGTCCCCCACTTCTTGGCCAAATACCCAGATTTTTTTGCACTTGTCCTGGTGCTGCTGCTCACGGGTAAGACAGGGGTCCGTGACAGCACGGGAAGAGCAAGCTGTGCAAGTGGGGAGCTGGGATGGGAAAGGTTTGGGGTGGGAGAATGGTGGAAGGTTTGCGACTGGATAGAAGTTTCTAGGATATGAGAGACAGGCAGGCAAGACATAGATTGGTGTTTCCCACCGTTGGCACTACTGATAATTTGAGCTGGCTCATTCATAAGTATGGGGGGGCTGTTCTGTGCATTAGAGGCTTTTCTCTCTTTTTTTTTTTGGCTGTGCTATGATGCACGTGGGATCTTAGTTCCCCTGTGTGTGTGTGCTAAGTCATTCCAGCCACGTCTGATTCTTTGTGACCCCACAGATTTAGCCTACCAGACTCCTCTGTCCATGGGATCCTTCAGGTAAGAATACTGGCGTGGGGAGATCTTCTCAACCCAGGGATTGAACCCACATCTTTTACATTTTCTGCATCAGCAGGTGGGTTCTTTATCACTAGAGTCATCTGCAAGTCCCTTAGTTCCCCTACCAGGGTCAAACCCGTGCCCCTGCAGTGGGGGTGCAGAGTCTTAACCACTGGACCACCAGGCAAACCCCAGAGCCTTTTTTTTTTTTTTTAAGTCATTGTTGGGTGTTCCAAACTGTAACAATCAGAATGTCTCCAGACAATACCAACTGCTTAGGACACATGATCACTTCAGCTGAGAATCATTCACTTAGACCAACAAGTTTCTTACCCTTTCCACATAACATCGAACTCCTAACATTAAACAATTGACCTATTTTGTGGATCATCCGGGTCTACCCTCCCCAATCCATGAAAAGAAACTCTTTGAGATTAGGTTATTGTATGGGTCACCCTTTCACCCTCTCCTTGCCCAAACACATCCCTGACACCTGGAAAGGGTTCAACAAATGTTTGTTAGTGAATGTTCTGTCTTCTGCTGTTGCAGGCACTGCCAGTGTGGCCAGGGCCTGGAGCTCTGCCCTTGACAACCTGATTGGGAACCACATCTCCAAGACATTACAGGAAATGTTGCCTCTTCGTGTTCCCCACTTCTTGGCCAAATACCCAGATTTTTTTGCACTTGTCCTGGTGCTGCTGCTCACGGGTAAGACAGGGGTCCGTGACAGCACGGGAAGAGCAAGGTGTGCAAGTGGGGAGCTGGGATGGGAAAGGTTTGGGGTGGGAGAATGGTGGAAGGTTTGCGACTGGATAGAAGTTTCTAGGATATGAGAGACAGGCAGGCAAGACATAGATTGGTGTTTCCCACCATTGGCACTACTGATAATTTGAGCTGGCTCATTCATAAGTATGGGGGGGCTGTTCTGTGCATTAGAGGCTTTTCTCTCTTTTTTTTGTTCTGCTGTGCTATGATGCACATGGGATCTTAGTTCCCCTGTGTGTGTGTGCTAAGTCATTCCAGCCACGTCTGACTCTTTGTGACCCCACAGATTTAGCCTACCAGCCTCCTCTGTCCATGGGATCCTTCAGGTAAGAATACTGGCGTGAGGAGATCTTCTCAACCCAGGGATTGAACCCACATCTTTTACATTTTCTGCATCAGCAGGTGGGTTCTTTATCACTAGAGTCATCTGCAAGTCCCTTAGTTCCCCCACCGGGGTCAAACCCGTGCCCCTGCAGTGGGGGTGCAGAGTCTTAACCACTGGACCACCAGGCAAACCCCAGAACCTTTTTTTTTTTTTAAGTCATTGTTGGGTGTTCCAAACTGTAACAATCAGAATGTCTCCAGACAGTACCAACTGCTTAGGACACATGATCACTTCAGCTGAGAATCATTCACTTCGACCAACAAGTTTCTTACCCTTTACTGAGATCAGGGATTTTTTTTTTTTAACTGTTATTTTTTATTTGGCTACATTGGGTCTTAGTTGCTGCATACAGGACCTTTTATTGTGGCATGTGAGCTTAGTTGCCTTGCAGCATGTGGGATCTTAGTTCCCTAACCAGGGATTGAACTTGCATCCCCTGCATTGGAAGGCAGATTTAAACTACTGGACTACCAGGGAAGTCCCAAGGATTGTTTGGAGGGGGTGCTCTTTTATTGGATTTTTATTTTTTATTTATTTTCATCCATCTTTATTCTTTTGCCTGTGTGGGTCTCCCATTACAGTGGCCTCTTGTTGCAGAGCACCAACTCTGGGCGCATGTGCTCCAGAGTGCTGGTTCCTAATTGGACACACCAGTCCAGCCTCTCCGCGGCACTGGGGATCTTTCCAGGCCAGGGATCAGACCGGTGACCCTTGCACTGCAAGGCGGATTTTTTACCCACTGGACCACCAGTGAAGCCCAGATTGTTTTTTCAATTGAGAGGAAATTCACATAGCATAAAATTAACGATTTTATTGTTTTCCCCAGCCTTATGGAGATATAATTGACATTCAATATTGTATAAGTTTAAGGTGTACAACCTGATTTGATAGACCTGTCTACTGTGAGATGATTGCCAAAATAAGAAGTTAACCATCTGAAAGCGTGATTGGTAACATTTAGCACACTGGCAATGTTGTGCAGCTGTCACCTCCATCTAGTTTCACACATGTTCATCCTCTGAATGGAAGCCCTGTCCCCGCCGAGCAGTCACTGTGCACCTCCGCAGTACCTGAGCCGCTTGTAAGCTCTGGTCTGTACTCTGAGTCTATGGATTTAGTTTTATTCTGAATGTCTCATGTTCCATCTTTCCAACAGCACTACTAATTCTGGGAGCTGGTGAGTCAGCCTTGGTGAACAAAGTGTTCACAGGCTTGAACCTTTTGGTTCTCACCTTCGTCGTCCTCTCTGGCATCATTAAGGGAGACCCGCACAACTGGAAGCTCACAGAAGAGGACCACAAGCAGAACACATCTGGATCCAATGACTCCTCTAGGTTAGGAGGGTCCACTTGGCCATGGTAGTGTATGGGTGGAAGGGTGCAGAGCTGGGAACATGCTGGGGACTAAAGAGATCAGGACTTTTGTTATAAAGGGAAGAGTCTGGACGCAATGGCTGAATACACTTCACCCTCATTCTTTCTTACTTCCTCTCTCACCATAGCTTTGGGTCTCTGGGTTATGGAGGCTTTGCACCTTTTGGCTTTGATGGAATTTTCAAAGGAGCAGCTACGTGTTTCTATGCATTTGTTGGTTTTGATGTCATTGCTACTACAGGTAACATGGTCACAGTGTGTTGTCCCATCTGAGATTTAGGCTGTCCTTGGGGACGAGAGTTTCTTTAGGAGGTTCAAGAGAGAAAGGGATGTTGTGCTTCAACCCCAGTGTGTTTCCTGACCCAGTACTTCCTCCAATTGTGCAGGGGAAGAAGCCCAGAATCCTCAGCGGTCCATTCCCTTGAGCATGGTGGTCTCCATCTTCATCTGCTTTTTGGCGTATTTTGCTGTCTCAGCATCACTCACCTTCATGGTGCCCTACTACCGGATTGATCCTGACAGCCCCTTGCCACAGGCTTTCCTCTACATTGGGTGGAAGCCTGCCAGATACGTCGTGGCTGTGGGCACCCTCTGCGCTCTTACGTCCAGGTCCGTGTCATGGGTTTCTCCCAGTCTAGTGTCAGATGCTCAGGTCTCCCAGACTTTGGGGATTAAAAGACAAGAGAAATACCTCTTACCCCATGGGAGTGGCTGTCCTGCTTCTCCACATTCCCACACATGTCCCCGTTGTCTCTTCTAGCCTCCTGGGTGCCATGTTCCCTGTGCCTCGTGTGATCTACTCAATGGCAGATGATGGGCTCCTTTTCCGAGGATTTGCATGGATCCACGCACGTACCCATACCCCCATCATAGCCACCTTGGCTTCTGGAATTCTTGCAGGTAAAGAAATCATACCCGTTTCTTCTTTGATCAATTTTATCAACTTGGATATTTCTACTAGTTTCTCATCCCCTTCCCCCACCTTGTTGTGCCCTCATTCTAGGGGTCATGGCGTTACTCTTCGAACTCCATGATCTTGTGGACCTCATGTCAATAGGGACCCTGCTTGCTTACTCCCTGGTGGCCTTTTCTGTCCTAGTCCTCAGGTGAGACTCCACGACACCTTGGGGGGAGGGGATTGGAATCTTGGGGACTGATGAGGGAATTGTCTTCCGCCTTCATGCTGTCTACTGAATGTCCTGCTCTACGTAATGCAGGACGGATGTGGAATAGGCTGTGTGATGTTGGATGAGCAGGAGCTGCTGTTAACATTGTTTTTTAAAAAAAAAAAAAAAACTTTTATTTATTTATTTTTTGGCTGTGCTGGGTCTTTGTTGATGTGTGGGTTTAGCTGCTCTGTGGTATGTGGGATCTTCCCGGATCAGGGACCGAACCTGTGTCTCCTGCATTGGCAGACAGGTTCTTATCCACTGAGCCACAAGGGTAGCCCCTAACATTGTTTTAATATCTCTAATTCAGGTACCAGTCAGATGAGAATTTAAGCAAGACCAAGAAAACAGAGAGAGAAATCGAGATGAAGCCTGTAGCTGAAGCAGGATCTTTGGATTCTGCACCTGAACCAGGAACCTCAAGGACTCTAAAGAGTCTGTGGTCCCCTATCAGCACTATCCCTACCCGGAAATCTGGCCGGATTGTCTACGGATGTGCCTTCCTGCTTGGTGAGCAATGGGACTTCTCTTTGGCTGCACTCTGAAACTGACAAGATAAGGTAGTGGTGGGTATTTCGTCAGTTGAGGAATCTTGGTGATAGGATGGTCCTCCCTGATGTGGGTCATTTCAGAGAGACATCTTGACATACGTGGCTTCATAAGATGAACCTGTTTTCCTCCACCTTGCAGTTCTCCTGATGGTAATCCTGAGCCTGATCCTGGCCCACTGGCGCAACCATGTGTTCTCTGGAAACCCCGTGCACACCACAGTAGCTGTGCTGCTGCTGCTGCTCATCACTGGGGTCGCTGTCATGGTCTGGAGGCAGCCCCAGAACCCCACTCCTCTTCACTTCAAGGTAGGTGAGCCAATGTGCCCAAAATGTCCACCTCCAGTGAATGAAGTCTGCGTGCTTTGAGATCTAAGCATTCTTTGCTGGACCAAAGAAAGGGAGATGCTAAAACCAAAGGACTCTTCCCTGATCTATACTCAGTGCTTTACACACCCAATCGGAGCAGTCACTGAGCACACAGTCTGAGAGCTGATCTTCTCCTCCATGTTGGGTGGGGGTCTCCCTTTCTGGGGTGTGTTCAAGGATTAACTGACTCTGATCACAGGTCCCTGCTCTGCCTTTCCTCCCACTGGTGAGCATCTTTGTGAACGTTTACCTGATGATCCAGATGCCCTCTAAGACCTGGGCCCAATTTGGTGTCTGGAATGTGATTGGTAAGTGGTTTTCTGGGATAAAGAGACCTCTGGAGGGACTGAACCCAATACTCTTCTTCTATCTGTGTCTCCCCAAAACTGTCTTGACCATCATAATAGAAGGCCTGTTGGGCATTTGTAAGTAGAGGGATCTCCTACTTTTCCTTCTCACTGTCTCATTTCCCTACCAGGATTTCTCATATACTTTGGCTATGGGATCCGACACAGCCCAGAGGAGAACAGTGAGCCACAGCCACCAGCCTCCACCTCCCAGACTCTGGGCATGAACATCCCTGGTGCTGAGTCCTCTTAACCACAGGAAATGGATGCTATGTGGAACCCCTCCATACACTAGAAGATCTGCTGGCTCAAAGGGCACCATGAGTCTCTATCTGAGTGTGAAGGTGGGGTACATTTAGGACTGGTCTCACTACTGGTCAAAGTGACTTATATGTTGTATGCTTTTTAAGTAAACTTTTCAAAGCATGATAGATATATACAGAAAAGTGCATACTTCATACCTGCACAGCAAGATGAATTTTCACAGAGAGTACAAGCTAACCAGAAAACAGAAAAAATAAACTACTAACCTACACAGAAAAAGCATCATCTTGTGCCTTTTTCCCCACAAAAACACATAGATTGCCACACAGAAAGAAAATGCAGGTAACTGTACACTGTGTCAAGGGTGGCACTGTATGGATTTACTTTTTTGTGATGTGATTCTCCATTTCATTAATCTTCTTTAATGTCATTCACTAACTCTTTGTTTTTATGTCCCAAGAACACTGTGGAAATTGGCCCTAAATATTAAAAAAAAAAAAAAAAAAAGATTGTAAGAGACTTCCCTGGACATCCACTGGTTAGGAGTCAGCATTTTCATGGCTGGGTTCAGGTTTGATCTGATGTGGGAACCAAGGTCCCACAGGCTATGGGGTATGTCTACATTAATGAAAAAAACTGATGCTGTTGAAATGGTTTTCTTTTCATTACTGGTGAAATGAAACACAATTTTGTGTGTTTATTTAACATTTTCTTCAAAAAACTAAATATATACCATTTTATGATTGTACTTCAGTAAAGCTGGAATACAGATAAAGTAGGGAAATTGATTTTACCACATTTATCATTCATTTTGAAGATAATATCATCATACAGTGACTCTTAAACATATTGGATTTTTGATATCTGTATGTTTCCACTGGAATATTTTAATACAGCATCTGCTGCCTTCACCCACTCATTCATCTTTTTAAATTGAGATATAATTGATTTATAATATTATACTAGTTTCAGATATACAGCACAGTGATATAATGGGGGGAGGGGAGGACTTCTATTGATGTTTCATTTATTTCCATCTTTGCTCTTTGACCTGTGTGGGCCTCCCATTGCAGCAGCCTCTCTTGCTGCAGAGCACAGGCTCAGTAGTTGAACACATTGGTCCAGCCGCTCCGCAGCACGTGGGATCTCTCCAGGCCAGGGAACGAACCGGTGCCCCTTGTACTGAAAGGCAGTGTCTTTACCCACTGGACCACCAGGGAAGCCCACAGTGATGTAATTTTATAGATTGTATTTCTTTCAGAGTAAGAATATGTTAATATAATGGTTTTATTTTTCTGTGCTGCACAACATGTCCTTATCCTATAGCTTATTTTATACATAATAGTTTGTATCTCTTAATCCTCTACCCCTGTTTGCCCCTAACCTTTCTCTCAGCTAGCTGGCAAACACTAGTTTGTTCCATCTGTGAATCTGCTTCTCTTTTCTTAATATGCATTTGTTTATTTTTTAGATTCCGCATGTAAATCATTTGTCTTACTTTATTTCTCTAAGTAAAATAACCTCCAAAATAAGCACATATAACCTGATGTATTTGTGCATGAGTTCTACTTCATACTAAGACTGCAACACTCCACTACCCCACACCACAAAATCAAAAGATAGCAAAAGACAAACAAACAAACAAAAATCCCAAACTCCACAGAAAGTCAACAATCAATGTAAATTTCACTAAGAAGCTACTCCTGAGAACAAGAGGAGGTTCTTTGGGAAAAGAGGTATGTGTCTATGTATATGTCACAGGAAAGTTTTAAAATAATGTGTAAAATAGTGTATATCTTATATGGAACTGTTGAGTCAAAGACATGCATATTTTAAAATATTGACAAATGCTGCCATATTGCAGAAGAAAATAGTGCTGTCTAGACAAATATGACAACCATGTATAAATTGAAATTTTCTTAGTATCACATTAAAAAAAGAGAAAGGAAATAGACACAGCTAATTTTAATAACATGCTTCATTTGGCTCAAAATATCCAAAGTATTGTCATTTAAACAGATAATATAAAACTCATTAATGAAATACTTTATTTTTTTATTTCTCAACAGTCCTCAAATCTCAATGTATA
The DNA here is from genome assembly GCA_022376925.1 of Tragulus kanchil. Taxonomy (NCBI): domain Eukaryota; kingdom Metazoa; phylum Chordata; class Mammalia; order Artiodactyla; family Tragulidae; genus Tragulus; species Tragulus kanchil. Next base: position 134,263,330 of record JAIOJX010000031.1, read on the forward strand.
TATTACATTTATTTACCACTTGGCTCCTGGTGTTTCAGATGGTAGAGAATCTACCTGCCATGCAGGAGACCTGGGTTTGATCCCCGAATCAGGAAGATCCCCTAGAGAAGGAAATGGCAACTCATTCAGTATTCTTGCCTGGAGAATTCCATAGACAGAGGAGCCTGGTGGGCTACAGTCCATGGGGCCCCAAAGAGTCAGACATACTGAGTAACACTTGCACTTTTACCACTTGGCCACATTTCAGGTGCTCAAGATTGTATGTACCTGTTTATTACCATAGTGGACAATGCTGATCCAGAATGTTTCCCCATCCTTACCTGTTGGTTTAAAGGAGCCATCAGGTAAACTCTGGTCCTTAGTATTTTATACATAATAGTTTGTATCTCTTAATCCTCTACCCCTATTTGCCCCTAACCTTTCTCTCAGCTAGCTGGTAAACACTAGTTTGTTCCATCTGTGAATCTGCTTCTCTTTTCTTAATATACATTTGTTTATTTTTTAGATTCCGCATGTAAATCATTTGTCTTACTTTATTTCTCTAAGTAAAATAACCTCCAAAATAAGCACATATAACCTGATGGATTTGTGCATGAGTTCTACTTCATACTAAGACTGCAACATTCCACTACCCCACACCACAAAATCAAAAGATAGCAAAAGACAAACAAACAAACAAAAATCCCAAACTCCACAGAAAGTCAACAATCAATGTAAATTTCACTAAGAAGCTACTCCTGAGAACAAGAGGAGGTTCTTTGGGAAAAGAGGTATGTGTCTATGTATATGTCATAGGAAAGTTTTAAAATAATGTGTAAAATAGCGTGTATCTTATATGGAACTGTTGAGTCAAAGACATGCATATTTTAAAATATTGACAAATGCTGCCATATTGCAGAAGAAAATAGTGCTGTCTAGATAAATACGACAACCATGTATAAATTGAAATTTTCTTAGTATCACATTAAAAAAAGAGAAAGGAAATAGACACAGCTAATTTTAATAACATGCTTCATTTGGCTCAAAATATCCAAAGTATTGTCATTTAAACAGATAATATAAAACTCATTAATGAAATACTTTATTTTTTTATTTCTCAACAGTCCTCAAATCTCAATGTATATATTACATTTATTTACCACTTGGCTCCTGGTGTTTCAGATGGTAGAGAATCTACCTGCCATGCAGGAGACCTGGGTTTGATCCCCGAATCAGGAAGATCCCCTAGAGAAGGAAATGGCAACTCATTCAGTATTCTTGCCTGGAGAATTCCATGGACAGAGGAGCCTGGTGGGCTATGGTCCATGGGGCCCCAAAGAGTCAGACATACTGAGTAACACTTGCTCTTCTACAACTTGGCCACATTTCAAGTGCTCAAGATTGTATGTACCTGTTTATTACCATAGTGGACAATGCTGATCCAGAATGTTTCCCCATCCTTACCTGTTGGTTTAAAGGAGCCATCAGGTAAACTCTGGTCCTTAGCTGAAATCTTGCCTGTGGCCCTGATTTTCAAGGGGCCAAAGGCTGAGTGGTTTTTATTTTTGAAAAGTTGTTAAATAAAAGTAAAGAGGAATATGTGATCTAGAGCAGATGTGGCCCACACAACCTAAAATATTGACTGTTTGGCTCTCAAGAGAAAAACATTGGTAAACTCTCTGCCTGGCATAAGCCAGGTATGTTTATTTGCAGTATCGATGTTTTCAAGTTGCTTTGCTTTTGTGCTGTTTCACTTTAGCCACACACACCTCCGGGAGACTAGACCTAGTGATCTTTGACCTCTCCTTGCATAATCTACTTGGCCAGTCTAGCTAAAGATGTCCGATTCCTTGTATCATGTAAAAAAAAAAAAAAAATTCATTTTTTAAAATTTTTTCTGTCTTGCTATTGTATGGTTTTTTGACTATGCCACTCAGCTTGCACAATCTTAGTTCCCTGACTAGGGATTGAACCTGAGGCTTCAGCACTGAAAGAATAGAGTCCTAAGCACTGGACTGCCAGGTAATTCCCACGTATTTCACTTTTCTCCATTCTAATCCCTCTTATTTTCTACTTTCTGTTGCTTTGGTTGATTACTTTTTATTTTACTTTTTTTTTTTTTTTGCCATTTTTTTTATTTTGCTTTTTTGCTTTTACATAGTTTTGATGTTTACAGATATGTATAACCCCAGATTAGTTGCTTTTTAAAAAAAATTTACTTTATTGATTAGAGGTTTTTACCTTTTGAAAATTTTTTTGAATTTTTGATTTTTTTATTACTCACAAACGATTCACTTTCTTCCCCCCACCCCCACCACTTAGCTTTCTTTTTTGTTTGTTTGTTTTTTGGGGGTGGGTTGGAGAGGGAAGGGGGTGGGCAGGCCACTTCTATTGGTCTTTCATTTGTCTATTTTCATCCATTTTTGTTCTTTGGCCCATGTGGGCCTCCTATCGCAGTGCCCTCTGCTGTCACAGAGCACTGGCCCTGGGCGCCTGCACTCCAGAATTCCAGCTCGGTAATTGGACACATTGGTCCAGCCGCTCCGTGGCACATGGAATCCTCCCAGGCCAGGGATCGAACCGGCACTCCTTGCACTGCAAGGCGGTGTTCTTACCCACTGGACCACCAGGGAAGCCCCTCACTTAGCTTTCTGACTTTGTGCTTGTGCTTTCAACACATTCATGGTGACTTTCTGCTCCTCACTAAGGACAGCACACCCGCTCCTGTCATGCACAGATTTAACCCACTTGGAGCCACCATAGGCCCAGCTGACAAGATATTTTCGTTTGTTTTTGCTCAGTCGCTCAGTCATGTCTGACTCTTTGCAACGCCTTGGACTGCAGCACACAAGCTTCCCTATTCATCACCATCTCCTTGAGCTTGTTCAGACTCATGTCCATTGAGCCAGTGATGCCATCCAACCTTCTCATCCTTCCGCAGCCAGGTTCTTGACCACTCGCGCCATCTGGCGTGAACCCTTACCAAAACAATACTGAAGTAGGACATTAGTTGATCAGTAATGTCCGACTCTTTGTGACCCCCTTGGACTTGTAGTTCACAAGGGGCCTCAGTCCATAGAAATCTTCAGACAAGAATACTGGAGTGGATTGCCATTTCCTACTCCAGGGGAATCTTCCCCACCCAGGGATTGAATGTAGGTCTCCTGCATTACAAGCATATTCGTTTTTCTTTTTTTTAATTTTTAAAAATTTTATTTATTTATTTATTTATTTATTTTTGGCTATTCTAGGTTTTCACTGCTGCCATAGGCTCTTCTCTAGTTGCAGGGAGTGGGGGCTACTTGCTACTCTCTAGTTGAGGTGAGCAGCTTCTTCTTGCAATGACTTCTCTCATGGAGCTCGGGCTCTAGGGTGCACGGGCTCCAGTAGTTGTGGCTCCAAGGCTCTAGAGCAATAGAGTTGTGGCTCATGGGCTTAGTTGCTCTGCAGCATGTGGGACCTTCCTGGATCAGGGATCAAATCCATGTCTCCTGCATTGGCAGGTGAACTTTTTACCACTGAGCCACCAGGGAAGCCCCACAAGCAGCTTATTTACCATTTGAGTCATCAGGGAAGCCCATAATCAAGTTGAACATATATTCAACTTACTATATATTTTGAATATATAATGATATATAATATTTATTATATATTCAACTTATTATGTATTTTCAATATATACATTCTATCTATCTATATATATATTTTTAAGTGATCACCAAGGATTTTAACACCTGAAAACATCAGATGCTCTAGCAGTATTACAATCCCCAAGTGTTGGAAGAATTCAAAGGGTAGTTAGGAAGGGCTATCATGAAGGGCTGTCTGGGTCACGGGGAGATTTCATTTTCCTTTGGCTCTTCACCCTGAGATCTCTGTTGCCTGCTTCTCTTTGTAGCTATCACCCCCTGGAGAGTGACCAGGATAAGAGGCTTCCCTCTCTGCCCATGAATACAGCCAGGCTTTACTCCACTGTCCTCAGTGCTTCCAGGCTCTCCTGTTTTGAGTGTTCCCTCCAGAATGACATCGTGGAGGATAGGATGATGATATGTGATGCCATCTAACCTTCTCATCCTTCCTCAGGCAGGTTCTTGACCACTAGCGCCATCTGGCGTGAACCCTTACCAAAACAATACTGAAGTAGGACATATTAGTTGATCAGTAATGTCCGACTCTTTGTGACCCCCTTGGACTTGTAGTTCACAAGGGGCCTCAGTCCATAGAAATCTTCAGACAAGAATACTGGAGTGGATTGCCATTTCCTACTCCAGGGGAATCTTCCCCACCCAGGGATTGAATGTAGGTCTCCTGCATTACAAGCATATTCGTTTTTCTTTTTTTTAATTTTTAAAAATTTTATTTATTTATTTATTTATTTATTTTTGGCTATTCTAGGTTTTCACTGCTGCCATAGGCTCTTCTCTAGTTGCAGGGAGTGGGGGCTACTTGCTACTCTCTAGTTGAGGTGAGCAGCTTCTTCTTGCGATGACTTCTCTTGTGGAGCTCGGGCTCTAGGGTGCACGGGCTCCTGTAGTTGTGGCTCCGAGGCTCTAGAGCAATAGAGTTGTGGCTCATGGGCTTAGTTGCTCTGCAACATGTGGGACCTTCCTGGATCAGGGATCAAATCCATGTCTCCTGCATTGGCAGGTGAACTTTTTACCACTGAGCCACCAGGAAAGCCCCACAAGCAGCTTATTTACCATTTGAGTCATCAGGGAAGCCCATAATCAAGTTGAACATATATTCAACTTACTATATATTTTGAGTATATAATGATATATAATATTTATTATATATTCAACTTATTATGTATTTTCAATATATACATTCTATCTATATATATATATATTTTTAAGTGATCACCAAGGATTTTAACACCTGAAAACATCAGATGCTCTAGCAGTATTACAATCCCCAAGTGTTGGAAGAATTCAAAGGGTAGTTAGGAAGGGCTATCATGAAGGGCTGTCTGGGTCACGGGGAGATTTCATTTTCCTTTGGCTCTTCACCCTGAGATCTCTGTTGCCTGTTTCTCTTTGTAGCTATCACCCCCTGGAGAGTGACCAGGATAAGAGGCTTCCCTCTCTGCCCATGAATACAGCCAGGCTTTACTCCACTGTCCTCAGTGCTTCCAGGCTCTCCTGTTTTGAGTGTCCCCTCCAGAATGACATCGTGGAAAATAGGATGATGATATGTGTACCTGTGGGACTTCCCTGGTGGCTCCGTGGTAAAGAATCCACCTGCCAATGCAGGAGACAGGCGTTTGATCCCTGGGTTGGAAAGATTCCCTGGAGAAAGGGGATGACTATCCACTCCAGTATTCTTGCCTGGAAAATCCCATGGACAGGGGAGACCAATGGGCTACTATCCATGGGGTTGCAAAGAGTCAGACACAACTGATCAACTAACTGCATGCACACACACACCAACTCACAGCAAACACACTTAAATTAATTCACAAACAGTATAAAATGGCACGTTGTACAAAAAGAGAACATGTACAAAAAGACTTCATGGCTTTATTTAATGTAAACAATGCCTGTATGGTAATTGAAGGAAACCAGGTATGTCATCCTAAAATATGCCTCTTTGACATAAAATTTATTTTGAGCTGAAAGCAATTTTAGGAAGCAGCAGGCAGACAAAAAGATTCGTCTTGTCTGTCCAAAGGGAGGACTCAATACTTCTTTGGATGGAAATACTCTTACCAGCCTACATATGGCACTGGATGAATCTGCAAACAAATCTTATTAAATGAAAACAAGGATTTGTTCTTTAGTTGCTCAGTTGTGTCCAACTCTTTTGCAACCCCATGGACTGTAGCCTGCCAGGCTCCTCTGTGCATGGGATTTCCCAGGCAAGAAGACTGGACTGGGTTGCCATGCCCTTCTCTGGAGAATCTTCCCAACCCAGAGATGGAGCCTGAGTCTCCTGTGTCTCCTGCATTGGCAGGTGGATTCTTTACCACTTAGCCATGAGGGAAGCCCAAAAATAAGATTTACCACTCCCTAACTGAACTCTCAGTAACCCAATGCACTGTCAGTTCTTCACAAATTTATCCTTTCTTTGTCCAAAGGGTATGAAAGATTTCTGTCCTGGTCACTTCCTCAGGTCTTCATTCTCTTCTGAAAGCTGTCATGTAGGCTTAAGTACTTAATAAAATGTGCATGCTCTTTCCTATGTAGTAGATGGAGGGAAGGGAGTTTGGGATGGACATGCACACGCTGCTATTTTTAAGATGGATAATCAACAAGGTCCTCCTGTATAAAACAGTGAACGCTGCTCAATGTCAATGGCAGCTTGGGTAGGAGAGGAGTTTGGGGGGAGAAATATATATATATATGTGCATGTATGTCTGAGGCCCTTTGCTGTCCACCTGAAATATCACATTAAAGGTACCCACTCCAGTATTCTTTCCTGGAAAATCCCATGGACAGGGGAGACCAATGGGCTACTATCCAAGGGGTTGCAAAGAGTCAGACACAACTGATCAACTAACTGCATGCACACACACACCAACTCACAGCAAGCACACTTAAATTAATTCATAAACAGTATAAAATGGCACGTTGTACAAAAAGAGAACATGTACAAAAAGACTTCATGGCTTTATTTATTGTAAACAATGCCTGTATGGTAATTGAAGGAAACCAGGTATGTCATCCTAAAATATGTCTCTTTGACATAAAATTTATTTTGAGCTGAAAGCAATTTTAGGAAGCAGCAAGCAGACAAAAAGATCCGTCTTGTCTGTCCAAAGGGAGGACTCAATACTTCTTTGGATGGAAATACTCTTACCAGCCTACAGATGGCACTGGACGAATCTGCAAACAAATCTTATTAAATGAAAACAAAGATTTGTTCTTTAGTTGCTCAGTTGTGTCCAACTCTTTTGCAACCCCATGGACTGTAGCCTGCCAGGCTCCTCTGTGCGTGGGATTTCCCAGGCAAGAAGACTGGAGTGGGTTGCCATGCCCTTCTCTGGAGAATCCTCCCAACCCAGAGATGGAACCTGAGTCTCCTGTGTCTCCTGCATTGGCAGGTGGATTCTTTACCACTTAGCCATGAGGGAAGCCCAAAAATAAGGTTTACCACTCCCTAATTGGACTCTCAGTAACCCAATGCACTGTCAGTTCTTCACAAATTTATCCTTTCTTTGTCCAAAGGGTATGAAAGATTTCTGTCCTGGTCACTTCCTCAGGTCTTCATTCTCTTCTGAAAGCTGTCATGTAGGTTTAAGTACTTAATAAAATGTGCATGCTCTTTCCTATGTAGTAGATGGAGGGAAGGGAGTTTGGGATGGACATGCACACGCTGCTATATTTAAGATGGATAATCAACAAGGTCCTCCTGTATAAAACAGGGAACGCTGCTCAATGTCAATGGCACCTTGGGTAGGAGAGGAGTTTGGGGGGAGAAATATATATATATGTGCATGTATGTCTGAGGCCCTTTGCTGTCCACCTGAAATATCACATTATTAAACGGCTATAAGGGAAAAAAAAAGGACAAAAAGAAAAGACAAAGAAACGGCTCTAAGTGTAATCGTGTGTGCTCAGTCATAGTCTCTGACTCTTTGCATCCCCATGGACTGTAATTCACCAGGACCTTCTGTCCTTAGAATTTTCCAGGTAAACAATACTGGAGCAGGTTGCCATTTATACCCCAATATAAAAGTTAAAAGTTTTTTTTTTTTTTTTTTTAAGTAGTAGTCGTGATGATACTTATACAATATGAATAATGAAAAATATCTGAACTGGCTGGCAGGGCTCCCAGCATTTTCAAAGCAATACGCTCCGGCCCAAGTCTGGGGTCCACAGCTTTCTGGTAGGGCAGGAGAGATGCCTTCTGAATAATCAAGTGCATCCCCTGAGACGAGAACTACATTTCCCAGAAGTCTGTGGGGGCACAGCTCCTGTCGGGCTGCCCGTGAGTTTTTAGCTCCGCGAATTCCCCGTCTTATGGACTACATTTCCCAGAGGGCGCTGGGCGCAGCCCCCTGAGCCGCGCGGGGAGAGTTGCATGCTGGGAGGTGCGCTTTCTGCGCGCGTCAGGGTTTTTTTTTTCAAGCTCTGGTTTCCTGGCGACGCCGTCAGGAGTTCACCTCGACACCGGCTCCCCCTCCAGACGCCGTGTTGGTGGCTGGGCTCCGAGCGGTGAGTAATTAGCATCCCAGGAGGAAACCTGCGCGGAAAGCGGTGGGCGAGGGCCGTGAGGCCCAAGAGGGAACCTCGGCCTGTTACTTCGGGAGCCGCTGCTGAGGGAGTGCGAGCGTGTGTGCGTGTGTCTGTGTGTGTGCGTGTGTCTGTGAGACGGGGCTCGGCCTTGTCTACAGACCTGAGATGCGCACGGCGTCGGGAGGGAGACAGGTCGGGTCCCTGCGGTTGTGACGCACTTGCGCGTGAGTGTGTGCAGCTGGGTGGCCGCCCGGCCCCATCCCCGCGGCCGTGCCCCGGTGTGTGGGAGCCTCCGGCCGGGCCTCCTCCACTCGGACGCCCGTGATTTGTACGCGCGTGGGCTCCGGCGGGGGCCGGCGGGGCTGTGTGACCGGCCTGGGCGTCTCTGCGGGGCTGGTGGAGCCGGGCACCGCGTCCCTGGCGGGGGCGGCATCGGCGTGGGCGTCGGTCCAGCTATGACAGGTGCAGGTCGCTGCCCAGGTGCGTGGGCACGGATCGGGGGACGCGGGGGTGTGACGGCGTACCTTGTAGCTCGGGCGTCTCCGCTGCTCTCTCCGCTCCTACGGTCCCGCCGTGCGGTACCCGCCGGGGCACAGCAGCCACCTAGGGAGGTCCGCGCCTGAGCCCTGTAATGCACGTGCCAGGCGTTGACGCCGACGTGGTCGTGCGATGGCAGTTTTAGCGCTAGCGGTGCCCTGCCTCTGAAGTCCAGGCTACCTGAGTGACCTAATGGAAGGGTCTGGAGAATAAGAGTCTATTTTGGAAGGGAGAGGTCCACGACCTGGGAGGGGGCTGTAGGTACCACGGGCGGGGGAGTACCCCGGGGTACCCCGATTACTAGAGCCTCGTCTCTAGGGATCTCTGAAATACTCAAATCTGGGTGCACCCTTTTTTCTTTTTGAGGTGGACCATTGGGGGTGGGGGGGCATATAATTGTTTTACAGTGTTGTTAGTTTCTGTTGTACAAGGAAGAGGACTGTTGTAAGTATACGTATCTGTACCCCCTCCCTCTTGGGCCTCCCTCCAAGCCCCCCATCGCACCCCTCGAGGTGGTCACAGACCACCAAGCTGAGCTGCTGAGCTATACAGCAGCTTTCCACCGGCCTTCTGTTTTACACTTGGTAGTGTGCATATGTCAGCTCTCATCTCCCAGTTGATCCTACCCTCCTTTCCCTGTCCCAGCCTCAAAGCCACGTGTCCATTCTGTTCCTCTGTGTCTCCATTCCCGCCCTGGAACTAGATTCACTTGTACCGTTTTTCTAGATTCCACAGATGCGTGTTAATATATGATGTTTTTCTAACTTCACTCTGTCTATGACAGAGTCTAGGTCCATCCACATCTCTACAAATGATCCAATTTCATTCCCCCCCCTTTTTTTTTAATTTATTTTTGGCTCTTCTGGGTTTTCACTGCTGCAGTAGGCTCTTCTCTAGTTGCAGGGAATGGAGGCTCCTCTCTAGTGGAGATGAACAGGCTTCTTGTTGTGGTGACTTCGCTTGTTGTTGATCTGGAGCACATGGGCTTCAGTAGTTGCGGCACATGGGCTCCATAGTTGCGGCTCCGAGGCTGTAGAGCACAGCCTCCATGGTTGTGGTTCACGGGCTTAATTGCTCTGCAGCATGTGGGATCTTCCTGGATCAGGGATTGAACCCATATCTCTTGCATTAGCAGGTGAACTCTTTACCACTGAGCCACCAGGGAAATCCCCAATTTCATTCCTTTTTATGACTGTGTGATATCCCGTTGTATATATGCACCACATCGTAGGTGTGGTCTTAGAGTGTATTTTTTCTCTCTCCTGCTTCTTTTTTTTAATCTATAAAGACTTATGCTTTTATTCAGGGTTGGGAAAAAATTTTTCGTCTCCTTCTTCAGAATAAAGAGTCTATTTTGGAAGGGAGAGGTCCACGACCTGGGAGGGGGCTGTGGGTACCACGGGCGGGGGAGTACCCCGGGGGTACCCCGATTACTAGAGCCTCGTCTCTAGGGATCTCTGAAATACTCAAATCTGGGTGCACCCTTTTTTCTTTTTGAGGTGGACCATTGAGGGGGGGGCATATAATTGTTTTACAGTGTTGTTAGTTTCTGTTGTACAAGGAAGAGGACTGTTGTAAGTATACGTATCTGTACCCCCTCCCTCTTGGGCCTCCCTCCAAGCCCCCCATCCCACCCCTCGAGGTGGTCACAGACCACCAAGCTGAACTGCTGAGCTATACAGCAGCTTTCCACCAGCCTTCTGTTTTACACTTGGTAGTGTGCATATGTCAGCTCTCATCTCCCAGTTGATCCTACCCTCCTTTCCCTGCCCCAGCCTCAAAGCCACGTGTCCATTCTGTTCCTCTGTGTCTCCATTCCCGCCCTGGAACTAGATTCACTTGTACCGTTTTTCTAGATTCCACAGATGCGTGTTAATATATGATGTTTTTCTAACTTCACTCTGTCTATGACAGAGTCTAGGTCCATCCACATCTCTACAAATGATCCAATTTCATTCCCCCTTTTTTTTTTTAAATTTATTTTTGGCTCTTCTGGGTTTTCACTGCTGCAGAAGGCTCTTCTCTAGTTGCAGGGAATGGAGGCTCCTCTCTAGTGGAGATGAGCAGGCTTCTTGTTGTGGTGACTTCTCTTGTTGTTGATCTGGAGCACATGGGCTTCAGTAGTTGCGGCACATGGGCGCCATAGTTGCGGCTCCGAGGCTGTAGAGCACAGCCTCCATGGTTGTGGTTCACGGGCTTAATTGCTCTGCAGCATGTGGGATCTTCCTGGATCAGGGATTGAACCCATATCTCTTGCATTGGCAGGTGAACTCTTTACCACTGAGCCACCAGGGAAATCCCCAATTTCATTCCTTTTTATGACTGTGTGATATCCCGTTGTATATATGCACCACATCATAGGTGTGGTCTTAGAGTGTATTTTTTCTCTCTCCTTCTTCTTTTTTTTAATCTATAAAGACTTATGCTTTTATTCAGGGTTGGGCCAATGCTTTCCTTAAAATTAATTTTTCCTTTTTAATTAGATTTTTCTTGGTGAAACTTGCAGCTTAGAAGACCTATTCTTTTTAGGAAGAATGGAAACATGGCATTTTATCTCTTTATGGCCTTTACTTATGTAACTTTGATTTTCAAGACTGACACAGTTTTCCCTGAAATGGTGCAGTTCCAAAATACGGATATGAAATAGATGTTCTTAGGCAGGCCACAAAAAAGTGCAGTTATGTATCAGGGAGTGTCATGCTTGCTTTGCCAGTTTTTAGGAAAGCAATTGCCTCATTTTGAGAATGGAAATGAGAGGGTGTTTCCTGATGTGACCTGTGCTCCAGAAAGGTCCTTGTGTCTCATTCTGTCCTTTCTTTCCCCCAGGCCAGCTGTCCTACCGAACAAGCATCTTGAGGAGGAAGATGAGTTACCACAGATCTTAACATCAAGTTTCAGGTGTGTTACCTTTTTGTTCAGTAAATAATTTGAGTCTGAAGCACTTGGAAATATTTGCTTTCCTTAACCTGAAATGTCCTCCTTATTAATTCAGGAGCTGCTTCCCAAGAGGGGCGACAGGAAGTGCGCAGGTATTCCCCGTCGAGCAGCCCTCTCCCACCAGTACTCATGCACTCAGTAAGCACAGTGATCTCGTCCTCCAGTAAGAAAGGAGAAGGTTTCATTGTTTTAATTAAGGACAAAGTGTTTGGCTTTGTGAGACTCTTAAGAATGTTTTTTTTAAAAAAAAAAAAAAAAAGAAAGAAAAAGAAAAGAAGAATGGGGTTTGAGCAAAGGTCTTCCTCACTGAAGGCAAAGTTTTTTTTTTTTCAGTAATCAGTAAATAGAAATTTGTTGTATCAGCCAGGTCTTAATTGAGGTCTGACAGTTTCAGTTACATCTTTGTATGAACTGTGAGAGGTAGTATGGTCTGATGCTGCCTGTGAGTTCTGGATCTCGAGCAGGGTTTGGCAGACTTTTTCTCTCAAGGGTCACATAGTAAATATTTTGTGCTTTGTCAGCCATGTATAATTGCAAATTGATCTTTTTATTTAGTAGATTGTGTTTTTTTTTCCTTTTTCTTATTGGGGTTTGGTTGTTTTAATAGATTGTATTTTTTTCCAACCGTTCTATGAATTTACTTATTTTCAGTTAGAATAGTTTTAGTTTTACAAAAAATTTGCAAAGATAGTACAGAAGCTTATCAGGTCCTCTGCACCCAGTTTCTCCAGTTATCAACAACTCATATGAATATGCGACATTAGTTACAATTAGTGAGCCAGTCTGAAAGCTTACTGTTAACTGAAATCCATGCTTTATTCAGATTTCCTTAGTTGTTTTTTTTTTTTAAACAATTTTGCCTACATTTATTTATTTGTTTGTTGTTACCTGTCTGTGAGGCATTTGGGATCTTAGTTCCCCTGCCAGGATGAAACCTTCACCCCTGCAGTGGAAACTCAACCTCTTAACCTCTGGATTTCCTATTGTTTGCATAGTGGTTTTCATCTGTGCTAGGATCCCACCAGATACCTCATTTCATTGTGAAAGCAGAGGAGGATGATTTTTGCAGGTGTGTTACCTTTTTGTTCAGTAAATAATTTGAGTCTGAAGCACTTGGAAATATTTGCTTTCCTTAACCTGAAATGTCCTCCTTATTAATTCAGGAGCTGCTTCCCAAGAGGGGCGACAGGAAGTGCGCAGGTATTCCCCGTCGAGCAGCCCTCTCCCACCAGTACTCATGCACTCAGTAAGCACAGTGATCTCGTCCTCCAGTAAGAAAGGAGAAGGTTTCATTGTTTTAATTAAGGACAAAGTGTTTGGCTTTGTGAGACTCTTAAGAATGTTTTTTTTTAAAAAAAAAAAAAAAAAGAAAGAAAAAGAAAAGAAGAATGGGGTTTGAGCAAAGGTCTTCCTCACTGAAGGCAAAGTTTTCTTTTTTTCAGTAATCAGTAAATAGAAATTTGTTGTATCAGCCAGGTCTTAATTGAGGTCTGACAGTTTCAGTTACATCTTTGTATGAACTGTGAGAGGTAGTATGGTCTGATGCTGCCTGTGAGTTCTGGATCTCGAGCAGGGTTTGGCAGACTTTTTCTCTCAAGGGTCACATAGTAAATATTTTGTGCTTTGTCAGCCATGTATAATTGCAAATTGATCTTTTTATTTAGTAGATTGTGTTTTTTTTTCCTTTTTCTTATTGGGGTTTGGTTGTTTTAATAGATTGTATTTTTTTCCAACCGTTCTATGAATTTACTTATTTTCAGTTAGAATAGTTTTAGTTTTACAAAAAATTTGCAAAGATAGTACAGAAGCTTATCAGGTCCTCTGCACCCAGTTTCTCCAGTTATCAACAACTCATATGAATATGCGACATTAGTTACAATTAGTGAGCCAGTCTGAAAGCTTACTGTTAACTGAAATCCATGCTTTATTCAGATTTCCTTAGTTGTTTTTTTTTTTTAAACAATTTTGCCTACATTTATTTATTTGTTTGTTGTTACCTGTCTGTGAGGCATTTGGGATCTTAGTTCCCCTGCCAGGGATGAAACCTTCACCCCCTGCAGTGGAAACTCAACCTCTTAACCTCTGGATTTCCCTATTGTTTGCATAGTGGTTTTCATCTGTGCTAGGATCCCACCCAAGATACCTCGTCACATTTCATTGTCGTATCTCCTTAAGCTCCTCTAGGCTGTGCCTAGTTCTCAGACTTCCCTTGTTTCTGATGACCTTAACAGTTATGTTTTTTTTTTTTTAATTTTGGCCTCTTTTATTGATTTTTTATTTATTTGTTTTTCATCCATCTTTATTCTTTGGTCTGTGTGGGCCTCCCATTGCAGTGGCCGCTCTTGTTGCAGAGCACTACCTCTGGGTACATGCACTCCAGAGCACTGGCTCGTAATTGGACACACAAGCCCAGCCACTGCGTGGCACGTGGGATCCTCCCGGGCCAGGGATCGAACCGGTGCCCTTTGCAGTGCAAGGCAGACTCTTTACCCACTGGACCACCAGGAAGCCCTGACCTTGACAGTTCTAAGAGGAATTGGTCAGGTATTTTGTAGGCTGCACGTCTGTTGGGGTTGATGTTTTCTTCATGAGCTTATGGGTTTATGGGTTTGGAGAATTCCCAGTGATGGGCCCTGAGAGGTGCTAGGAAGAGGGTATCACTCTCATGATGGCAGGTCATCACCAGGCACTTTCACATGCACGGGCTTTACATGGAGATAAATGAAATTTATTTTCAAGGTTCATCCCTCATGTATTTTCTAATAGTGTTGCATGCAATGTGGTCACTTGCAGGATCAGGTGATTTAGCGTTTATCGACAGGACACTCCTTCCCTCTAGGACTAAGACTAAGCAGCATCAAGACACCTAACAGGGCTTCCCTGGTGGTCCAGTGGGTAAGGACGCTTGCAGGGCAAGGGGACGCCGGGCCCCCTAGGTTTCTCCAGTTATCAACAACTCATATGAATATGACATTAGTTACAATTAGTGAGCCAGTCTGAAAGCTTACTGTTAACTGAAATCCATGCTTTATTCAGATTTCCTTAGTTGTTTTTTTTTTTTAAACAATTTTGCCTACATTTATTTATTTGTTTGTTGTTACCTGTCTGTGAGGCATTTGGGATCTTAGTTCCCCTGCCAGGGATGAAACCTTCACCCCCTGCAGTGGAAACTCAACCTCTTAACCTCTGGATTTCCCTATTGTTTGCATAGTGGTTTTCATCTGTGCTAGGATCCCACCCAAGATACCTCGTCACATTTCATTGTCGTATCTCCTTAAGCTCCTCTAGGCTGTGCCTAGTTCTCAGACTTCCCTTGTTTCTGATGACCTTAACAGTTATGTTTTTTTTTTTTTAATTTTGGCCTCTTTTATTGATTTTTTATTTATTTGTTTTTCATCCATCTTTATTCTTTGGTCTGTGTGGGCCTCCCATTGCAGTGGCCGCTCTTGTTGCAGAGCACTACCTCTGGGTACATGCACTCCAGAGCACTGGCTCGTAATTGGACACACAAGCCCAGCCACTGCGTGGCACGTGGGATCCTCCCGGGCCAGGGATCGAACCGGTGCCCTTTGCAGTGCAAGGCAGACTCTTTACCCACTGGACCACCAGGGAAGCCCTGACCTTGACAGTTCTAAGAGGAATTGGTCAGGTATTTTGTAGGCTGCACGTCTGTTGGGGTTGATGTTTTCTTCATGAGCTTATGGGTTTATGGGTTTGGAGAATTCCCAGTGATGGGCCCTGAGAGGTGCTAGGAAGAGGGTATCACTCTCATGATGGCAGGTCATCACCAGGCACTTTCACATGCACGGGCTTTACATGGAGATAAATGAAATTTATTTTCAAGGTTCATCCCTCATGTATTTTCTAATAGTGTTGCATGCAATGTGGTCACTTGCAGGATCAGGTGATTTAGCGTTTATCGACAGGACACTCCTTCCCTCTAGGACTAAGACTAAGCAGCATCAAGACACCTAACAGGGCTTCCCTGGTGGTCCAGTGGGTAAGGACGCCGCCTTGCAGGGCAAGGGGAGCCGGTTTGATCCCTGGCCTGGGAAGATCCCACGTGTCATGGAGCGGCTGGACCAATGTGTCCAATTACCGAGCCAGAGCTCTGGAGCGCATGTACCCAGAGCTGGTGCTCTGCGATAACAGAGGCCACCGCGATGGGAGGCCCACACGGGCCAAAGAACGAAGATGGATGAAAATAGACAAATGAAAGACCAATAGAAGTAGCCCATCTGCTCCCCTCCCTCCCCACCCCACCCCCCGAAATAAATAAATAAATAAATCTTTAAAAAAACAAAAAAAAAGGCACCTAGCAGTATCTTCAGGGCATCACTTGGCATTTTATCTATGTTTTTTCCAGTCAGCACTCCAACATACGTGGGGCATATGTTGACATCAAAGAACTGGCTTAGGTATTGGTAAGTAAAAGAAAACGGAGGTGTTATTTAGTAGAAAAAAAAATTCCGAAAATAATTTATTCAGAGCTTCTGCAAGTTCATGAGGTCCCGTTTGAAAAAGAGAGTGCAAAAAAAAAAGAAAAAGAGAGTGGAACTTTATCTTTTGAGAATCTCTTCTTTTTAAATTTTTTACTATTTATTTATTTTGGAGTCATGGGCTTCAGAATGCAGGCTCAGTATTTGTGGTGCACAGGCTTAGTTCCCCCATGGTGTGTGGGGATCTTCCCAGACCAGGGATCGAGCCAGAGTCCCCTGCATTGCAAGGCAAACTCCTAACCACTGAACCATCAGGGAAGCTCCGAGAATCTGTCTCTTAATGTGAATGTATGTATATAGATACAGATATCTTGATCATGGTGTGTGCTCTATATAAGTATGTATATATGCATATTGAGAAACATCTTGTTTCAATCGTCTGGTTTATACCTGAACCACTTTTTGTGTCTTTAAGTATTTCTTCTGACTGAGCATGTAATATCTTTCTAGTAGATTTTTACGTTGCTATTCTGCATGTATTTTTGGAGCCAGCTTTGCTGGATTCAGAGCACTGAACACTATCTGGGCAGTTCCCTCTCCACCCGGTCCACCTGCCAAGTCTTGGTGACATCACCCTGTCCAGAGACTGGAAGAGCTGGAGTTTTGCATGGTGCCGCCCCTCCTAGCCTGGATGGTGTGACTGACAGGAGCAGGATGTGTTCAGAATGAGACTTAGCCCCTGAAAAGACTCAGCTTCAGGCCAGATCACGGATCCTCTGCCCGGAGCCCCCCAGCCACCGTCAGTGAAGTGGGGGCCAGTCGCCATCCAAGAGCCCCCCTATTCCTCACACCAGCAGCAGGCCCAGGAGTTTCTGTAAAGCACCCCCAGGTTTCATAATTCAGGAGTGAAAGGACTCCTAGAGCTCACTGAGCGGTGCTCCACTCCTTGCTACTGTTAATGACAGGGCAAGGATGTAGCGTGACAGCAGCCAGGAAGACAGGAGCACAGGGTGAGGTCCAGCAGGCTCCCACCCTGGGCTTCCGGGGCTTCTCCTGTGAGGTCAGGACACCAGCTCTCCCACCATCCACAGTGGCAGCAGTGCACTCAGGTACTGCCAGCTGAGGAAACAGCCCTGAGCGTCAGCCTCTGGGGTTTCCACTGGGGTCCATCCCATAGGCATAAGTGAGTAATCATGTGGACCCAAGTGACTGGTTTGTTGTTCAGATGTGGAGTTCATTCCCATCATCTGAGTGGTCTTCCTGGCGTGGCCAGCCCCCAACCTATGGTGCCATGTGACCTGCCCCTACCCAAAGACACCCCTGTCATATGCAATGTCCATTACTTGGCAGAGGCCACACATCTCTTTGGTCAAGGTTAGATTCTTCAGCCATATCCCCCAACAGGGAGCTGGCCAGGAATCCTCCCGTTTCCATGTCTAGGTCTGACTTGAAGACACAAAGTAAGAGCTCCTCTGCACTATCTGTCCAGCTGGACTTTGGGGGGTTTTGGGGAGAACTTGTTTGGGTTTGATTTTTTCCAGAATCATTAACTCTTCTCAATGATGTGGGGATGTGGGAAGACCTGAACCACTTTTTGGAGCACTGAGCATGTAATATCTTTCTAGTAGATTTTACGTTGCTATTCTGCATGTATTTTTGGAGCCAGCTTTGCTGGATTCAGAGCACTGAACACTATCTGGGCAGTTCCCTCTCCACCCGGTCCACCTGCCAAGTCTTGGTGACATCACCCTGTCCAGAGACTGGAAGAGCTGGAGTTTTGCATGGTGCCGCCCCTCCTAGCCTGGATGGTGTGACTGACAGGAGCAGGATGTGTTCAGAATGAGACTTAGCCCCTGAAAAGACTCAGCTTCAGGCCAGATCATGGATCCTCTGCCCGGAGCCCCCCAGCCACCGTCAGTGAAGTGGGGGCCAGTCGCCATCCAAGAGCCCCCCTATTCCTCACACCAGCAGCAGGCCCAGGAGTTTCTGTAAAGCACCCCCAGGTTTCATAATTCAGGACTGAAAGGACTCCTAGAGCTCACTGAGCGGTGCTCCACTCCTTGCTACTGTTAATGACAGGGCAAGGATGTAGCGTGACAGCAGCCAGGAAGACAGGAGCACAGGGTGAGGTCCAGCAGGCTCCCACCCTGGGCTTCCGGGGCTTCTCCTGTGAGGTCAGGACACCAGCTCTCCCACCATCCGCAGTGGCAGCAGTGCACTCAGGTACTGCCAGCTGAGGAAACAGCCCTGAGCGTCAGCCTCTGGGGTTTCCACTGGGGTCCATCCCATAGGCATAAGTGAGTAATCATGTGGACCCAAGTGACTGGTTTGTTGTTCAGATGTGGAGTTCATTCCCATCATCTGAGTGGTCTTCCTGGCGTGGCCAGCCCCTAACCTATGGTGCCATGTGACCTGCCCCTACCCAAAGACACCCCTGTCATATGCAATGTCCATTACTTGGCAGAGGCCACACATCTCTTTGGTCAAGGTTAGATTCTTCAGCCATATCCCCCAACAGGGAGCTGGCCAGGAATCCTCCCGTTTCCATGTCTAGGTCTGACTTGAAGACACAAAGTAAGAGCTCCTCTGCACTATCTGTCCAGCTGGACTTTGGGGGGTTTTGGGGAGAACTTGTTTGGGTTTGATTTTTTTCCAGAATCATTAACTCTTCTCAAGATGTGTTTATGTGGGAGAGCATGTTGGGGAAGAAGGTAGGGGTCTTTGGAAGCAAAGATGGAGGAGCTAGAAGGTTGTACTAAGTCATTTGGGGACCTAGGTGGACTCATTTTCACGCCTCTTCTTCCTCTGCTAGATCTGGCGTCTCTGGATGTGTATCTTCAATTAAGGAGACCCCAGGAGGACTGATCAGTCCTTGAATCCTAGAACTATGGCCCATGTGAGTGTATGTTTCTCTTTCTGTCTTGAGCTGTGGTGTTTAGATCCCATGCACATTTCTGTGCCATATCGTTGATGCCTCCTGCCCACGCGAGTCCCTCCAGAGACCTGCTCCCTGCACTTCCTGCTGCAGCAAGTAATGGAGCCCTGGGCACACGTCTGTGGCTAATGTTCACTTACCCCTTGAGCTAGTTACTCAGCATTCTCCCCTACTCATTTTTTTGTTGTTGTTAAGAGTAATTGCTACAATGGGGGAGGGTGCCAGGGATATGCATATGACTGATCTGGGAACATACAAGTCTGTGAGCAACAAAACTCTGTAAAAATTAAAAAAAAAAAAAAAAGTAATTGCAACAATGGAAGCAGAAACTACCTCTGGAGAAATATTTGAGTCATATCTACGATTTTTTTTTTTTTTTTATCTTTTGGAGGGTGGGGGGGGGGGGGGGGGGGGTGGATGGGCCACTTCTATTGGTCTTTCATTTATCTATTTTCATCTGTCTTTGTTCTTTGACTCCTGTGGGCCTCCCATCGCGGTGGCGTCTGTCGTCGCAAAGCACTGGCTCTGGGCACACACGCACCAGAGCTCCGGCTCGGTAATTGGACACATTGGTCCAGCCGCTCCGCAGCACATGGGATCTTCCCAGGCCAGGGATCGAACTGGCGTCCCTTGCACTGCAAGGCGGTGTCCTTACCCACTGGACCACCAGGGGAAGACCGCTAATCTACGATTTTATGAGTTGGAGACGTTGGTCCCATCTGACCACGTGAGAACACCAAAATTCCTCTCTCACCTCTGCTGATCTTCTTCCCAGGCAGCCAAAAGGGCAGATTCCTGCTCACTGGTTTGAGTCTTAGGTTTTTTTTCCAGAATCATTAACTCTTCTCAAGATGTGTTTATGTGGGAGAGCATGTTGGGGAAGAAGGTAGGGGTCTTTGGAAGCAAAGATGGAGGAGCTAGAAGGTTGTACTAAGTCATTTGGGGACCTAGGTGGACTCATTTTCACACCTCTTCTTCCTCTGCTAGATCTGGCGTCTCTGGATGTGTATCTTCAATTAAGGAGACCCCAGGAGGACTGATCAGTCCTTGAATCCTAGAACTATGGCCCATGTGAGTGTATGTTTCTCTTTCTGTCTTGAGCTGTGGTGTTTAGATCCCATGCACATTTCTGTGCCATATCGTTGATGCCTCCTGCCCACGCGAGTCCCTCCAGAGACCTGCTCCCTGCACTTCCTGCTGCAGCAAGTAATGGAGCCCTGGGCACACGTCTGTGGCTAATGTTCACTTACCCCTTGAGCTAGTTACTCAGCATTCTCCCCTACTCATTTTTTTGTTGTTGTTAAGAGTAATTGCTACAATGGGGGAGGGTGCCAGGGATATGCATATGACTGATCTGGGAACATACAAGTCTGTGAGCAACAAAACTCTGTAAAAATTAAAAAAAAAAAAAAAAAGTAATTGCAACAATGGAAGCAGAAACTACCTCTGGAGAAATATTTGAGTCATATCTACGATTTTTTTTTTTTTTTATCTTTTGGAGGGTGGGGTGGGGGGGGAGGGGGATGGATGGGCCACTTCTATTGGTCTTTCATTTATCTATTTTCATCTGTCTTTGTTCTTTGACTCCTGTGGGCCTCCCATCGCGGTGGCGTCTGTCGTCGCAAAGCACTGGCTCTGGGCACACACGCGCCAGAGCTCCGGCTCGGTAATTGGACACATTGGTCCAGCCGCTCCGCAGCACATGGGATCTTCCCAGGCCAGGGATCGAACTGGCGTCCCTTGCACTGCAAGGCGGTGTCCTTACCCACTGGACCACCAGGGGAAGACCGCTAATCTATAATTTTATGAGTTGGAGACGTTGGTCCCATCTGACCACGTGAGAACACCAAAATTCCTCTCTCACCTCTGCTGATCTTCTTCCCAGGCAGCCAAAAGGGCAGATTCCTGCTCACTGGTTTGAGTCTTAGTGTGGTGAGGTCTCCCACCTAGCGAGGAGCAAGAGCATGGCCAAGGACCATGGGCTCGGAGTGTGCTCTTCCCAGAGGATCCACGAGAGGGGTTTTCTTAAGCAGACTTGTCTGTGTATTCCCAAGGCGTTTGATACCGGTTTCCTCTAAATCAGGAACAAAGAAAAGGCAGGGCTAGTGATGGGAACAGGTCAGACAGTCCCTCACATAAAAGCAATCGGTGATCGTATACTGCTGGAATTGGGGAGTATACTCAACGGAAATATGTGAGTGGAGCAATTCAATCTAATCCATCCATATGATGAATAAAAAATGCTTTTATCATCACAAAGGCAGACTGCATAAAAGGTAACCTGGCAGAAGTGATGAACTTGAGGTTTGAAAACATTCAGACCTGCAAGCTGGATTTTCTAAGAGATTTTTATATTATATTCAGGAAGCAAACCCCTGGCATTTTTTTTTTTTCTTCTTAAGGAGGAATCCATGCTTGCTGAGAATTTATGAGACAGGCCTGTAGCAGGCTCTGTGCTTGTGAACAGAAGGAAACCTGGGGCTGCTTTATCCCTTCCTGGGAGGTTGGCCTGGTTAGGATTCCCCAGGGTGTCAGTGACCTTCCCTGCAGCGGGAGGGCTCAGAGTCTGCCGTCGCCATGGCCTCATGTCCCCACGCGGGGCCCAGGCCTCTCACCACTTGCCTGGGTCCACTCCTGCACAGAGCAGGGCCCTCCCTCCCCTCCTTCATTTTGAAGTCGTGTCCTTCTGCTCCATCAGGGATGCATGGGTCTGGTGACCTTCTCGGATGTGGCTGTCGACTTCTCTCAGGAGGAGTGGGCATGTCTGGACTCCAGCCAGAGGGACCTGTACTGGGACGTGATGCTGGAGAACTACAGCAACCTGGTCTCGCTGGGTAAGTTCCCTGCCTCAGATGACCTGGACCCACTGCCCACACTGTCAGCTCCCTCCACGGCGAGCTCCAGGAGTACCTTCTAGGACACTGGGTAACTGTCTCTCTTCCTGCCCCAGGGGTACTCTGAGCCTTGTCCAGTTGGAGACGGGCATTGTGTGCACCTGCACCTCCTCTCCTGTCAGCAATCATCCCACCACCACCTTGGCCTCAGTAATTACTTCCCATTCTTAATGACTGACGGGTTGATTAGGGTTCTTTTATTTATGAGAATAGCTTATTTTATTTTACTTATTTTTATTTCATAACCATCTTCAAGGAAAGCAAGCTTCATGCTGTGAGCCCAGATTGCTGTTGCTGGTACTGTGCTTTTAGTGAAGACGGCTTGACACGTGACGTGATTTTATCTGGCAAACCAGTCTATGTGTTTGATGTAGACACGGACTGAACAGACAGAATCTGTGTAAAACCACACTGAGTATATTTCATTCCCTACACACTGAGCCTGAAGTGAGGTTGAAAGTTATAATCTCTGAATTCCAAGTTAAACACTGGATAGTCTCATCTTATAAACATCTAAGGAAATTTCTTATTTTTCTGTTAGCAAAATAACAGCCATAATATAAACAGCTAATGCTG
Organism: Tragulus kanchil; assembly: GCA_022376925.1. Classification (NCBI taxonomy): domain Eukaryota; kingdom Metazoa; phylum Chordata; class Mammalia; order Artiodactyla; family Tragulidae; genus Tragulus; species Tragulus kanchil. The sequence goes on from JAIOJX010000031.1 coordinate 134,285,804, forward strand.
TGCTTACTCTATGCCAGGAAGCATCCTGAGCATCCTGTGTATTAATATATTTCATTCCATTCTCACTAGTTTATGAGATGAAAACAGTTACTATATTACTACAAATGAGTATACTGGGGCACCAAGTGACCTGGTCAGCCAAGGAGGCAGAAGCCAAAACTTAAGAATTCTGGTCTAGGATTCCCTAGTGGTCCAGTGGGTGAGAAGTCCACCTTGCAGTGCAAAGGGCACCAGTTCGATCCCTGGCCTGGGAGGATCCCACGTGCCGCGGAGTGGCTGGGCCGGTGTGTCCAATTACAAGCCAGCGCTCTGGAGTGCATGCACCCAGAGCCAATGCTCTGCAACGAGAGAGGACACTGCAATGGGAGGCCCACACAGGCCAAAGAATAAAGATGCATGAAAAATAAATAAATAAAAAATCAATAAAAGAGGCCAAAGTTTAAAAAGAAAAAAAAAAATTCTGGCCCCTGACTCTCTAAACCTGACCGCCATGTTCTGCTTTGCTTCCAGAAGCTTAAAAGAAGACCCTTTCCCTACCCATCTGATTTCCTCTGTGTCCTCCAATCCTTTCTGTCTCCTGAAGGCTTTATCATTTTGATATTTAGATTGTTACAAATGAAACTGAAGCTCAGTCAAAAAAATCTCAGACCAATAGTTTTTTCCCAAGTTCTGCCTCATTTGGTGTTTCTTTATTGAAAGCAGGACATCTCATTTCTAAGCGAGAAACAGTGATCTTAAGGAAGCAACGGAGAGAGCATTGATGGTCGAGGGGAAGGGATACCAAGATAGTGCAGAGCAAACCAAGGCAGGAGTAGCTGCACCCCTAAAGTGTTTGGGAGGTTCCCCACAAAGGACTCAGGCCCAGGGCCCCAGAACAAGAAGTCACCACCTTGAACTTTATCTTCACTGTGTTTCCTTCCCAATTTTTTCTTTCTCATGTTTCACCAATATTGAGAAACAAGGGTACAGGAAGCAGGACCGTTTGCCTTCAGTAGTTTCTGAAATGTGGTGGTTCTTCTAACTTCCCATGCTTTCTTCCTTTTCTTTATATGTATATGTGTGTGTGTGTGTATATATGTATATATGTATTTGGTGATACTGCTTCTTGGGTGCTCTGTTCTTCTATCATGAAGCAACATCTGCTTGTGTCTCTTTTTGTATTGTTAGTAGTCACTGACATTCAGTGTTTCATTGGGACTCAAAATGATAATATTCTATCATTGCCTCTTCATTTGTTCACTGTAATAATTCTTTACAGAGAAACCGTGATCCACCTGCTTATTGGTGGTGTAGTGGAACTGCTCACATTGGATAAGAATTCGTTTGTAATAACAAAGGGCTCGTGTCCTAGCGTACTCCAAAGCTGGGCATTTAACATTTTTATAGTAACTTTATGAACTCGTGAATTTAAAATTGTGATGTTTTGTAGTTCCTTGAGTTGGCATCCTTATTGATGCTCAGATTTTTCTAAGCATTTCATCATAAGTGTTTCACAGTTTTTATTATTAAATTTAATTAAGGACCAAAGAAATAAAGATGCATGAAAAATAAATAAATAAAAATCAATAAAAGAGGCCAAAATTAAAAAAAAAAAAAATTCTGGCCCCTGACTCTCTAAACCTGACCGCCATGTTCTGCTTTGCTTCCAGAAGCTTAAAAGAAGACCCTTTCCCTACCCATCTGATTTCCTCTGTGTCCTCCAATCCTTTCTGTCTCCTGAAGGCTTTATCATTTTGATATTTAGATTGTTACAAATGAAACTGAAGCTCAGTCAAAAAAATCTCAGACCAATAGTTTTTTCCCAAGTTCTGCCTCATTTGGTGTTTCTTTATTGAAAGCAGGACATCTCATTTCTAAGCGAGAAACAGTGATCTTAAGGAAGCAACGGAGAGAGCATTGATGGTCGAGGGGAAGGGATACCAAGATAGTGCAGAGCAAACCAAGGCAGGAGTAGCTGCACCCCTAAAGTGTTTGGGAGGTTCCCCACAAAGGACTCAGGCCCAGGGCCCCAGAACAAGAAGTCACCACCTTGAACTTTATCTTCACTGTGTTTCCTTCCCAATTTTTTCCTTTCTCATGTTTCACCAATATTGAGAAACAAGGGTACAGGAAGCAGGACCGTTTGCCTTCAGTAGTTTCTGAAATGTGGTGGTTCTTCTAGCTTCCCATGCTTTCTTCCTTTTCTTTATATGTATATGTGTGTGTGTGTGTATATATGTATATATGTATTTGGTGATACTGCTTCTTGGGTGCTCTGTTCTTCTATCATGAAGCAACATCTGCTTGTGTCTCTTTTTGTATTGTTAGTAGTCGCTGACATTCAGTGTTTCATTGGAACTCAAAATGATAATATTCTATCATTGCCTCTTCATTTGTTCACTGTAATAATTCTTTACAGAGAAACCGTGATCCACCTGCTTATTGGTGGTGTAGTGGAACTGCTCACATTGGATAAGAATTCGTTTGTAATAACAAAGGGCTCGTGTCCTAGCGTACTCCAAAGCTGGGCATTTAACATTTTTATAGTAACTTTATGAACTCGTGAATTTAAAATTGTGATGTTTTGTAGTTCCTTGAGTTGGCATCCTTATTGATGCTCAGATTTTTCTAAGCATTTCATCATAAGTGTTTCACAGTTTTTATTATTAAATTTAATTCCACATGTCATGTTTTGAATGTTGAATCTTTGTATCTGGAATTACTTTTAATTATGCTATGTGTGTGTGTGTATATATACACAACTATCCAGATCTCTTTGTTTTTTATAGTAATGCTGTATTTGATTTTCTTGGTATTCCAGGTTTGTCATCACATCTACAAATTGTGCTCTTTTTCATCTTCATTTTTGAGATTTGTTCCCTAATTTGTTTGTTTGTTTGCTTATTATAGCTGATAGGAGATAATAGAGATATTGATAATAGTCAGTGCCTTTTTGGTTTTATCTTAGCAGGAATGTCTCTAGTGTTTCTTCATTGAGTATTGTGATGCTAGACATGGAGTCTGCATTTTAATAAGAGCTGTAGGTGACTTGTGTTTTTCCCACTAGAGAACTTTTATTTCTGTTAGAGAAGGTTTGAGTTTGTGATGAGTTTTGGTTTCATTTTCTTAAAAAGAAACAAAATATGTTGGTTTTTTGTTTGTGTGTGTGTGTGTGTGTTTTGTTTGTTTGTTTCAGATTTGGAATCACCATATGAGACCAAGAATTTACCTTCACAAAAGGGCACTTACGGGATAAATTTTTCCAAACAGACCTCAAATAGAAAAGGTAAATCTCGCAGCCTTGACTGGACGTGTGAAGGTGACCTGGACGAACCGCGGGCCCCTCAAGAGGAATGTGCCAATCAAAGGACAGTCAGCTGTGGAAAGACCCCCACTTACAGAGAAAGCACCCCTGTGCGGCCACAGCAGAGACTCCCCAGCAAGGAAAACTCCTACGAATGTAAGGAATGTGGAAAAGCCTTTAGCCGGGGCTATCAGTTGACTCAGCATCAGAAGATTCACACGGGCGAGAAGCCTTACCAGTGTAAAGAGTGTAAAAAGGCCTTCCGTTGGGGTAATCAGCTTACTCAGCATCAGAAAATCCACACTGGCGAGAAGCCCTATGAGTGCAAGGACTGTGGGAAGGCCTTCCGCTGGGGCTCGAGCCTCGTAATCCATAGGAGGATCCACACAGGAGAGAAGCCCTATGAGTGCAAGGACTGCGGGAAGGCCTTCCGGCGTGGCGACGAGCTCGCCCAGCACCAGAGGTTCCACACGGGGGAGAAGGACTACGAGTGCAAGGACTGTGGGAAGACCTTCAGCCGGGTGTACAAACTCATCCAGCACAAGCGCATCCACAGCGGCGAGAAGCCCTTCGAGTGCAAGGACTGTGGAAAGGCCTTCATCTGTGGTTCAAGCCTTGTGCAACACAAGAGGATCCACACAGGGGAGAAACCCTATGAGTGCCAGGAGTGTGGCAAGGCCTTCACCCGCGTGAATTACCTCACTCAGCATCAGAAAATCCACACAGGCGAGAAGCCCCACGAGTGCAAGGAGTGTGGGAAGGCCTTCCGCTGGGGCTCGAGCCTCGTAATCCATAGGAGGATCCACACAGGAGAGAAGCCCTATGAGTGCAAGGACTGCGGGAAGGCCTTCCGGCGTGGCGACGAGCTCGCCCAGCACCAGAGGTTCCACACGGGGGAGAAGGACTACGAGTGCAAGGACTGTGGGAAGACCTTCAGCCGGGTGTACAAACTCATCCAGCACAAGCGCATCCACAGCGGCGAGAAGCCCTTCGAGTGCAAGGACTGTGGAAAGGCCTTCATCTGTGGTTCAAGCCTTGTGCAACACAAGAGGATCCACACAGGGGAGAAACCCTATGAGTGCCAGGAGTGTGGCAAGGCCTTCACCCGCGTGAATTACCTCACTCAGCATCAGAAAATCCACACAGGCGAGAAGCCCCACGAGTGCAAGGAGTGCGGGAAGGCCTTCCGCTGGGGCTCAAGCCTCGTGAAGCATGAGAGGATCCACACTGGGGAGAAGCCATACAAGTGCACAGAGTGTGGGAAGGCCTTCAACTGTGGCTACCACCTCACTCAGCATGAGAGGATCCACACGGGCGAGACGCCTTACAAATGCAAGGAGTGCGGAAAGGCCTTCATCTACGGCTCAAGCCTCGTCAAGCATGAGCGGATCCATACAGGGTTTAAGCCCCATGGGTGTCAGGAGTGTGGCAAGGCCTTCAGCCATGGCCACCAGCTCACCCAGCATCAGAAGACCCACATGGTTGAGAAGCCCTCTGAGTGTAAGGAGTGTGGAAAGGCCACATGTAACCCTAGGAACCACCTTCTCAAACACCAGAGGATTCCCACCGTTGAAAAGGCTTGTGTACAAAGAGCACCCAAAGGCCTCTCTTCAGCGATCATTTCTTTCACAACATGAGGAAGATCCGTGATGAGATGGAACGCAAGAAAGCCTTCAGTGGTTGCTCTTCTGCTTATAGAATACCGCAGAAATGGTATGAGAGGTGAATTTGGAAAAATTGCTTTTTTCTTACTGATCACAGCATACTCCATTGTCAGCAGTTTTCTCCTGGATTAGGCTGGCTTCACGAACACATAGAAACCTTTCAGTGCTGCTTCATCTCTGTCAAATTTCAGATGTGTTCCTAGGTGCAGCTCTGCTAGTGGAGCGTATGTGGCTGGGAGAACTTTCCTCATGGCATTTGCCCGGACCTGTTACCACCATCTCCCACTCCCTCAGACACAGGGAAAAGGAGCTTACCCCCTGTGCATTATTTGTGAAGTGGGGATAATCACACCTACCTAACACTGCCATCGTGATGATTAGATCAGTTTGGTACATGTGAACTCCCTGAACATGTTTCTGAAATATTGTGTAAGCTCAATAAATATTAGCTGCTGTTGTTCTCATTAGCATTAGCCTTGCTTTTAGTGAAGTATAGCGGGAAGACAGTTACAACAGGATTGTGGGCACAGTGAGCTGAGACAGGTCTATCAAAGTTTTGAAAAAAAAAAAAAAAATAGAGGGAACTCCCTGGAAACCTAGTGATTAGGACTCTGCACTTTCAATGCTAAGGATACAGGTTCAATCCTTAGTCAGGGAATGAAGATCTCACAAACCCTGGAGTACAGGCAAAAAAAAAGAAATAGAAGAGATTGTTGTCAAAACAGTGGCATGGTGGGCATCATTTCTTAGTACACTTAAGACTCTAAACAGAAAATGAAAAGTTATTAAGTTGGACTTAAAAGTTCAACGTTCTGGGCTTCCCTGGTGGTCCATTGGTGGTTTAAGCCCCATGGGTGTCAGGAGTGTGGCAAGGCCTTCAGCCATGGCCACCAGCTCACCCAGCATCAGAAGACCCACATGGTTGAGAAGCCCTCTGAGTGTAAGGAGTGTGGAAAGGCCACATGTAACCCTAGGAACCACCTTCTCGAACACCAGAGGATTCCCACCGTTGAAAAGGCTTGTGTACAAAGAGCACCCAAAGGCCTCTCTTCAGCGATCATTTCTTTCACAACATGAGGAAGATCCGTGATGAGATGGAACGCAAGAAAGCCTTCAGTGGTTGCTCTTCTGCTTATAGAATACCGCAGAAATGGTATGAGAGGTGAATTTGGAAAAATTGCTTTTTTCTTACTGATCACAGCATACTCCATTGTCAGCAGTTTTCTCCTGGATTAGGCTGGCTTCACGAACACATAGAAACCTTTCAGTGCTGCTTCATCTCTGTCAAATTTCAGATGTGTTCCTAGGTGCAGCTCTGCTAGTGGAGCGTATGTGGCTGGGAGAACTTTCCTCATGGCATTTGCCCGGACCTGTTACCACCATCTCCCACTCCCTCAGACACAGGGAAAAGGAGCTTACCCCCTGTGCATTATTTGTGAAGTGGGGATAATCACACCTACCTAACATTGCCATCGTGATGATTAGATCAGTTTGGTACATGTGAACTCCCTGAACATGTTTCTGAAATATTGTGTAAGCTCAATAAATATTAGCTGCTGTTGTTCTCATTAGCATTAGCCTTGCTTTTAGTGAAGTATAGCGGGAAGACAGTTACAACAGGATTGTGGGCACAGTGAGCTGAGACAGGTCTATCAAAGTTTTGAAAAAAAAAATAGAGGGAACTCCCTGGAAACCTAGTGATTAGGACTCTGCACTTTCAATGCTAAGGATACAGGTTCAATCCTTAGTCAGGGAATGAAGATCTCACAAACCCTAGAGTACAGGCAAAAAAAAAGAAGAGATTGTTGTCAAAACAGTGGCATGGTGGGCATCATTTCTTAGTACACTTAAGACTCTAAACAGAAAATGAAAAGTTATTAAGTTGGACTTAAAAGTTCAACGTTCTGGGCTTCCCTGGTGGTCCATTGGGTAAAGAGTCTGTGCCTTGCAGTGCAAGGGGCACTTGTTCGATCCCTGGCCCGGGAAGATTCCACGTGCCACGGAGCGGCTGGACCGGTGTGTCCAGTTAGGAGCCAGCAGTCTGGAGCGCAAGCACCCAGAGCCAGTGCTCTGCAAGGAGAGAGGCCACTGTGATGGGAGGCTCACACATGCCAAAGAATAAAAAGAAGCATGAAAAATAAATACAAAAATAGGCATGATGGGGAAGAGAAAAAAAAAAAAGTTCAAAGTTCTGGTCATTGGGTTGGAAGGAGAATGGAGACAACAGCCACATACCCAGGTAGGTGAGTGGATGATGCAGCAGATGACTCAGGTTAGAGGTTCAGCATCAGTGAGGAAGTCAAGTCCTTGGTCATAGGGTGTAAGACGATCTCCTTCAGTGGACTGATTTTGGAGAAGTCTGGGTTTATTTCTGTTGCTGTTATAAATGGGTATCACTTGTTGTATTCTGCCTTTGAAACCATCCGAGAATTCATCTGCAGTGATTCCTTTTCTCAGTCACAGTGAGAACTAAAATTCTCTTAGCTCATGACAGCCTGCATTAATTGGTTGCTGTTCCATTTCTTGAGGGTCCTTGGAAAACTCTCTCCATTTCTGAGTAACAGTATGACACTCCTTTTAAAGTTTGTTCCTACCTCTAGACAGAAACGAGTGAGTGAAATTGTAGACAAACTACCAAAGTTCTAGGAAGAATGGGGACAGGTTTTTGTTTTTGTTTTTGTTCTCTGATGTATAGCTTCCCATCCACAGGGAGCTACAGATATGACCTTAGAAATTTCAAACTCAAGTCATGTTGTCACTGCCTAAAGCAAAACCTCCCTAAAATCAAAGAATGCAAATCAAAGTTTCTCTTTTCCTGATATGAACTTGTGTTAAACATCTTAAGTGTGTTTGTCCCAATTCTAAAATAGTAAGATGCTTTAATATATTGTTACCTCAGAATTTTTAAAATGAATTGGAATAGGACCTTAGAACATTTTCCACCATATATATATATATATATATATTTTTTTTTTTTTTTTTTTTTGGTGGGGGTAGGTGGGTGGGGAGGGAGGGGAGCAGGCAGGCCACTTCTATTGGTCTTTCATTTGTCTAGCTTCATCCATGCCTCCCATCGCGGTGGCGTCTGTTGTCGCAGAGCACCGGCCCTGGGCGCATGCGCTCTAGAGCTCCAGCTCGGTAATTGGATATATCGGTCCAGGCACTCCGCGGCATGTGGGATCTTCCCAGGTCAGGGATCGAACTGGCGCCCCTTGCACTGCAAGGCGGTGTCCTTACCCAGTGGACCACCAGGGAAGCCCTCCACCATATTTTTAATGGTTGTTTCAAACTATTATGGTTTTTAGATTATATAAAGGAAAAAAATTTAAGTCTTATTAGAGCACAGCTGTTTTGCAATGTTGTGCTGCTGTAGATACCTGTGCTTGAGAGGTGAAAAGCCCCATTCCCAAAACCCAGTACCTCTGCTCAACACACATGAGTGTGGTTTACCACAAATTGGCACTTGCCAAGACCATTGCTGGTGACTGAACAGCAGCCACAAGGGCATTGGCCACCTGCCTCTGGGGAGAATGAACACTGCAAGTGTGAAGTTTCAGCACCCCCTGAGGGAGTTCAGGGTGTATTGAGGCTCCGTGGACTCAGAGAATCTGTGGGGACAGGTCTTAAGGTATTTTCTTGTACTGATTTCATGATCCCAATCCTTGCATCTCTTCATATCTCGAAAAGCACTAAAGCACTAAATGATGACATCAGCTCCTCGAGTCTGGCAGAAAACCTTTTCTTTAGAAGGCTTTGATTGCATTGAGCTTCCCCTGCACCAAAAACTTATATACTGACCTTCCCCCACTGCCTCTCTGGAGCAGTCTCTGTGAGGTGCTGTCTCCTGGGCTGCACTCATTTGACCCAAAGAAAACTTAATTCACAACTCTCAAGTTGCCCATCGGTTTTAGTCGACAGTGTTTGTCCCTGCCCACGGGATTCGTCAACGCAGACCCTGAAGGGGGGGAGTGGGAATTGAGAGGACAAGAGACACAAGAAATGGAGACAAGACAGGAGTCTGATCGAGTCTCGTTTTATTGCAGAAAGGAAGCAGTACTTAACAGTGTACAGAAGGCAGAAGAACCCAGCGATAGACCAATCATGTAAAAGGTCAAGCAAGCACGCGTTTGCATCATCATGAGAGTTTAGGGGGAACATGTGCTGATCACGAGCATGGAAACTTCACTCAGTCAATCATGGCAATGAGCACACGTCTCAAGCCACACCTCCCTACATCCGCCAGGCGCCATCTTTGGGAAAACATGACGATGCTCTTATGCTGGAGGCTGTAAGGTGCGGCCAGGGCTCTCACGGCCCCCGACAGGTCCCCCTTTTTTATTTTTTCAAGGCCAAAAGAAACTCCTCGGGAACTGCGCCTGTCTTAGGTTGGGACATAGCATACAGGCATTACCCATCATGGGATTAGGCAGCAGCTATGGCGGCCCTCCTGTCTTAGGTTTGCTCTGCAATGATGTCCCGTCTCTGGCTGACCAGTTCGGCTCACAGGGGAGGTGACCGTTCTCTACTAGTAGAGAGATATGCTTCACCTTGTTCTGCCATCTCAAGGTGATGATAGTGGACCTGGATCGGCTTTGTCAAAGCAGCCTCTATCTGTTGTTTAATGAATGCTACAAGCTTATTAAACAGCATGGGGCCAAAAGCAAATAGAAGGAGCAGGGTGATTAAAGGTCTAAGTAGGGGCATAAGGTAAGGCAACAATCCATTCCATCCCGTCAGGAAGGGGTTGGCGGCGAGGTCCCGTCTTCATTGCTCAAGTTCTTCCTGTAGTTGTTTCACCTTGTTTCTGACTATGCCAGACTTGTTGGCATAGAAACAGCATTTTTCCTGTAAAGCCAAACAGATACCTCCCTGCTCTGCAGTTAGTAGATCTAGACCCCTTCTGTTTTGCAGTACCACCTCCGCTAGGGAGTCAGCCTGGTCCTGGATATCTTGTATAGTTTCTGATATTGATTTGATCTGGGCAACCGTCTCTAAAAGAGGCACCAAATGAGCTACATAAGCACTATCAGTGTATGTATTGACAGGTTGGTTCGGGAAGGCACACAAAACAGCAATTATAGCCTGGAATTCGACCAATTGTGCTGAACTATATTTAGTTTCAAACTTTACCACTGTATCATTAAAAGTATAAGCAGCAATGCCTGAAGAGGATCCATCAGTAAACACTACTAGGGCGTTGTCTAATGGTTCTGTGCTGAAAACACGTGGAAAAATAAAGGCATGTAATCTACCAAATTGAACAGACTTATTGGGTGGATAATGATTATCTAGATCTCCTGTAAAAGAAGCCAGTGCAAGAAGCCAAGAGTCACTGTTCTGTAGGAGCCAAGTAACTTGATCTCGGGTATAAGGTTGAATTATCTTCGATGGTTCAAGTCCGAAATACTTCCTACTCTGTTCTCTTCCCATGATAATTAAATCAGCAAGAGCATCATAATAAGGTACTAGGATTCTTTTGGGGGAAGAGTGGAGATGAACCCACATGATGGAATTGTCTTGCCAGAAAAGGCCTGTAGGGGCTACCCTCGTATTAAAGGCTATAAAGGTTAAAGACTTGCTGTAATCTATATATGTCACAAATTGATTGGCAGTTGCTGTCTCTACCTCAGCAAGGGCGTCTAGAGCCTCTGGAGTTAAAGATCAAGGGGATTTTGGATTTGGGTCTCCTTTTAATACATCAAATAAAGTCTTCAAGTTTCCAGTAGGTATTTTTAAATATGGACGAAACCAGTTTATATCTCCTAAGAGCTTTTGAAAATCATTGAGCGTTCACAGTTGGTCTTTGCAAATGGTTGCTTTTTGATTAATAACTTTTGGTCCCTGCAATTCAAAACCTAAATAGGTATAGGGTCTTTTAATTGTACCTTTTCTGGTGCTATTTGTAGCCCGGCCGCATTCAAACTATTTTTGAGCCGATGGAAACATTGCAAAACTTCTCCTATACATCTTGTTATTAGGATATCATCCATATAGTGGATTATATACATCTGTTTCCAGGCTTCTCGTATAGGCTGTAGCACTGTCACTACAAACTTCTGACACAATGTTGGACTATTGGTCATGCCTTGAGGCAACACTTTCCATTGATAGCGTCTCATGGGCTCTTGGAAATTTATGGAGGGTAAACTAAATGCAAACCGTTCCTGATCATCAGGATGTAGTGGTATGGTAAAGAAACAATCTTTGAGATCTAAAATAATTTTGAAGTAACCTCTAGGAACAGCCACTGGAGAGGGCAGTCCTGGTTGTAAGGCTCCCATCATTACCATGGTGGCATTGATGGCTCTCAGATCCTGCAGGAGCCTCCACTGTGAAAAATGCTTTCTACCAAATTGAACAGACTTATTGGGTGGATAATGATTATCTAAGAAGCCAGTGCAAGAAGCCAAGAGTCACTGTTCTGTAGGAGCCAAGTAACTTGATCTCGGGTACAAGGTTGAATTATCTTCGATGGTTCAAGTCCGAAATACTTCCTACTCTGTTCTCTTCCCATGATAATTAAATCAGCAAGAGCATCATAATAAGGTACTAGGATTCTTTTGGGGGAAGAGTGGAGATGAACCCACATGATGGAATTGTCTTGCCAGAAAAGGCCTGTAGAGGCTACCCTCGTATTAAAAGCTATAAAGGTTAAAGACTTGCTGTAATCTATATATGTCACAAATTGATTGGCAGTTGCTGTCTCTACCTCAGCAAGGGCGTCTAGAGCCTCTGGAGTTAAAGATCAAGGGGATTTTGGATTTGGGTCTCCTTTTAATACATCAAATAAAGTCTTCAAGTTTCCAGTAGGTATTTTTAAATATGGACGAAACCAGTTTATATCTCCTAAGAGCTTTTGAAAATCATTGAGCGTTCACAGTTGGTCTTTGCAAATGGTTGCTTTTTGATTAATAACTTTTGGTCCCTGCAATTCAAAACCTAAATAGGTATAGGGTCTTTTAATTGTACCTTTTCTGGTGCTATTTGTAGCCCGGCCGCATTCAAACTATTTTTGAGCCGATGGAAACATTGCAAAACTTCTCCTATACATCTTGTTATTAGGATATCATCCATATAGTGGATTATATACATCTGTTTCCAGGCTTCTCGTATAGGCTGTAGCACTGTCACTACAAACTTCTGACACAATGTTGGACTATTGGTCATGCCTTGAGGCAACACTTTCCATTGATAGCGTCTCATGGGCTCTTGGAAATTTATGGAGGGTAAACTAAATGCAAACCGTTCCTGATCATCAGGATGTAGTGGTATGGTAAAGAAACAATCTTTGAGATCTAAAATAATTTTGAAGTAACCTCTAGGAACAGCCACTGAAGAGGGCAGTCCTGGTTGTAAGGCTCCCATCATTACCATGGTGGCATTAATGGCTCTCAGATCCTGCAGGAGCCTCCACTTACCAGATTTTTTCTTTACAACAAAGATGGGGGTATTCCAGGGGGGAACACTCTCCGCTATATGTCCAGCCTTCAGTTGTTCCTGTACTAACTGCTGGGCGGCTTATAATTTTTCAGTGGTTAGCGGCCATTGAGCAACCCAGACAGGCGACGAGGACTTCCAGGTTATAGGGTCCACGCATCTCTGGGGTACAGGCGAGTCAATGGCCACCACTAAAAACTTCCTAAGCCACTACGATCTATTTTGCCTGCAGCCTGGACAGGTTCCACTATTCCATCCTCTCTTTCCTAGACCTTTTCCAGGGGTATATCTTTGTGCCAGCATTTGTGCTGTAACTATATCATTTGGGCTACACATAATCATTTTCATTTGTGACAACAAATCTCGACCCCATAAATTTACGGGTAGGCGAGCAATAACAAATGGTTTGATCAATCCAGAATTATTTTCTTTATCTTTCCAAGTAAGATACTTGGAACTTTGTCTGGGATTGGTACTTTGCCCAATGCCTCTCAAATTTGTCATGGTTTCTGAAGTAGGCCAATTAGACGACCAATCTTCTTTTCTGATTATGGTTACATCAGCTCCTGTATCTGTTAGTCCATTGAATAACTTTCCATCTAACCAGAGGGTCAATGAAAGCTTATTATTGGTGATCTGTTGTACCCAATATGCATCCGAGGATCCAAAACCCTTGGCTCCTCTTTCTTTTGATTGCATAGTATGGTCAGTCATAACCAAAGGTATTAATATAAATTGAGCTATTCTCTCTCCTTACTCAATAGTTGTAATACTCCCATTGACTTGGGCCATAATCTTAATTTCTCCTGTATAATCGTTATCAATAACTCCTGGGAAAATTTGGAGACCCTTCACGGTGACACTGCTATGCCCTAGGAGTAACCCAAAAGTTTTAGGAGGCAGGGGACCATGGACCGCTGTAGGCAAGACTTGGGGTCCCATTTCTAGAGTCAGTATTGTGTGGGTGGCGCAGAGGTCCAATCCTGTGCTGCCTGGAGTTGCTCTACTAAGTCCCAAAAGGGGTTGCTGTTGTCCTGAGCTCAGACAAAGCTGACTGCCCCATATGCTTGTTTCGGGGCCTGGGGCTGGCCCCCCTTCTCGTTTCCCTGTTGGGGGGCTAGAGGATTTCCCTGGATATCAGTCTTAGACCTACATTGATTGGCCCAATGTTTTCCTCTTTTGCATCTAGGGCAGAGGCCAGGGGCCTTCTCTTCGGCTTTTGAAGCATTATTTGAGCCCTTAATAGTTGAGTCCTTACCATTACAATTTCGAGCAAAATGTCCAGGTTTCCCACATTTGAAATATCCCCGTTTGTTTCTGTCACGTTCGGCTAGGAAATCCTTGACCGTTTTTCCACTAAATGCTGCTGCCATGGCTAGGCCCTGTTGATAAGAGGGCCCGATATCTGCACAGAGACATATATATCCTGTCAAGTCAGCCTTCTTTCTATAGGGTCTAATTGCAGCTTGACAGGCTGCATTGGCATTTTCATAAGCCAACTGTTTTATGTAATCCAGTCCCGCATCAGCATTTCCAAAAATCCTGCCTGCTGTTGTGATAAGTCTGTGCACAGTCTGCAAATGGCTCGTCTGACCCTTGTTTTACCCTTGTAAGTGAGGCTCCTAAATCCCCCTTCATTGGGAGTTTTCTCCAAGCTTTAGTGGCGGCTGTCTGAATCTGCGCAAACAATCCAGGGTCATATTGCATTTGTTCATCACTATTATCATAGTGACCAGATCCTGTCAGCATATCGAGAGTCCACCCGTTTCCTGCCTGGAAATTCTTCTGTGCTGTTTCCTTACATGCCTCGAAGTACTCTGATTTCCATAACAGATGATCACCCCCTGTGAGAACTGCTCTGACTAAAGTATTCCAGTCTCCAGGTGTAAGCCAATTCTCTGCCACAGATTCTAATATGGCAATGGTATAAGGCGCAGTGGCCCAATATTGGGAAACCGCAGATTTTAATTCTTTAATAACAGCAATGTCAAAACCCCTGTGATGTCTCCATGCCACTCCCTGATTGTCTGTGATCTCCGTGACCAGAAAGGCGACTTTATAGTCCTAATCCCTTTCTTCTGGGTAAGCAGCCACTTTGCCCTTAGGGACATGTTTGCCAGGCCGCTGGTGTTGACGTGCGGTAGGACTTTCTTTCGCTACGTCATCAACCCGCTCATTTCCGGTTCTCAATCTTTGCAATTTGGTCATCAATGACTGATGTAGTTCTTCAAGCTTTATTTGTTCTTCTAACAAGGCAATCTTATTTTTCAGTTCCTCTCTAGGATTAATACCTTCTCTCTCACCCATGGCCGCCATGACCGTGGGCGTGGAGGCCATGTTGTAGGGTGAAGGGCACGAAAATGGCGGAAACTGATCTAATTCGTGACATTTAGCCGCCTCTTCTTCTAAGTTATCCCAATCAACCTCTAAAGGGCCAGGACCACGTTTATTCTGATCCTCACCTTCTATTTGCAGCCTGGGATATATTTTTGGAACCTCTCCCTTTAGTTCTGTCTTAGGGGGTTCTTCTTTAACTTCTTGCCGTTTCTTAGCAGGAGTGGCAGTAGGCTCCTCATCATCACTTTTTAAGGAAATTAAATCTGTCTCTTCTTCTAGGGGGGGCTTCCTGAGATCAGCTTGGGAACTAGTCTTTAAGATTCCTTCTGTATGAGCAATAGCAGTTGTTATTTCTGGAGGTCTATTTTTAGTATCTGTAAGTTCCTTAACTAGATTCCAGTAACTGAAAGCGGTCACGGGAACTTTCTCTGGTCCAAAAGCATCATAATAATCCTGTGGTGCATCCCCTACTCACTTCTATCTGCTTAGATTAATAGTCCCCTCTTGTGGGAACCAGGGGCAGACGTCTTTAACAAAATCAAAAAATTTAAACAAATCTTGGCTTTTCACCTTTACTCCTCATGCCTTTAAAGCCCTTCCTAATTGTTTTACGTACACATCATGTTGGCTTAATTCTTGTCCCATTTTGGTGCCTAACTTACCTCAATCTCGGTGCGGCAGATTCCCGCAGCAGCTGAGAGGCAATTCACTCTTCTTTATCTGGTCGCTGGCTCCTGGCACCGCTTCCTCACGGAGTCCCCTGTACTTCGAGCCCCACGTTTGGCGCCACTTGTCTCGGCCCACGGGATTCGTCAACGCAGACCCTAAAGGAGGGGAGTGGGAATTGAGAGGACAAGAGACACAAGAAATGGAGACAAGACAGGAGTCTGATCGAGTCTCGTTTTATTGCAGAAAGGAAGCAGTACTTAACAGTGTACAGAAGGCAGAAGAACCCAGCGATAGACCAATCATGTAAAAGGTCAAGCAAGCACGCGTTTGCATCATCGTGAGAGTTTAGGGGGAACATGTGCTGATCACGAGCATGGAAACTTCACTCAGTCAATCATGGCAATGAGCACACGTCTCAAGCCACACCTCCCTACATCCGCCAGGCGCCATCTTTGGGAAGACATGACGATGCTCTTATGCTGGAGGCTGTAAGGCGGGACCAGGGCTCTCATGGCCCCAAGTGTTCATTTTCAAATCAAAGAGAATCAAAAAAGATACGGAGTTGCCACAGTTATCTGTGATCATTTAGGGATATACCTCACTCTAAGACCCTTGTTCAAGTCAGAAAAAAGATGAACTTGATGCCATGGGAATCTCACCTGAACCAGTGAACATAAAAAGACATGGGACAGGAATGCATTATTACAGCTGGGTGTTTCGGCAATATTATGGAAACCGTAATCTGAATCAATCATGAAAGGGGTTAGTTTTAAGCAAATTTCACTTTATGTATACCTTCCATGATCTGTAACCTGATCGTTCATTTAATAAGCAAGTTTTTCTTGTCGATTAAAAAGGATAGTCTCTGGTACTTTTATTTCTGAAGTATTCTGGGCCGCTGAGGTCACTCTATTTATAAGGCCATTTTCGAACTCCTAAAGAACTGAATTGCATCCAGATGTAAACTCATCATTGCATTGTGCCTGCTTCCCTATGATCCCAACCTTTAACCAAATCCCAAAGGGAATCTCGATACCCATACCAACGGGGCCTCCTCCTGTTGATCTCGCACAAAGGAAATACATTCCACAGTGAAAGTCACTAATTTATGTAGAGAATTATCACACTCTAGAAAGCCGGGAGGCAGACAATGGAACAAAGGCTCTGGGACATAGAAGTAGTCTAAAGAGCAGGACTTCTGTATTCCATGAAAAACGGAAAAAAAAATAAAGTTGGCAAAGAACATACAGACAGGAAAAAGAGAAGCAGAGAAGTAAAGGTTTGCAGATTCTCACACCAGGAATTTCAGAAGAAAGAGCAGACACAACTCCATACCTGGGACAGGACATTTGACTGAGAAACAGCCATTTCCTCTTGCTCTGCGTCTTCTCTGGGGATGTTACACCATAAACACATCTGCAGGTTGAGAAAATACTTTCAAAGGCATCAGCACAGCTCTTTAACCTGCAATTGCTGCCTTAAAAAAGAGGAAAGAATTTGTTTCTCTTGCTCCTTTAGGAACTCTTGTTTGACTTTCTTGTTCCTGATTGGTAGTCAAGATTAACTTGATATGCTAATCCCATCCTGTGTTTGGAGCTCACCTTTCCTGTCCCCTCTTTTGCAGACCACCACTGCTAGTTCTCCTTTCTTTTGGCAGTACAGAGAGCAGGTCACAGCACAACCCAAGTGAGACAGTGGACCCAACTACCGGGTTACCTTAGGGTAGCCTATGAGGATTTTCCAACAAAGTAAGCAGAAGACCCATGTTCAGGAGCCCTGAGTTTAAGCCTCACACTCAGCACACCTGAGACTTAAAAGGGGACCCAGAAAGGAGGCTAGGGAGAGGCTCTTTCATGAAAGGGGTTAGTTTTAAGCAAATTTCACTTTATGTATACCTTCCATGATCTGTAACCTGATCGTTCATTTAATAAGCAAGTTTTTCTTGTTGATTAAAAAGGATAGTCTCTGGTACTTTTATTTCTGAAGTATTCTGGGCCGCTGAGGTCACTCTATTTATAAGGCCATTTTCGAACTCCTAAAGAACTGAATTGCATCCAGATGTAAACTCATCATTGCATTGTGCCTGCTTCCCTATGATCCCAACCTTTAACCAAATCCCAAAGGGAATCTCGATACCCATACCAACGGGGCCTCCTCCTGTTGATCTCGCACAAAGGAAATACATTCCACAGTGAAAGTCACTAATTTATGTAGAGAATTATCACACTCTAGAAAGCCGGGAGGCAGACAATGGAACAAAGGCTCTGGGACATAGAAGTAGTCTAAAGAGCAGGACTTCTGTATTCCATGAAAAACGGAAAAAAAAATAAAGTTGGCAAAGAACATACAGACAGGAAAAAGAGAAGCAGAGAAGTAAAGGTTTGCAGATTCTCACACCAGGAATTTCAGAAGAAAGAGCAGACACAACTCCATACCTGGGACAGGACATTTGACTGAGAAACAGCCATTTCCTCTTGCTCTGCGTCTTCTCTGGGGATGTTACACCATAAACACATCTGCAGGTTGAGAAAATACTTTCAAAGGCATCAGCACAGCTCTTTAACCTGCAATTGCTGCCTTAAAAAAGAGGAAAGAATTTGTTTCTCTTGCTCCTTTAGGAACTCTTGTTTGACTTTCTTGTTCCTGATTGGTAGTCAAGATTAACTTGATATGCTAATCCCATCCTGTGTTTGGAGCTCACCTTTCCTGTCCCCTCTTTTGCAGACCACCACTGCTAGTTCTCCTTTCTTTTGGCAGTACAGAGAGCAGGTCACAGCACAACCCAAGTGAGACAGTGGACCCAACTACCGGGTTACCTTAGGGTAGCCTATGAGGATTTTCCAACAAAGTAAGCAGAAGACCCATGTTCAGGAGCCCTGAGTTTAAGCCTCATACTCAGCACACCTGAGACTTCAGGGAGGGGAGGATTTAGGGCGGAACCATCTAGAAAGGAGGCTAGGGAGAGGCTCTTTCACGGAGGGACCCTTTGGCAGGGGGCGGTGGGAGGGGAGTAGAGCCTTAGTTGGAAATCCCCTGGGGTCCATGTGTTCCTGCGAGGCTTTATTCTCAGAATTCTTCCCAAAGGGATCCTGACTGTTCTGTGTTAAGCTGATCAGTTGTGCCTGACTCTTTGTGACCCAATGGACTGGAGCCTGTCTGGCTACTCTGCCCATGGGGATTCTCCAGGCAAGAATACTGGAGTGGGTTGCCATACCCTCCTTCAGTGAGATCTTTCTAACCTGGGCATTAAACCCTTGTCTTTTAGGCTTCCTACATTGGCAGGTGGATTCTTTGGGACTACTGCTACCTGGGGAAGTTCCAAAGTGTGTATGGGAGGGGACAAATGCCTTTGAAAGTGATGCTCTAGATGTGTATCTGATGACAACAATGGGAATAATGCTGTGTGTTAGGTAACAAGTGACACACCTGATGGCAGGAAAGAAAAAAACGTGACCTAAAAGTTGAGAGTTGTTTCATTTCGTGGGAATCTTAGGATGAGCTAAGAAAACAGTATGTAAGCTGATCCCGAGACAGCTGAGTCTGAGGAGGCAGGGCAGGAGCCAGACTATATACAAGTTTGCAGCAAGGGACAGGTAATCTGAATATTTAATATTTCAATTAATCCAGAACAAAACAGATCTCAGAGGAAGAGGTTTAGCAATCTTCAATGTATGGGAAGATGCAGGCATCCAGGTGTACTGAAATCTTTTTGTTTGTTTGTTTATATGCATCTAGCTATCTGGGGCCAGTCCAGCTTCCTGGTTGTTCACATCCCACTTCCAAGGGAACAACAGAGGACCAAAATGTTGTATGGTATCACTGACTCAAAGGATATGACTTTGAGCAAAGTCTAGGAGGTGGTGAAAGACCATCTGGGTTACTGCAGACCAGGCAGTCCCAGAGTCACACTTGAACTGAACTCATGTGTGCAAGTGAGAAGAGACAGCGTGATAGAATGTTAACGCAGTCTAGAAAATTATTTTGCCAAATACTTTATTGAAGCACCTTTATCATACAAAAAAATACATAGAGATCAGATCCTGAGATTTGGTCAAATACTACTATTTAGGTAAAATAAGTAGTGATAATCTTATTTGAATAGAAGGATGGCACTAATTTATATCATAGAACATAGAGTAGTGCCACCAACGCAGAATGAAGAAGGCAGATCATATCAAGGAAGAGGATGGTTAGAATCATGTTGAATTTCCAACACCCTGGGATGCTGGAAGACAGCTGGCCATACGTACTGCAGGGGAAGAGTCTCAGGAATTTCTGTTTTCTTGCTATTTTGCAGACTGTTATCAAGTGTGCATGCTAACAGGACATCTGGAGGCTGCCTGGATCCACAAAACATATGCCAGAGTAGCAAGATCATGGAACAGATCAACTGTACTCTCAACTGTACTGTATATAAACCTTGAAACCACCACATTATCCCAGTGGTGACAAAAAGCACAAGACTATACAATACACAAATGATAGTGAACACAATCTCAAAGTAATTGTTTGAGGTTTAAAGCCAGTAGGGAAAGGGATTACTAGAGACGTTATCTCCTTTTTAAGCTTACCTGATGGCAGGAAAGAAAAAAACGTGACCTAAAAGTTGAGAGTTGTTTCATTTCGTGGGAATCTTAGGATGAGCTAAGAAAACAGTATGTAAGCTGATCCCGAGACAGCTGAGTCTGAGGAGGCAGGGCAGGAGCCAGACTATATACAAGTTTGCAGCAAGGGACAGGTAATCTGAATATTTAATATTTCAATTAATCCAGAACAAAACAGATCTCAGAGGAAGAGGTTTAGCAATCTTCAATGTATGGGAAGATGCAGGCATCCAGGTGTACTGAAATCTTTTTGTTTGTTTGTTTATATGCATCTAGCTATCTGGGGCCAGTCCAGCTTCCTGGTTGTTCACATCCCACTTCCAAGGGAACAACAGAGGACCAAAATGTTGTATGGTATCACTGACTCAAAGGATATGACTTTGAGCAAAGTCTAGGAGGTGGTGAAAGACCATCTGGGTTACTGCAGACCAGGCAGTCCCAGAGTCACACTTGAACTGAACTCATGTGTGCAAGTGAGAAGAGACAGCGTGATAGAATGTTAACGCAGTCTAGAAAATTATTTTGCCAAATACTTTATTGAAGCACCTTTATCATACAAAAAAATACATAGAGATCAGATCCTGAGATTTGGTCAAATACTACTATTTAGGTAAAATAAGTAGTGATAATCTTATTTGAATAGAAGGATGGCACTAATTTATATCATAGAACATAGAGTAGTGCCACCAACGCAGAATGAAGAAGGCAGATCATATCAAGGAAGAGGATGGTTAGAATCATGTTGAATTTCCAACACCCTGGGATGCTGGAAGACAGCTGGCCATACGTACTGCAGGGGAAGAGTCTCAGGAATTTCTGTTTTCTTGCTATTTTGCAGACTGTTATCAAGTGTGCATGCTAACAGGACATCTGGAGGCTGCCTGGATCCACAAAACATATGCCAGAGTAGCAAGATCATGGAACAGATCAACTGTACTCTCAACTGTACTGTATATAAACCTTGAAACCACCACATTATCCCAGTGGTGACAAAAAGCACAAGACTATACAATACACAAATGATAGTGAACACAATCTCAAAGTAATTGTTTGAGGTTTAAAGCCAGTAGGGAAAGGGATTACTAGAGACGTTATCTCTGTGTTCCCAAATCCTATAACGTGACTGTCCTTTATTTTATTTTGCTGATCTTTTTTTCTTTTTTTTCCTGAGTTTTGTTGTTTTCTGCTTTACATCAACATGAATCCACCATAGGTGCACATAGGTCCCCCCACCCCACCCCCAAACATCCTGTGACTATCCTTTACCTACAACTTTAAATGAGGAGAGAGAGGCTAATGTTGGCTGTAGGGTAACACTTGGCTAATGACACAAGCTTAAGACATTCAAATCTATTCAGTTTTATTAATTAACATACATTAGAAACATACGTACTTTATTTTTTTATTTTCTTTTTAAATTTTGGCCTCTTTTATCGATTTTTTATTTATTTATTTTTCATCCATCTTTATTCTTTGGCCTGTGTGGGCCTCCCATTGCAATAGCCTCCCATGTCACAGAGCACCAACTCTGGGCTCATGCACCCCAGAGCACCAGCTCGTAATTGGACACACTGGCCCATCCACTTCACAGCACATAGGGTCTTCCTGGGCCAGGGATCGAACCAGTGCACCTTGCACCGCAAGGAGTACTCTACCCACTGGACCACCAGAGAAACCCAGAAACATACATACTTTAAAGCAAGGCTTTCAAAATCATGCATGAAACTAAATCAAAATACAGACTGTGACCTTTCTAAAGCATTCTTGTTCCGTTGATACAAGGAATCCTGACAACTGGAATCTCCTTAGTTTACAAAATTCATAGAATCATTTAGAAAACAAGAATGTGCATTAATTTTATGAACTTTAGTCAAAAGTTGCCTATACTTTTCTTGAAATCCGTGAAAATGCCTTTATTTCAGTCATAGCAAGTAATACTCATGACTTCTGGCTATTGCTATTATTAAATACTTGACATTTTAAACGAACTAGAATCTTTTTCACATTTAAAAGAATGAGCAGAGCTGTTTAAAATTTAGAATGGTCCTCTATCTTACTTTAAGACAAAAAATGTTTCCCTGAAGACTTCCCTAAAGTGACATAGAGGAATGTTTGAAATTAAGGAGCAACAGCATCTCCATTTAGAATTTCATTGTACATTTTACATACAAGGGTCTTAGTCTTCACAGGAAAAGTAGAACTACTGCTGCCCCTAAGTGACTGCCCCTAATACAGGAGGGCTTCTCTTCTCTATGAGGCAACAACAATCAAAACCATGAGTTCACATTAGAAACTGTAATAGCAAGTAATAAATTGAGAGTTGAATAATATTAAATGTCATTTTCATATAATAGAAATAAAGACACGATGATACTAATTATACTGTGAAACATCTCACACCTTAATCCTGTGATCTATGGTGACAAATAATTTTTTGAAGTGTTGTAGCTTTGGATTGTTCTCTAAAATATCCTGATTCCACTCTCTCAGGCTAGATGACAGGTCATGTCAAGGGTTTGTCACATTAGTTGTATTTGCAAGACTTCTTGGCGTTATGAATTATTTTATGTCCAGTAAATTTTTTTTAATTTTATTTATTTATTTATTTTTGGCTATTCTGGGTTTTCACTGTTGCCACAGGCTCTTCTCTAGTTTCAGGGAGTCAGGGCTACTCTCTAGTTGAAGTGAGCAGACTTCTTGTTGAAGTGACTTCTCTTGTTGTGGAACTCGGGCTCTAGGGCACACAGGCTTCAGTAGTTGTGTCACATGGGCTCAATAGTTGCGGCTCCAAGGGTCTAGTGGACAGGCTCCATAGTTGTGGCTCATGGGCTCAGTTTCTCTGCAGCATGTGGGATCTTCCTGGATCAGGGATCGAACCTATATCTCCTGCATTGGCAGGCGAACTCTTCACCACTGAACTACCAAGGAAGACCTCCAATAAGTTTTTAGTGGCAATTAAACGCTTTGTCACACTCTACATTTGTAAGGCTTCTATCCAGCAGGAACTCTTCAGTGTTTAAGATGTGGCAACAGTTAAAGGCTTTGTCATATTTTTGTCTTTGTAAGGCATCTCTGCAGTATGGATTTGCTGATGTCAACTACAGTCTGAGCAATGGATAAACTCTTTGCCACATCCCTTATTTATAAGGTTTCTCTCCAGTATGAATTCTCTGATTGTTGAGTAAGTAGTGTTTTCCAAGTAAAGGCTTTGCCACGCTTTGTACATTCATAAGCTTTCTCTCCTGTATGAATTCTCTGATGTTTACAAAGATTTGAAGAACTGACAAATGCTTTGCCACGTTCCTTACATTTATAAGGCTTCTCCCCAGTACGCATTCGCTGATGTACACTAAGACCTGAGGACCTGGTAAACTTTTTGCCACATTCCTTTTATAAGATATCTCTACAGTATGAATTTGCTGATGTCAACTACAGTCTGAGCAATGGATAAACTCTTTGCCACATCCCTTATTTATAAGGTTTCTCTCCAGTATGAATTCTCTGATTGTTGAGTAAGTAGTGTTTTCCAAGTAAAGGCTTTGCCACGCTTTGTACATTCATAAGCTTTCTCTCCTGTATGAATTCTCTGATGTTTACAAAGATTTGAAGAACTGACAAATGCTTTGCCACGTTCCTTACATTTATAAGGCTTCTCCCCAGTACGCATTCGCTGATGTACACTAAGACCTGAGGACCTGGTAAACTTTTTGCCACATTCCTTTTATAAGATATCTCTACAGTATGAATTCTCTGGTGTTTAGTGAGATGATTCCTATGCCTAAATGCTTTGCCACAACCCTTACATTTGTGAGGTTTCTCTCTAGTATGGACTCTGAGGTGTATAATAAGACAACAGCTGTAAGTAAAGGCTTTGCCACAATCCTTACATTTATAAGGTATCTCTCCAGTGAGGTTTTGCTGATGATGACTAACTTTTGAATTCTGCTTGAAGGCTTTGCCACATTCTGTACATTTGAAAGCTTTCCTTCCCGTATGAATTTTCCTAAGTCTATTTAGGTTTGATGGATTATGAAAGACTTTCCCACATATATTATACTTGTTTGTGTGTGGATTCTCAATAGTCTGCTGATGAACAATTTCTGAAGACTGATTGGAAACATCACCATATTCACAATAATTATGTCTTCTCTCCAGTATGAGCACTCTTTTTTTTTTTTTTTTTTTAAGAGAAGTTCCTACTATCTTTGTTTGGCCACTTATATTGGTTTTTCATCATCCATCTTTGTTCCTTTGGCCTTTGTGGGCCTCCCATCACAGTGACCTCTCTCACTGCAGAGCACTGGCTCTGGGCACATGCGCTCCAGAGTGCTGGAAGTATGAGCACTCTTATATAGGGATAGACCTGATGTTTGATATTCCTGGTCTTTCATTAAGTATAAGTTTCCAAGGTGGACTCTTTCATATATTTCTAGGTTTGCTTTGGGGATTAAATCTTCTCACCCTGGGTTTGTTGGGAGCCGAGCAAGGGTGTTTTGAAAAGACACAGCTGAAAGACACCAAATAACACATTTTGTAATCTAGTATTCTCAGTGAATATCCTTACAAATTTAGAGAAAATGAACTCTTAGCTAGTTTCAGAATTAAAATAGAGATGCAAAGATCAAGACACCAGATGGGGGCTTCCCTGGTAGGTTAGTGGTGAAGAGTTCACCTGCCAGTGCAGGAGACACTAGTTCCATTCCTGTTCTGGGAAGATCCCACATGCCGCGGAACAAATAGTCCCATGAGCCACAGCCATTGAGCCTGTGCTATAGAGCCTCGGAGTCGCAACTAATGAGCCCAGGTGTTGCAACTATTGAAGCCCGTGTACCCTAGAGCCCGAGTTCCACAACAAGAAAAGTCACTGCAACAAGAAACCTGCTTACCTCAACTAGAGAGTAGCCCCCATTCCTTGCAACTAGAGAAGAGCCTGCAGCAGCAGTGAAAACCCAGAATAGCCAAAAATAAAAAAATAAATTTTTTTATGGAATAAAGAAGACCTGCTCTTTAAACATCTTCTCCTTTATATCCCAGAGCCTTTGCTCCATTGTCTGCCTCCTGGATTTCTAGAGAGTGTGATGAATTCTCTACATGAATTAGTGATTTATTCTACATGAATTAGTATGGATATCAAGATTCCCTTTGGGATGTAGTTCAGGGTTGGGATCTTAGGGAAGTAGACACAATTCAGTGATGAGTTTACATCTGGATGCAATTCAGCTCTTTAGAACAAGAGTTCAAAAATGGCCTTATAAGTAGAGTGACCTCAGCAATCCAGAATTCTTCAGAAATAAGCAAAAGTACCAGAGACTATCATTTATATCAATAAGAAAAACTTGCCTATGAAATGGACCGTTAGGTTACAAATCATGGAAGTGAAACCATTCTGGGACTTAAACTCAGAACCTAGCTTGGGTGTCAGACACACGTGGCTGGGCTTGAATCTGGCCAAAACCCTACTTGGGACTTGAACCCACAAGGCTGGCACTAAAACTCAGCCATAACTCACTATACCTGGTTTCAGGACCTAATGGAGCTCAGGCCCTTCATGTCTCTTCATAGAAAAAATTCAGTGAGAGACAAAGTGATAGGTAAAAAAATGGATTTATTCAGATTCAGAGAAAAGCACACCCCATTGAAGAGGAATGGCAAATCCAGAGGGCGCATGGAGCGAATCCAGTGGCCTCCAAAACATGTAATTCTTAGCTTTTATGGGTTGGGTAATTTCATATGCTAATGGGGGGAGGATTATTCCAACTCTTTTGGGAAAGGGGTGGAACTGTCATAGCCCCCCTAGGCGTGTCATTTAGTTTGCTGACTGAGGATCAAGGTCTAGTCTGCCATCTTGGACCCATTTGAATTCTAATGGGTTTATGTTGTGTCCTTGGGATGTTTCATTCTTTTAAAAAATTGTGCCCTGTCTCTTTTCCCTACTGTTACAGGAGGTATACACGAAGTGAAATTTGGTTAAAACTGACCTCTTTTCATGATCGATTCAGATCACGATTTCCATAATAGCCAAAAATAAAAATAAATTTTTTTATGGAATAAAGAAGACCTGCTCTTTAAACATCTTCTCCTTTATATCCCAGAGCCTTTGCTCCATTGTCTGCCTCCTGGATTTCTAGAGAGTGTAATGAATTCTCTACATGAATTAGTGATTTATTCTACATGAGTTAGTATGGATATTGAGATTCCCTTTGGGATGTAGTTCAGGGTTGGGATCTTAGGGAAGTAGACACAATTCAGTGATGAGTTTACATCTGGATGCAATTCAGCTCTTTAGAACAAGAGTTCAAAAATGGCCTTATAAGTAGAGTGACCTCAGCAATCCAGAATTCTTCAGAAATAAGCAAAAGTACCAGAGACTATCGTTTATATCAGTAAGAAAAACTTGCCTATGAAATGGACCGTTAGGTTACAAATCATGGAAGTGAAACCATTCTGGGACTTAAACTCAGAACCTAGCTTGGGTGTCAGACACACGTGGCTGGGCTTGAATCTGGCCAGAACCCTACTTGGGACTTGAACCCACAAGGCTGGCACTAAAACTCAGCCATAACTCACCATACCTGGTTTCAGGACCTAATGGAGCTCAGGCCCTTCATGTCTCTTCATAGAAAAAATTCAGTGAGAGACAAAGTGATAGGTAAAAAAAATGGATTTATTCAGATTCAGAGAAAAGCACACCCCATTGAAGAGGAATGGCAAATCCAGAGGGCGCATGGAGCGAATCCAGTGACCTCCAAAACATGTAATTCTTAGCTTTTATGGGTTGGGTAATTTCATATGCTAATGGGGGGAGGATTATTCCAACTCTTTTGGGAAAGGGGTGGAACTGTCATAGCCCCCCTAGGCGTGTCATTTAGCTTGCTGACTGAGGATCAAGGTCTAGTCTGCCATCTTGGACCCATTTGAATTCTAATGGGTTTATGTTGTGTCCTTGGGATGTTTCATTCTTTTAAAAAATTGTGCCCTGTCTCTTTTCCCTACTGTTACAGGAGGTATACACAAAGTGAAATTTGGTTAAAACTGACCTCTTTTCATGATCGATTCAGATCACGATTTCCATAATATTGCCGAAACACCCAGCTGTAATAATGCATTCTTCCATGTACTTCTTGCCACATGATCTTTTTTTTTTTTTTTGGCCACTTCTATTGATCTTTCATTCATTTATCTTTGTTCTTTGGCCTGTGTGGGCCTCACATTGCAGTGGCCTCTCTCATTGCAAAGCACCAGCTCTGGGCGCATGTGCTCCAGAGCTCCAACTCGGTAGTTAGACACATCAGTCCAGCTGCTCTGCAGCATGTGGGATCTTCCCAGGCCAGGGATCGAACCAGCACCCTTTGTACTGCAAGGCAGAGTCCTTACCCACCAGGGAAGTCCGCCCCATGATCTTTGATGTTCGCTGGTTCAGGTCCTTCTGTGAGATTCCTATGGTATCAAGTTCAGCTTTTTTGTCTGACTTGAACAAGGGTCTTAGAAAGAGTGAGGAATATCCCTAAATGATCACAGACAATTGGGGAAACTCTGCATCTTCTTAGTTTCTCTTTGGTTTGAACAATGAACTCTGTCGGCTGAAACTGATGGGCAATTTGAGAGTTGTGAATTAAGTTTCCTTTGCGTCAAAATGAGGAGTGCAGCCTAGGAGACAGCGCTTCACAGAGACTGTTCCAGAGAGGCAGTGGGGGAAGGTAGGTATATAAGCTTTTGGTGCAGGAGGAGCTCAATGCAATCAAAGCCTTCTAAAGAAAAGGTTTTCTGCCAGTCATGAGGAGCTGATGTCATCATTTAGGCTTTAGTACTTTTTGAAGAGATGCAAGGATTGGGATCATGAAATCAGTGCCTGAAGATACATGAAGACCTGTCCCACCAGACTCCCTGGGCCCAGAGAGCCTCAATCCACCCTGAACTTCCGGAGGTGGGGGCACTGAATCTCCACACCTGCAGGGTTCATTCTCTCCCGAGGCAGGTGGCCAATGCTCTTATGGTTGCTGTTCAGTCGCTGGCAATGCTCTTGGCAAGTGCCAATTTGTGGCAGACCACACTCCCGTGGAGGTACTGGGTTTTGGGAGTAGGAAGTTTCACCACTCAAGCCCAGGTCTGATCTTTTCCAGTACACTCCATGCTCACATTAAACATATAGTCTCATCCCGTTTTTGTATTTTCCAAAATGTTTACAAGAATCCTGTTGGTGCTGATATGTGTTCACTTGTGTTAAATGTAGCATATAGCTCAGTGCAGATGGTTCTGATTTTCAGGAAATTAACACTTTCAGAACTGGCTCTCTGCCTCATTTTATATTGCTGTGTATATCTAACATGCTAATCTATTTTAAAAATTTTTAAATAATGTCACTCTCAAATACATACATTTTATGAGACTGAAGCACTAATCACTTGATAAGTATACTTACTTTATTGACAGGACAGTTTTTCTCAATTACTGTGATTAAATAAATAGTCCCACTTTAGTGTATGTCTGTGTGCACAAATACGTGGCCATGATATGATTGATTCTTTCCTGTTTTTTTTTTTTTTTTTTTTAAGATTCCCTCAGAAGGGAATGGCTATCCACTCCAGTATTCTTGTGTGGAGAATTCCATGCATAGAGGAAAAGCTTGTTCGACTACAGTCCCTGGGGTTACAAAGAGTGACTTACAAATGGCGTATTTTCAAATATTATCATGTGTTATTTCTAAATACAGAAGTTTCTATAAATCTTCATATAAGTTACCTCTGTGTGTTTGTCTGTTTTATTAAAGTCTAGAGTCCATACCTGAAATAAAATTGAAGCTCTGCAATTTACAGAATGTTTGTTAAAATATTTGCAAAAGGTGCAACAGCAATGAATTGATTTTACATTATTTCTGTTCTACGTTGAAGAATGTGAAAACTGCCAGAAAGATATATAATATGTATTAAAGTTCAAATGATTCTTATTGCCAAGGTTACTGTCACATACATTCTGTAAAATTTGTAAAACACTTGAAGTTCAAATTGGAGGAGGAATTTGTCCCTTACTAGTCTACTACATTGTGATTAAAAAATGGTCATTAGGAAAAGAAAAAAAAGGTCATTATGGGCTTTCCTGGTGGTCTAGTGGGTAAAGAGCCCGCCTTGCAGTGCAAGGGGCACCAGTTCGATCCCTGGCTCGGGAAGATCCCACGTGCCACGGAGCAGCTGGACTAGTGTGTCCAATTATGAGCCAGTGCTCTACAAAGAGAGAGGTCACTGCGATGGGAGGCCCACACATGACAAAAAATAAAAAATAAAAATAAAATGATGACTTAGAGGCAAAAAAAAAAAAAAACCTTAAAAAATGATCATTAATGGAACAGAATTTTCAACATTACTAGGTAAAATCAATGTTAAAAACGGGGGCACATACAGCTAAAGAAATTACAAAAAAGCTGAACAGACAGCCCACAGGATGGGAGAAAATCATAGCAAATGAAACAACAGACAAAGAATTAATCTCCAAAATCTACAAGCAACTCAGACAACTCAGCACTGGAAAAACAAACAACCCAATCAAAAAATGGGAAAAGGACCTAAACAGACACCTCTCCAACGATGACATACAGATGGCCCCAAAACACATGAAACGATGCTCAACTTCACTAATAATTAGAGAAATGCAAATCAAAACTACAATGAGATATCACCTCACACCCGTCAGAATGGCCATCATCCACAAATCGACAGACAATAAATGCTGGAGAGGCTGCGGAGAAAAGGGAACACTCCTGTATTGCTGGTGGGAGTGTAAATTGATTCAGCCTCTATGAAAGACAGACTGGAGATTTCTTAAAAAACTAAAAATAGAAGCACCATACGACCCAGCAATCCCACTCTTAGGCTTATACCCTGACGAAATCAAAACTGAAAGAAGCATCTGTACCCCAATGTTCATTGCAGCTCTCTATACAATAGCTAGAACATGGAAGGAACCTAGATGCCCATCGACGAACGAATGGGTCCTAAAGATCTGGTACATATATACAATGGAATACTACACAGCTGTAAAGAGAAATGCAGAAGAATCAGCCCTAATGAGGTGGCTGGATCTAGAATGTATCTAAAAGGAAAAAAGTACAAATTGGAGGAGGAATTTGTCCCTTACTAGTCTACTACATTGTGATTAAAAATGGTCATTAGGAAAAGAAAAAAAGGTCATTATGGGCTTCCCTGGTGGTCCAGTGGGTAAAGAGCCCGCCTTGCAGTGCAAGGGGCACCAGTTCGATCCCTGGCTCGGGAAGATCCCACGTGCCACGGAGCAGCTGGACTAGTGTGTCCAATTATGAGCCAGTGCTCTACAAAGAGAGAGGTCACTGCGATGGGAGGCCCACACATGACAAAAAATAAAAAATAAAAATAAAATGATGACTTAGAGGCAAAAAAAAAAAAAAACCTTAAAAAATGATCATTAATGGAACAGAATTTTCAACATTACTAGGTAAAATCAATGTTAAAAACGGGGGCACATACAGCTAAAGAAATTACAAAAAAGCTGAACAGACAGCCCACAGGATGGGAGAAAATCATAGCAAATGAAACAACAGACAAAGAATTAATCTCCAAAATCTACAAGCAACTCAGACAACTCAGCACTGGAAAAACAAACAACCCAATCAAAAAATGGGAAAAGGACCTAAACAGACACCTCTCCAACGATGACATACAGATGGCCCCAAAACACATGAAACGATGCTCAACTTCACTAATAATTAGAGAAATGCAAATCAAAACTACAATGAGATATCACCTCACACCCGTCAGAATGGCCATCATCCACAAATCGACAGACAATAAATGCTGAGAGGCTGCGGAGAAAAGGGAACACTCCTGTATTGCTGGTGGGAGTGTAAATTGATTCAGCCTCTATGAAAGACAGACTGGAGATTTCTTAAAAAACTAAAAATAGAAGCACCATACGACCCAGCAATCCCACTCTTAGGCTTATACCCTGACGAAATCAAAACTGAAAGAAGCATCTGTACCCCAATGTTCATTGCAGCTCTCTATACAATAGCTAGAACATGGAAGGAACCTAGATGCCCATCGACGAACGAATGGGTCCTAAAGATCTGGTACATATATACAATGGAATACTACACAGCTGTAAAGAGAAATGCAGAAGAATCAGCCCTAATGAGGTGGCTGGATCTAGAATGTATCCTAAAAAGTGAAGTCAGTCAGAAAGAGAAGGACAAATACAGTATATTAACACATATATATGGAATCTAGTAGGACGGTGATGATGGCATATGCAGTGAAGCGACAGAAAGACAGACATGGACAGTGGACATATGGACATTGTGGGGAAGGAACAGTGGGTGAGAGGCGTAAAGGAAGTAGCATGAAGGCCTGTACTATCATAAGTGAAGAAAATAGCTCTAGTCATTGCTCTGTGAGAAAAGGGGATCCATAGGGGTGCTGTGTGATGGTCAGGAGGGGAGGGAAGGGGGGGATATATATATGACTAATCTGAGAACATACATATCTGTAAACAACAAAACTCTGTAAAAGTTAAAAGTAAAATAAAGGTTTAAAAAAAAAAACGGGGGCACATGTGGGGCTTCCCTGGTAGTTCAGTGATGAAGAGTTCGCCTGCCAATGCAGGAGACATAGGTTCAATCCCTGATCCGGGAAGATCCCACATCAAGAGCCTCAGAGCCTCAACTACTGAGCTCATGTGCTGCAACTACTGAATCCCATGTGCCCCAAAACCCGTGTTCCACACAAGAGAAATCACCAAAACAAGAAGTCAGTTCACCTTAACTAGAGAGTAGCCCACACTTCCTGCAACTAGGGCAACAGTGAAAACCCAGAATAGCCAAATAAATAAATAAATAAAGTTAATTTTTAAAAAACTGGGGCCCATGTGTCCCACTCCAATACTCTTGGAACAGAGTATGTTGTTAAAAACTATTTGCTATTTCTTTGATAAACAGTTGATCCTGTATCACAAGGTACACCACTCAAAAATGAATATGCCATCATTGATCTGATTATTTAATGATTTCTCTTCCAGACCAGCATAGTTTCTGTAGTGATTTATGGATCCTGTCTCATCCTCTCTTCTGGGACTAGAAATATGGTAGAAAATATTACTGTGCACAAATTATATTTTTGTGGAATACCAGCCGCTCCCTAAATCTAAACTGGGTCTCTGAACTGGCTCTTTTCATCTTGGGTTCCATTCAGAAGACTTCCCATGGGCAAATGACACACGTACTTTGTATTTCAGGAACGACTGAAATTCCAGGATGTGACCATCAATTTCACTCAAGAGGAGTGGGAATGCCTGGAGTTTGGTCAATGGGAAATGTACAGAGAAATGACAGAGAACTATGGGAGCCTGGCCTCCTTGCGTGAGGACTGCATCCTTCCACAGTCCCTTATCCACCCTCAGGGTTTTGGTTCCTTCCTTTCTAAAGTGTCTCCTAGCACCTTCTGCTTCTTCTAATAACATTTTAGATCCTGGGTTTCTGAGGGAAAAGGAATTTGTGAGTTTAGAAAGAAGACCTCATGATGATTCATTAGGATTCTAACTTTTTCTTCCTGGATGTAATCTCCTTCCTTCTTATAAGTTATCGATAATTCTCTAAGATCTGTGGTATAAAATGATGCCATCCTCCTTATCAAATCAGATTTCCATTACTTACTTTTCTCTTCGTAGTAGTTGATGAGTATCTTAATATCTTTTCTTAAATGTATTTGTTACAGTTGTAAAGGTCCTTTCAATCAATTGTTTTGGGAAATCATTTGCAAGGCTTTACTAACCATCTACCATGTATTGTCTTCTCACCTGAAGACATATTGTTTTGTAAATGGATGAAACTCTAGAAAAACAAATATTTCTTTTTCTGATGAACAGTTCTTGTGGTGTCTAAACTGGACCTGGTCGCCTTTCTGGAGCAAAGGAAGGCTCCTTGGGATGGAAGGAGAATGGAGACAGCAGTCACACACCCAGGTAGATGTGAGTGGATGGAGCAGATGACTCAGGCGGGAGGCTCAGCATCCGTGAGGAAGTCATCCTTGGTCATGGGGTTTAGGACGATCTCCTTCAGTGAAATGATTTTGGAGAAGTCTGAGTTTGTTTCCATTGCTGTTATAGATGAATATCACCTGTCTTATTGCTGTTCTGATCCTCTTTCTTGGGACTAGAAATATGGTAGAAAATATTACTGTGCACAAATTATATTTTTGTGGAATACCAGCCGCTCCCTAAATCTACACTGGGTCTCTGAACTGGCTCTTTTCATCTTGGGTTCCATTCAGAAGACTTCCCATGGGCAAATGACACACGTACTTTGTATTTCAGGAACGACTGAAATTCCAGGATGTGACCATCAATTTCACTCAAGAGGAGTGGGAATGCCTGGAGTTTGGTCAATGGGAAATGTACAGAGAAATGACAGAGAACTATGGGAGCCTGGCCTCCTTGGGTGAGGACTGCATCCTTCCACAGTCCCTTATCCACCCTCAGGGTTTTGGTTCCTTCCTTTCTAAAGTGTCTCCTAGCACCTTCTGCTTCTTCTAATAACATTTTAGATCCTGGGTTTCTGAGGGAAAAAGGGAATTTGTGAGTTTAGAAAGAAGACCTCATGATGATTCATTAGGATTCTAACTTTTTCTTCCTGGATGTAATCTCCTTCCTTCTTATAAGTTATCGATAATTCTCTAAGATCTGTGGTATAAAATGATGCCATCCTCCTTATCAAATCAGATTTCCATTACTTACTTTTCTCTTCGTAGTAGTTGATGAGTATCTTAATATCTTTTCTTAAATGTATTTGTTACAGTTGTAAAGGTCCTTTCAATCAATTGTTTTGGGAAATCATTTGCAAGGCTTTACTAACCATCTACCATGTATTGTCTTCTCACCTGAAGACATATTGTTTTGTAAATGGATGAAACTCTAGAAAAACAAATATTTCTTTTTCTGATGAACAGTTCTTGTGGTGTCTAAACTGGACCTGGTCGCCTTTCTGGAGCAAAGGAAGGCTCCTTGGGATGGAAGGAGAATGGAGACAGCAGTCACACACCCAGGTAGATGTGAGTGGATGGAGCAGATGACTCAGGCGGGAGGCTCAGCATCCGTGAGGAAGTCATCCTTGGTCATGGGGTTTAGGACGATCTCCTTCAGTGAAATGATTTTGGAGAAGTCTGAGTTTGTTTCCATTGCTGTTATAGATGAATATCACCTGTCTTATTCTGCCTTTGAAACCATCCAAGAATTCATCTCCAGTGATTCCTTTTCTCAACCACAGTGATAACTAAAATTCTCGCCTTAGCTCATGACAGCCTTCATGAACTGGTTGCTCTTCCATTTCTTGAGGGTCCTTGGAAAACTCTCCCCATTTCTGAGTAATGGTATGACACTCCTTTTTTTTTTTTTTAATAACACTCCTTTTATTTTATTTTATTTTATTTTAAACCTTTATTTTGCTTTTAACCTTTACAGAGCTTTGTTGTTCACAGACATGCACGCTTTCAGATCAGTCACATGTACACCCCACCCCCACCCCTCCCAGTCATCACACAGCACCCCTGAAGGATCCCCTCCTCTCACAGAGCAATGACCACATCTACTTTCTTCACTCATGACAGTACAGGCCTTCATGCTACTTCCTTTATGCTTCTCACCCTCTGTTCCTTCCCCACAATGTCCATATGTCCACTGTCCATGTCTGTCTTTCCGTCACTTCACTGCATGTGCCATCATCACCATTCTACTAGATTCCATATATATGTGTTAATATACTGTATTTGTCCTTCTCTTTCTGACTGACTTCACTTTTTAGGATACGTTCTAGATCCAGCCACCTCATTAGGGCTGATTCTTCTGCATTTCTCTTTACAGCTGTGTAGTATTCCATTGTATATATGTACCAGATCTTTAGGACCCATTCGTTCGTTGATGGGCATCTAGATTGCTTCCATGTTCTAGCTATTGTATAGAGAGCTGCAATGAACATTGGGGTACAGGTGCCTCTTTCAATTTTGATTTCATCAGGGTATAAGCCTAAGAGTGGGATTGCTGGGTCGTATGGTGCTTCTATTTTTAGTTTTTTAAGAAATCTCCAGTCTGTCTTTCATAGAGGCTGAATCAATTTACACTCCCACCAGCAATACAGGAGTGTTCCCTTTTCTCCGCAGCCTCTCCAGCATTTATTGTCTGTCGATTTGTGGATGATGGCCATTCTGACGGGTGTGAGGTGATATCTCATTGTAGTTTTGATTTGCATTTCTCTAATTATTAGTGAAGTTGAGCATCGTTTCATGTGTTTTGGGGCCATCTGTATGTCATCGTTGGAGAGGTGTCTGTTTAGGTCCTTTTCCCATTTTTTGATTGGGTTGTTTGTTTTTCCAGTGCTGAGTTGTCTGAGTTGCTTGTAGATTTTGGAGATTAATTCTTTGTCTGTTGTTTCATTTGCTATGATTTTCTCCCATCCTGTGGGCTGTCTGTTCAGCTTTTTTGTAATTTCTTTTGCTGTACAAAAGCTTTTAAGTTTCATGAGGTCCCACATGTTCATTTGTCTTTTTAGTTCCGCTATTCTAGTAGGTGGGTCAGAGAAGATCTTGCTTTGATTGATGTCCTTGAGGGTTTTGCCTATATTCTCCTCTAAGAGTTTGATGGTTTCTGGTCTTACATTTAGGTCTTTAATCCATTTTGAATTGATCTTTGTGCATGGTGTCCGGGAATGTTCCAACTTCATTTTTTTGCATGTAGCTGTCCAATTTTCCCAGCACCATTTGTTGAAGAGGCTGTCTTTGTTCCATTTTATAGTTTCACCTCCTTTGTCAAAAATAAGGTACCCATAGGTGCGTGGGTTTATCTCTGGGTTCTTTATCTTGTTCCATTGGTCTATAGTTCTGTTTTTGTGCCAGTACCATACTGCCTTGAGGACTGTTGCTTTGTAGTAGAGTCTGAAGTTGGGGAGGCTGATTCCTCCAGCTCCATTCTTCTTCCTCAGGATTGCTTTAGCTATTCAAGGTCTTTTGTGTTTCCATATGAACTGTGTTATTCTCTGGTCTAGTTTATTGACATGGGGTCAGAATTTGTCAGGGTATAAGCCTAAGAGTGGGATTGCTGGGTCGTATGGTGCTTCTATTTTTAGTTTTTTAAGAAATCTCCAGTCTGTCTTTCATAGAGGCTGAATCAATTTACACTCCCACCAGCAATACAGGAGTGTTCCCTTTTCTCCGCAGCCTCTCCAGCATTTATTGTCTGTCGATTTGTGGATGATGGCCATTCTGACGGGTGTGAGGTGATATCTCATTGTAGTTTTGATTTGCATTTCTCTAATTATTAGTGAAGTTGAGCATCGTTTCATGTGTTTTGGGGCCATCTGTATGTCATCGTTGGAGAGGTGTCTGTTTAGGTCCTTTTCCCATTTTTTGATTGGGTTGTTTGTTTTTCCAGTGCTGAGTTGTCTGAGTTGCTTGTAGATTTTGGAGATTAATTCTTTGTCTGTTGTTTCATTTGCTATGATTTTCTCCCATCCTGTGGGCTGTCTGTTCAGCTTTTTTGTAATTTCTTTTGCTGTACAAAAGCTTTTAAGTTTCATGAGGTCCCACATGTTCATTTGTCTTTTTAGTTCCGCTATTCTAGTAGGTGGGTCAGAGAAGATCTTGCTTTGATTGATGTCCTTGAGGGTTTTGCCTATATTCTCCTCTAAGAGTTTGATGGTTTCTGGTCTTACATTTAGGTCTTTAATCCATTTTGAATTGATCTTTGTGCATGGTGTCCGGGAATGTTCCAACTTCATTTTTTTGCATGTAGCTGTCCAATTTTCCCAGCACCATTTGTTGAAGAGGCTGTCTTTGTTCCATTTTATAGTTTCACCTCCTTTGTCAAAAATAAGGTACCCATAGGTGCGTGGGTTTATCTCTGGGTTCTTTATCTTGTTCCATTGGTCTATAGTTCTGTTTTTGTGCCAGTACCATACTGCCTTGAGGACTGTTGCTTTGTAGTAGAGTCTGAAGTTGGGGAGGCTGATTCCTCCAGCTCCATTCTTCTTCCTCAGGATTGCTTTAGCTATTCAAGGTCTTTTGTGTTTCCATATGAACTGTGTTATTCTCTGGTCTAGTTCTGTGAAGAATGTCACTGGGAGTTTGATAGGGATCGCATTGAATCTATAGATGACATTTGGTAGTATGGTCATTTTCACAATATTGATTCTTCTGACCCAGGGACATGGAATATCTCTCCATCTGTTTAAGTCTTCTTTAGTGTCTCTCATGAGTGTCTTGTAATTTTCTGTGTACAGTTCTTTTGTTTCTTTGGGTAGGTTTATTCCTAGATATTTGATTCTTTTGGTTGCAATGGTGAAGGGGATTGCCTCTTTGATTTCGTTTTCTGATTCTTCATTGTTTGTGTATAGGAATGTCAGTGATTTCTGTATATTGATTTTGTATCCTGTGACTTTGCTGAATTCGCTAATTAACTCTTGTAGTTTTGTTATAGTATCTTTGGGATTTTCTATGTATAAAACGATGTCATCTGCAAATAGAGAGAGTTTGACTTCTTCTTTTCCAATCTGAATTCCTTTGATTTCTTTCTCTTCTCTTATTGCTGTTGCTGGAACTTCCAGGACTATGTTGAATAAGAGTGGTGAAAGTGGACACCCTTGTCTTGTTCCTGATCTTAGAGGGAATGCTTTCAGTTTTTCACCATTGAGGATAATGCTCGCTGTGGGCTTCTCATATATGGCTTTCACTATGTTGAGATAGGTTCCTTCTATGCCCATTTTCTGAAGAGTTTTTATCATAAATGGGTGTTATACTTTGTCGAAGGCTTTCTCTGCATCTATTGAGATGATCATGTGATTTTTGTCTCTCAATTTGTTGATATGGTGTATCACATTGATTGATTTGCGGATATTGAAGAATCCTTGCATGCCTGGGATGAACCCAACTTGATCATGATGTATGAGCTTTTTGATGTGTTGTTGAATTCTGTTTGCTAGGATTTTGTTGAGGATTTTGGCGCCTAGATTCATCAGTGAAATTGGCCTATAATTTTCTTTTTTTGTGTTGTCTTTGCCTGGCTTTGGTATCAGGCTGATGGCGGCCTCATAAAATGTGTTTGGAAGTGTTCCTTCCTGTGCAATTTTTTGGAAGAGTTTTAGAAGGACAGGCATTAGCTCTTCTTTAAGTGTTTGGTACAATTCACTTGTGAAACCATCTGGCCCTGGGTTTTTATTTTTGGGTAGATTTTTGATCACAACATCGATTTCTGAGCTTGTGATTGGCTTGTTCATAGTTTCTATTTCTTCCAGGTTGAGTCTTGGGAGATTAATCTTCTCTAGGAAACTGTCCATTTCTTCCAGTGTCCCGGCCCGCGGGATTCGTCAATGCAGACCTAAAGTGGGGGAGGGGGAATTGAGAGGACAAGAGACACGAGAAATGGAGACAAGACAGGAGTCTGATCAAGTCTTGTTTTATTGTAGAAAAGAAGCAATATTTATAGTGTACAGAAGACGGAAAGCCCAGCAATAGACCAATCATGTTAAAGGTCAACTATGCATGCGATTACATAATGGCAAGAGTCTATGAGGAGCATGCACTGATCACGAGCACGGAAACTTCACTCAGCCAATCATGGCAATGAGCACACGTCCCAGACCGCGCAAGACTGCGCCCCTCCTGCTCCCGCTAGGCGCCATCTTTGGGAGCTTGTGGCGATGTTCTCAAACTGAAGGTCATAAGGCGTGGTCAAGGCTCTCACAGTCCCAGCCAGGATGACGATACTCTCATGCCGGGAGCTCCGCCAAGTGCTATCTCAAATATTGCATTGTAGCATTCATGCTTGGGAGGCTTAGGATGTGGCCGGGCTGACCCGCAGTCCCGGACATTCCAGGTTGTCCAGTTTGTTGCCACAGAGTTGTTCATAATAGTCTCTTATAATCCTTTGGATTTCTGCATTATCTGTTGTAATCTCTCCTTTTTCAGTTTTGATTTTGGTGATCTGGTTCTTCTCTCTCTTTTTCTTGATGAGTCTGACCAGTGGTGTGTCGATTTTATTTACCTTTTTGAAGAACCAGCTTTTTGTTTTGTTTATCTTTACTATTATTTCTTTCATTTATTTTTCATTTATTTCTGCTCTGATTTTTATGATTTCTCTTCTGCTCACTTTGGGGTGTTTTTGTTCTTCTTTCTCCAGTTTTTTTAAGCGTAAGTTTAAGTCGTCTGTTTGAGATTTTCCTAGTTTCTTGAGGTGGGATTGAATTGCTATAAACTTCCCTCTTAGAACTGCTTTTGCAGTATCCCATAGGTTTTGCACTGTCGTGTGTTCATTGTCGTTTTCTTCTAGGAATTGTTTTATTTCTCCTTTGATTTGCTCAGTAATAAGTTGGTTTTTTAGGTATGTGTTGTTTAATCTCCATGCGTTTGTGCTTTTAGCGGTTTTTTTCCTGTAGTTGATCTC
Organism: Tragulus kanchil; assembly: GCA_022376925.1. NCBI lineage: Eukaryota > Metazoa > Chordata > Mammalia > Artiodactyla > Tragulidae > Tragulus > Tragulus kanchil. Next base: position 134,325,241 of record JAIOJX010000031.1, read on the forward strand.
TAGTCTCACTACATTGTGGTCCGAGAAGATGGTTGATATAATTTCAGTTTTTGTTACTGAATTTGAGAGGACAAAAAGGGCAAAATTGATCAAGTCTTGTTTTATTGTAGAAAAGAAGCAATATTTATAGTGTACAGAAGACGGAAAGCCCAGCAATAGACCAATCATGTTAAAGGTCAACTATGCATGCGATTACATAATGGCAAGAGTCTATGAGGAGCATGCACTGATCACGAGCACGGAAACTTCACTCAGCCAATCATGGCAATGAGCACACGTCCCAGACCGCGCAAGACTGCGCCCCTCCTGCTCCCGCTAGGCGCCATCTTTGGGAGCTTGTGGCGATGTTCTCAAACTGAAGGTCATAAGGCGTGGTCAAGGCTCTCACAGTCCCAGCCAGGATGACGATACTCTCATGCCGGGAGCTCCGCCAAGTGCTATCTCAAATATTGCATTGTAGCATTCATGCTTGGGAGGCTTAGGATGTGGCCGGGCTGACCCGCGGTCCCGGACATTCCAGGTTGTCCAGTTTGTTGCCACAGAGTTGTTCATAATAGTCTCTTATAATCCTTTGGATTTCTGCATTATCTGTTGTAATCTCTCCTTTTTCATTTTTGATTTTGGTGATCTGGTTCTTCTCTCTCTTTTTCTTGATGAGTCTGACCAGTGGTGTGTCGATTTTATTTACCTTTTTGAAGAATCAGCTTTTTGTTTTGTTTATCTTTACTATTATTTCTTTCATTTATTTTTCATTTATTTCTGCTCTGATTTTTATGATTTCTCTTCTGCTCACTTTGGGGTGTTTTTGTTCTTCTTTCTCCAGTTTTTTTAAGCGTAAGTTTAAGTCGTCTGTTTGAGATTTTCCTAGTTTCTTGAGGTGGGATTGAATTGCTATAAACTTCCCTCTTAGAACTGCTTTTGCAGTATCCCATAGGTTTTGCACTGTCGTGTGTTCATTGTCGTTTTCTTCTAGGAATTGTTTTATTTCTCCTTTGATTTGCTCAGTAATAAGTTGGTTTTTTAGGTATGTGTTGTTTAATCTCCATGTGTTTGTGTTTTTAGCGGTTTTTTTCCTGTAGTTGATCTCTAGTCTCACTGCATTGTGGTCCAAGACGATGGTTGATATAATTTCGGTTTTCTTGAATTGACTGAGGTTTGATTTGTGGCCCAAGATATGGTCTATCCTGAAGAATGTTCCGTGAACACTTGAGAAGAAAGTGTATTCTTCTGCTTTAGGATGGAAAGTCCTAAAGATATCAATGAGGTCCATTTCTTCTAGTGTGGCATTTAAGGCTTGTGTTTCTTTAATTTTCTGTTTGGATGATCTGTTCATTGGTGTGAGAGGAGTGTGAAAGTCTCCTACTATGATTGTGTTAGTGTCAATGTCTCCTTCTATGTCTGAAAGTGTTTGTCTTATGTATTGGGGTGCTCCTGTGTTGGGTGCATAGATATTTATGATTGTTATGTCTTCTTCTTGGATTGATCCCTTGATCATGATGTAGTGTCCTGCCTTGTCTCTTCTAATCTTCTTTATTTTGAGGTCTGTTTTGTCTGATATAAGGATTGCTACTCCAGCTTTCTTTTGATTTCCATTTGCGTGGAATATCTTTTTCCAGCCTCTCACTTTCAGTCTATGAGTGTCTCTAGGTCTGAAGTGAGTTTCCTGGAGGCAGCATATGTATGGGTCGTGTTTTTTTTTTTTTAAAGATTTATTTATTTATTTATTTTGGTGGGGGTAGGGTGGGGAGGGAGGGGAGCAGGCGAGCCACTTCTATTGGTCTTTCATTTGTCCATTTTCATCCATCTTTGTTCTTTGGCCCGTGTGGGCCTCCCATCATAGTGGCCTCTGTTGTCACAGAGCACCAGCTCTGGGCGCATGCGCTCCAGAGCTCCGGCTCGGCAATTGAACACATCAGTCCAGCCGCTCCGTGGCACGTGGGATCTTCCCAGGCCAGGGATCGAACTGGTGCCCCTTGCACTGCAAGGCGGTGTCCTTACCCACTGGACCACCAGGGAAGCCCTGGGTCGTGTTTTTGAATCCATTCAGCCACTCTGTGTCTTTTGGTTGGGGCATTTAGTCCATTTACATTCAAAGTCATTATTGATACAAATGATCCTATTGTCATCTTCTTAGATGTTATGATGGGTTTGTTTCATGGATATTCTCCTTTTATACTTGTTGTCTATATAAGTCCCTTTAACACTTGTTGTAAGGCTGGTTTGCTGTGACTAAATTCCTTTAATTTTTGCTTATCTGTAAAGCTTTTGATTTCTCCATCCATTTTGAATAAGATCCTTGCAGGGTAGAGGATTCTTGGTTGCAGATTATTCTCTTTTAGCCGTTTAAATGTGTCCTGCCATTCTCTTCTGGCCTGCAGAGTTTCTGTTGAAAAATCAGCTGTTAAACATATGGGCTTTCCCTTGTATGTCACTAGTTGCTTTTCCCTTGCTGCTTTGAGAATTCTATCCTTGTGTTTAATTTGTGTTAGCTTCATTAATATGTGTCTTGGTGTGTTTCTTCTCGGGTTGATTCTGTATCGTACTCTTTGTGCTTCTTGGACTTGATTGACTATTTCTTTTCCCATGGTGGGGAAATTTTCAACTATAATCTCTTCAGAAATTTTCTCATAGCCTTTCTTTTGATTTCCATTTGCGTGGAATATCTTTTTCCAGCCTCTCACTTTCAGTCTATGAGTGTCTCTAGGTCTGAAGTGAGTTTCCTGGAGGCAGCATATGTATGGGTCGTGTTTTTTTTTTTAAAAGATTTATTTATTTATTTATTTTGGTGGGGGTAGGGTGGGGAGGGAGGGGAGCAGGCGAGCCACTTCTATTGGTCTTTCATTTGTCCATTTTCATCCATCTTTGTTCTTTGGCCCGTGTGGGCCTCCCATCATAGTGGCCTCTGTTGTCACAGAGCACCAGCTCTGGGCGCATGCGCTCCAGAGCTCCGGCTCGGCAATTGAACACATCAGTCTAGCCGCTCCATGGCACGTGGGATCTTCCCAGGCCAGGGATCGAACTGGTGCCCCTTGCACTGCAAGGCGGTGTCCTTACCCACTGGACCACCAGGGAAGCCCTGGGTCGTGTTTTTGAATCCATTCGGCCACTCTGTGTCTTTTGGTTGGGACATTTAGTCCATTTACATTCAAAGTCATTATTGATACAAATGATCCTATTGTCATCTTCTTAGATGTTATGATGGGTTTGTTTCATGGATATTCTCCTTTTATACTTGTTGTCTATATAAGTCCCTTTAACACTTGTTGTAAGGCTGGTTTGCTGTGACTAAATTCCTTTAATTTTTGCTTATCTGTAAAGCTTTTGATTTCTCCATCCATTTTGAATGAGATCCTTGCAGGGTAGAGGATTCTTGGTTGCAGATTATTCTCTTTTAGCCGTTTAAATGTGTCCTGCCATTCTCTTCTGGCCTGCAGAGTTTCTGTTGAAAAATCAGCTGTTAAACATATGGGCTTTCCCTTGTATGTCACTAGTTGCTTTTCCCTTGCTGCTTTGAGAATTCTATCCTTGTGTTTAATTTGTGTTAGCTTCATTAATATGTGTCTTGGTGTGTTTCTTCTCGGGTTGATTCTGTATCGTACTCTTTGTGCTTCTTGGACTTGATTGACTATTTCTTTTCCCATGGTGGGGAAATTTTCAACTATAATCTCTTCAGAAATTTTCTCATAGCCTTTCTTTTTTTCTTCTTCTTCTGGAACTCCTATAATTCGAATATTGGTGCGTTTGATATTATCCCAGAGGTCTCTGAGGCTATCCTCTGCTCTTTTCATTCTTTGAGCTAGATTCTGTTTTTCAGCAGTTACTTCCACCATTCTATCTTCCAGCTCACTTATCCGGTCTTCTGTCTCAGATACTCTGCTCTTGATTCCTTCTACAGTGTTTTTAAGTTCAGCAATTGAGTTGTTTGTCTCTGTTACTTTTTTGGTAAGTTCTTGTATTTCTTTATTCAGTGTGTTAGTTGTGTCTTGCAATTTCTCTACCATTCTGTTTTCAGTGTCTTTGATCATCTTTACTATCATTCTTCTGAAATCACTTTCAGAAAGTTTGTCCAAATTCTCTTCATTGATTTGATCTTGTGTGTTTGTAGATTGTTCCTTCACTTGTGTGGTATTTCTCTGCCGTTTCATTGTTATTATTAATTTTTTAACTGACTCTGTTTGGGATTTCCTTTTCCCAGACTTTGAGTTACATCTGTTGGTGTTTGTTGTTTGGATGGGGCTTCTTATTCTGGGTGATGCTGGTGGTTGGGTGATGTCAAGACTTGTATACAAGTAATTACCTTTGTTGGCGTTCTCACTTGTATAGTGCTCTCTAGTGTTAGGCGTTCTCTAGTATTGTAGAGTTTTGGAGTCAGTGCTCCCTCCCTAAAGCCCCAGGGCTTGTTGCCGTCTTGATGCAGCTTCTCCTTTGTTCTTCGATGTGGGGTATCCTCTCTGTGATCAGATCCAACCTCCTCCTGTCGATGGTTTCCCAGGAATTCGTTGCAATTCAGGCGATTTTGCAGGAGAGATGAGTGCACGTCCTTCTACGCTGTCATCTTAGCTCCACCCCTGACACTCCTTTTAAAGTTTGTTCCTACCTCTAGACAGAAACAAGTGAGTGAAATTGTAGACAAACTACCAAAGTTCTAGGAAGAATGGGGACAGGTTTTTGTTTTTGTTTTTGTTCTCTGATGTATAGCTTCCCATCCACTGGGAGCTACAGATATGACCATAGAAATTTCAAACTCAGGTCATGTTTTCACTGCCTAAAGTAAAACCTCCCTAATATCAAAGAATGCGAATCAAAGTTTCTCTTTTCCTGATATGAACTCGTGCTCTATATCTGTTTTTTTTCCACAATCACAAGTTTTTTTGTTTTGCTTTTTTGTCGTGCTCAATATCATAAGTGTATTTGTCCCAATTCTAAAATGCAAACATACTGTAATATATTCAATACTTCAGATTTTCAAAAGAAATTGGCATAGGACCTTAGAACATTTTCCACCATATTTTGTTTTTTAATTTTGGCCTCTTTTGTTGGTTTTTTATTTATTTATTTTCATCCATCTTAATTCTTTGACCTGCGTGAGCATCCCATTGCAGTGGCCTCTCTCAGTGCAGAGCACTCGCTCTGGGCATGTGCGCTCCAGAGCACTGGCTCATAAGTGGACACACCAGTCCAACTGCTGTGCAGCATGTGGGATCTTCCCAGGCCAGGATTCGAATTGGCGCCCCTTGCATGGCAAGGCAGACTCTTCACCCACTGGACCACCAGAGAAACCCTTAAGAACAGTTTTTATCTCATAGCGATAATGAGCCGAAGGTTTAGAGATTTCCTATGGACACCTTCCCCTACATGTTAGGCACACGGACTTTAAACATAGTATTTATATGTGTGTCTATATGTATGTCTCTATACATATACATTTGTCTATATATAAATTTATTTTTAGTTGGAAAATTGATTTATAATGTTGTGTTGGTTTCTGCCATACAGCAAAATGAATCAGCCAGACGTAAACACCTATGCCCTCCTTTCTGAACTTCCCTTTCACCTCCCACCCCATCTCACCCTTCTAAGTTGTCTCAGAGCACCAGGCGGAGCTCCCTGGGCTAATCAGAAACTTCCCATTAGCTATCTATTCTACACATGGTGAAGTATATACTTCAATACTACTCACCCAACGCATCACATCCTCTCCTTCCCTGCTGTGTTCATGAGTCTGTTCTCTTTGTCTGAGTTTCTATTCAGTCAATTGAGTCTATCAGTTGTGTCTGACTCTTTGTGAGCCCATGGAGTACAGCACACCAGACATCCCTGTCCTTCACCATCTCCCAGAGCTTGCTCAAATTCATGTCCATTGACTCAGTGATGCCATCCAGCCATCTCTCCCTCTGTTGTCCCCTTCTCCTCTGTCTTCTGTTTTTCCCAGCATTAGGGTCTTTTCCAATGAGTCATTTCTTCACATCATGTAGCCACAATATTGAAGCTTCAGTTTCAGCATCAATCCATCCAATGAATATTCAGAATTGATTTTCTTTAGAATTGACTGGTTTGACCTCCTTGCTGTCCAAGGGACTCTCAAGAGTCTTCTCCAACACTATAGTTTGAAAACATCAGTTCTTTGGTGCTCAGTCTTCTTAATGTTACAACTCTCACATCCATACATAACTACTGGGAAAACCATAGCTTTGATTATATGGACACATGTTGGCAAAGTGATATGTGTGCTTTTGAATATGCTGTCTAGGTATGTCATAGCTCCTCTTCCAAGGAGCAAGCATCTTTTAATTTCATGGCTGCAGTCATCATCCACAGTGATTTTAGAGTCCAAGAAAATAAAGTCTGTCACTGTTTCCATTGTTGCCCCACCTTTTTTCCATGAAGTGATATGACCCGATGCCACGATCTTCATTTTTTGAATTTAGAGTTTTGATTTTTTCTTCAAGAGGCTCTTTAGCAGAAACCCTTAAGAACAGTTTTTATCTCATAGCGATAATGAGCCGAAGGTTTAGAGATTTCCTATGGACACCTTCCCCTACATGTTAGGCACACGGACTTTAAACATAGTATTTATATGTGTGTCTATATGTATGTCTCTATACATATACATTTGTCTATATATAAATTTATTTTTAGTTGGAAAATTGATTTATAATGTTGTGTTGGTTTCTGCCATACAGCAAAATGAATCAGCCAGACGTAAACACCTATGCCCTCCTTTCTGAACTTCCCTTTCACCTCCCACCCCATCTCACCCTTCTAAGTTGTCTCAGAGCACCAGGCGGAGCTCCCTGGGCTAATCAGAAACTTCCCATTAGCTATCTATTCTACACATGGTGAAGTATATACTTCAATACTACTCACCCAACGCATCACATCCTCTCCTTCCCTGCTGTGTTCATGAGTTTGTTCTCTTTGTCTGAGTTTCTATTCAGTCAATTGAGTCTATCAGTTGTGTCTGACTCTTTGTGAGCCCATGGAGTACAGCACACCAGACATCCCTGTCCTTCACCATCTCCCAGAGCTTGCTCAAATTCATGTCCATTGACTCAGTGATGCCATCCAGCCATCTCTCCCTCTGTTGTCCCCTTCTCCTCTGTCTTCTGTTTTTCCCAGCATTAGGGTCTTTTCCAATGAGTCATTTCTTCACATCATGTAGCCACAGTATTGAAGCTTCAGTTTCAGCATCAATCCATCCAATGAATATTCAGAATTGATTTTCTTTAGAATTGACTGGTTTGACCTCCTTGCTGTCCAAGGGACTCTCAAGAGTCTTCTCCAACACTATAGTTTGAAAACATCAGTTCTTTGGTGCTCAGTCTTCTTAATGTTACAACTCTCACATCCATACATAACTACTGGGAAAGCCATAGCTTTGATTATATGGACACATGTTGGCAAAGTGATATGTGTGCTTTTGAATATGCTGTCTAGGTATGTCATAGCTCCTCTTCCAAGGAGCAAGCATCTTTTAATTTCATGGCTGCAGTCATCATCCACAGTGATTTTAGAGTCCAAGAAAATAAAGTCTGTCACTGTTTCCATTGTTGCCCCACCTTTTTTCCATGAAGTGATATGACCCGATGCCACGATCTTCATTTTTTGAATTTAGAGTTTTAAGCCAGTTTTTTCACTCTGCTCTTTCATCTTCAAGAGGCTCTTTAGTTCCTTCTCACTTTCTGCCATAAGGGTAGTACCATCTGTATACCTGAGATTATTGATATTTCTTACAGCAATCTTGATTCCAGCTTGTGCTTCATCCAGACCAGCATTTTGCATGATGTACTTTGAATATAAGTTAAATAAGCAGGACGACGATATAGAACGTGACATACTCCTTTCCCAATTTGGAACCAGTACGTTGTTCCACGTCCAGTTCTAACTGTTGCTTCTTGACCTGCATACAGGTTCCACAGGAGGCAGGAACGGGGGTCTTGTATTCCCATCTCTTTAAGAATTTTCCAAAGTTTGCTGTGATCTACACATTCAAAGGCTTTAGCATAATCAATGAAGCAGAAGTAGGTTCTTTTCTGGAATTCTCTAACTTTTTCTATGATCCAGTGAATGTTGGTAATTTGGCCTCTGGTTCCTCTGCCTTTTCTAAATCCAGCTTGTACATACTGTTAAAGCCTAGCTTGAAGGAGTGTCTATTTCTGCCCTGCAAATAGATTTATTATTATCATTTTTTCTAGATTCCATATATATACATTAATATATGATATTTGTTTTTCTCTTTCTGACTTACTTCATATAATAGGAAGTATATTTTGTTAAAGTTATACTGTCATATGTGTATCTTTCTAAAATCCTAGGGAATGGCAAAGATCAAATTATAGCTTGTTTTTTTCAGTTCTACACATTTGGAATAAATTGAGAGTATGAATAAATGGACAACACTTAGTAGAACTTTCCCTTCTATCAGAGGAGGTAGGCGGGGCTTTGCCACTGTGTGATTAGGTTAGGGCGATTGATCAGGTTATCTGGAGGGCGTGGCCATGGAAATTCCTGAGACAGTATAAAGCCCAGCAGAAGAAGGAGTTCTGGTCAGTGGTCTCTTCTCATCCAGGTAGCCACTCTCTCCAGTGGTTTCACCAAGGGTCCACACATCTGAGCGACTCTGGACACACAGCAAAAAACACAGTTTAGTTTTCACTTCTTGGAGCTTCAGTTTGTCCTCAGCCAACTAGGAGAGTGGGAAAAAGCTGTAGAGGTCCATTTGAGGCACTGAGGTAAGAATTAATTAATTATTTGATAGAATTTCTAGCCCAGTGCTGGTTCACAAAAATACTTCCAAAGTGTTAATTTTTAGATGAAGGTCCAATTTTCCATGCAATTGTGTGCTAGCATCTGAGCACAATGTTTGAGATATGTCTCTATATTGTGCGACCTTATTATTTATCCATTTTATATGTAATGGTTTGCAGCTGCTAACCCCGATCTCCCACTCCATCCCTCCCTTACCCCTCCCTACCCTTGGCAACCGCAATCTGTTCTCTGTGTCTGTGCATCTATTTCATAGATAAGTTCACTTGTGTCATGTTTTTTGTCATGTTTTGATCTAAGTGATATTATATGAGATTTGTCTTTCTCTTTCTGACTTACTTCACTTAGTATGATTTCTAGGTCCATCCACTGTTGCTGAAAGTGGCATTATTTCATTCCTTCTTATGCCTGAGTAATAATCCATTGTATATATGTATCACATCTTCCTTATCCATTCTTCTGTTGATGGGCATTTTGGTTGTTTCCGTGTCTTGGCTATTGTAAATAATATAGACTAATTTTTCAATAATTGGCACTGTGTTCCTAGTAGAGGAATATGTACATGTACTTTGAATAAAGGGGAGATGGTGAGATAGTGGGTGGAGAAGAAGGGATAGAATTGCATCCATGTGGGGAGTTCCATAGGTATCCAAAATTTAATCGTTTCCTTTTTTTCCCTCCACAGAGAAAGAGGATTCCTAGAATAGGACCAGCAGCAATGGATCCCAGCAAACTTTCAATGGAACAGGGCAAAGCATTCTTAAAGGAAGTAGGAATCCCACAAAGAGATGTAAGTACACGAGGCATTAGGTTGGGCGAGTGAGGTGTAGAATAATGAAGTGGACTCCCGCTCTGGTGTCAGTGCTAAGACAAGCTTTCCTGTGCCCAGGGGTGAAATTCAGTGATGAAAAGTATGGGGGTACATAGGAAAGAGTGCTTGGAGATTGAGTTCAACCACATGGCCAGTAAGTCAATCAATGAAACTCCAGTGGAAATTCTGGATACTGATGTTTGTGTGAGATTCTCAGTTGGTGGACACAATGATGTGCTAGGAGTGTGTGGTGTGTCCTGATTCTGTGTGTCAGGAACATAGAACCTGTGTCTGGAAACCTCCCAGATTTCACCCTGCTTGTATCCTTTATAATAATAATAATAAAATGTATAAATTTTATTAAAAATGTAATTAAAAATTCAGCAAAAAAAAAAAAAAACAGGGGTGCATGGATGCTGGCCAATTCAAATGGACACTCAATGATCATATGGACATAGAATATCTATCGCTGTGGTTCTTCAGTTGCCCACACTTGGGGATCCCCAGTATTTTTTTTTTTAATTTTTGGTCACTTTTATTGGTCTTTCACTTATTTATTTTCATCCATCTCTGTTCTTTGACCTGTATGAGCCTCCCATCGCAGTGGCCTCTCCTGCAGCAGAGCACCAGCTCTGGGTGCATGTGCTCCAGAGCGCTGGCTCATAATTGAACACACCATCCCAGCCACTCCGCTGCATGTGGGATCCTCCCATGCCAGGGATTGAACCTGCACCCCTTGCAGTGCAAGGCGGACTCTTTACCCACTGGACCACCAGAGAAGCTCCCCCAGTATTTTTTAACACCCCACCTTCACCCCTTACTGCCTTCCCTGTGAAGTTAATGAGCAAGCTCAATATGGGATTGGAGGAAAGAACCTTCAGACTCTGAGTAGCATTGCATTAAAGACCTCAGGAAACCTGGAGTCTCTTTCATCTGTAATCCCAAATCTTCTTCCGGGATGCAGAACTCACGTTGAATCTTGATTTTCCTTTGTCTCCATCAGATCGACTTGATGACAGAGAAATGGATAGTTGATGCCTCCGTGGAGGTTCTGCTACGGTTTCCTCTGTTACCGGGAGAGGACCCGACTGCCCGCTGCATCCCAGATAAGAAGCGTCAGCCTCCAGTGGATCAGTCTGACAGGGCTCCACAAAGACTGGAAGGCCAAGAGGAGAGGTAGGTCAAATGTCAGGTGGGTAGAGCCTGGAGGGATTCCCAAGGGCACAGATGTAGCTGTAGATTTCTTTCTGAGTCAACTTAATTTTTCTTTTTCTTTTTTTTTTTTTTTTTATTGGAGTATAGTTTCTTTTCAATGTTGAGTCAGTTTCTGTTGTACAGTGAAGTGGATTACACACACATAAACATATATTCCCTCTTCCTTGGGTTTCCTTCCTATCTGTGACTTGTGAAAGTCACTCAAGTCATGTCCAACTCTTTGCATGGATGACCCACGGAATTCTCCAGGCAAGAATACTGAATTGGGTCATCATTCCCTTCTCCAAGGAATCTTCCCAACCAGGGATCAAACTCAGGTCTCCCTCTTTGCAAGCAGATTCTTTACCCTCTGAGCCACCACGGAAGCCCTCCTTCCCATTTGAGTCACCACAGAGCTTTGAGTAGAGTTCCCTGTGCTCTGCAGTAGATTCTCATTAGCTACCTATTTTATACATACTATCAATAGTGCATATGTGTCAATTCCATTCTCCCAATCCATCCCTCCAGTAGACTTTTAATGAATTATTTATTTATGTATTGGCTGTACTGGGTTTTCCTTGCCGCTCAGGCTTTTCTGTAGTTGTGGCAAAGGGGTGGGAGGCTATTCTTTCTAGCTGCAATGTGTGGGCTTCTCTTATTGCAGAGCACAGGCTCAGTCATTGGGGCTCTCATGCTCTAGGCTCAAGAGTTGAGGCACACAGGCTTAGTTGCTTCACAGCATGTGGGATCTTCCCAAATCAGGGATTGAATCCATGCCTCCTACTTTGGCGGGTGGACTCCTTTGCCACCGAGCCACCAGGAAAGGGCCCCAATAGACTTTTTTTTTGAAAACTTTTATTTATTTATTTTTGGCTGTGCTGGGTCTTCGTTGATGTGTGGTTTAGCTGCTCTGCAGTATGTGGGATCTTCCCAGACCAGGGCTCGAACCTGTGTCTCCTGCATTGGCAGACGGATTCTTATCCACTGAGCCACAAGGGAAGCCCCCTGAATAGACTTTTGACTTGTGTGTCCCTCAGCATAACACAGCCTCAGCCTGGTGTAGGTTTGCACATGTATGTGAGCTTTTGCAAGCACCCTCAGATCGCTTGTTCCTCTGCAGCTTTCTGCAAGATGTGGGAGACCTGGGTTTGATCCCAAGGTTGGGAAGACCCCCTGGAGAAGGAAAAGGCTACTCACTCCAGTATTTTTGCCTGCAGAATTTCATGACTCGCCCACGGAGTCACAAAGAGCTGGGCACCAATGAACGACTTGACTTTCTTTCTTTTCTGTTGAACATTGGCTTATGGTTATGGGGTCATGTCTGAAATTTCACAAGTGTTCATTAATTTACATGTCAAATCTTTGCAAAGCTTTGTCAGAAGAACTGGTAGGTTTTCTCAGTAAGAAGCTGTTGTGTGAAAAATTGTGAGCTTTCTAAAAATATGTGGGGGGAAAGTCCAGAGTTTTTGGTTATCTCTATTTGGCTTTAATAAATATTGGTAGATGCTTAAGTGTTGGAGGAATCCTGACTAAAACCCAAAGCATAGACCCAAGTTCACACTTGGAGAAACATTTTAAGTAGCCCTGATCACAGCCAAGTTATCAAAACCCCAGAGTTTGAATTATTTATTTATGTATTGGCTGTACTGGGTTTTCCTTGCCGCTCAGGCTTTTCTGTAGTTGTGGCAAAGGGGTGGGAGGCTATTCTTTCTAGCTGCAATGTGTGGGCTTCTCTTATTGCAGAGCACAGGCTCAGTCATTGGGGCTCTCATGCTCTAGGCTCAAGAGTTGAGGCACACAGGCTTAGTTGCTTCACAGCATGTGGGATCTTCCCAAATCAGGGATTGAATCCATGCCTCCTACTTTGGCGGGTGGACTCCTTTGCCACCGAGCCACCAGGAAAGGGCCCCAATAGACTTTTTTTTTGAAAACTTTTATTTATTTATTTTTGGCTGTGCTGGGTCTTCGTTGATGTGTGGTTTAGCTGCTCTGCAGTATGTGGGATCTTCCCAGACCAGGGCTCAAACCTGTGTCTCCTGCATTGGCAGACGGATTCTTATCCACTGAGCCACAAGGGAAGCCCCCTGAATAGACTTTTGACTTGTGTGTCCCTTAGCATAACACAGCCTCAGCCTGGTGTAGGTTTGCACATGTATGTGAGCTTTTGCAAGCACCCTCAGATCGCTTGTTCCTCTGCAGCTTTCTGCAAGATGTGGGAGACCTGGGTTTGATCCCAAGGTTGGGAAGACCCCCTGGAGAAGGAAAAGGGTACTCACTCCAGTATTTTTGCCTGCAGAATTTCATGACTCGCCCACGGAGTCACAAAGAGCTGGGCACCAATGAACGACTTGACTTTCTTTCTTTTCTGTTGAACATTGGCTTATGGTTATGGGGTCATGTCTGAAATTTCACAAGTGTTCATTAATTTACATGTCAAATCTTTGCAAAGCTTTGTCAGAAGAACTGGTAGGTTTTCTCAGTAAGAAGCTGTTGTGTGAAAAATTGTGAGCTTTCTAAAAATATGTGGGGGGAAAGTCCAGAGTTTTTGGTTATCTCTATTTGGCTTTAATAAATATTGGTAGATGCTTAAGTGTTGGAGGGAATCCCTGACTAAAAACCCAAAGCATAGACCCAAGTTCACACTTGGAGAAACATTTTAAGTAGCCCTGATCACAGCCAAGTTATCAAAACCAGACATTAAAGGCTGCAAAGCTAATTTCACCATTTGTTCATCCAGAGGGCTTATCTCAAGCAGTGTCCCACTCTGGAACTAAGTAATGATGGAAAAAGATGACATATTTCACAGATGGGGCGTCAGTTCATGAATAGGCCAACTCAGAGAGGGTGTGACTTAGTGATCAGTGAGTCCCCTCATCCATTCAGAAGTTAGGGGTATGATGAACTTCTGTCTCTATGTTTTGGTCACTCAGTCGTGTCCAACTCTTTGCGACCCTATGAATGGTAGCACACTAGGCTTCCCTGTCCTTCACTATCTACCAGGGCTTGCTGAAACTCATGTCTATTGAGTCCCTGGTGCCATTCAACCATCTCGTCCTCTGTCACCCTTTTCTCCTCCTGCCCTCAATCTTTTTTTGCATCAGGGTCTCTTCACATCAGGGTCTTTGTGTTTACATATACTTCTTTTTTCCTGTGACTAGAAAATCCAACAGTCAACTGCCAAGGAAGAAGTCCCGGGAGGTGAGGCAGATAAAAAGTCACCACCTTCACCAACTGGCCCAGAGACCCACCATGACCCAGGATGTGAAGACACTACCAAGAGGACCCATGAAGCAGAGGACTCCTTTCTCAAATGAGAAGAATGCCACGGTAGGTGGAAACTTGGATGTTTCAAGAATCTGGGTGTCTGTAAGCATACCAGAGAGTGGTTTTGACAGTGCAAATGCTCGCAAGATCTTAGCTCCCCAAGCAAAGATTGAACCCCTGCACAGGGCAATGAACGTGTCAAGTCCTAACCACTGGACCACCAGAGAACTATGTTCCTTCAAGGCTGGCCTGGTCTCTAGTGTCCTCACTGGGGTGGCTGGTCCATCAGCTCCTCCAAGGAGCAGCATTATTCCCTGTTCAGCATCACACCAAGCTAAGTGTTTGTCCAGTGCACAAATCTGGTTCATTTTTATCACCTTTAGACACTCAATTCTTTTGTCCTTGATCTCTCTCTAAAATGCTTTGTGGATAGCACTATAGTATCTCAAATTACCTGGCAGCTCGGGTCCATGTCTTCTATCCCAACTGATACCCAACTTCAAAAATCTGTCCTTATGCAGTTGACTTTGAAACAATGCAAGGAAGAGGAGCAGCAAACCCTAGTCAGTGAAAAATCCAAATATAACTTCATAACCAGCCCTGTGGTCCATTATATTTGCTATTGGTTCCCCATCTGAGAATTCAGCCAGCTTTGGATGTGGTAGTCCTATAGTATGTATTTATGAAAAATACCTGAGTGTGACTGGATCTGCCCAGCCTCAGCCCATGTCATGGAAGACTCAATTGTATTAATCTTTGAAATTTGCCTGTGGGGACTTCCCTGGTGGTCCATTGGTTAAGACTCTGCTCTTCCAATGTGAGGGGGCGGGGGGCTGGTGTTCCATCCCTAGTCAGGGAACTAAGATACCACATGCTACATTGTGTAGCTTTAGAAAACTGGGGGAAAAAACTATAAAATAAACTAATTTTTGAAAAAAGAAAGAAAATTGCCTGTGATTTCTGCTGACACAACCCTCCTCTTCCATCCCAGGTGAAGTGCAGGAACTGTGGTGCCTTTGGGCCCAAACTTGGGGTGGGGCAGAAAGTCACCACCTTCACCAACTGGCCCAGAGACCCACCATGACCCAGGATGTGAAGACACTACCAAGGGGACCCATGAAGCAGAGGACTCCTTTC
This sequence comes from Tragulus kanchil, assembly GCA_022376925.1. Lineage (NCBI taxonomy): Eukaryota > Metazoa > Chordata > Mammalia > Artiodactyla > Tragulidae > Tragulus > Tragulus kanchil. The sequence continues at coordinate 134,340,413 of JAIOJX010000031.1, forward strand.
TCAAATGAGAAGAATGCCACGGTAGGTGGAAACTTGGATGTTTCAAGAATCTGGGTGTCTGTAAGCATACCAGAGAGTGGTTTTGACAGTGCAAATGCTCGCAAGATCTTAGCTCCCCAAGCAAAGATTGAACCCCTGCACAGGGCAATGAACGTGTCAAGTCCTAACCACTGGACCACCAGAGAACTATGTTCCTTCAAGGCTGGCCTGGTCTCTAGTGTCCTCACTGGGGTGGCTGGTCCATCAGCTCCTCCAAGGAGCAGCATTATTCCCTGTTCAGCATCACACCAAGCTAAGTGTTTGTCCAGTGCACAAATCTGGTTCATTTTTATCACCTTTAGACACTCAATTCTTTTGTCCTTGATCTCTCTCTAAAATGCTTTGTGGATAGCACTATAGTATCTCAAATTACCTGGCAGCTCGGGTCCATGTCTTCTATCCCAACTGATACCCAACTTCAAAAATCTGTCCTTATGCAGTTGACTTTGAAACAATGCAAGGAAGAGGAGCAGCAAACCCTAGTCAGTGAAAAATCCAAATATAACTTCATAACCAGCCCTGTGGTCCATTATATTTGCTATTGGTTCCCCATCTGAGAATTCAGCCAGCTTTGGATGTGGTAGTCCTATAGTATGTATTTATGAAAAATACCTGAGTGTGACTGGATCTGCCCAGCCTCAGCCCATGTCATGGAAGACTCAATTGTATTAATCTTTGAAATTTGCCTGTGGGGACTTCCCTGGTGGTCCATTGGTTAAGACTCTGCTCTTCCAATGTGAGGGGGCGGGGGGCTGGTGTTCCATCCCTAGTCAGGGAACTAAGATACCACATGCTACATTGTGTAGCTTTAGAAAACTGGGGGAAAAAACTATAAAATAAACTAATTTTTGAAAAAAGAAAGAAAATTGCCTGTGATTTCTGCTGACACAACCCTCCTCTTCCATCCCAGGTGAAGTGCAGGAACTGTGGTGCCTTTGGGCACCTGGCCAAAAGCAAGTGGTGCCCCATGAAGTCTTGGGGTGGGGCTGTTGCTCCTCAGCCTCTGGGCTCCAGGAAAAAGGAGAATCTTGAACCCAGGAAGCTCCAGAATCTCCAAACTCCTGAATACTTTAACAAGGCTGTCAGAGAGCTGGAACCAGAACTGAGGTGAGGCGTCTTGGAATCAAATGACTTGGGTGGGTGGCACACTCCAGAGCTCATTCTAATCTCGAGAATCAGAATGGGGCAAGGGCCAGCAGCTCTCTTAAAAGAATTTACACGGCAGGCAGAAAACCACCTGAGAGTGTTCTAGGATGAGCACCTTCCATGAGGTGCTTCCTGGAAGTGGGAGCTGCCTCTGAAAACATGGAGGAATTGGTCTTTGCAAAGGTCCCAGAAACTTGGTTGCCTCTCTCACCCCCAAACAAGGGCCAGGACTGGGCTCCAGGGCATTCTTGGTTCCTGGTCACTGGTGAGAACAGAAAGATGAGGGCATCCTGACACTTACCATGAACTGTTCTGCAGGCAAGAGGAGCAGCAGGGAAATGCCCTCCCCCAGATCCACCTCATGAGGTGCCAAGAGAAGAGAAAGAGACCCTGGAAGGAGCCAGAGGAGTCCTACACCTTCGCGAGGGTGAGTCTCGCCCTGCCCTCCCAGCCCTGCTTCTCCCCTCGATCCCCTTGTGCTTCTGTGGGTTCTATGCGCCTCATATGTGCAGATCCTGCTGAACCCAGGCTGGCCACTGGGAGTCCTGTTCATTGTTTTTGTTTTCTGTATTTTTCATGTTCCTTTTTTTTACACCATGCTTTGGGAAATTCACAATTCTGGTCCCATTTTACTTTTTATTTGAATGTTTTTCCCTCTTTTATGCAAGCAAGCCCACATATGCTTGTGGAAGATTTTCAGCATTGTTGTTCAGCTGCTAAGTTGTGTCTGACTGATTTTAGCCTCCAAAGTGTTTTATCTGATGCCTTCTCTGACTTCAGGTCAAGATAGGCGTCTTTGAACTTGCAGTTACTCCCAATTGTCCTCCAAAAGATAGTTGCTCTTGACATTCTCCACATCGCATAGGAAAAGTTTCTACCCTTGATCTTAACAACAGACAATATGAGCAGTTTTCATGGCCATACCTGATAGGCAAAAACCTCAGATTGGTATTGTAATTGTTCCCCTTGACCACCTAGGATGTGTAATGACCATTTGTGTGTCTTTTTCTGTAAAATTTAATTTTGCATGCGTCATTTGTGTCTATTTGGGCTATTCCTGTTTTTCCTGATGCAGAAAAAAATCCTCCAACGTATATTTATTTTCTGTTTATTGTAGTATATGATATATATATATACACATATATATATATACATATATATATATATATAACATATATGTAATTATATTAGTCTGCCAGCTTCCCTTTTTCCTGAATTGCTTATGATCTTCCTGTTTTCCATTACAATATGGTTGAAACAATCAGTGCTGCATTGTGTTCAATTTGATCATTCTGACTCCTGAGGTGTCTAATGAGGCTCCTTCTCCCGTAGCATCCCACCAGGCCAACACCTGTCCAGACATCCAAGAGACCTGCCCTGGGCCCTGTCCTCATGTGTCAGTCACTAGTCTAGATACCCAAGAGGAGATGAATCTGCCCCTGAACTCAGCACTTGTGGACCCAAGACATGAGGCAGATGCTAGCCAGTGCCTCGCCCACACAGCTCTACAAATCTTCTGCCTGGATGCACTTCTCATGGCTGAGTCAGCAGGCCTGATGGGGTCCCCTGGGATGTTCTACTCCATCAGGAAGACACTTGCTCAAGGCTGTTTCTGTGACCTCTGGAGACAAGTCAAATGTCCTGATGTGGACTCAGAGCCCAGCACCCAACCTGCCATACAATAGTGTGCCCAGAACTCTCAATTCAACATCCAAACATGATTTGAGAGGTATTCACAGATCCCTGTCCAGACTTGACAGAATCCTTCACCAAAAAGCAAGACTCAACCTATCTTGCAGCTTCCAGTCCAGTTCTCATCAACCGGCTCTGGGATTGCCAGGCTCATTCACTTCTCAGTACACTTGAACTTGGATCCTAACAAGCACCCATGTGACCAGGAAGACACTCGTTCTGATGCCCAGCTCTTAAGATCTTAGTCCTCTGACCAAGGAACAAATCCTTGCCCCCTGCATTTGGAGCTCAGAGTCTTAATCATTGGACCCCCAGAGAAGTCCCTCGACACCTGCAAGGGTGGGAGGTGGGAGGGAGGTTTAGAGGGAGGGGACATAGGTATACTTATGACTGATTGAGGTTGCTGTGAGACAGAAATCAGCACAATATTGTAAATAGTCATCCTCCAATGACAGCTAAGCTCAAGAAAGGAAAATCTGCACTGTCTCCAATCCCCACCTGAATGTTTCTGGCCAGCCAGCCAGAGCTGTCTTTATGAGATGGGACAAGAAATGGCCAAGCTCCCAATCTCAAGTGCTTTCTGCTTTCAAGAAGTCTACACTCATTGGTCAGAAGCTTGACACCGCAGAGGACTCTGAGGGACAGGGGTGTCCTCTGTGAGAACTTCCTGATCTCTTCCTCCTCTGCCCCATGGAGGGAGGCTCAGCTTCACGTCTCCATAGATTGGGATGAGACTGAGTGGCAGAGAGTTCGAAATATGCAGGCAAATCTGAGTCCGGTGAATTGACACTGCTCCAGTTTGCACTTGCCTATGCAAATTCTGGAACTCCAAACATGACTGAGGACTGAAGGACAAACACTGCCTCAAAACTTTGTAAATTTATGTTCTATTTAAAAATGGAGCTTGTGAAACTCCCATAGGTTGTTCTTTGTAAGTTAGATATATAAGAAAACATAGAAACAGTGTTGTATTGTCAGTAGAAAGCTATGAAATTCATCTGTGTGGATGAGTAAATGACTAACTTTTGGGTAACCAGGCAAATAGCCTTTTTATGATTTGGGGAAATGTCTGAAGAGTTTCGATGAAATTCTTCACCTTGGTTAATGGGAAATATTTTCCTAACCTTGTATAGTTTGTTATCAAAAACCATTGCAATGTTATTTTCTTACTAATTTCTTTCAAATATTAATAAAATTCTCTGAAAAAGAACATATATTGTAGGTGTTTTGATTTTTCCTTGTCCCCTCAAATTAATTGTCTTTATTTTTTTCATCAAATTCTTTCAATCTGAGTACACTTGAACTTGGATCCTAACAAGCACCCATGTGACCAGGAAGACACTCGTTCTGATGCCCAGCTCTTAAGATCTTAGTCCTCTGACCAAGGAACAAATCCTTGCCCCCTGCATTTGGAGCTCAGAGTCTTAATCATTGGACCCCCAGAGAAGTCCCTCGACACCTGCAAGGGTGGGAGGTGGGAGGGAGGTTTAGAGGGAGGGGACATAGGTATACTTATGACTGATTGAGGTTGCTGTGAGACAGAAATCAGCACAATATTGTAAATAGTCATCCTCCAATGACAGCTAAGCTCAAGAAAGGAAAATCTGCAGTGTCTCCAATCCCCACCTGAATGTTTCTGGCCAGCCAGCCAGAGCTGTCTTTATGAGATGGGACAAGAAATGGCCAAGCTCCCAATCTCAAGTGCTTTCTGCTTTCAAGAAGTCTACACTCATTGGTCAGAAGCTTGACACCACAGAGGACTCTGAGGGACAGGGGTGTCCTCTGTGAGAACTTCCTGATCTCTTCCTCCTCTGCCCCATGGAGGGAGGCTCAGCTTCACGTCTCCATAGATTGGGATGAGACTGAGTGGCAGAGAGTTCGAAATATGCAGGCAAATCTGAGTCCGGTGAATTGACACTGCTCCAGTTTGCACTTGCCTATGCAAATTCTGGAACTCCAAACATGACTGAGGACTGAAGGACAAACACTGCCTCAAAACTTTGTAAATTTATGTTCTATTTAAAAATGGAGCTTGTGAAACTCCCATAGGTTGTTCTTTGTAAGTTAGATATATAAGAAAACATAGAAACAGTGTTGTATTGTCAGTAGAAAGCTATGAAATTCATCTGTGTGGATGAGTAAATGACTAACTTTTGGGTAACCGGGCAAATAGCCTTTTTATGATTTGGGGAAATGTCTGAAGAGTTTCGATGAAATTCTTCACCTTGGTTAATGGGAAATATTTTCCTAACCTTGTATAGTTTGTTATCAAAAACCATTGCAATGTTATTTTCTTACTAATTTCTTTCAAATATTAATAAAATTCTCTGAAAAAGAACATATATTGTAGGTGTTTTGATTTTTCCTTGTCCCCTCAAATTAATTGTCTTTATTTTTCTTCATCAAATTCTTTCAATCTGAGTAAGAGGATCTTGGTACTCACAGTGAAGTGCAGGGACGTGTAACTTGTTTAAAAAAATGCAAATCCTCAAGCACAAGCCAGCACTCTCAAATATCTTTTTTAAAAACATATTTAGTTATTTGGTAGTGCTGGGTCTCTGGGTCTTATTTGAGGCACGTGGGATCTGCTTCCCTGACCTTGGATTGAACCTGGGCCCCTTGCATTAGGAACGCAGAGTCTTAGCCACCGGACCACCAGGGAAGTTCCTCAAACTAATATCTTGAATCTTAGTAACAATTCTAGGTGTTTCATATGTAGGTTGATAAGCACAAAAATAAACTGGGCCTGAGTTTGCACATCAGAATCACATGGTTAGCTTTCAAAATTGATGACTGGTTCCTGGGCTGAGAGGTATTTCTTTCCTGGGCTTGGGCTGAGGCGTGGTATGAGATAATAGGGGTTTCCCACATGGAGCAGTGGTAAAGAATCTGCCCACCAATCCAGGAGACACCAGAGGTGTGGGCTCAATCCATGGGTTGGGAAGATTCCCTGGAGTAGAAACTGGCAACCACGTCAACATTCTTGCCTGGAAAATACTATAGAGAGAGGAATCTGGCAGGCTATCATCCTTGGGGTCTCAAAGAGTAGGACACGACTGAGCACATGCACCCTCCCCCTCCATACACACACAGAAACACACACACAAAACCACTGGAGATAAGGATATTGATCTCTTCCCCCTGCTTCCTGGCACAGAGCTTGTAAGACCCATGTAAATTCCTAAGTGATAAGAATACTAGTGAAACAGAACAGGACTCTATGGTTCTTCCCCCTATGTCCTCCAATTGACTTTTCTCTGTGGGAAAAACATTAGTTGAGGAATAAGTTTAATCACAGAAGTGAGAGAATGCAAAAGCAAAGGAAAATAGTTTACTCCTTAAGCAAAGTCAAGGACCTTTATTTCCTTCTGAAGGGCTATAGACAATCTTCTGAGTAGTACCCTTTAAGCTGTCCTGTATAGACTGAAACCTCCACCAGGTGGAAGAAGTTAACTACATGATGACTAGACTGTAGCCATGACAACAGCTGCCACTATCCTGAGAACTGGCATCAAGGAAATGAGAACAAACCGACCTTGTAACTGAAGATTAACTGTACCTAAAACTATCAAGACAATGCTGGTCAGACCACCCAAGACCAATTTCAAGATGACTGTCAGAGCCAATGTGCTGTTTCTGTATGTAGTCCCTTCCCTCTGTGTATAAAAGCTCTTGCCACTGGTTATGGGGGGATGAGTTGGCCTTTGGACAGGAGCCCACTCTTCCTATGTGGTTGCCAGCACCAAAATAAAGCCAACTTTCTTTTCTGCCAACCTGGCCTGTTTATTGACTTTTGAACAGGCAAGTAGCTGGATCCACTTTTGGTTACATTAGGAGCATCCTTTGTTTCATTGAGGTGACTCAAGTCGGGCTCTTGGATGGAGGTTCATCACTAGAAAGATCAGGCTATGATATTGTTGTTCTTCGTTTGCTAAGTCATGTCTGACTCTTGCACCCTCGTGCACTGTAGCTCACAGGGTTTCCTATCCTTCACTATCTCCTGTAGTTTGCTGAAGCTCATGTCCATTGAATCAGTGATGCTATCTATCCATCTCATCCTCTGCGGCCCCCATCTCCTTTTGCCTTCAATCTTTCCCAGCATCAGGGGCTTTTCCAACGAGTGACGTAGAGTTTCTCAGAACTGTTAGCAGATTATCCTAGGCTCCCAAAGTGGAAGGGCAGCCAAATTATGCAGGTCCTCACAGACCAGGGGGAAGGTTTTGGCTCTCTGTGAAGGTGAGGAAAAGCACCAGAGCTGAAGAAGAACACATGGAGGTTTAAGAGCCCAAGAATGGGGCAGGCCACGTCCCCCTTGACTGCAACAAAAACACACCCACCCTTCTAAAAAAGCGTTGCCATTGAAGCCAATCACCCTAAACCATCTGAATAAGTTGGCTTCCTCTGTGGTCTTTAGACCTCTCACCTATGACATCCACTTCATTCATTCATGTCTAGCACAAGGATTCTTTCTTTACTCCAAATTGGAGACCTGCTCATTAGAAAAAAATCAACATGATTAGGAGTCTGGGATTAAGAGATACACTCTAGGGGCTTCCCTGGTGGTCCAGTGGGTAAAGAGTCCGCCTTGCAGTGCAAGGGGCACAGGTTCGATCCCTGGCCAGGGAAGATACCACAGGCTGTGGAGCGGCTGGGCCGGTGTGTGAGTTATTTAGAACAAAAAAAATCTTTAAAAAAAAAGAGAGAGAGATACATTCTAGTGTGTATAAAATAGAAAACCAACAATTACACAAGGAACTATCCTTAATATTTGTGATAACCGATAAGGGAAAAGTCTGACTTGACTGAGGAAAACCTCTCCTTTCCAAACTTGTCTTGCCTTGTTGATCTGTCCACAAGGGAATATTTTGAAGATTCTATAAGTTTCTAAATCATACTGAGAATGCTTCATGCCTTATAGAAAGCCTAGAGGCAGACAAGCAGAAGAGGCTCAGGGAAAGGGAAGAGCATGAATGTGACTCATGAAAATACAAAGGAAAAAAGAAAAATTTAATAGTCTCACTAACCAGCAGAGAATGTATACTGGAGAGAAACCTGACAGCTGTAAGGAATGTGGCAAAATGTTTACCAGGTGCTCAGGTCTTAGTCAACATCAGTGAATTCATACTTTCAAATCCCTGGAGAAAAGCCTTTACATTTCAGATCCCTGCTTTCCAGTGCGAAATAGGTGTTACTCTATGTTCTGTGGTACAAACCAGTGCCACCCTTCTATTCCAATAAGATTATCACCAGTTACTTTTACCTAAATAGTAGTACTTGACTAAATCTCAGGATCTGATCTCTATGTATTTTTTTTGTATGATAAAGGTGCTTCAATAAAGTATTTGGAGGAAATCATTTTCTAGACTGTGTGAATATTCTACCACGCCATCTCTTCTCACTTGCACACATGAGTTCAGTTCAAGTCTGACTCTAGGACCGCATGGACTGCAGCAAGCCAAACTTCCTGTCCTTCACCATGTCCCAGAGTTTGCCCAAAGTCATATCCTTTGAGTCAGTGATGCCATACAACATTCTGGTCCTCTGTTGTCCCCTTGAAATCAAGATGTGAACAATTCAGGAAGCAGGATTGGTCCCAGACAGTTCCATGCATATGAAAAAAAAGATTTCAGTACTCCTGGATACTTGTATCTTCCCATACAGAGAAGATAGCTAAATCTCTTCCTCAGAGATCGGAGGGGGGTGGGGGGGGAGGGTTCTTAATTAATTGTAACTTTAAATATTCAGATCACTTTTGCACCTTGCTGCAAACTTGTATATTGTCTGGCTCGTGCCCTGCCTCCTCAGACTCAGGTGTCTCAGGGTCACTTTACATACAGTTTCCTAGGCTCAAGTCCTAACATTCCCATCAAATGAAACATAACTCTCAACGTTTAGGTCGCTTGGGTTTTTTGTTTTGTTTTGAGCTGATAGTTATGTCACTTATTACCAAACACAGACCTTTATTTCTTTTGTTGGTCATCAGATATTCATTTAGAGCATCACCTTCACAGGTAAGAGGCATAAAAGACAAGGGTTTGATCCCTGGGTTGGGAAGATCCCAAAGAAGGAGGGCCTAGCAACCCGCTCCAGTATTCCTGCCCTGGAGAATCCCCATGAGCAGAGGAGCCAGGCAGGCTCCAGTACATGGGGTCACATAGAGTTAGACGACTGACCCCAACATCCAGGATCTCTTTGGGAAGAATTCTGAGAACAAAGCTCTGCAGGAACGCATGGCCCCTGGGGGATTTCCACCAAGGATTCATTTCCCCCTCTCCTCCCAATGGGCCCAGGGCCATGCCCATCCTGGAAAGAGCCCCTCCCCTGGAATCAGGCCAACATCCTCTGTTTCTAGAAGTTTCCTCTCTAAATCCTCCCTTCCTGTGAGGTCTCAGGTGTGCTGAATGTGAGGCTAAGCTCTGGGCTCCCCAACTTGGGTCTCCCACTTGTTTTGTTTCAAAATCCTCAAAGGCTGGCCTTAGATACTCTGGTAGTTGGGTCCGTTGTCTCTCTTGGGTTGTACAGTGGCCCGCTCTCTGTAATGCCAAAGCAAGGAGAACTAAAGGAGGTGGTCTGCAAAGAGGGGGCAGGAAAGGTGAGCTCCAAACACCGGATGTGGTTTACACATCAGGCCAGTCTAATTGACCCACTACAGATCAGGAGCTGGGGGGAGCTAAAAGGGAGCAAGTTTTTAAACAGAGTTCATAACAATCCCCCAAAGGAAAGGCAGGATTGGTCCCAGACAGTTCCATGCATATGAAAAAAAGATTTCAGTACTCCTGGATACTTGTATCTTCCCATACAGAGAAGATAGCTAAATCTCTTCCTCAGAGATCGGAGGGTGGGGGAGGGTTCTTAATTAATTGTAACTTTAAATATTCAGATCACTTTTGCACCTTGCTGCAAACTTGTATATTGTCTGGCTCGTGCCCTGCCTCCTCAGACTCAGGTGTCTCAGGGTCACTTTACATACAGTTTCCTAGGCTCAAGTCCTAACATTCCCATCAAATGAAACATAACTCTCAACGTTTAGGTCGCTTGGGTTTTTTGTTTTGTTTTGAGCTGATAGTTATGTCACTTATTACCAAACACAGACCTTTATTTCTTTTGTTGGTCATCAGATATTCATTTAGAGCATCACCTTCACAGGTAAGAGGCATAAAAGACAAGGGTTTGATCCCTGGGTTGGGAAGATCCCAAAGAAGGAGGGCCTAGCAACCCGCTCCAGTATTCCTGCCCTGGAGAATCCCCATGAGCAGAGGAGCCAGGCAGGCTCCAGTCCATGGAGTCACATAGAGTTAGACGACTGACCCCAACATCCAGGATCTCTTTGGGAAGAATTCTGAGAACAAAGCTCTGCAGGAACGCATGGCCCCTGGGGGATTTCCACTAAGGATTCATTTCCCCCTCTCCTCCCAATGGGCCCAGGGCCATGCCCATCCTGGAAAGAGCCCCTCCTGGAATCAGGCCAACATCCTCTGTTTCTAGAAGTTTCCTCTCTAAATCCTCCCTTCCTGTGAGGTCTCAGGTGTGCTGAATGTGAGGCTAAGCTCTGGGCTCCCCAACTTGGGTCTCCCACTTGTTTTGTTTCAAAATCCTCAAAGGCTGGCCTTAGATACTCTGGTAGTTGGGTCCGTTGTCTCTCTTGGGTTGTACAGTGGCCCGCTCTCTGTAATGCCAAAGCAAGAACTAAAGGAGGTGGTCTGCAAAGAGGGGGCAGGAAAGGTGAGCTCCAAACACCGGATGTGGTTTACACATCAGGCCAGTCTAATTGACCCACTACCGATCAGGAGCTGGAGGAGCTAGGAGTCAAACAAGAGTTCCAAAAGGAGCAGGAGAAACAAGAAACATTTACCTCTTTTTCACAGCAGCAGTTGCAGGTTAAAGAGCTGTGCTGATGCCTTTGAAAGTATTTGCTCAACCTGCAGATGTGAGTTTACGATGTAATATTCCCAGAGGAGAAGCAGAGCATGAGGAAGAAGAGGAAATAACCTCTTCACAGGTAAGTGTCCTGTCCCAGGTCCAGAGCTGTGTGTCTACTCTTCTCTCGGAAATTCCTGGAGTGAGAATTTGCAAACCTTTACTTCTCTGTTTCTCACTTTCCTGCCTGGGTGTTGTTTGTCAACTTAATTTTTTCCATTTTTCATGGAATAGAGAAGTTCTGCTCCTTAGAATACTGCTCTCTTATGCCCCAGAGCCTTTGCTCCACTGTCTGCCTCCCAGCTTTCTAGAGAGTGTTGTGAATTCTCTACATGAATTAGTGACTTTCACTGTGGAATATATTTCCTTTGTAAGAGATCCACAGGGGGAGGTCCTGTTGGTGTAGGTATTGAGATTCCCTTTAGGATGTGGTTCATTGTTGGGATTATACGGAAGTAGGCTCAGTGCAGTGATAAGTTTACATGTGGATGGTCTTATAAATAGAATAACCTCAGCAGTGCAGAATTCTTCAGAAATAAGAAAAAGTACGAGAGACTATCCTTTATATCAATAAGAAAAACTTGCTTATGAAATGGATGATTAGGTTACAGATCATGGGAGGTATACATGAAGTGAAATGTGCTTAAAACTGACCTCTTTTCATGGTCGATTCAGATCACAGCTTCTGTAATATTGCCCAAACACCCAGCTGTAATAATGCTGTCTTCTATGTACTTCTTGCCCTGTGACCTTTGATGTTCACTGCTTCAGGTCCTTCTGGGAGATTCCCAGAGTATGAAGTTCATCTTTTTTTTTTTAATAATTATTTTTATTTTACTTTTTACTTTTACAGAGTCTTGTTGTTTGCAGATATTTATAATCCCAGATTAGTCATATGTAAAAATATGGAACGGTTCATGAAATTGCATGTCATTCTTGCGCAGGGGCCATGCTAATCTTCTCTGTATCTTCCCAATTTTAGTATATGTGCCGCCAAAGTGAGCACTGAAGGTCATCTTTTTCTGTCTGTCTTGAACAAAGGTCTTAGAAAAAGTGAGGGATATCCCTAAATGATCACAGGTGACTGGGGAAGCTCCATATCTTCTTCGTTTCTCTTTGATTTGGAAAGTGAGCACTGTGGACTAAAACCGATGGGCAACTTGAGAGCTGTGAATTAGGTTTTTGTTGGGGCAAAATGAGGAGTGCAGCCCAGGAGACAGCACCTCACAGAGACTGCTCCAGAGAGGCAGTGAGGGAAGGAAGGTCAGTATAGAAGCTCTTGGTGCAGGGGGAGCTCAACGCAATCAAAGCCTTCCTTTAGAAAAGGTTTTGGTGTCATGAGGAGCTGATGTCATCATTTAGTGATTTAGTGTGTTTCTAGGTATGAAGAGATGCAAGGATTGGGATCATGAAATCAGTGCCTGAAGATACCTGAAGACCTGTCCCACCAGATTCCCTGGAATGCAGGGTACCTCTCAGTTCACCCTGAACTCCATGAGGGAGGTATTGAACCTCCACACCTGCAAGGTTCCTTCTCCGCAGAGGCAGGTGGCCAATGCCCTTGTGGTTGCTGTTCAGTCGCTGGCAATGCTCTTGGCAAGTGCCAATCTGTGGTTGATCACACTCCTGTCTGTTGAGCAGAGATCCTGGGTTTGGGGAGTGGGAGTTTTCATCACTCAGCCCAGGTCTGATCTTTTCCAGGACAGTCCGTGCTCACGTTAGACACATAGTCTCATCACATTTTTGTATTTTCCAGATGTTTACAAGAAACATGTTAGTGCTGATGTATGCTCCACTGTGTTAAATGTAAAATATAGCTCAATGCGAATGGCATCGATTTTCAGGAAATTAAAAATTTCAGAACCAGCACTCCACTTTATTTTCAATCATTGTGTAAGTCTCCACCGTAGCCTATTTTTAACAGTAAAATAATATCATCAAATACTTACGTACATTTTAATCAGTAAATAATTACGCAAATTTTTGGACATAACTATTTTTCTCAATTACTACTGATAAGTAAATAGTCCCATTTTAGTGTATGCACAACAGCTCTGCACAGAGCTCTGGAGCAAAGAGCCATTGGGTGAGTGCTTCCTTGTGTTCAGTCTCTGAGCCAAAACCAGGACAGAGGATGTCTAAGTGCCTGTAAATTGGCAGGGAATCTTCATTCCGAGGAGAGCTCAGAGCAGTTGGGTTTCTGAATTTCCTCGGTCTGTGGTGGGAGATGCTGGGAAGAGTAGGAGGGGAGGCCCCCATGTGCAGACCCTGAGGGCAGTGCAGTGCACCTGTGAGTGGACAAGGAGAGAGGCTCGTCTTCCCCGGCTCTCGGTGTGTTAGGAAGACAGGGGGAAAAGGGTGAGAGAAACGACAGAGTGAGAATTTTGTTTTGAGGCTGAGAGAGCAGCTCAGTGGTGCTGATGGAGGATGACTAGCAGGTGTGTGCGTGCAGGTGAAGCCAATTGAGCCAGAGTCTAGGAGGAGCGAGCAGAGTCAAGTGGTGGGAGAGGAGGCCAGGAGGAGGAGACTGTGTCGAGTCCAAAATATGTTCCTTGTTTTCTCAAAGAGAAGTGAATTCAGCCGGATCTAGTGAGGAATGGGAGCGAGGACCGTAGTGAGCTGGGGAAAGCTTTAGGTGCCTGCCTGAATGTGACCGGCCCTTCCATTCCCTGCCAGTGGTAAGTAATAAAACATTTTCTTTTCAAAAAATCAAACTCCTGTTTCACTGGTCTGTTCTGCTGTTTTCCTTATCTTTATTTCAGTTACTTCTGCTCTCATCCTTAGTATTCCTTTCCTTCTGCTAACTTTAGGCTCAGTTCTTCTTTCAGTTCCTTTAGGTATAAAGTTACATTGTTATCAAGATCCTTTTTTTTTCTTTACAGAAAATGTTATTTCAAATTTTAGGGGAAAAAAATAGTTCCAAACCTCTCATTATCAGTAAATAGAAACAAAGCACATCATATAGGGCTAAGATAATATCCACAGAACCTTAATTTATCTAGAAATAGTGTTATTCTTTTTCCTTTGTGAATTTCTTTCTGAAACCTAATTAGTTCACCTTGAAAAATCTTTTGTATTAGTCTAACTTGCATTTATGTTGAAACTCTACATAAGAACAGTCTTGCTGTTGTTGAAAAATAAAAAATGAAGTTTAATATGTAGCCTGTTTTCACTGTCATGGTCAGCACTGTCAGGTATATTGTTATGGTTATGCCATGGAGCAGCAGGTCCCAACATTTTGGGCACCAGGGATCAGTCTTGTGGAAGGTAATTTTTCCAGGGACTGGGGTGGGGATGGTTCCTGGATTCAAACACATTGGCAACAACTACTGGAAAACCTGTGCTCATGGGCACTTAATACTCACCAATTAGTATTCACTTAAGTTTTATCATTCTGAAGGTTTTCTTTTGCCTCATTTATGGTAGCATTTAATCTTTGTAGATCTTTTGAAGGATCATCATTCTGTATGGTCTCAGCTGATACCTTGTTGCAGTTTTGATTGGCATTTCTCTAACAGTGATTCTGAGCATCTTTTCATGCCCTTTATGATCATCTTGATGCCTTCTTTGGAGATATATCCATTTAGATCTTTGGCCCATTTTTCTATTGAGTTTTTGTATTTTTGATAATGAGCTGCATGAGCTGTTTGCATGCAAGGGAGATGCATTCTTTGTGGGCCTCTTCGTTTGCAAACATTTCTCTCTCATTCTGAGGGTTGTCTTTTCCTTTCGTTTAGGTTTTCCCTGCTGTGCAAATGCTTTTAAGGTCAGTGAGCTCCTTTCTGTTGACTTTGGTTTTAGTTTTCATTTTCATTTATTTTTATTTTCATTACTCTAAGGATTGATCCAAAAAGAAATTGCTGCAGTTTATGTCAAATTCATGTTCTGCCTATATAGTTCATCAAGAGTTAGAGCGGAATCATTCTTCCATTTAGCTCCTTAATCAATTTGTAGTTTTTGTTTTTCTGTATGTGGTTAAGGAGCATAATAATTGCATGCTCTTTTCACTGTTTAAGGAACCTCCTCCCTGTCCTCCGTCCAGGCTTTAAACAATTTACCAGTATCAGTGTAGGAGGACTCCCTTTTCTCCACAGCCTCTGCAGCATTTACTGTTTGTAGACTTTTTGGCAAAGGCCATTTAACCAGTGTGAGGCTAAATTACCTCTTTGTAATTTTGATTTGGGTTTCTATAAAATTTCTGGATGTGGAGACTGTTCATGTGATTTTTTAAAAAAACAATGTGAATAAAAATGACCTCTGGAGATTGACATGTTGACCATCTGCTCTGTTTTTAATTCTTTTCCAGGACCTACGGGAGGATAATTGTTGAGGACAGGTGTTAGTTTACCTTACATCCGTGGCAAGCCTGGTCAATACTACATGCCCATCAGCACGGGTTTTCCCGTTGTTGTTACCAACAGCAGCCACAAGGCGGCAGCATTTCTTTATGCTCTACGGTTTTGTTTCTTTTTTTTTTTTGATTTAGTTTTATTTTGCTTTGGAGTTGATTTCCGTGTGTTTGCTGTAGGTTTACAGGAACTGGATTCAGTTATACAGAGACCTGTATCTATTCTGCTCTCTTTTGGGGTCTTTTCCCACACAGTTTATACAGTGTGTTCAGTAGACTTCTCTGTGCTATTCAGTAAGTCCTTTTAGATTATCTGTTTGATAATAAATAATGTGATGCTGAGGGCTGTGAGCTGAGACCGTCTTTTTTTGAGCCATTTTGCCCTTAGCATCGATTTTTGGCCATTTAGATCTTTGGCCCATTTTTCTATTGAGTTTTTGTATTTTTGATAATGAGCTGCATGAGCTGTTTGCATGCAAGGGAGATGCATTCTTTGTGGGCCTCTTCGTTTGCAAACATTTCTCTCTCATTCTGAGGGTTGTCTTTTCCTTTCGTTTAGGTTTTCCCTGCTGTGCAAATGCTTTTAAGGTCAGTGAGCTCCTTTCTGTTGACTTTGGTTTTAGTTTTCATTTTCATTTATTTTTATTTTCATTACTCTAAGGATTGATCCAAAAAGAAATTGCTGCAGTTTATGTCAAATTCATGTTCTGCCTATATAGTTCATCAAGAGTTAGAGCGGAATCATTCTTCCATTTAGCTCCTTAATCAATTTGTAGTTTTTGTTTTTCTGTATGTGGTTAAGGAGCATAATAATTGCATGCTCTTTTCACTGTTTAAGGAACCTCCTCCCTGTCCTCCGTCCAGGCTTTAAACAATTTACCAGTATCAGTGTAGGAGGACTCCCTTTTCTCCACAGCCTCTGCAGCATTTACTGTTTGTAGACTTTTTGGCAAAGGCCATTTAACCAGTGTGAGGCTAAATTACCTCTTTGTAATTTTGATTTGGGTTTCTATAAAATTTCTGGATGTGGAGACTGTTCATGTGATTTTTTAAAAAAACAATGTGAATAAAAATGACCTCTGGAGATTGACATGTTGACCATCTGCTCTGTTTTTAATTCTTTTCCAGGACCTACGGGAGGATAATTGTTGAGGACAGGTGTTAGTTTACCTTACATCCGTGGCAAGCCTGGTCAATACTACATGCCCATCAGCACGGGTTTTCCCGTTGTTGTTACCAACAGCAGCCACAAGGCGGCAGCATTTCTTTATGCTCTACGGTTTTGTTTTGTTTCTTTTTTTTTTTTTTGATTTAGTTTTATTTTGCTTTGGAGTTGATTTCCGTGTGTTTGCTGTAGGTTTACAGGAACTGGATTCAGTTATACAGAGACCTGTATCTATTCTGCTCTCTTTTGGGGTCTTTTCCCACACAGTTTATACAGTGTGTTCAGTAGACTTCTCTGTGCTATTCAGTAAGTCCTTTTAGATTATCTGTTTGATAATAAATGATGTGATGCTGAGGGCTGTGAGCTGAGACCGTCTTGTAGTTTTGATTTGCATTTCTCTAATTTTAATGAAGCTGAATGCTTTTTCTGTGATTTTTTTGAAAAACAGTGTAAATGTGACACCTCAAGATTGACCTCTTGAAATTGGCCCTGTTTGTATTTTTTTTTCCAAGACCTATTCGAAGATATTTGTTGATATTAGGTGGGTTTTTTTTTTTTTTCCTAAGAGCCCCGCATATGAAGTGCCTTATCTGCATAGGTTTTTCAGTTGGTGTTACCAAAAGTAACCACAAGGCGGCAGCATTTCTCCAGGCTCTACTCCAGTTACCTAGACAACCAGAGCTTTAGGGCAAGTCCTGTTCCTGGGTTGTTCATTAGAATGGATACATCTAAGGCTTGTGACTTATTACCCTTTATCTCCGGGACCCCTCCCAGTTCCTACCACACCTCTTTGCTGAGGGTGCTGTGCTCCTCTAGTGAGGAACCATAAGGAAGGAGGCTGGAGGTGGGAACCCCACCAGCAGGATACACAGAGCCCAGGGTACTTTGCAAATCTCTTCCAGCACAGAGACTCCACCATCCTTTGGGGGCACTAGGCTTGGATTTGGTGCAGGAGAGATCCCTTGGATCTGGAGACTGTGGGCTCATGCAGAGGAAAACAGCAGTTCAGGTCACGGGGTGTGGGGGTTCCTGCCTGGCACAGCCTCCCCAGCTCCCTCAGCCCCAGGACAGTCCAGCCTGGGGACCCAAGCCTGCTCAGGCTCCAGGGATGTGACATCAGCCCAGGTCCCCAAGGCCTGCAGAGACTAGAGTCAGCAGTTTTATTTGACTTTTAAAAATATGTGTATTTAGAATTGTAGTATATAGGTGAATTATTTTGTTTTCAGTGTACAGCAACTTGATTAATTTATTCATAGACATATGTATATTATTTATCGCTTTCTTTTCCCATGTAGGTTATTACAGAATGTTGAGAAGGTTTCTTGTACTCCGTGGTGGGTCCTTGTGGATTATTTTATAAATAACAGTGTGGATATGTTATTCTCAACCTGCTAATTTCTTCCTGGCCCACACCTTTCACTTTGGGGAATCATAAATTTATTTTCCAAGTCTAAATTGCTGTTGCTGGTTGATAAGGTTCATTTGTATCCACATTTAGATTCCACTTAGAGGTGGTATCATAGGATATGTGTTTTTCCCAAAGGGAAACCAAGGCCCAGAAGGACTGTCCTATATGTGAAAACTCCTCTTACTGGTCTCTCTCAGGACACCCACACTGCACAAAACCTCAAGATTGACCTCTTGAAATTGGCCCTGTTTGTTTTTTTCAGAAAAATATTTGTTGATATTAGGTGGGTTTTTTTTCCCTAAGAGCCCCGCATATGAATAGCCCATCAGCTTAGGTTTTTCAGTTGGTGTTACCAAAAGTGGCCACAAGGCGGCAGCATTTCTCCACGCTCTACTCCAGTTATCTGGACAACCAGAGCTTTAGGGCAAGTCCTGTTCCTGGGTTGTTCATTAGAATGGATACATCTAAGGCTTGTGACTTATTACCCTTTATCTCCGGGACCCCTCCCAGTTCCTACCACACCTCTTTGCTGAGGGTGCTGTGCTCCTCTAGTGAGGAACCATAAGGAAGGAGGCTGGAGGTGGGAACCCCACCAGCAGGATACACGGAGCCCAGGGGACTTTGCAAAGCTCTTCCAGCCCAGAGACTCCACCATCCTTTGGGGGCACTAGGCTTGGATTTGGTGCAGGAGAGATCCCTTGGATCTGGAGACTGTGGGCTCATGCAGAGGAAAACAGCAGTCCAGGTCATCGGGGTGTGGGGGTCCCTGCCTGGCACAGCCTCCCCAGCTCCCTCAGCCCCAGGACAGTCCAGCCTGGGGACCCAAGCCTGCTCAGGCTCCAGGGATGTGACACCAGCCCAGGTCTCCAGGCCCGCAGAAAGTAATGTCAGCAGGTTTTTTGTCTTTTAAAAATATGTGTAATTGGAATTGTAGTAGATAGGTGAGTTATTTTGTTTTCAGTGTACAGCAACTTGATTAATTTATTCATAGACATATGTATATTATTTATCGCTTTCTTTTCCCATGTAGGTTATTACAGAATGTTGAGAAGGTTTCTTGTGCTCCGTGGTGGGTCCTTGTGGATTATTTTATAAATAACAGTGTGGATATGTTATTCTCAACCTGCTAATTTCTTCCTGCCCCACACCTTTCACTTTTCGGAATCATAAATTTATTCCCCAAGTCTAAAATGCTGTTGCTGGTTCATAAAGAAGTTCATTTGTATCCACATTTAGATTCCACCTAGAAGTGGTATCATAGGATATAGTTTTTCCCAAAGGCAAACCAAGGCCCAGAAGGACTGTCCTATATATGTGATTTAAATCTCCTCTTACTGGTCTCTCTCAGGACACCCACACTGCTCACCACGTGTGTGCTGCCTAATTTCTCAACAAAACTGCTTCTCTGTGTGTTCTCCCATACATTGTGCTGTGTCTCTAATAATAAACTGTGTGTATTTTTAGTTTTTACCTCCTTGAAATATTCTTGCTTTCAAACAGGGGAAGAGCGAGGGTCACTTGAATTCTAGCCTTGGCCCTTGATAGTCTGGCCACGAGGACTCCTGGTTCTCGTCCTGGCTCCCCACATTTAATTCAGGACGGCTCACTGCTGCCTCTGTGAGATCATTTGGTGCTGAAACCCTGGAGTTCAAGGTCTGTGTTAAAGGAACATGGGGAAGATATATGTCAGGACTAAGGACTAGACTAAATTTAATTAGGTAAATTTGTGATTAACAGTAAAATGTGACCAGATTAGGATTTGGTTTTCTCTGTCAAGAGAACAAATTTTCTTGGAATGTGGCTTTTGATAACAGACTATGTGATTTCTTTGCCTTGAAAAGATTTATATTTGTTTTTTAAAACATAGGTTCCTTTGGTAAAGTAAATATTATATTTCACAATGATCTATGAAGATTGTGGCACATGTAGATAAAGCTAATTCTGCTTCTACAAGAAATTGACCCCTTATTGTCAGACTTCTGGCTATCATGGTATTCTTAAGACTTGGTAACAGTCTACTAGTCCTAAATCAGGGAATTTAAAATGAATAAACAATAGTTGTAAATCAAACCATTGGAGCCATGGGAAATTCAACACAGGGGCTTGGCTATTCCCAGGTCCCAGACAAGCCTCATTTTTATTTGATGGCTTACATTCTTTCCAGGGTACATTCCCAATTTTCGTTGAGAGGGTTTCTTGTGCTCTGTGGTGGGTCCTTCTGGATTATTTTATAAACAGCAGTGTGTATATGTTATTCTCAACCTGCTAATTTCTTCCTGGCCCACACCTTTCACTTTGGGGAATCATAAATTTATTTTCCAAGTCTAAATTGCTGTTGCTGGTTGATAAGGTTCATTTGTATCCACATTTAGATTCCACCTAGAAGTGGTATCATAGGATATGTGTTTTTCCCACAAGTAAACCAAGACCCAGAAGGACTGTCCTTTATAAGTGATTTAAATCTCCTCTTACTGGTCTCTCTCAGGACACCCACACTGCTCACCAGGTGTGTGCTGCCTAGTTTCTCTCTTAACAAAACTGCTTCTCTGTGTGTTCTCCCATACATTGTGCTGTGTCTCTAATAATAAACTGTGTGTATTTTTGCAGTTTTTGCCTCCTTGAAACATTCTTGCTTTCAAACAGGGGAAGAGCGAGGGTCACTTGGATTCTAGCCTTGGCCTCTGACCGTCTGGCCGCGAGGACTCCTGGTTCTCATCCTGGCTCCCCACATTTAATTCAGGACGGCTCACTGCTGCCTCTGTGAGATCATTTGGTGCTGAAACCCTGGAGTTCAAGGTCTGTGTTAAAGGAACATGGGGAAGATATATGTCAGAACTAAGGACTAGACTAAATTTAATTAGGTAAATTTGTGATTAACAGTAAAATGTGACCAGATTAGGATTTGGTTTTCTCTGTCAAGAGAACAAATTTTCTTGGAATGTGGCTTTTGATAACAGACTATGTGATTTCTTTGCCTTGAAAAGATTTATATTTGTTTTTTAAAACATAGGTTCCTTTGGTAAAGTAAATATTATATTTCACAATGATCTATGAAGATTGTGGCACATGTAGATAAAGCTAATTCTGCTTCTACAAGAAATTGACCCCTTATTGTCAGACTTCTGGCTATCATGGTATTCTTAAGACTTGGCAACAGTCTACTAGTCCTAAATCAGGGAATTTAAAATGAATAAACAATAGTTGTAAATCAAACCATTGGAGCCATGGGAAATTCAACACAGGGGCTTGGCTATTCCCAGGTCCCAGACAAGCCTCATTTTTATTTGATGGCTTACATTCTTTCCAGGGTACGCGGTTGATGCCCTCACAATGAAAAAAAATATTTAAAAATGTGCTTTCCACTTGAGACACCCTTTCCACTGTCTCCAGGAATCCACGCACTTGAGTGCCTAGTTGAGATGGGTGGTCCCCAGCGAGGAAAGGGGCGAGACCCCGGGTGAGGAGAGGAAAGAAGGAGCCCAGGTGGGGCGGGGCGAGGTGGGGCAGGGCGGGTGGGGCTCAGGGGCAGGGCGGGCCCTGCGTCGGGCGGAGCCCTGCGTCGGGCGGGCGCAGCCTGGGGCGGGGCCCTGTGTCGGGGCAGGGCCCTGCGTCGCGGCGGATCTCTGCGTCGGGGCGGGGCCCTGCGTCCGGGCGCGGCTCTACGTGGGGGCGGGGCGCGCCGTCGGGGCGGGGCCCTGCGTAGGGCGGGGCCCTGCGTAGGGCGGGGCCCTGCGTAGGGCGGGGCCCTGCGTAGGGCGGGGCCCTGCGTAGGGCGGGGCCCTGCGTAGGGCGGGGCCCTGCGTAGGGCGGGGCCCTGCGTAGGGCGGGGCCCTGCGTAGGGCGGGGCCCTGCGTAGGGCGGCGGAGTGGGGTGGCAATCCCTGGTAGGCTTGGTGACCGCCAGGCTTGACCTGCGGGACGGTGGCGTAACAGATTGGTGGATTTTTAGTATTTTCTGCCTTCAGTTTTTACTCAGCTACTTTAGAGAAAACGTTGATTAGGAGGACATGCTTTTGGTTTTTCTATTTTCTACAGGTCCCTGGCCTTGGGGAATATTCAGTGCCCAGCGGATGGTTTTTAGTTGTTTTACCATTAGCGACCACAAGGGGGCAGCCTTTTCTTTTTCTCCCGATTTTTTTTTATTTTTGGTGGTTTAAGTTTTAGTTTTTATTGGAGTACTGTTGCTCTGTTGTGTTGTTTCAGGTTTACAGGAACTTTATTCCATTATACATATTTGTGTGTCTATTCTTTCTAGAAGACTTTTCCCAGAGAAGTTCTTTCAGTGCGTTCATTAGGCCTTCCTCTGCTATTCAGTAGGTGCTTTTGGTTTATTTATTTGATAATAAGTAGTTTGTATCTGTTAATCCCAAGCTTTTAAAGTACCCCTTCCCCTACCAACCTATTTTTTTTTAATAATCATAAATTGGTTTTCTAATTCTAATTCTGCGATTCTGTTTCTGTTTATAAATTAGTTCATTTGTATGGAGTTATAGATAAACTCAGCCTGTGATATGTTTCTCCTCCCCTCTCTGACTGACTTCACTCATGATAAACCTCGGTCCATCATTGCTGCTGAGAATGGATTATTTTAGTTCTTTTATTTGGCTGAGTGTATTCCATTGTCTAGATGGATCAGTTACTTTTCATTTCTCTACTGATGGACTTTTTTTTTTTTTTTAATGATTCTGGGTTTTCACTGCTGTTGCAGGCTCTTTTCTAGTTGCATAGAGTGGGGGCTTCTCTCTAGTGGGGTGAACAGGCTTCTTGTTGCAGTGTTTTTTCTTTTTGTGGAACTCAGACTCTAGGGCACATGGGCTCAGTAGTTGCATCTCTGAGGCTCCAGAGCACAGGCTTAATAGTTGTGGTTTACGAGCTTAGTTGCTCCACAGCATCTGGAATCTTCCTGGACCAGGGATCAAACCCATGTCTCCTGAATTGGCAGACGGATTCTTTACCACTGAGCGACCACGGAAGCACCCTACTGATGGACATTTTGGCTGGTGCTCTATCTCGGAGATTATCAGCCGTGCTGTCTTGAAATTGGGGTGCACGTGTTATCTTAAATTATGATTTTCTCCAGGTGTAAGGCAAGGAGTGAGCGGATCATGCGGTAACTACATTTACTGTTTTAAGAATGTCCATTCTGTTTTCCTTCCTGCTGCCCAGCGGATGGTTTTAGTTGTTTTACCATTAGCGACCACAAGGGGGCAGCCTTTTCTTTTTCTCCCGATTTTTTTTTATTTTTGGTGGTTTAAGTTTTAGTTTTTATTGGAGTACTGTTGCTCTGTTGTGTTGTTTCAGGTTTACAGGAACTTTATTCCATTATACATATTTGTGTGTCTATTCTTTCTAGAAGACTTTTCCCAGAGAAGTTCTTTCAGTGCGTTCATTAGGCCTTCCTCTGCTATTCAGTAGGTGCTTTTGGTTTATTTATTTGATAATAAGTAGTTTGTATCTGTTAATCCCAAGCTTTTAAAGTACCCCTTCCCCTACCAACCTATTTTTTTTTAATAATCATAAATTGGTTTTCTAATTCTAATTCTGTGATTCTGTTTCTGTTTATAAATTAGTTCATTTGTATGGAGTTATAGATAAACTCAGCCTGTGATGTTTCTCCTCCCCTCTCTGACTGACTTCACTCATGATAAACCTCGGTCCATCATTGCTGCTGAGAATGGATTATTTTAGTTCTTTTATTTGGCTGAGTGTATTCCATTGTCTAGATGGATCAGTTACTTTTCATTTCTCTACTGATGGACTTTTTTTTTTTTTTAATGATTCTGGGTTTTCACTGCTGTTGCAGGCTCTTTTCTAGTTGCATAGAGTGGGGGCTTCTCTCTAGTGGGGTGAACAGGCTTCTTGTTGCAGTGTTTTTTCTTTTTGTGGAACTCAGACTCTAGGGCACATGGGCTCAGTAGTTGCATCTCTGAGGCTCCAGAGCACAGGCTTAATAGTTGTGGTTTACGAGCTTAGTTGCTCCACAGCATCTGGAATCATCCTGGACCAGGGATCAAACCCATGTCTCCTGAATTGGCAGACGGATTCTTTACCACTGAGCGACCACGGAAGCACCCTACTGATGGACATTTTGGCTGGTGCTCTATCTCGGAGATTATCAGCCGTGCTGTCTTGAAATTGGGGTGCACGTGTTATCTTAAATTATGATTTTCTCCAGATGTAAGGCAAGGAGTGAGCGGATCTTGCGGTAACTACATTTACTGTTTTAAGAATGTCCATTCTGTTTTCCTTCCTGGCTGCACCCACCTATTGACATCCCCATCCACAGTAGGAGGAGTCCCTGTCTCCTGGGCCTTCGGCAGCACTTCCTCTCTGTAGCTCTTTGGGAAGATGGACTTTCTGAGTTGGATCAGCTGATAACCTTGCTGAGCATCTTTTCACCTTGTTGATGGCACATGATGCCTTCTTGGAAGAAGTTTCCATTTAGATCTGTCCCATTTGTATATTTGGTTTTATGTATGTGTGTATACACACACACACACGTACAGCTGCATGAGCTGTTTGCATGTTTTGGAGATAATTTCCTGTGGACAGTCTTGTATGCCAACATTTTTTACTCATATGTTGGTCATCTTTTGGTTTATGGCTTCCCTTGCCATGCAGATGTTTTTAAGGTTAATAAGGTCCCTTTTGTTGAGTTTTGTTTGATTTTTCATTACTCTGAGAGGTTTTCCCAAAATTAACTCTCAGCGTTTTATGTCAAAGCGTGTTCTGCCTATATTTTCCTGAAAAGGTTTGGAGTCTGTCTTAAGGAGTGTCATGATTTCATTATCTTTTTAATTGTTTAAGGAACCACCCTGTCCTACCTCCTGGCTGTTAACAATTGAACTTGGCAGCATCATTGCAGGAGAATTCCCTTTTCTGCAAAAACTCTCCACTGTTTATTCCTTGTAGACTTTTTGTGAATACCAATCCTCGCTGGAGTTTTGATTTGCATTACTATATGATTTAGTGACGGAGAAATGTTTTCATGTAATTTTTTTAAAAAACAGTTTGAGCAAAACACCTCTCCATGTGGGCTTCTGTACTACATGCCCTGCTTTGAATTATTTTTCCAGGACCCATTCAAGACATTTGATGGCAGGGGTTTTTTTTTGTTTTTTGTTTTTTACTTACATTCCCTCAGGCCTAGTGAATGTCCATCGGCGCAGGTTTTTCAGTTGCTGTTACCAAAAGTGGCCACAAGGTAGCAGCATTTCTTCATGCTCCATTGTTCTCTGTGGGTTTTTTTTTTTTTTTTTCTGTAACTTTTTATTTTCTGTTGGTGTAGAGTTTATTTCCAATGTCGTTTATTATAGGTGAACAGGAAGTTGATTCAGTTATACACGGTTTTGGGGGTTTTTTTTGGTGTAGAGGGAGTCCCCATACACCTTATCACCGTGTGTTCAGTGGACTTGCTGTACTATTTGTCGTGGTCCGTGCGCAGGTTGGAAAAGAACTGGCAGACATGAGGCAGGATGAGAGGAGAATACAGTTTATTAGAGTGGAAGACGCTATTAGAACAGTGGCCAGCTCAAGGGAGCGCCTAAGACTTCCACAGGCTTGCAGCCAATTGTTACAGGCTCTAGACAGAAACTTCCTACTGGAAGGGTGGCATTAGGTGACTGGTTAGGGTGTTGTAGTCTGGGAACTGGCTCATGGCAACAGTTGCCATGGGGCTTGGTGGAGTTCTAGCAATTTTTGTCCTGTGACCTTGATAGAGGGCTCACACTGTTCAGTAGGTCTTCTTAGATTATCTGATGTGCAGTATTGTGTGTATCTTAATCTTAAACTCTCAATGCGCCCTCTCTCTCTGTTTAATAATTATATGTTGGTTCCCTAGGTCTGCAAGCCTCTTTCTGTTTGCAAATTAGTTCATTTGCATGAATGTGTAGGGCCTTCCATCGCAGTGGCTTCTGTTGTTTCAGAGCACCGGCTCCGGGCGCCCGCGCTCCAGAGCTCTGGCTCGGTAACGACACATCGGTCCAGACACTCCGCGGCACATGGGATCTTCTCAGGCCAGGGATCGAAACGGTGCTCCTTGCACTGCAAGGCGGTGTCTTTACCCACTGGACCACCAGGGAAGCCCCACAGACGTTTTTTGTTGTTGTTGTTTAATTTTGGCCTCTTTTTATTATTTATTTATTTATTTATTTTCATCGATCTTTATTATTTGGCATGTGTGGGCCTCCCATTGCAGTGGCCTCTCTTGCTGCAGAGCACCGGCTCTGGGCGCATGCGCTCCAGAGCGCTGGCTTGTAATTGAACACACTGGTCCAGCAGCTCCGCGGCACGTGGGATCTTCCCGGGCCAGGGATCAAAGGGGTGTCCCTTGCACGCGGAGTCTTTACCCACTAGACCTCAGGAAAGCCCTAGACTTTTTAATTTCTTAACGTATTGAGTAGAATTTACCTCTTCAGGTTGGCTTCTAGAATACCTGTTTGAATTCCTTTTTTGGTGATTTACCCCAGAGCATTTGTTAAGGACAGAAGTTTTTTCCTTAAGTTCCTGAAGACCTAGTAAATAGTCAGTGTCCTTTAGCACAAGGTTTTTTGTTGCCGTTACCAAAAGTGGCCACGAGGTGGCAGCATTTCTTCATGCTCCACAGGTTTTGTTTTCTTTTGGTAGGAAATGGATTTATTCAGATTCAGAGAAAAGCACACTCCACAGAGTGTGGGCCTTTGCAGAGCGAATCCAGCGGCCCTCCACACATATTTTGGTAAATAATTTTTATTTTCTATCAGAGTAGATTGGATTTCCAGTGTTGTGTTTACTGGGACTTGATTCAGTTGTACATAGAAACCTATTTATTATTTTTTGTGGTCTTTTACCATGGAAGTTATTACAGTGTGTTCAGCAGATTCCCTGTGTTACTCAGTAGGTTCATTTCGATTATCTGATAAGTACAGAGTATCTGTTAATCCCAACCTCTTAATGTCTCCCTTCCCAATCAAAACTTGGTTTTCTAAGGTTCTTTAAGTCTGATTCTGTATATAAATCCGTTCATTTGTGTGAACTTGTAGATTCCACCTGAAAGTGGTGTGATAGTTGACTTTCTTTCTCTGACGTCCTTTGAGGGAGGAGACAGAGCGGCCCCCAGACTGGACAGCTGGTGCTTGTCAAGTGGAATAAAATCGAAGCTTTGTTGTCACCCAGACACTTCAAGGACAAAGCTAGGGGCAGAAGCCGAGCCCTGCTGAAGTCAAGAGGTGAGGTGCCCAATCTAGAGGTCAAAGAAAACTTCCCTCTCTGCACATGTGCAGGAAGGCTCCTTGGAGGCCGAGAAGGGAGGGTCCACCCCAAAATAAGTGTGGACATGCACCCACGGGGCTCTGCAGTGGGACCCCTCTTAGCAAAACTTTGCACATGCATCCTGGAGTGGGTCCAGGGACCAGTCAGGTGTTAAAAAAGAGACAAAGAAATTGGGCAAAGGTAAACAAAGACCAGGAGAAGAGTCCTGGAGGAGGGCTTTTAATTTCTTAACGTATTGAGTAGAATTTACCTCTTCAGGTTGGCTTCTAGAATACCTGTTTGAATTCCTTTTTTGGTGATTTACCCCAGAGCATTTGTTAAGGACAGAAGTTTTTTCCTTAAGTTCCTGAAGACCTAGTAAATAGTCAGTGTCCTTTAGCACAAGGTTTTTTGTTGCCGTTACCAAAAGTGGCCACGAGGTGGCAGCATTTCTTCATGCTCCACAGGTTTTGTTTTCTTTTGGTAGGAAATGGATTTATTCAGATTCAGAGAAAAGCACACTCCACAGAGTGTGGGCCTTTGCAGAGCGAATCCAGCGGCCCTCCACACATATTTTGGTAAATAATTTTTATTTTCTGTCAGAGTAGATTGGATTTCCAGTGTTGTGTTTACTGGGACTTGATTCAGTTGTACATAGAAACCTATTTATTATTTTTTGTGGTCTTTTACCATGGAAGTTATTACGGTGTGTTCAGCAGATTCCCTGTGTTACTCAGTAGGTTCATTTCGATTATCTGATAAGTACAGTGTATCTGTTAATCCCAACCTCTTAATGTCTCCCTTCCCAATCAAAACTTGGTTCTCTAAGGTTCTTTAAGTCTGATTCTGTATATAAATCCGTTCATTTGTGTGAACTTGTAGATTCCACCTGAAAGTGGTGTGATAGTTGACTTTCTTTCTCTGACGTCCTTTGAGGGAGGAGACAGAGCGGCCCCCAGACTGGACAGCTGGTGCTTGTCAAGTGGAATAAAATCGAAGCTTTGTTGTCACCCAGACACTTCAAGGACAAAGCTAGGGACAGAAGCCGAGCCCTGCTGAAGTCAAGAGGTGAGGTGCCCACTCTAGAGGTCAAAGAAAACTTCCCTCTCTGCACATGTGCAGTAAGGCTCCTTGGGGGTCGAGAAGGGAGGGTCCACCCCAAAATAAGTGTGGACATGCACCCACGGGGCTCTGCAGTGGGACCCCTCTTAGCAAAACTTTGCACATGCATCCTGGAGTGGGTCCAGGGACCAGTCAGGTGTTAAAAAAGAGACAAAGAAATTGGGCAAAGGTAAACAAAGACCAGGAGAAGAGTCCTGGAGGAGGGATCTACATCACTTCTTAGGGCTCCTCCTCACTCAGGAGGGCCTCACCCCTTCTCTCTGAGTGTGAATCTGACCCAGCTTCTGTCTTAACAAACTGCTTTTCCTATGAGATCACCCAAGGTAATGCCGTGTCTAACTAGTGAATTTTGTATCAATTTTTTAACAGGTTTGGCATCTATGAAATATTCTTTGCTGCAACAGGTGGAATAGCCTGGGTCACAGTCTTCCACCCATGGTGGTCTGGCCCCAGGGATGCCTGGCTTTCACAAAGTCAACACAGGATAATTCCTGAGGGTAGCAAAGATCTCTCCTCGAAACACAGCCTGCTAATTCTCACCAAGATCGTGATCATCCCTTTATCATCACTGAGGAAAAAGAGGGATTTTTAAAATCATAATGCATGGTAGAAATACATTGCTTTTTGTATCTATACAGAGAAAGACCATAGTATGAACCAAACGCAGGCCTTAGTGAGGACCAGAGTCAGCCTTAGTGAGGATTGGAGTCGGTCCAGGGGAAGGACGAGAGTCAGGTCTTAGTGATGATAATAGTCAGGCCATAGTGAAGATCAGAGTTAGGCATTAGTGAGCACCAGGGTCATACCTAAGTGGGGACTAGAGTCAGGCCTTGGTGACTGTTAGGTTTGTGGAAGGTCCATGGGGCCTAGCCGTTCCAGGAGGCATTGGTTCTAAAAGATTTTCTGTTGACTCATCATTGGCGCCAGCTGCGTCCAGAACTTTCTTGTCTAGACCGAGTACAGCTGACTTATGTTTTAAATGTCTCTGTGCAGGTGCAAGACCTTACCCCTCCCCTCGTTTACGTTTTTATCCTGAGCACATAAAAGCCCCTTGCCCCCTACCTCTGGGCGCGACTTCACGGGCCCACCTCTTGGATCCGTGGACCTCACCCATAAGCAAGATCCTAATAAAACTTTACTTTTTGCTTATAATTTGGCCAATTTGCCTGTTTCTTGCTGCGCCGAGATCTTACATCTGGTGCTGAAACTTGGGTGGAGATTGTGCCCCACGGTCCTCCGTGAGGGACTCTCCTTCCCCTCCATCCTCGGACGCAGCAAGAACTATCAGCCTTCCACCCAATCTGGCAGCTGTGAGAGGTAAGTCCCCTCCTCCTTCCCGGTCCTCCCTTGGGGTACTGAGTTCGGGTACCTGTCCGAAATCGCGGCCGCATCAGAGAACCTTCCGCCTTACCAGGTAAGGCTTCTGGCCTCCAAGGCTATCGTGGAGACGCGTCCTGATAGTCTTGAGGTCTCCGTTCTGGCCTCCAGGACTGCTGTGGAGACGTCCCAACAGCCCTGAGGTCTCCGTTCGTTCCGTGATCCTAGATAGATACTTGGGACGCCAGTCTCTATCTAGCCTCACTTTCTTGGCCACCCCGAGTGACGACATGGGAAATCAGGAGTCCAGAGCCGACCCTCAGACTCCGCTGGGTTGTCTGATATGCAATTTTTCCAAACTGAGTGTTTCTCAGGATCTCCGCCTTGAATGGCTTATATTTTACTATAGTACTGTCTGGCACCAATACTCTCTGGATAATCAATCCAAATGGCCAGCAACTGGGACTTTCGATTTTAATATCCTCACTTCTGTCGCAGGAATGGAAAATGGTCTGAAGTTCTCTATGTACAGGCTTTTTGGGATCTGTACTCCCGTCCCTCCCTCTGCTCTGGCTGCTCCACCACCCAAGTCTTCCTAGCCAGAGAGAGTTCTCCCAGACCCAATCTCTCGCTCCCCACACACACACATACACTTTGCCTGAAGCGGATCCCTCCTCTTTTTCTGACCCACCTGAAGACCTTTCTCCTCCTCCTATCCGTCCCCCACCGTATTCGGGACCTACCCCGCCCTCTCCTGCCTCCCAGCCATCTGCCCCTCCCGCTCAAGCCAGCTCATCCAACCCTTCCTTTCCACCATCACCCCAAAATTTTTCCTTTTTCCCCTTAGGCACCTATGGCTCTATTCCTCACCAAGTAACTGCCCCACACCTCTCTTCCCCGGGATCCCCAGTCAGCTCTCATACTCGTTCTCTAAGTCCAGGCTCCAGCTTAACAGAGCCTCCTACTCTTCTTTGTCCCCTCCGGGAGGTTGCCGGTGCTGAAGGGGTGGTTCGGGTACATGTTCCTTTCTCTCTGGATGACCTCTCCCTGATCGAAAAATGCCTCGGATCTTATTCTACTAACCCGACTTTATACATTAAAGAATTCTGCTATTTTACCCAGGTTTATGGTTTGACTTGGCATGATCTCCATGTTATCCTTTCTTCCACTTTAACCTCTGATGAACGCGAATTCTCACAGCTGCAACTCATCATGCAGATCAAGTCCACGTGACCGACAATAACATGCCTGTCGGTGCCGTGGCAGTTCCTAGGACAGACCCTAATTGGAACTATCAAATTGACCAGGCCGGTCGTTTTCAACGAGATGGGATGCCTTTTAGCAGGAATGCAGGCCGCTTCCCACAAGTCAGTCAATTTTGACAAATTGCGAGAAGTTACTCAAGAGCCCAGTGAAAATCCTGCAGTTTTCCTTAACCGCCTGACTGAGGCTCTTACTCTCTATACTCGCTTAGATCCAGCCACCCCTGTGGGGGCTACTATTTTGGCCTCTCATTTTATTTCTCAGTCTGCTCCTGACATTCGCAAAAAGCTTAAAAAGGCAGAGGATGGACCTCAAACTCCTATCCGAGATCTGGTAAATATGGCCTTTAAAGTTTTTAATGCCCGCGAAGAGCTGACTGAGACTACTCGCCAGACTCAGCTGCAGCAAAATATTGCACTCCAGACCCAAGCCTTGCTTGTGGCCCTGCGGCCAGCGGCCCCTTGGGGTAAGAGGGTAGGGGGTTCCTCACAACACTAGACCCCGCCAGGGGCCTCTTTTAAATGCGGCAAAGAAGGCCACTAGGCCAAACTGTGCCCTGATCCACGGACACCCAACAAGCCCTGCCCCACCTGTAGCCAAATGGGCCATTGGAAGAGTGATTGTCCAAATCGGCCAGATGTGGCCCCGGCACCTCCATGTAGGGGTCCCACCAGCCCAGCTCTTCCAACTCTGGAGCTGCTGGAGCTAGCCGACGACTGATGCCGCCCGGACTGGAGGACCCCCAGTCAGCTCTCATACTCGTTCTCTAAGTCCAGGCTCCAGCTTAACAGAGCCTCCTACTCTTCTTTGTCCCCTCCGGGAGGTTGCCGGTGCTGAAGGGGTGGTTCGGGTACATGTTCCTTTCTCTCTGGATGACCTCTCCCTGATCGAAAAATGCCTCGGATCTTATTCTACTAACCCGACTTTATACATTAAAGAATTCTGCTATTTTACCCAGGTTTATGGTTTGACTTGGCATGATCTCCATGTTATCCTTTCTTCCACTTTAACCTCTGATGAACGCGAATTCTCACAGCTGCAACTCATCATGCAGATCAAGTCCACGTGACCGACAATAACATGCCTGTCGGTGCCGTGGCAGTTCCTAGGACAGACCCTAATTGGAACTATCAAATTGACCAGGCCGGTCGTTTTCAACGAGATGGGATGCCTTTTAGCAGGAATGCAGGCCGCTTCCCACAAGTCAGTCAATTTTGACAAATTGCGAGAAGTTACTCAAGAGCCCAGTGAAAATCCTGCAGTTTTCCTTAACCGCCTGACTGAGGCTCTTACTCTCTATACTGCTTAGATCCAGCCACCCCTGTGGGGGCTACTATTTTGGCCTCTCATTTTATTTCTCAGTCTGCTCCTGACATTCGCAAAAAGCTTAAAAAGGCAGAGGATGGACCTCAAACTCCTATCCGAGATCTGGTAAATATGGCCTTTAAAGTTTTTAATGCCCGCGAAGAGCTGACTGAGACTACTCGCCAGACTCAGCTGCAGCAAAATATTGCACTCCAGACCCAAGCCTTGCTTGTGGCCCTGCGGCCAGCGGCCCCTTGGGGTAAGAGGGTAGGGGGTTCCTCACAACACTAGACCCCGCCAGGGGCCTCTTTTAAATGCGGCAAAGAAGGCCACTAGGCCAAACTGTGCCCTGATCCACGGACACCCAACAAGCCCTGCCCCACCTGTAGCCAAATGGGCCATTGGAAGAGTGATTGTCCAAATCGGCCAGATGTGGCCCCGGCACCTCCATGTAGGGGTCCCACCAGCCCAGCTCTTCCAACTCTGGAGCTGCTGGAGCTAGCCGACGACTGATGCCGCCCGGACTGGAGGACCCCCATCACCCTCGCCGAGCCCAGGGTAACGCTTCAGGTAGCAGGTAAGTCTATTTCCTTTTTAATAGACACGGGGGCTACCTTTTCTGTATTGCCGAGCCATTCAGGACCTCTAACTCCTTCCCAGGTCTCGGTTATGGGTATTGATGGACGTCCCACCTCTCTGCACCAAGCCACTCCATTGTCTCCTAGATTCCACTCCCTTTACTCATTCTTTTCTGGTCATTCCCTCCTGCCCTGTTCCCCTTCTTGGCGGAGACGTTCTGAACCGCCTTAATGCTGTTATTCAGTTTTCTTCCAGTTCATCGACCTCCTTCCTTTTACTTCTGTTTACAGACCACTCTTCCTCACATTCTTATCCCCTTCCACCTGATCGGGTAGACCCCATAGTCTGGGATATCTCTACCCCTATCGTCGCTAAACACCATCTTCCTATCTTAATCCGTCTCAAAGATACATCTTCTTTTCCATCAAGACCTCAGTTCCCTATATCTGAAACCCACAGACGGGGACTTAAACCTATCATCACTAGCCTTTTGGATCAGGGTCTTCTTATTCCTGTCAATTCTCCCTGTAACACTCCCATTCTCCCTGTCCGTAAACCCTCTGGAGATTATAGATTGGTCCAAGACCTCCGACTGATTAACGAAGCTGTCATACCCATCCACCCAGTTGTGTCAAACCCATACACTCTTCTTTCCCATATACCCACGGGTACTATTCACTTTATTGTTTTAGATCTCAAAGATGCTTTCTTTACTATCCCTCTTGACTCATATTTTCTGTTTGCTTTCACCTGGACTGACCTAGACAGTCAGATTTCTCAACAACTGACTTGGACGGTCCTCCCCCAGGGCTTCCATGACAGTCCTCATATATTTGGCAAGGCTCTTGCTCATGACTTGGCCAACTGTTCTCTTTCACCCAGTACCCTACTCCAATATGTAGATGACTTTCTTCTTTGCAGTCCCTCGGCCTCCTTATCTCAAGATCATACTACTACCCTCCTTAATTTCCTCGGGAAACAAGGCTACCAGGTTTCCCCTTCTAAAGTTCAACTTTCAATTCCTGAAGTTATCTACCTAGGAATTCGCCTCACCGCCACCTCTAAAAGCCTTACAATTGACCGTATCCAGGCTATCCGTTCTCTTACACCTCCTAATTCAGCAGATGAAATCCTTTCCTTTTTGGGCCTGGTAGGGTTTGTTCGACACTGGATTCCTAACTATGCTCTTCTCACTAAACCCCTTTACCAAGCAGCTAAGGAGTCTCCAATAGGGCCTCTCACCTCTCCAGCCACTGTAAACCGGGCGTTCACTATCCTTTGTGACATCCTCATTTCTTCCCCTCCCTGTCTCTCCCAGATCCAATTCGGCCTTTTTATCTTTTTACTGATGAAAAATAGGGCATAGCTACAGGACTGCTAGCTCAACCCCTGGGGCCCATTTACAAACCAATAGCTTATCTTTCTAAACAGCTTGACCCCACAATGAGAGGTTGTCAACCCTGCCTCCGTGCTTTAGCCTCAGCATCAACCTTAGCCAAGGAATCTCTCAAACTAACTCTTTTTCAGCCTCTCGCAGTCTTCTCTCCTCACCACCTTCAGGATTTACTCACTCATCGCTCGCTCGCTCTCTCTCTCCTGGAACCCTCGCGGGTACAGGAATTTCACCTTCTGTTTATAGAGAACCCCCTCATTACCCTTACATTCTTCACCTCCTCTCAATCCAGCATCGCTCCTCCCCGTTACATCAGAGACTATTTCTCCACTCCATTCATGCCCAGACCTAGTGGACTCTCCCTCGTAAAGATCTCTCTGATCAACCTTTAACCTCTCCAGATCTCACTCTTTTTGTAGGTGGTAGCTCCATCCTCGATTCGTCCGGTAGGGGCCGACCTGCATATACAGTGGTGTCCCCCTTTGACACCCTCGAGGCTAATCGTCTCCCTGAAGGAACTACCTCTCAAAAGGCAGAAACCATTGCTCTCACTCGGGCACTACATATAGCTAAAAATAAGTCTGTC
This sequence comes from Tragulus kanchil, assembly GCA_022376925.1. Taxonomy (NCBI): domain Eukaryota; kingdom Metazoa; phylum Chordata; class Mammalia; order Artiodactyla; family Tragulidae; genus Tragulus; species Tragulus kanchil. The sequence continues at coordinate 134,374,920 of JAIOJX010000031.1, forward strand.
AACATTTATACTGATTCTAAATATGCTTTCCTCATTGCTCATTGTCATTCCACTTTATGGAAAGAATGACGATTCCTTACCACCAAAGGCTCTCCTGTTCAGAATGCCACTCTCATTATTAAGCTTTTAGACACTCTCCTATTACCTCAAGAAGTAGCTATTATGCACTGTAAGGGTTATCAGTCTCCTACACCTCCTAATTCAGCAGATGAAATCCTTTCCTTTTTGGGCCTGGTAGGGTTTGTTCGACACTGGATTCCTAACTATGCTCTTCTCACTAAACCCCTTTACCAAGCAGCTAAGGAGTCTCCAGTAGGGCCTCTCACCTCTCCAGCCACTGTAAACCGGGCGTTCACTATCCTTTGTGACATCCTCATTTCTTCCCCTCCCTGTCTCTCCCAGATCCAATTCGGCCTTTTTATCTTTTTACTGATGAAAAATAGGGCATAGCTACAGGACTGCTAGCTCAACCCCTGGGGCCCATTTACAAACCAATAGCTTATCTTTCTAAACAGCTTGACCCCACAATGAGAGGTTGTCAACCCTGCCTCCGTGCTTTAGCCTCAGCATCAACCTTAGCCAAGGAATCTCTCAAACTAACTCTTTTTCAGCCTCTCGCAGTCTTCTCTCCTCACCACCTTCAGGATTTACTCACTCATCGCTCGCTCGCTCTCTCTCTCCTGGAACCCTCGGGGGTACAGGAATTTCACCTTCTGTTTATAGAGAACCCCCTCATTACCCTTACATTCTTCACCTCCTCTCAATCCAGCATCGCTCCTCCCCGTTACATCAGAGACTATTTCTCCACTCCATTCATGCCCAGACCTAGTGGACTCTCCCTCGTAAAGATCTCTCTGATCAACCTTTAACCTCTCCAGATCTCACTTTTTTTGTAGGTGGTAGCTCCATCCTCGATTCGTCCGGTAGGGGCCGACCTGCATATACAGTGGTGTCCCCCTTTGACACCCTCGAGGCTAATCGTCTCCCTGAAGGAACTACCTCTCAAAAGGCAGAAACCATTGCTCTCACTCGGGCACTACATATAGCTAAAAATAAGTCTGTCAACATTTATACTGATTCTAAATATGCTTTCCTCATTGCTCATTGTCATTCCACTTTATGGAAAGAATGACGATTCCTTACCACCAAAGGCTCTCCTGTTCAGAATGCCACTCTCATTATTAAGCTTTTAGACACTCTCCTATTACCTCAAGAAGTAGCTATTATGCACTGTAAGGGTTATCAGTCTCCTACCAATCTTGTGGCTATTGGCAATGCTCGTGCCGGCTCTGTGACCCGAAGTCTTACTCTTGGGGACCCCTCCCCTCCCATTCTCTTTCTTACGTCCCCTGAGACACCGCTGTACACTGTAACTGAGCAAGAGACTTTCTTGAAGAAGGGAGGCTCCATCTCTGACAGAGGATGGATATTCATAGACAGTCACATAGCTTTACCCTCCTCACAGACCTTAGACATTATTACTTGAATTCACCAGACCTTACACATTGGACCACAGGTATTGCTTCATTTTCTTGGACCCGCTTTTCTATTCTAACTTAAGAGACCTCATCTTACAAGCCCACTGTGCTTGCTCTATCTGTCCTAAAACTTCCTCCCAAGGTGGACTCCGACCTCGCTTTCTCACTCATCAAATGAGGGGTCACCTTCCTGGCGAAAACTGGCAAATAGATTTCACCCATATGCCTAGAAATAATATCTTTTTACCATGGTAGATACTTTTACAGGATGGATCGAGGCCTTCCCTACCACTCACGAAACTGCAGATATAGTATCATCTATATTGCTAGACCACATTATCCCTCGATTTGGCCGCCCCGTTTCTATTCAGTCAGACAACGGACCTGCTTTTATATCCCAAATTGTCCAACAGGTCTCAATGGCTTTGGATATTTCATGGAAACTTCACATTCCATACAGGCCTCAATCTTCCAGAAAAGTTGAGAGAGCTAAAGGGCTCCTAAAAGACCATCTAACTAAATTAACTTTACAGGTCCGATTGTCATGGCCAGAACTTCTTCCTCTGGCTCTGACCCAAGTCCGGGCAACCCCACGGGCCCCGACCTTTCTTAGTCCTTTCGAACTTCTATATGGAAGGCCCTTCCTCCTCAACCATAATCTGCCAACTGAACCCACTCCTCTTGCATCATACCTCCCTTGCCTGCCTTTAATTAGGAATTTGCTGCGAGAACAGGCTGATTGTTTCCTTCCAAAACCGCATGAAGGTGATCCTTCAACGGCCACTCCTCTACAGCTGGGAGACAGCGTCCTCCTTAAAACCCTTCGCCCTCGGTCCTTAGAGCCTCGGTGGACAGGACCACATTTGGTAATCCTTACCACTCCTCCTGCTGCTAAGCTCTTAGGAGATCCCTCCTGGCACCATGTTTCCCACCTCAAACGGGCCCCCAATCAGGTCGATCGATTTTCGGTTGAACCCCTGGGGCCTACCAAGGTACGGCTTACTTGCATACCTTCTCCTCTTCCTTCTCCTCCTCCTTCTTCCATAACCTCTACCAACAATCCACCCCACGCTTAAACCTATTACCTTTTCATTTGGCCTCTCTACTTCCACGAGACAAATCAAGGTCAGGATCAGATTCATTTTCAGGTTTTAGTTATAAAACAGGAATCACTAACATCTCTGACTGCTTTCTATGTGTCTTTCTCAGTCGTTTTCTCCTGGCTGCTGTTCCCCTTCCTTACCTTTTCATTCCCCGTTTTTTCAGATTTTTACAAAGTCATAAATGAGGGTCACCTTCCTGGCGAAAACTGGCAAATAGATTTCACCCATATGCCTAGAAATAATATCTTTTTACCATGGTAGATACTTTTACAGGATGGATCGAGGCCTTCCCTACCACTCACGAAACTGCAGATATAGTATCATCTATATTGCTAGACCACATTATCCCTCGATTTGGCCGCCCCGTTTCTATTCAGTCAGACAACGGACCTGCTTTTATATCCCAAATTGTCCAACAGGTCTCAATGGCTTTGGATATTTCATGGAAACTTCACATTCCATACAGGCCTCAATCTTCCAGAAAAGTTGAGAGAGCTAAAGGGCTCCTAAAAGACCATCTAACTAAATTAACTTTACAGGTCCGATTGTCATGGCCAGAACTTCTTCCTCTGGCTCTGACCCAAGTCCGGGCAACCCCACGGGCCCCGACCTTTCTTAGTCCTTTCGAACTTCTATATGGAAGGCCCTTCCTCCTCAACCATAATCTGCCAACTGAACCCACTCCTCTTGCATCATACCTCCCTTGCCTGCCTTTAATTAGGAATTTGCTGCGAGAACAGGCTGATTGTTTCCTTCCAAAACCGCATGAAGGTGATCCTTCAACGGCCACTCCTCTACAGCTGGGAGACAGCGTCCTCCTTAAAACCCTTCGCCCTCGGTCCTTAGAGCCTCGGTGGACAGGACCACATTTGGTAATCCTTACCACTCCTCCTGCTGCTAAGCTCTTAGGAGATCCCTCCTGGCACCATGTTTCCCACCTCAAACGGGCCCCCAATCAGGTCGATCGATTTTCGGTTGAACCCCTGGGGCCTACCAAGGTACGGCTTACTTGCATACCTTCTCCTCTTCCTTCTCCTCCTCCTTCTTCCATAACCTCTACCAACAATCCACCCCACGCTTAAACCTATTACCTTTTCATTTGGCCTCTCTACTTCCACGAGACAAATCAAGGTCAGGATCAGATTCATTTTCAGGTTTTAGTTATAAAACAGGAATCACTAACATCTCTGACTGCTTTCTATGTGTCTTTCTCAGTCGTTTTCTCCTGGCTGCTGTTCCCCTTCCTTACCTTTTCATTCCCCGTTTTTTCAGATTTTTACAAAGTCACATGTAAGAAATTTCCTGAGGCACTGTAAACAAGATGCTCTTTCAGCCCTACTCCCAGCCACCCACCGGCCCACCACCCACAGGCCAGCCTTAAACTCCCTGCCCAAACGAAGACTCAGCAGGAAGTAGCCAGACAAAACTCGGTGCCCTATTACACCAAAAAAGCTGGAATGTTAGGTTGGTGGAAGGTCCATGGGGCCTAGCCATTCCAGGAGGCATTGGTTCTAAAAGATTTTCTGTTGACTCATCACTGGCGCCAGCTGCGTCCAGAACCTTCTCATCTAGACCAAGTACAGCTGACATGTTTTAAATGCCTCTGCGCAGGTGCAAGGCCTTACCCCTCCCCTCGTTTGCGTTTTTATCCTGAGCACATAAAAGCCCCTTGCCCCCTACCTCTGGGCGCGACTTCACGGGCCCGCCTCTTGGACCCGTGAACCTCACCCGTGAGCAAGATCCTAATAAAACTTAACTTTTTGCTTATGATTTGGCCGATTTGCCTGTTTCTTGCTGCGCTGAGATCTTACAGTGACTATAAAGAGTCAGGTTTTGGTGGGGACAAGAGTCAGACCTTAGTGAGGACCAGGGTCAAGCCTTAGTGGAGACCAGAATCAGGTTTTGTTGAGAACAAAAATCTGGCTTTGGTGAGGACAAGGATCAGGGTTTAGTGGAGACCAGAGTCAGACCATAGGCACGACCAGGGTCAGGACTTAGGACAAGAGTCAGGTTAGTGAGGACCAGAGTCAGACATTAGTGAGGATCAGATTCAGGCCTTAGTGAGGACCAGTGTCAGAACTTAGTGAAAACCAGAATCTTCTTAGTGAGAACCATAGGCAGTACCAGACTCAACGCCTGCCTCTGACCCTCACTAAACTCTGACTCTGGTCCGCACTAACCTCTGACTATAGTTCTCACTGAGGCCTGATGCTGGGCCTCAATAAGGTGTGACTCTGCTATTCACTAAGCTTTGACTCTGGTGCTGACTAAGGCCAGACACGTCCTCTCTAACTCTTCACTCTGGTCCTAACTAAGACCTGATGCTGGGCCTCATTAAGAAATGACTCTGGTCCACCCTAAGATCTGACTGGTTCTCACAAAGGTCTGACTCTGATCCTCTCTAAGGTCTGACTCTGGTCCTCATTAAGGCTTGCCTCTGGACACACTAAGGTTTGACTCTGGTCCTCACTACGGCCTGACCCTGGTTCTCACTGAAGTCTGACTCTGGTCCCAGTAAGGCCTGGCACTGGTCTACACTAAGGCAGGGGTGTGTCCATGGGCAACACCTGCCTCTTGGTTATCTTCTGGACCATCATGATCAGCTCCACGAACTCCTGTTGGAAGAATCTGAAAATCAAAGCCCCAGAGTACATTGGCTTCTCCATTGCCCTCTGCTGGATCCAGTGCATGTTTGTAAATGTCATTTTTCCTCTGTATGCACTCTGTGCTTCTGGGAAATGGGGCAATGCACACATCACAAACACAAGAGCGTTGGGGTACTGTGCTGTTGCGTATCATGAGACAGTCTGTCCCACGGGCCCGCCTCTTGGACCCGTGAACCGCGCCAGTGAGCAAGATCCTAATAAAACTTAACTTTTTGCTTATGATTTGGCCGATTTGCCTGTTTCTTGCTGCGCTGAGATCTTACAGTGACTATAAAGAGTCAGGTTTTGGTGGGGACAAGAGTCAGACCTTAGTGAGGACCAGGGTCAAGCCTTAGTGGAGACCAGAATCAGGTTTTGTTGAGAACAAAAATCTGGCTTTGGTGAGGACAAGGATCAGGGTTTAGTGGAGACCAGAGTCAGACCATAGGCACGACCAGGGTCAGGACTTAGGACAAGAGTCAGGTTAGTGAGGACCAGAGTCAGACATTAGTGAGGATCAGATTCAGGCCTTAGTGAGGACCAGTGTCAGAACTTAGTGAAAACCAGAATCTTCTTAGTGAGAACCATAGGCAGTACCAGACTCAACGCCTGCCTCTGACCCTCACTAAACTCTGACTCTGGTCCGCACTAACCTCTGACTATAGTTCTCACTGAGGCCTGATGCTGGGCCTCAATAAGGTGTGACTCTGCTATTCACTAAGCTTTGACTCTGGTGCTGACTAAGGCCAGACACGTCCTCTCTAACTCTTCACTCTGGTCCTAACTAAGACCTGATGCTGGGCCTCATTAAGAAATGACTCTGGTCCACCCTAAGATCTGACTGGTTCTCACAAAGGTCTGACTCTGATCCTCTCTAAGGTCTGACTCTGGTCCTCATTAAGGCTTGCCTCTGGACACACTAAGGTTTGACTCTGGTCCTCACTACGGCCTGACCCTGGTTCTCACTGAAGTCTGACTCTGGTCCCAGTAAGGCCTGGCACTGGTCTACACTAAGGCAGGGGTGTGTCCATGGGCAACACCTGCCTCTTGGTTATCTTCTGGACCATCATGATCAGCTCCACGAACTCCTGTTGGAAGAATCTGAAAATCAAAGCCCCAGAGTACATTGGCTTCTCCATTGCCCTCTGCTGGATCCAGTGCATGTTTGTAAATGTCATTTTTCCTCTGTATGCACTCTGTGCTTCTGGGAAATGGGGCAATGCACACATCACAAACACAAGAGCGTTGGGGTACTGTGCTGTTGCGTATCATGAGACAGTCTGAGGCTCAATCTATGTAGCTTTGATAGTGTTCCCTGAAGCTTCATTTTCCGTGCTCATCCTCTGGGCCGGTGGCTTCGTGATTTTCACCCTGTACAAGCACAGTCAGTGTGTCCAGCATATTCACAAGGCCAGTGTGTCTCCTAGACCATCTGCTGACTCCAGAGCCACCTAAGGCATCCTTGTTCTGACAAGCACCTTCCTGTGTTTTCACACCCTGTCCTCCCTCTTTCACACTGCTGTTGCTCTTTTGAACAATCCCAGTTGGTGGTTGGTGAATACAGCTGCCCTCATTTCTGTGTATTTTCCATGTATCAGCCCCTTTCTGCTCATGAGCCGTAACCCCGTTGTATTGAGTCTCTGCTTTCATTCATGAGGAAATCAGTAGTCCCTGGTTATATCAGAAAAATGTAAATTCCTCCCACCAGGGAAGCCTTGACTCCAGTATTTTTGCCTGAGAAATCCCATGGACAGAAGAGCTGGTGGGCTGCAGTTCACAGGGTTGTAAAGGGTCGGACAGGCCTGAGCATTCACAGAACAAGTGTATATATATCAACCCCAGTCTCTCATTTATCCCTCCCCCGTCCTTCCCCTTTGGTAACCATGTTGATCTTTTTTTTTTTCTTTTTCAAAATTCTTTTTTTTTTAACTTTTATTTTACTTTTAACTTTTACAGAGTTTTGTTGTTTACAGATATGTATGTTCCCAGATTAGTTCAAAATTCATTTATTTTTAATTGAGGGATAATTACTTTATGTATTGTTTTGGTTTCTGCCATACATCAACATAAATCAGTCATAGGTATGTATACCTGTGTCCCCTCCCTCTTAAACATGCTTGTATTCTACATCTGTAACTCTATTTCTGCTGTGTAGACAAGTTCTAAATTGTATGTTTTTGCTGAATGTTGCAAACTTCATTTATTGTCACATGAACTTAATACATAATCTATGAAGAAGCCACATGAATTTCTATTGGTAGAACTTTTTGATAAGGTTGTTGGCCAAACTTCATTTATTGTCACATGAAGTCGATTTTTCCTCTGTATGCACTCTGTGCTTCTGGGAAATGGGGCAATGCACACATCACAAACACAAGAGCGTTGGGGTACTGTGCTGTTGCGTATCATGAGACAGTCTGAGGCTCAATCTATGTAGCTTTGATAGTGTTCCCTGAAGCTTCATTTTCCGTGCTCATCCTCTGGGCCGGTGGCTTCGTGATTTTCACCCTGTACAAGCACAGTCAGTGTCCAGCATATTCACAAGGCCAGTGTGTCTCCTAGACCATCTGCTGACTCCAGAGCCACCTAAGGCATCCTTGTTCTGACAAGCACCTTCCTGTGTTTTCACACCCTGTCCTCCCTCTTTCACACTGCTGTTGCTCTTTTGAACAATCCCAGTTGGTGGTTGGTGAATACAGCTGCCCTCATTTCTGTGTATTTTCCATGTATCAGCCCCTTTCTGCTCATGAGCCGTAACCCCGTTGTATTGAGTCTCTGCTTTCATTCATGAGGAAATCAGTAGTCCCTGGTTATATCAGAAAAATGTAAATTCCTCCCACCAGGGAAGCCTTGACTCCAGTATTTTTGCCTGAGAAATCCCATGGACAGAAGAGCCGGTGGGCTGCAGTTCACAGGGTTGTAAAGGGTCGGACAGGCCTGAGCATCCACAGAACAAGTGTATATATATCAACCCCAGTCTCTCATTTATCCCTCCCCCGTCCTTCCCCTTTGGTAACCATGTTGATCTTTTTTTTTTCTTTTTCAAAATTCTTTTTTTTTAACTTTTATTTTACTTTTAACTTTTACAGAGTTTTGTTGTTTACAGATATGTATGTTCCCAGATTAGTTCAAAATTCATTTATTTTTAATTGAGGGATAATTACTTTATGTATTGTTTTGGTTTCTGCCATACATCAACATAAATCAGTCATAGGTATGTATACCTGTGTCCCCTCCCTCTTAAACATGCTTGTATTCTACATCTGTAACTCTATTTCTGCTGTGTAGACAAGTTCTAAATTGTATGTTTTTGCTGAATGTTGCAAACTTCATTTATTGTCACATGAACTTAATACATAATCTATGAAGAAGCCACATGAATTTCTATTGGTAGAACTAATAGTTTAGGCATTACAGCAGTGGTTGAATATGGTACACAGAGATAATGGAAGTGAATAATACACCTTTGCCTGATTCTACCTTGGACTGCAAGGAGATCAAACCAGTCGGAAGTCTGAATATTCATCAGAAGCACTGATGTTGAAGCTAAGCTCCAATACTTTGGCCACCTGACGCTAAGAGATGACTCATTGGAAAAGACCCTGATGCTGAGAAAAATAGAAAGCAGAAGAAGGGGACGGCATTGGAAGAGATGGTTGGATGGCATCATCCGTTCAATGGACATGAGTTTGAACAAGCTCTGGGAGACGGTGAAGGACTCGTAAACATGGGGTCGCAAAGTCAGGGCCGAACTGAACTGAACTGAACTGATTGCCTAGAACTCTGCTGACAATTTTCTTTTTTTTTCTTTTTTTTTTTAAGATTTATTTATTTATTTATTTTTTGGGCGGGGGTCGGGTTGGGGAGGGAGGGGAGCGGGCAGGCCACTTCTATTAGTCTCTCATTTCTCTATTTTCATCCGTCTTTGTTCTTTGGCCCCTGTGGGTCTCCCATTATGGTGGCGTCTGTTGTTGCAGAGCACCGGCTCTGGGCGCATGCACTCCAGAGCTCCGGCTCGGTAATTGGACACATCGGTCCAGTCGCTCCACGGCACGTGGGATCTTCCCAGGCCAGGGATCGAACCGGCACCCCTTGCACTGCAAGGCGGTGTCCTTAACCCACTGGACCACCAGGGGAAGCCCCGACAGTTTTCTTAATCAGATCTGCTTGAGGCAAACTGAATGCATTTCATCCTCACTCCTCAGTAGGATGGAATGGCGTGGTGACCAGTGTGTAATCATGGGAATTTCAGGCAGAAGTAAATGCAGTTGGAAATGAATGGAGGATAATTGTCAGAAAAGCACATTTTATGGGTTTCCTTTGCACAAGCATGCCTAAGGTGCCGAGGCATTGGCAGCTTCTGTAATCTGATTTTAGCTCATTGATATGCACGTTTCAAAAAAAACCAAACAAACAAACAGCCTCGGGGCACTTTCCTGGTGGTCCAGTGGTTAAAAAAAATCTGCCTTGCGATGCAGGAGATGTGGGTTCAATCCGATGCTTTGTTCCCACATCTCACATAGCATAAAAAAAAACAAATTTTGCCTGTAGAGTAATAGTTTAGGCATTACAGCAGTGGTTGAATATGGTACACAGAGATAATGGAAGTGAATAATACACCTTTGCCTGATTCTACCTTGGACTGCAAGGAGATCAAACCAGTCGGAAGTCTGAATATTCATCAGAAGCACTGATGTTGAAGCTAAGCTCCAATACTTTGGCCACCTGACGCTAAGAGATGACTCATTGGAAAAGACCCTGATGCTGAGAAAAATAGAAAGCAGAAGAAGGGGACGGCATTGGAAGAGATGGTTGGATGGCATCATCCGTTCAATGGACATGAGTTTGAACAAGCTCTGGGAGACGGTGAAGGACTCGTAAACATGGGGTCGCAAAGTCGGGGCCCGAACTGAACTGAACTGAACTGATTGCCTAGAACTCTGCTGACAATTTTCTTTTTTTCTTTTTTTTTAAGATTTATTTATTTATTTATTTTGGGCGGGGTCGGGTTGGGGAGGGAGGGGAGCGGGCAGGCCACTTCTATTAGTCTCTCATTTCTCTATTTTCATCCGTCTTTGTTCTTTGGCCCCTGTGGGTCTCCCATTATGGTGGCGTCTGTTGTTGCAGAGCACCGGCTCTGGGCGCATGCACTCCAGAGCTCCGGCTCGGTAATTGGACACATCGGTCCAGCCGCTCCGCGGCACGTGGGATCTTCCCAGGCCAGGGATCGAACCGGCACCCCTTGCACTGCAAGGCGGTGTCCTTAACCCACTGGACCACCAGGGGAAGCCCCGACAGTTTTCTTAATCAGATCTGCTTGAGGCAAACTGAATGCATTTCATCCTCACTCCTCAGTAGGATGGAATGGCGTGGTGACCAGTGTGTAATCATGGGAATTTCAGGCAGAAGTAAATGCAGTTGGAAATGAATGGAGGATAATTGTCAGAAAAGCACATTTTATGGGTTTCCTTTGCACAAGCATGCCTAAGGTGCCGAGGCATTGGCAGCTTCTGTAATCTGATTTTAGCTCATTGATATGCACGTTTCAAAAAAAACCAAACAAACAAACAGCCTCGGGGCACTTTCCTGGTGGTCCAGTGGTTAAAAAAAATCTGCCTTGCGATGCAGGAGATGTGGGTTCAATCCCTGGTCAGGGAAACTTTTAGTTCCCACATCTCACATAGCATGGCCAAAAAAATAAAAACAAATTTTTTTCTGCCCTGTAGAGTAATGGAATAAAGATAGTAATGCTGCCATAACCTGAGAGAATGGAGATCTGCCTCAATATGAGACCAGTTACAATCAGGAAACTATTACTAAGGGCTACTTCTTGGGATGGTTTCCTAGAAGGAAAGAAACAGCACTTACAAGCTGACATTTGTGTTTTGTTAGTAAGAGGATGAGATGGTTGGATGGCATCACCAACTCAATGGACATGAGTTTGAGGAGAACTCCAGGAGAAGACAACAAAATTCTGTAAAGCAATCAGCCTCCAGTAAAAAGAAAAACTTCAGGAGATGGTGAAGGACAGGGCAGCTTGTCGTGCTGCAGTCCTAGGGGACACAAAGAGTCGGACACAACTTAGCAACTGAACAACAATCTCTCATACAAAGGATGGGTTAGATGTTAGGCATAACACAGTATGAGAGAGACTTTGTAGTCATTGTTGGGTCATCACAGTCCTTCAAGTCATAAGTAACTGGTAGGGATCAGGCCTCTTGACAATGCTGAATGTCAGTACAAGTAAACAGACTCTCAAGACAGAACCCTGTGGACACAACTTGAAACTCCAAGAGAAAAGAGAAATAGTGGTACAGTGCTGTTCACTGAAATCCCACTTGTGGGACTTCCCTGGTGGTCCAGGTGGTTAAGAATCCACCTGCCAATCCAGAGGACATAGGTTCGCTCCCCAGTCCAGGAAGATCCCCTAAGCCACGGGGCAATTAAGCCCATGGGCCACAACTGCTGAGCCTGAATCCCCAAAATGTACACTCCTCAATAAGAAGCCACCGCAGTGAGAAGCCCACGCACTGTAATGAAGAGTAGCCCCTGCTGACCACAGCTAAAGAAATCCCGCAAGCAGGAATGAAGACCCAGAACAGCCTAAATAAATAAAAATTTAAAATTTTACCAGTAGTCCTATAGCATATAAAGGGTAAAGGTTTTCCAGGCATATTTTATATGACTAGATATTCGCACCATGGGCTTAACTGTAGGAACTATCCATGAGCAAGTTCTTAGTCCAGTTTCAATGACATTTTTTGTTTTGTTTTAACTAACAGATTTTTAAAAATTGAAGATATGTTATGTTAGTTTTAAGTGTAGAGTAATGATAAAGGTAGTAATGCTGCCTCGAAATATGAAGACCAGTTACAATCAGGAAACTATTACTAAGGGCTACTTCTTGGGATGGTTTCCTAGAAGGAAAGAAACAGCACTTACAAGCTGACATTTGTGTTTTGTTAGTAAGAGGATGAGATGGTTGGATGGCATCACCAACTCAATGGACATGAGTTTGAGGAGAACTCCAGGAGAAGACAACAAAATTCTGTAAAGCAATCAGCCTCCAGTAAAAATAAAAACTTCAGGAGATGGTGAAGGACAGGGCAGCTTGTCGTGCTGCAGTCCTAGGGGACACAAAGAGTCGGACACAACTTAGCAACTGAACAACAATCTCTCATACAAAGGATGGGTTAGATGTTAGGCATAACACAGTATGAGAGAGACTTTGTAGTCATTGTTGGGTCATCACAGTCCTTCAAGTCATAAGTAACTGGTAGGGATCAGGCCTCTTGACAATGCTGAATGTCAGTACAAGTAAACAGACTCTCAAGACAGAACCCTGTGGACACAACTTGAAACTCCAAGAGAAAAGAGAAATAGTGGTACAGTGCTGTTCACTGAAATCCCACTTGTGGGACTTCCCTGGTGGTCCAGGTGGTTAAGAATCCACCTGCCAATCCAGAGGACATAGGTTCGCTCCCCAGTCCAGGAAGATCCCCTAAGCCACGGGGCAATTAAGCCCATGGGCCACAACTGCTGAGCCTGAATCCCCAAAATGTACACTCCTCAATAAGAAGCCACCGCAGTGAGAAGCCCACGCACTGTAATGAAGAGTAGCCCCTGCTGACCACAGCTAAAGAAATCCCGCAAGCAGGAATGAAGACCCAGAACAGCCTAAATAAATAAAAATTTAAAATTTTACCAGTAGTCCTATAGCATATAAAGGGTAAAGGTTTTCCAGGCATATTTTATATGACTAGATATTCGCACCATGGGCTTAACTGTAGGAACTATCCATGAGCAAGTTCTTAGTCCAGTTTCAATGACATTTTTTGTTTTGTTTTAACTAACAGATTTTTAAAAATTGAAGTATATGTTATGTTAGTTTTAAGTGTAGACAGCAAAGTGATTTAGTTATACACACATATATTGCTTTTTCAGATTCTTTTCCCTTATAGGTTATTGCAAAGTACTGAGTGTAGTTCCTTGTACTGTACAGTAGGTCCTTGTTTATCTGTCTTGGACATGGCAGTGTGTATATGTTAATTCCAACTTCCTAATTTATCCCTCCTTTCCCCCTTTCCCCTTTGATAATCGTAAGTTTGTTTTCTATGTCTATGGGTTTCTTTCTGTTTTGTCAATAAGTTCATTTGTATCTTTTTTCTTTTTTACATTTTATGTATTTATTTTTATTTTGGAGTATTCTGGGGTTTCACTGTGGCCAAAGGCTCTTCTTCTCTAGTCGTGGGGCGTGGGGCTTCTCTCTAGTTGAGGTGAGCAGGCTTCCTGTTGTGGTGACTTCTCTTTTGGTGGAACTTGGGCTCTAGGGCACATGGGCTTCCGTAGTTGCGGCACATGAGCTCTATCGTTGTGGCTCCATAGTTGTGGCTCACGGGCTTAGTTGCTCCGCAGCATATAGAACCTTCCTGGATCAGGGAAACCCCGGGGAGAAGATTTTAATAGGCAAAATTTGGGGTGAGGTCTGATGGGTTTGTATGCTTTCCTTCCGATTGGCTGGCGGTGAGGTAACAGGGTGGAGTCCACGAATCTCATGCTTAGCCTAAAAATATCACCCTCCTCTAATGTGGGGCCTTAATTCTCCCAGAGGAACTCAAAGCTTGTAATATAGATTTCTTTAGGAGCACCCAGGATCCTGCTTTTGTTTCTGTGCTATAGTTTCTTTTTTTTTTTTTTTTTTTAATATTTACTTATTTGATTGTGCTGGGTGTTAGTTGCAGTATGTGGGATCTAGCTCCCCGACCAGGGCTCGAACCCAGGCCTCCTGCATTGGAAGCCAGGAGTCTTAGCCACTGGGCCACCAGAGAAGTCCCAGTGCTATAGTTTCTTGTTTGCTCCTCCTTTGTTTCTACATTTCTGTACTACCCTGATTGTGTGCTTAGTCACTCAATCATGTCCGACTCTTTTCCACTACATGGACTGTAGCCTGCAAGGCTCCCCTGTCCATGGGATTTTTCAGTCAAGAATCCTGGAGAAGGTTGCCATTTCCTCCTCCTAGAAATCTTCCCTACCCAGGGATGAAACCTGAGTCTCCCGTATTCCTTACCCGCTGAGCCATTGGGGAAGCCCATTTCTGATAGGCAGCTATTTGAATCTGCCCTTTGGTACTCAGGGAAGGTCTTGGAGGCTGAAACCTATTTCCCACAAGTAAGAAGGGGGATGCAGAAAGAATTTCTGCATCCAGAGGTCCTGACAGTGTCCTGCTTCATTTCAACAGTAACTTAAAATAAGTGGGACTGGCGCGTGTTGCCAAAGGGGGATGGGCCAGAGGCAGGGAGGTTCCTAAAAAAATAAATACAAGAATAAGCAGGGGGGCCTCCCTGGTGGTCCAGTGGGTAAGGACACCGCCTTGCAGTGCAAGGGATGCCGGTTCGATCCCTGGCCTGGGAAGAGCCCACGTGCCGTGAAGCGACTGGACTGATGTGTCCAACTACTGAGCTGGAGCTCTGGAGCGCATGTGCCCAGAGCCAGTGCTCTGCAGCGAGAGAGGCCACTGCAATGGGAGGCTCACACAGGCAAAAGAACAAAGATAAATAAATGAAAGATCAATAGAAGTGACCAAAAAAAAAATAATAATAATAAGCAGGACTATCATTAAGCGCATCAGAAGCCCAAAAGTTTACCACAACTAAGTGCTTGCAAGGTGTGTCTAAATAAGTGGGGATAAAGTTGCTCTAATTATTAAGAATGCCTACTCAGTGTGAACGACTGCAGCAGGTTTGTCCTCTGCAGAGTGAGAACTACAGGTCTAACTGGCTGATCTGCATGGGTGTCTGACTCGTGCAACCCCATAGACTGTAGCCTCTGTCCATGGGATTTCCCAGGCAAGAATATTGCAGCGGGGATCTTCCCAACCCAGGGATGGAACCTTGTCTTCTGTCTCTTCTGCATGGTAGGTGAATTCTTTACCACTGTGCCACCTGGGAAGCCCAACTGGCTGACCTAGTGATGAGGACTTAACCCTTGACTTATGATCTAATGGTCTATTTCTAAATTATAAAGGTACTCAGATTTGTTAGCCCTATCAGACAGAATTTTCATATGCATATATGTAGCAGGTACTATTAAATATTACTGACTATTAAGTAGCAATCTTTCCATTATTAAAATTCATTAAATATATTTTTAAAAGGTTATTAAACCATACCATGTGGGGCTTTCCTGGTAGATCAGTGGTAAGGAGTTCGCCTGCAAATGCAGGGGACACGAGTTCAATCCTTGATCCAGGAAGATCCCACATGCTGCAGAACAACTAAGCCCGTGAGCCAAGACTCTATTTCTCTAGAGCTTCGTGTAAGGTCTGGTCCCGAGGCCCCTTCCCCCCACTTCCTACCTCCCCGACACAAGAAAGACCTTGACTAGAAGGCCCCTCATGCCAGATTGAACAAGGCCAATGAAAAATAGCCGTGACACCAACGGAAGACCACCCTGCCCCCGCCAAAAGTTCTCACTGGACAAAGGAAAGATCAAACTGCCCAATTTGCAAATACCCCGACGCCTGGCCTCAACCAATCAGGCTGACGGTGCCCTAAACTGGCCATCTTTGGCCAGAGGCTCTGCTGACCACGGCACCTTACCTATAATGGGGGCCCTCCCAGTCTTTGTGTGCGCTTTTCCCTCACTCCCTCTCTCCTCTCCTCCCCGTGAGGGATGCCCGAGAGCGCCCATCCAATAAAGCCTGCTCTGCCTCACCAATTCCGATCTTCCTCTCTCATTTTAAAACACCCGGCAGTGACCAACCTTACACCTCAAAGTGGTAACTATTGAGCCCATGAGTTTCAACTACTGAAGCCCGTGAGCCCTAGAACCCGAGTTCCAAAGCCAGAGAAATCACCGCAGCAATAAGACTGCTCACCTCAACTAAAGAGTAGCCCTCAGGCCAAAGAACAAAGAAAACAAATGAAAGACCAACAAACATGGCCAAATTTTCTTTTTTTTTTATAAATGGAAATGATGTTATACCATTCCTAGCCATTCTTTTTTTTATTTTTTATTTATTTATTTTGGGCGGGGGTCGGGTTGGGGAGCAGGCAGGCCACTTCTATTAGTCTCTCATTTCTGTATTTTCATCCGTCTTTGTTCTTTGGCTCCTGTGGGCCTCCCATCGCGGTGGCCTCTGTCGTCGCAGAGCACCGGCTCTGGGCACTTGCGGTCCAGAACTCCGGCTCGGTAATTGGACACATGAGTCCAGCCGCTCCGCGGCACGTGGGATCTTCCCAAGCCAGGGATGGAACCGGCGCCCCTTGCACTGCAAGGCGGTGTCCTTACCCACTGGACCATCAGGGGAAGCCCCCCAATTTTTTTTTTTTAATTTAAAATTTTAAAATTGAGTGGAGTAGCCCCCACTTCCTGCAACTAGAGAAGAGCCTGTGACAGCATTGAGAACCGGTATAACCAAAAAAAAAAAAAACCCGCGATAATTTGTTTTTGCAATCTAGGTAACATAAAATATCAGTTATGTAAATAAATCAGCTGTTGTTAAACAAATGAACAGGAAGCAACAAGGCTGCACGGAAGAAACAGACAAACCCTTCCAAAAAGAAAAAAGGCTTATTAGGCTATGTAATCATAGTTGGCCACAATATGAGTTAAGAAGCCAACAAAAATGGCGACTAAATGGGGGCCTGAATTATGACACGATATTGCTGTTAGAATTATATTGTAAAAGGAAGTTTAGGGCTTCCCCTGGTGGTCCAATGGGTAAGGACACCGCCTTGCAGTGCAAAGGACGCCGGTTGGATCCCTGGCCTGGGAAGATCCCACGTGCCGCGGAGCGGCTGGACTCATGTGTCCAATTACCGAGCCGGAGCTCTTGGGCGCATGCGCCCAGAGCCGGCGCTTTGCGACGACAGAGGCCACCGCGATGGGAGGCCCACAGGAGCTGAGGAACAAAGACGGATGAAAATAGAGAAATGAAAGAGCAATAGAAGTGGCCCGCCCATCCCCCTCCCTCACCACCCCCCCCAAAAAAAAGTTTAGATGGAGGGAACTTCCAAATGTTCAAATCTTCATGACCTTATGTCTAAACATTGAGATTCAAAAAGGAATTTAAGGCATGTGGCTAGGTAGGAAAATTCTAAGACACAAAAGACCTTTTAACGGATGGACCCTGGGGCCATTCAAATGTTAAATCCTCTGGGAGGAGCTGCTGGAACTACTCCCAGCCTACTGGGAGGAGCCATTGTCTCTGGGGATGACACAGCTAAGAAAGAGAAGAGGCCCCACCCATATACAGGAGCTGCTTTATACCCTGAACTATTCAAAGGGCCCATCCTTAGCTCAGCTAGCATTGACAATAATGTAAGTTATCAAGCAACTGCCCCTACAGTTTTGCCTCTGAGAGAAGTTCATTGTCGAGGTCCCTGAGCGGGTTGGAAAAGAATTTCCAGACACGAGGCAGAGTGAGAGGAAAGTAGAGTTTATTAGAGTGGGGGAAGGGTGAGTCGCTGCCAGAACAGCGGGCTGGTTCAAGGAGAACCAACGCTATTAAAACAGCGGGTCGGCTCAAAGAGAACCAACGTTAAGCAGGGGTCTTTGATTTCTTTTATAGCTAGGGTCTAAGGAGTGGCATAGGGGTCTTAAGGATCATTGGTGATTGGACGATGTACTGGGTGGGTAGAGTGATGACTACAGCTTGTGGTAGGGCCCAAGGAGTGGCTTAGGGGTCGTATGGATTGGGTGGCTACTATAGCCCGGGGGAGGGGAGGACAATAAGGGTCTGGTTTATCTTCTTTTTGCATTCCAGGACCCTCCTTGTTCCCGTTGTTTTTTCATCCTGGGGCACCACATTCATGATAGAAATCAAAAAACAATAAGAGTCTATGTACCTTTCTCAATGTCTGATCTAAGTATGGCAGAAGACAAGTTGTAAAGTTTTTCTGAGTATCCTGAACATTTTACAAAAGAATTTATCAGATTAGTGAGGTCTTTTGGTCTCACCTGGGAAGACTTACAGACTGTACTATCCCACTACTACACCCCCAAGGATGTAATACTGGCCTTATACTAGCTGCCAGAGGTCATGCCGAATGACTGGCAGCCTGAGCACAACAGGACCATGCAGTGCACCGGGTGCGGAATGAGGCAGTTCCTGAGGCAAACCCGAGATCCAGCTGAGCTCTACTGATAGACAGGATCGCATGATTCACTGTTTAATAGAAGATATGAAAAAACATAGAGTAAAACCTGTTAAATATAAAAAGGGGAAAGAGGTACAACAGGCACAGGATGAAAATTCTGCAGGCTTCCAAGCTAGATTAGTGGAGGCTTTTAGGGAATATACAAATGTGGATCCCTCCTCCCCAGAGGGACAGGCCATCTGAGCTGTGCATTTCATAGCCCAGTCTGCCCCATACATCAGGCGCAAAATTCAGAAAGCAAGTGCCGGTCTTCAGATCCCAATGAATGGATTTGCTCTAATTGGCTTATTCGGTTTCTAATAATAGGGATATGGATGAAAAGGCTGAGTACACCCCAAAAAATATGCAAAACACCCAAATGATTACAATGGCTTTGTCCACTCAATGACCACCAAAGAGGAGGCTGCCCTTTCTGGGCCAATCTGGTCCTGGCAGACCACGAGGGCCATGGGGTCTTTGATTTCTTTTATAGCTAGGGTCTAAGGAGTGGCATGGGGGTCTTAAGGATCATTGGTGATTGGACGATGTACTGGGTGGGTAGAGTGATGACTACAGCTTGTGGTAGGGCCCAAGGAGTGGCTTAGGGGTCGTATGGATTGGGTGGCTACTATAGCCCGGGGGAGGGGAGGACAATAAGGGTCTGGTTTATCTTCTTTTTGCATTCCAGGACCCTCCTTGTTCCCGTTGTTTTTTCATCCTGGGGCACCACATTCATGATAGAAATCAAAAAACAATAAGAGTCTATGTACCTTTCTCAATGTCTGATCTAAGTATGGCAGAAGACAAGTTGTAAAGTTTTTCTGAGTATCCTGAACATTTTACAAAAGAATTTATCAGATTAGTGAGGTCTTTTGGTCTCACCTGGGAAGACTTACAGACTGTACTATCCCACTACTACACCCCCAAGGATGTAATACTGGCCTTATACTAGCTGCCAGAGGTCATGCCGAATGACTGGCAGCCTGAGCACAACAGGACCATGCAGTGCACCGGGTGCGGAATGAGGCAGTTCCTGAGGCAAACCCGAGATCCAGCTGAGCTCTACTGATAGACAGGATCGCATGATTCACTGTTTAATAGAAGATATGAAAAAACATAGAGTAAAACCTGTTAAATATAAAAAGGTGAAAGAGGTACAACAGGCACAGGATGAAAATTCTGCAGGCTTCCAAGCTAGATTAGTGGAGGCTTTTAGGGAATATACAAATGTGGATCCCTCCTCCCCAGAGGGACAGGCCATCTGAGCTGTGCATTTCATAGCCCAGTCTGCCCCATACATCAGGCGCAAAATTCAGAAAGCAAGTGCCGGTCTTCAGATCCCAATGAATGGATTTGCTCTAATTGGCTTATTCGGTTTCTAATAATAGGGATATGGATGAAAAGGCTGAGTACACCCCAAAAAATATGCAAAACACCCAAATGATTACAATGGCTTTGTCCACTCAATGACCACCAAAGAGGAGGCTGCCCTTTCTGGGCCAATCTGGTCCTGGCAGACCACGAGGGCCATGGATGCCCATGCAAGGCTGGTGTACCCTGTGTGGACAAAAGGGGCACTGGAAGAAGGACTGTTGTCTATGTGTCTTTTGCAAACAGCCAGGGCATTGGCAGAGGGAATGCCCCAGACGCCAGAGAGTGACGGGGGCCCCTCAGCCATTGATGGCTTTGCAATCAGAAGACTAACAGGGCCCAAGGCCAAAAGTGGCTCTGCTTCAACCTCGGGTGGTCATTGCTGTGGCTGGCCATTTGATAGAAGTTCTTGTAGACACTGGTGCAACCTTCTCAGTCTTAAACCCAAAAGATTGGAAACCTTCACAGTCATAAGGAGTATGTAATGGGGTTGTCAGGAAAGAAACAGGGGCACACTTTCCTGGAGGCTGCTTTGTACAATGCTAATGGACAGCTGTTTGCATTTGTTTCTATTTGTGCCTGATTATCCTTTCCCTTTAATAGGGAGAGATTTATTAACTAAGTTAAGGGCCACTCTGTCTCTGGAGGAGAAAGGGAACCACCCTCACTGTGTGATTAATATAAACAAAGAGTTATTCATGATCATGATTTAGTTGGGTTGGGTAATGGATTTTAATAGAGATGGGTTAAGACCAGACTAGATTTGGTCTCTTCCTCCAAAGAATTAAACTGCTGCTTCTGAAAAACAGGTTATAGGTTGACAAATTGTGGTGAATTTCTTTGCCTTTAAGTGATTTGTACTTTCTTTAGAGATCAATTAAAAAGAAAATATTGTCTGACAGTGGTATATCTTATCTGACCAAAAAGTAACTTTGGGATGTTTTACAGGGTCCCTGTGACATGGCAAAGAAAAATAGTTTACTAAGATTATTGTTAAGTGTAATTGTTTATAATTCTGGTTATTATAACCCACCTTTATTGTACACTGTAAGCAGATGTTTGACCATGCCTATTAAGTCTTTTGTCATTTATAGATATATTTATGCCTTGGTGCTGGTACAAAACATGCCTAATCATCAAGAAGACCCATAAAAGGCTAAGGTAATCAAATACATAGCCTATCCCCAACTGATTACAATGGCTTTGTCCACTCAATGACCACCAAAGAGGAGGCTGCCCTTTCTGGGCCAATCTGGTCCTGGCAGACCACGAGGGCCATGGATGCCCATGCAAGGCTGGTGTACCCTGTGTGGACAAAAGGGGCACTGGAAGAAGGACTGTTGTCTATGTGTCTTTGCAAACAGCCAGGGCATTGGCAGAGGGAATGCCCCAGACGCCAGAGAGCGACGGGGGCCCCTCAGTCATTGATGGCTTTGCAATCAGAAGACTAACAGGGCCCAAGGCCAAAAGTGGCTCTGCTTCAACCTCGGGTGGTCATTGCTGTGGCTGGCCATTTGATAGAAGTTCTTGTAGACACTGGTGCAACCTTCTCAGTCTTAAACCCAAAAGATTGGAAACCTTCACAGTCATAAGGAGTATGTAATGGGGTTG
Source organism: Tragulus kanchil (assembly GCA_022376925.1). Lineage (NCBI taxonomy): Eukaryota > Metazoa > Chordata > Mammalia > Artiodactyla > Tragulidae > Tragulus > Tragulus kanchil. The sequence goes on from JAIOJX010000031.1 coordinate 134,396,267, forward strand.
TCAGGAAAGAAACAGGGGCACACTTTCCTGGAGGCTGCTTTGTACAATGCTAATGGACAGCTGTTTGCATTTGTTTCTGTTTGTGCCTGATTATCCTTTCCCTTTAATAGGGAGAGATTTATTAACTAAGTTAAGGGCCACTCTGTCTCTGGAGGAGAAAGGGAACCACCCTCACTGTGTGATTAATATAAACAAAGAGTTATTCATGATCATGATTTAGTTGGGTTGGGTAATGGATTTTAATAGAGATGGGTTAAGACCAGACTAGATTTGGTCTCTTCCTCCAAAGAATTAAACTGCTGCTTCTGAAAAACAGGTTATAGGTTGACAAATTGTGGTGAATTTCTTTGCCTTTAAGTGATTTGTACTTTCTTTAGAGATCAATTAAAAAGAAAATATTGTCTGACAGTGGTATATCTTATCTGACCAAAAAGTAACTTTGGGATGTTTTACAGGGTCCCTGTGACATGGCAAAGAAAAATAGTTTACTAAGATTATTGTTAAGTGTAATTGTTTATAATTCTGGTTATTATAACCCACCTTTATTGTACACTGTAAGCAGATGTTTGACCATGCCTATTAAGTCTTTTGTCATTTATAGATATATTTATGCCTTGGTGCTGGTACAAAACATGCCTAATCATCAAGAAGACCCATAAAAAGGCTAAGGAATCAATTACAAACAACTGTTCTACATCAAGATGATGCTATGTAAGAATTTTAGCCCATATAGACTAAAACTAGGAGCTGCCCTGCGCCTGACGCCCCTAGATCAGGTACTCAAAAGAGATTTTTACTCCCTAATAGGCAGGGTCAACACCCATGCTCAGCCTTGAAGCAATTACAGAAGGCGGACCTTTGCCCTTCTGCCTTCCATAAGAATATGGGAGTAAAATCTCTTGAGGGGGGAATGTAAGGGTTAGGAGGGAAAGGGGCAGGGCACAATTTTTGAAAAGAATGACAGCCCAAGGACACAGCATAGACCCTTTAGAATCAAATGGGTCCAAGATGGCAGATCAGACCTAGATCCTCAATCACCAAGCTAAATGACACACCCAGAGGCGCCATGACAGTTCCACCCCTTCCCTAAAAGTGCTAGAATAGGGCTTCCCTGGTGGTCCAGTGGGTAAGGACACCGCCTTGAAGTGCAAGGGGCGCCGGTTCCATCCCTGGCCTGGGAAGATCCCATGTGCCGCGGAGCGGCTGGATTCATGTGTCCAATTACCGAGCCGGAGCTCTGGAGCGCAGTGCCCAGAGCCGGTGCTCTGCGACGACAGACGCCACCGCGATGGGAGGCCCACAGGAGCCAAAGAACAAAGACGGATGAAAATACAGAAATGAAAGACCAATAGAAGTAGACCGCCTGCTCTCCTCCCTCCCCACCCCAACCTCCCAAATTAAAAAAAAAAAAAAAGAGAGAGAGAAAGAGCTGGAATAATCCTCCCACTCATTAGCATATGGAATTACCCAGTCTATGAAAGCTAAGAACACCATGTTTTCGGGGCCACTGGATTTGCTCTGCCCTGGCCCACACTCTGTGGAGTATGCTTTCTCTGAATCAGAATAAATCCATTTCTTACCTAAAAAAACAAAAAAAAAAACAAAACCTGAAAAACCCAGAGGCCCTGAGAGGGGATCCTTGACCATGCCCCTGCCTGGCACCGCCTTTTCCCACGCCCCAACGTTCACGCCCAGCCAAGCCCCGCCCCTCACCCCGCCTCTGCGCCAGAGCGCAGTTTCCTGCAGACCCGGAAGCGGTTACCACGCAGCGAAGGTCGTCCTACGGGATCGTGAGTTTCCTCTTTCTTGTTTAAACCTGCGCTTTGCGGGTCCCCGTCCTCCGTACCTGGGTCTGAGGGGCAATGCGGATCTTAAAACCCCAGCGCTCGTTCTCCACCTAAGTAAAGGCGGATGCCGCCGCGAGAGCAGGGAGGGGTGGGGCGCTTCTCTTTTGAAATCCGAGAGCTGGGCGCCCAGCCTTGCCCTCGCGGCCCCGGAGGACAGCGCCAGCTGCCTCAGTGCAGGAGAGGCGTTGTCTTCTTTGTGGTCCTGAGATTTTGGAGAGTTCTCTCTGCTCCCGAAACACACCCACTTCCCTTCCCTTCGCACACTTCTCAGCTGAGCCGGTCCGATCCCCGGGCCTCCTCGGGTTAAATACCGCCTCTCCTCAACTTGCACTGGGGAAAGAGGCTTAAAAAAGAGCCTATCTTGAGACATCCATGGTTTTTCTGTCCTAAATTCTACCCCGTTCAATAAGGTGTCCTCTTTTTTTTTTTCCACATTTTTTTCCTTTTTTTTTTGCTTTTACAGAGATTTGTTGTTTACAGATATGTATAATCCCAGATTAATCATATGTATATCCCTTCCCTCCCCACCTTACGTAGGAGCTATGCGATAGCCTGGGGCAGAGGGGAAGGTGTCCTCTTAATGTGGAATTGATAGTTATTTAATACCAGGGCTACCCTGGTGGCTCAGTGGTAAAGATACCGCCTGTCAAGCAGGAGACGCCTCGTGAATCCCTGCGTTGTGTCTGGGGAAGATCCCCTGGAGGAAGAAATGGCAACCCACTGAATAATGGCAGTCCAGTATTCTTGCCTGAAAAACCCCATGGACAGAGGAGTCTGGCGGGCTACAGCCCATGGGGTCCCGATAGAGTCGCACCGGACTAAACAACAGCCTACCCCTTCTGTGCATTGAGGGGAAAATGCACCATCCAGAAGTCGAGAATTATTATTATTTTTTTAAAGGTTTATTTATTTATTTATTTTTGGGCGGGGGTCTGGTTGGGGAGGGAGGGGAGCGGGCGGGCCACTTCTATTGGTCTTTCATTTCTCCATTTTCATCCGTCTTTGTTCCTTGGCTCCTGTGGGCCTCCCATCGCGGTGGCGTCTGTCGTTGCTGAGCGCCGGCTCTGGGCGCATGCGCTCCAGAGCTCCGGCTCGGTAATTGGACACATGGGTCCAGCCGCTCCGCGGCACGTGGTATCTTCCCAGGCCAGGGATGGAACCGGCGCCCCTTGCACTTCAAGGCGGTGTCCTTACCCACTGGACCACCAGGGGAAGCCCGAGAATTATGTTTTAATTGGCAGACTTAACTGAGGACTTAAGCCCTTAAGATAGCGTCTCAGATGGCTCAAGAGGTAAGGCAGAAACTAGGGGTATATAAGCAAAGAAAAAAAGGTATCTGGGACGTCAAAAGATTAGTTAATTTAAGGAAACAAGACATCTAAAGCTAATGGATTTACTGCTTTTCTATGTGTGAGAAGATACAACTGTCTGGGTACGCTGAATCTTTGAAGCCATTCCCTTGGTATGCAACTTATCTATCTATGACTTTTCTCTGCTCTGAATCCCCTGAGGGTGCTCAGCTGGGGGCTGCAGTGTCCTTTGCAGTGTCCTTTATTTGCTGATATGACTGGGCACATTCTCCACAAGTCTTCATTCCTGAGTGAATGAGGGACAGACCCACTGAGAGAATTAGGCAAATGAGGAAAGAAGAGGGGGGACCATCCACACAGATGGCACAGTGAGGGATAGATGAGGAACTTGTAAAGAGACAGTTACTGTCCCAGGATAACAGGTTTATTCAGTCAGTCAGTTCAGTTGTTCAATCGTATCTGACTCTTTGCAACCCCATTGACTGCAGCACACCAGGCTTCACCATCTCCTGGAGTTTGCTCAAACTCATGTCCATTGACTCAGTGATGCCATCCAACCATCTAGTCCTCTGTCATCCTTTTCTCCCTCTGCTTTCTATTTTTCCCAGCATCAGGGTCTTTTTAAAGAGTTGGCTCTTCACGTCAGGTGGGCAAAGTATTGGAGCTTCAGCTTCAATATCATCCTTCCAATGAATATTCAGGGTTGATTTCCTGTAGGATGAACTGGTTTGATCTCCTTGTAGTCCATGGGATTCTCAAGAGTCTTCTCCAACACCCCAGTTCAAAGCCATCAGTTCTTCGGTGCTCAGCCTTCTTTATGGTTCGACTCTCACATCTGTACATGATTACTGGAAACACCATAGCTTTGACTATACAGACCTTTGTCGTATAACGTGTGATGTTTGTCTTTTTCTGTGGCTTATTTCATGTAATATGATCATCTGTAGGTGGGACTCTCCTTGAAAAGACACAGCCTAACTTCATTGCTGCCAGGGCAGTGGGGTTACACACACCCCCACCCCCACACAGAGTCACAGTGCAGCTGCGGGGTGGGAGGGAGGGCAAATGTTCCAAACTCACTTTGAAACAAAGACACATCCTCAGCAAGGAGGAACACAGGGTCCTGGGTAGGCAACTGGGGAGAGGATACGGAATGCAGTTTTCTAGGAAGACTCGAAAATTGGAGCAAGGAAAAGCTCTGTTCATCCTCCCTGCGTGACCCTGAGCTGTGCAGTGACTAGTATAGAACAGGGTGAGCTGATGGGGTCATAGTCAGAGAACATATATTTTCTCTGACTATCACACACTCACTCTCTGCACATACTTCTCCCTCTTTCCATCGTCTTCTCTAGAACAGCAAAGGGAATGCTTCCACAGGTGGGGTGACCTGGGGTGGAAGTGTATTTCTTCTGTGTTTGCCTCTCCTGTGTATCCTCTGTCTTCGTCTTTGCCTTCCTTTCTCATGGCCTGTTCAGACACATACTTCTGCTGTTCAGCCATCAGTGTGCACAACCCCAAGACCCTTGGATTGAGGGCCATGACTGTTTAAGCCAAAACCTTAGCACAGTGAGAATTTATGCATCAGGAACTTTGTTCTGTTGAGGGGTCTGCGCAGCCAGGAGGCCTCGTCTCTTACTGAGGATCGACTCCCTTACTGCTCACCTTTGTCTCTCCTCTTGTCCAGAGGCAGCAACCTGTCGGTCAGCTCACTGCAATCCTGGCTAGACTTTCCTTTGTCACCTTTTGAGAGAGAGGAGAGTGATCCAAGTGAAGGGCCCTCCACCTGACCCTCTCCCTCCACTCCTGGTCATCTCCCCCCTCACTCATGACGAAGTCTGGTCAGTCCCCCAGATGAAGGCCGTGCTGTGGGGTGTACGAGTAGTGCTCATGTGTCACTGGCTCGACAGCGGTGCCCCATTCGCCAGCCCCACTTGCCGTCTCAGGGGGCGGCTCCTTCCTTAGCTGCATCTTCAATTTGTACGTGGCAGCAGTTGTTTTGATCATTTGTTGTTTTGATTTCTGGTTTGGGGTGTTTTTTTTTGACATATGGTTGATTTATAGGGTTGTGTTAGTTTCAGGTGTTCAGCAAAGCAACTCAGTTATTCATATATATTTATGTGTATATGTATATGTTTATGTGTGTTTTGTGTATGTATATGTATATATATATATTTTTTTTCTTTTTTTCTGGATTCTTTTCTACTGGGGCTTCCCTGCTGGTTCAGATGGTAAAGAATCTGCCTACAGTGCAGGAGACCCAGGTTCAATCCCTAGGTTGGGAAGATTCCCCTGGGGAAAGGAATGGCTACCCACTCCAGTATTCTTGCCTGGAAAATCCCGTGGATAGAGGAGCCTGGTGGGCTAAAGTTCATGGGGTTGCAAAGAGTCAGACATGACAGAGCAACTAAAATTTTTAAAAATTATGTATATACCTAGACAGGTATTTCAGATTTTTTTCTATTACAGGCTTTTAAAGACTATATTTTTAAAATCTATGTGTTTATTTGGCTGCCCTGGGTCTTGGCTGTGGCATGTGTGGTCTTATTCCCTGATGAGGGATTGAACCCAAGCCCCGTACCTTGGAAGCACAGAGTCTTAGCCACTGGACCACCAGTGAAGTCCCTCCCTTACAGGTTGCTACAAGATCCTGAATATAGTTCCTTGTGCTATAGAGTAGGCCCTTGTTGGTTATCCATTTTATGTATAGTGGTGTACCTGTATGTTAACTCCAGTGTTTTGGCCATTTGTCATGTTCACCTTTTTGCAGCCCCAGGGACTGGAGCCCGCCAGGCTCCTCTGTCCATGGGATTCTCCAGGCAAGAATCCTGGAATGGGTTGCCATGCCCTCGTCCAATGTTTTGGCCATTTGTAATGGTGGTATGGTCCATCTTGAATATGCACCTCAAAGTTTTTGTTCACTCTTCCATCTTCAAAATGGTCATCTATGAGTCTGGTCGTCCCGATGTCTGTGGGGTGTTTTTTTGCACTGGCTCGACAGCGGTGCCCCATTCGCCAGCCCACTTGCCGTCTCAGGGGGCGGCTCCTTCCTTAGCTGCATCTTCAATTTGTACGTGGCAGCAGTTGTTTTGATCATTTGTTGTTTTGATTTCTGGTTTGGGGTGTTTTTTTTTGACATATGGTTGATTTATAGGGTTGTGTTAGTTTCAGGTGTTCAGCAAAGCAACTCAGTTATTCATATATATTTATGTGTATATGTATATGTTTATGTGTGTTTTGTGTATGTATATGTATATATATATTTTTTTCTTTTTTTCTGGATTCTTTTCTACTGGGGCTTCCCTGCTGGTTCAGATGGTAAAGAATCTGCCTACAGTGCAGGAGACCCAGGTTCAATCCCTAGGTTGGGAAGATTCCCCTGGGGAAAGGAATGGCTACCCACTCCAGTATTCTTGCCTGGAAAATCCCGTGGATAGAGGAGCCTGGTGGGCTAAAGTTCATGGGGTTGCAAAGAGTCAGACATGACAGAGCAACTAAAATTTTTAAAAATTATGTATATACCTAGACAGGTATTTCAGATTTTTTTCTATTACAGGCTTTTAAAGACTATATTTTTAAAATCTATGTGTTTATTTGGCTGCCCTGGGTCTTGGCTGTGGCATGTGTGGTCTTATTCCCTGATGAGGGATTGAACCCAAGCCCCGTACCTTGGAAGCACAGAGTCTTAGCCACTGGACCACCAGTGAAGTCCCTCCCTTACAGGTTGCTACAAGATCCTGAATATAGTTCCTTGTGCTATAGAGTAGGCCCTTGTTGGTTATCCATTTTATGTATAGTGGTGTACCTGTATGTTAACTCCAGTGTTTTGGCCATTTGTCATGTTCACCTTTTTGCAGCCCCAGGGACTGGAGCCCGCCAGGCTCCTCTGTCCATGGGATTCTCCAGGCAAGAATCCTGGAATGGGTTGCCATGCCCTCGTCCAATGTTTTGGCCATTTGTAATGGTGGTATGGTCCATCTTGAATATGCACCTCAAAGTTTTTGTTCACTCTTCCATCTTCAAAATGAAACATTCTCTATTAACAACATTTCCCCTCTAGTAAGTATCCCTTTTCTGTGCTCCATTTCAGAGCACAAGACCCTAAAAACTTGTTGATGTTCTTCAGCTCTTCAAATCTTGCCTCTAGTTCCCTCGTGAACTCCATCCAGTTAGGCTTTCACACTTCCAGGTCACTGACACTTTCTTAGTTTCCCCTGATAAATTCCTGAACTTCCCAGTCTCTGGATGTAGGAGCATCCCAAGGCCCAGTCCTTGAGCCCCTTCTCTCTCTACACCTGCTGCCTTCCCTCATCTCATCATTCCAACACCACCTGCTTGTCTCCTCCACCCAGACTTCTGTCCAGCCTGCATCCCACTGTCTCCTCAGCCTCTCTGCTGGCATGTCCAACAGACATCTCCACCTTAAAATTTGTCCAAAACTGGTCTTGACCTCCTCCAGTCTCGTCCCTCCTGCCGCCCTCCACGTCTCACTTAAGGGCAATCCTCTACTTTCCAGGGCTTAGGTGAATATCTCGGCATGCATTGAAATATATATTCCGTAATTTGTTAATGTTTTAATGTATAAGATAAAAGATTAGATGTTCAGTTTTTTTTTTTTTTCATAAATTTTCTATGCAGTGAGTCTTTTTTTTTCTTCTTTTTAAGATTTATTTATTTATTTATTTTGGGTGGGGGTCGAGTTGGGGAGAGAGGGGAGTGGGCGGGCCTCTTCCATGGGTCTTCCATTTCTCTATTTTCATCCGTCTTTGTTCTTTGGCTCCTGCGGGCCTCCCATCGCGGTGGCGTCTGTCGTTGCAGAGCACTGGCTCTGGGCGCATGCGCTCCAGAGCTCCGGCTCAGTAATTGGACACATCGGTCCAGCTGCTCCGCGGCACATGGAATCTTCCCAGGCCAAGGATCGAACCGGCGACCCTTGCACTGCAAGGTGGTGTCCTCACCCACTGGACCACCAGGGGAAGCCCTACATGTTCACTTAAAGAGAGAAGGAATGCGTAGTTTTCAAAATTCTCTTGAGAGGTGGCAGAAGAATGTTTGCAGACTGGAATCCTTCCTCTTCAGCTTCTATCAGTGCCTCTCTGGCCTTTTCTTCTTTCTCCTCTGGATCCTGCAGTGAGCACCAGGCTCTGTAGCCTCCACTCCCGAGACAGTTCACCCCTGGGGGCGGGGCGCTCTGCTCTTGAGTGGGGATGGACCTTAACCTGGTCTGTGGTCTGAAGGAGGTTGTCAGTTCAGCTGAGGTGCCTGTGCTGCTGTGTCCATGAGACCTCAGCGGGAGGGGAGTGTGATCTGAGGGGAAAGTGTGGGAAAAGTCATTGTTGGTCTCTGTAGGACTTGACTCTCCTGAGCCCCTCCTGAGACAGTGGACAGCAGAGGACTGTCTATTCCACATGGTGAGGACTTCCCAGTGTGTGTGGTTGGGGCACAGAAAGAGGGGGTGTTGGTTACTGCTGCCTTCCCTCATCTCATCATTCCAACCCCCCACCTTGCTTGTCTCCTCCACCCAGACTTCTGTCCAGCCTGCATCCCACTGTCTCCTCAGCCTCTCTGCTGGCATGTCCAACAGACATCTCCACCTTAAAATTTGTCCAAAACTGGTCTTGACCTCCTCCAGTCTCGTCCCTCCTGCCGCCCTCCACGTCTCACTTAAGGGCAATCCTCTACTTTCCAGGGCTTAGGTGAATATCTCGGCATGCATTGAAATATATATTCCGTAATTTGTTAATGTTTTAATGTATAAGATAAAAGATTAGATGTTCAGTTTTTTTTTTTTTTCATAAATTTTCTATGCAGTGAGTCTTTTTTTTTTTTTCTTTTTAAGATTTATTTATTTATTTATTTTGGGTGGGGGTCGAGTTGGGGAGAGAGGGGAGTGGGCGGGCCTCTTCCATGGGTCTTCCATTTCTCTATTTTCATCCGTCTTTGTTCTTTGGCTCCTGCGGGCCTCCCATCGCGGTGGCGTCTGTCGTTGCAGAGCACTGGCTCTGGGCGCATGCGCTCCAGAGCTCCGGCTCAGTAATTGGACACATCGGTCCAGCTGCTCCGCGGCACATGGAATCTTCCCAGGCCAAGGATCGAACCGGCGACCCTTGCACTGCAAGGTGGTGTCCTCACCCACTGGACCACCAGGGGAAGCCCTACATTTTCACTTAAAGAGAGAAGGAATGCATAGTTTTCAAAATTCTCTTGAGAGGTGGCAGAAGAATGTTTGCAGACTGGAATCCTTCCTCTTCAGCTTCTATCAGTGCCTCTCTGGCCTTTTCTTCTTTCTCCTCTGGATCCTGCAGTGAGCACCAGGCTCTGTAGCCTCCACTCCCGAGACAGTTCACCCCTGGGAGGGGGCGGGGCGCTCTGCTCTTGAGTGGGGATGGACCTTAACCTGGTCTGTGGTCTGAAGGAGGTTGTCAGTTCAGCTGAGGTGCCTGTGCTGCTGTGTCCATGAGACCTCAGCGGGAGGGGAGTGTGATCTGAGGGGAAAGTGTGGGAAAAGTCATTGTTGGTCTCTGTAGGACTTGACTCTCCTGAGCCCCTCCTGAGACAGTGGACAGCAGAGGACTGTCTATTCCACATGGTGAGGACTTCCCAGTGTGTGTGGTTGGGGCACAGAAAGAGGGGGTGTTGGTTCTAAGCACTAAACAGCATGTTTTCCACTTTCAAGATAGAGCTCTAAAGACCCATGATGCCTGAAGAAGAAGCCCGGAAGAGGAGGAAGAGGAAGGAAAAGGAGTCAGGAATGGCTCTTTCTCAGGTAAAGTCGTATCCTCAGTTGATTTTTCTATCTGTCCTTCCTGAGATGCCCTTCCCTGGACTCTCTGATCTTGTGTGACTCTGAAATGTTCTGCCTGACACCTGGACATGCACACTCACCGGGACCTTCCTTCAGGTCTGTCTTCTCCACTTTGATCTGTCTGCCCATGACTCAGTGATTAAAAACTTGAAGAGACTCCATTGTGGTCGTAGACAATTCCGTTTATTTCAGTAAATTGAAGTGTATTTATGTGTATGAGTGCATAGATGTGCAAGTCCATGATTTTTATAAAATAGTATCATTATTTCTTTTTTTTTTTTAAAGATTTATTTATTTATTTATTTATTTTGGGCGGGGGTCGGGTTGGGGAGGGATGGGGGCAGGCGGGTTACTTCTGTTGGTCTTCATTTCTCCATTTTTCATCCGTCTTTGTTCTCTGGCTGCTGCGGGCCTCCCATCATGGTGGCGTCTGTCGCCGCAGAGTGCTGGCTCCAGGTGCATGCGCTCCAGAGTTCTGGCTCGGTAATTAGACACATCGGTCCAGCCGCTCCACGGCATGTGGGATCTTCCCAGGCCAGGGATTGAACTGGCGCCCCTTGCACTGCAAGGCGGTGTCCTTACCCACTGGACCACCAGGGGAAGCCCCGTATCATTATTTCTTATAAGCTCTATGGTATTTAGTTATATGGTATAAGTTAAATATTATGAAATTATATATTTTTCACTGCCTTAATTTTTTTTTTTTAATTTTAAAGATTTGTTTCTTTATTTATTTTTGGGCGGGGGTCGGGTTGGGGAGGGAGGGGAGTGGGCGGGCCACTTCTATTGGTCTTCCATTTCTCTATTTTTCATCCGTCTTTGTTCTTTGGCTCCTGTGGGCCTCCCATCGCGGTGGCGTGCGTTGTCGCAGAGCGCCGGCTCTGGACGCATGCACTCCTCTGGGCGCATGCGCTCCAGAGCTCCGACTCGGTAATTGGACACATCAGTCCAGCCGCTCCATGGCATGTGGGATCTTCCCAGGCCAGGGATGGAACCAGCGCCCCTTGCACTGCAAGGCGGTGTCCTTACCCACTGGACCACCAGGGGAAGCCCATCTACCATCTTTAGCAGTTTGACCTGAGGCAGATTTCTCAGAATGTCTGTGACATTCTAAGATGCCTTAAGATGGACAGGGCCAGCTCTTTTTATTTGGGAAAAATTCTTTTTGACTTTTATATTGGTGTATAGTTGAATAACAGTGTTGTATTCAAGTGTACAGCAAAGTGATTCAGTTATACAGAGTCAGGTATCTGTTGTTTTTCAGATTCTTTCCCCATATAGGTTGTTACATAATATTGAATAGAGTTCCCTATGATATACAGTCTTTGTTGTTTATCTAATTGTACATAGTAGTGTGTATATGTTGATCCCAAACTCTGTATTTATCTCTCCCTACCCCCACCTTTTCCCTTTGGTCACTATATAAGTTTGTTTTCTTTGTCTGTGAGTCTGTTTGATTTTTTCATTTATTTACTTGCTTATTTGTTTATTTGAATACTTAAATTTTATTGGAGGATAGTTCATTTACCATGTTGTGTTAGTTTTAAGTGTGCAGAAAATTGAGGCAATTATACAAATATCTATTGTTTGAAGATTCTTTCAGATCCTTATAAACTTGCTGTTATGTTATAATATGAATTAGTACATGCCAAACATTTACAAGAATGCATAGCACAGGAGAAGTGTTCAAACACTTTTTCATTTATTTGTTTTTGTTTTTTGGCTGAGGTGGGGTCTTTGTTGCTGCACTCAGGCTTTCTCTAGTTAAGGCGAGTGGGGGTGAGGGGTTGGTGGCTATTCATTGTACTGCACAAGCTTCTTGCTGCACTGGCTTCTCTTGTTGCAGAGCACAGGCTCTAGGTGCCCAGGCTTCAGTAGTTGTGGCTCATGGGCTCCAGAGCGCTGGCTCAGTAGTTGAGACACACGGGCTTAGTTGTTCCACGGCATGGGGTATCTTCCTGGACCAGGGATCAAACTGATGTCCCTTGCATTACAAGGTGGATTCTTAACCACTGGGCCACCAGGGAAGCCCTTGGATACTTTTTGAGCGTCCTCTTGCTGCCATCAGTTTCTTGAAAGTCACTATAGACACTATCAACTCTTAAAGATGTCATTCCCTGTTCTGGTTCCTCTAGACACTGACTGTTACTTGGTGTGTGGAGCATACACTGTCACATTTCTATACAGACAATCCTGTGTCAATTGTGTGTTTATGTTTCTTGTATAGTCCACAAAAATGGGAAATGTACACTGATTTAGAAGCTGTTATATTGTGGAAAAGTATAATAATTGAAAATCAGGGGCATATGATTTGCACAAAAGTACCTCAAGTGCATCTGTAACAACACTCACTTCAGTCAAATCAGTCCTTAAACCCTCTTTCCTGAAAAAAACGGACTCTCCTTGTGGCCTGTTGGTGAAATGTGTTTTCATTTCAGAGACTATTGACATTCAAAGATGTGGCCATTGAGTTCACTCCGGAGGAGTGGGAATGCCTGGAGCCTGCTCAGAGGGCCTTGTACAGGGATGTGATGGTGGAGACCTACAGGAACCTGCTCTCTGTCGGTGAGGATCTCTTCTCTCCAGAAACCGGGTTTGCCCTTGGGTGTCTCTGCATTTTCCCTCCTTTGCCTCTTAGGGGCGCTTGCATTGCCTGACTGAGTTCAGAGTCCTGTTAACTTAGACATGAATGGATGCAAAGGGCAGTAGTTTCCAGTTGAAGGAAATTCATTATCAAATATCTATTGTTTGAAGATTCTTTCAGATCCTTATAAACTTGCTGTTATGTTATAATATGAATTAGTACATGCCAAACATTTACAAGAATGCATAGCACAGGAGAAGTGTTCAAACACTTTTTCATTTATTTGTTTTTGTTTTTTGGCTGAGGTGGGGTCTTTGTTGCTGCACTCAGGCTTTCTCTAGTTAAGGCGAGTGGGGGTGAGGGGTTGGTGGCTATTCATTGTACTGCACAAGCTTCTTGCTGCACTGGCTTCTCTTGTTGCAGAGCACAGGCTCTAGGTGCCCAGGCTTCAGTAGTTGTGGCTCATGGGCTCCAGAGCGCTGGCTCAGTAGTTGAGACACACGGGCTTAGTTGTTCCACGGCATGGGGTATCTTCCTGGACCAGGGATCAAACTGATGTCCCTTGCATTACAAGGTGGATTCTTAACCACTGGGCCACCAGGGAAGCCCTTGGATACTTTTTGAGCGTCCTCTTGCTGCCATCAGTTTCTTGAAAGTCACTATAGACACTATCAACTCTAAAGATGTCATTCCCTGTTCTGGTTCCTCTAGACACTGACTGTTACTTGGTGTGTGGAGCATACACTGTCACATTTCTATACAGACAATCCTGTGTCAATTGTGTGTTTATGTTTCTTGTATAGTCCACAAAAATGGGAAATGTACACTGATTTAGAAGCTGTTATATTGTGGAAAAGTATAATAATTGAAAATCAGGGGCATATGATTTGCACAAAAGTACCTCAAGTGCATCTGTAACAACACTCACTTCAGTCAAATCAGTCCTTAAACCCTCTTTCCTGAAAAAAACGGACTCTCCTTGTGGCCTGTTGGTGAAATGTGTTTTCTTTTCAGAGACTATTGACATTCAAAGATGTGGCCATTGAGTTCACTCCGGAGGAGTGGGAATGCCTGGAGCCTGCTCAGAGGGCCTTGTACAGGGATGTGATGGTGGAGACCTACAGGAACCTGCTCTCTGTCGGTGAGGATCTCTTCTCTCCAGAAACCGGGTTTGCCCTTGGGTGTCTCTGCATTTTCCCTCCTTTGCCTCTTAGGGGCGCTTGCATTGCCTGACTGAGTTCAGAGTCCTGTTAACTTAGACATGAATGGATGCAAAGGGCAGCAGTTTCCAGTTGACCTTTCTTCATATGATCTTCCCATTTCAGGGTCAAGGGTCCAGACCTTGAATATCCATCAAATCTTATAGCAAATGTAAAATACCCAGTTCCCTCTTTTCTACCCCTCAGCGTTTGATTTAGGAATTCCTGGAAGAAGGCTTAATATCTGCATATTATAGTATGCCCTGTGCATTCAGGAGGAGGCAGCCAGTGGGTGGATTTCTGGATTTGGGGGTCGGGGGAAGCTGTCCTGTGTGGCATGCAGGAACTCAGTTCCCTGACCAGGGATCGAACCCAGGCCCCTGCATTGGGCGCAGAGTCAGCCACTGGACAGCCAGGAAAGTCCCGTGTAGTGTTTTTTTTTAATATATATTTAAAGTGTACAACACGGTGACTTGATTTACATGCACATTGTGAAAGGATTTCTGTGAAGTTACTTAACACATACATTACCTTACGTGTTACCTTGATTTATTGTTTTGGTGAAAACATCTAAGTTCTCCTCTCTCGGCACATTTCAGTCTTATAGTATTGATATTATCCACCGTAGTCATCATGTTACACGTGAGATCATCAGACCTTGTTCCTCTTGTGATGGAGCCTATGGGCCCTTCCCTCTTCCATCAGCCCACCCGGCAGCACTGTTCCTAGTCTGTGTTTATAGGCCTGGTTTCCTCCCTCTTCATCACATCTCTCCCTGTTAGATTTCTCCCATTTGGCCCCCTTTAGTTAAGAAAAGGACCATCTCATGCTGTAACAACACTCACTTCAGTCAAATCAGTCCTTAAACCCTCTTTCCTGAAAAAAACGGACTCTCCTTGTGGCCTGTTGGTGAAATGTGTTTTCTTTTCAGAGACTATTGACATTCAAAGATGTGGCCATTGAGTTCACTCCGGAGGAGTGGGAATGCCTGGAGCCTGCTCAGAGGGCCTTGTACAGGGATGTGATGGTGGAGACCTACAGGAACCTGCTCTCTGTCGGTGAGGATCTCTTCTCTCCAGAAACCGGGTTTGCCCTTGGGTGTCTCTGCATTTTCCCTCCTTTGCCTCTTAGGGGCGCTTGCATTGCCTGACTGAGTTCAGAGTCCTGTTAACTTAGACATGAATGGATGCAAAGGGCAGTAGTTTCCAGTTGACCTTTCTTCATATGATCTTCCCATTTCAGGGTCAAGGGTCCAGACCTTGAATATCCATCAAATCTTATAGCAAATGTAAAATACCCAGTTCCCTCTTTTCTACCCCTCAGCGTTTGATTTAGGAATTCCTGGAAGAAGGCTTAATATCTGCATATTATAGTATGCCCTGTGCATTCAGGAGGAGGCAGCCAGTGGGTGGATTTCTGGATTTGGGGGTCGGGGGAAGCTGTCCTGTGTGGCATGCAGGAACTCAGTTCCCTGACCAGGGATCGAACCCAGGCCCCCTGCATTGGAGGCGCAGAGTCAGCCACTGGACAGCCAGGAAAGTCCCGTGTAGTGTTTTTTTTTAATATATATTTAAAGTGTACAACACGGTGACTTGATTTACATGCACATTGTGAAAGGATTTCTGTGAAGTTACTTAACACATATATTACCTTACGTGTTACCTTGATTTATTGTTTTGGTGAAAACATCTAAGTTCTCCTCTCTCGGCACATTTCAGTCTTATAGTATTGATATTATCCACCGTAGTCATCATGTTACACGTGAGATCATCAGACCTTGTTCCTCTTGTGATGGAGCCTATGGGCCCTTCCCTCTTCCATCAGCCCACCCGGCAGCACTGTTCCTAGTCTGTGTTTATAGGCCTGGTTTCCTCCCTCTTCATCACACTCTCTCCCTGTTAGATTTCTCCCATTTGGCCCCATGTCCTTTAGTTAAGAAAAAGGACCATCTCATGCTGCTTGCTGAAAGTCGGTTACTCTTTTCTTTCAGGTCAACGCGTTTTATGTGCCCTAGTACATTTGTCTTTCCTCAGGTTGGCAACTAAAACACTGCCCACATGCCCGTTCCTCCTGACCCTCCACTCTTACTTTTTTTGGTTGTTTTTCTCTCTCTTTTTATTAATTGAAGTGTACTTCAATCAGTATTGATTGATTTATGATATTGTGTTAATTTCTGCTGTTCAGCAGAGTGATTCAGGTATACATGTATATACATTCTTTTTCATGATCTTTTCCATTATGGTGTATCACTGTTTGCTAATATTCATCATGACCTGTAGATGATGGTTTCTCAGGATGTGTTTCACAGCATAACCGACTCACTCCCACCTGTTACTGTGGTAGAAAGGCCATTCTGAGTGAATATGGTTTGATAACTTGTATTCAGAGAATTATTTTATTTTTATAACATTTGATTAAATTGGTCCTCATTTCCACAGGGCAGATAGGGTTTTCCAATTCTGAAGTGCCATTTATTTATATTACTCACTGGTTAAATTTGTTATGGCCTATTTACTACTAGAGACTGTGCTTTAGCATTTGTGCACATTAAATATTTAGTAAACATATGTAATATGGGCTTTCCTGGTGGCTCAGACGGTAAAGACTCCACCTGCAATGTAGAAGACCTATGTTTTAATATATATTTAAAGTGTACAACACGGTGACTTGATTTACATGCACATTGTGAAAGGATTTCTGTGAAGTTACTTAACACATATATTACCTTCGTGTTACCTTGATTTATTGTTTTGGTGAAAACATCTAAGTTCTCCTCTCTCGGCACATTTCAGTCTTATAGTATTGATATTATCCACCGTAGTCATCATGTTACACGTGAGATCATCAGACCTTGTTCCTCTTGTGATGGAGCCTATGGGCCCTTCCCTCTTCCATCAGCCCACCCGGCAGCACTGTTCCTAGTCTGTGTTTATAGGCCTGGTTTCCTCCCTCTTCATCACACTCTCTCCCTGTTAGATTTCTCCCATTTGGCCCCATGTCCTTTAGTTAAGAAAAAGGACCATCTCATGCTGCTTGCTGAAAGTCGGTTACTCTTTTCTTTCAGGTCAACGTTTTATGTGCCCTAGTACATTTGTCTTTCCTCAGGTTGGCAACTAAAACACTGCCCACATGCCCGTTCCTCCTGACCCTCCACTCTTACTTTTTTTGGTTGTTTTTCTCTCTCTTTTTATTAATTGAAGTGTACTTCAATCAGTATTGATTGATTTATGATATTGTGTTAATTTCTGCTGTTCAGCAGAGTGATTCAGGTATACATGTATATACATTCTTTTTCATGATCTTTTCCATTATGGTGTATCACTGTTTGCTAATATTCATCATGACCTGTAGATGATGGTTTCTCAGGATGTGTTTCACAGCATAACCGACTCACTCCCACCTGTTACTGTGGTAGAAAGGCCATTCTGAGTGAATATGGTTTGATAACTTGTATTCAGAGAATTATTTTATTTTTATAACATTTGATTAAATTGGTCCTCATTTCCACAGGGCAGATAGGGTTTTCCAATTCTGAAGTGCCATTTATTTATATTACTCACTGGTTAAATTTGTTATGGCCTATTTACTACTAGAGACTGTGCTTTAGCATTTGTGCACATTAAATATTTAGTAAACATATGTAATATGGGCTTTCCTGGTGGTAAAGACTCCACCTGCAATGTAGAAGACCTATGTTTGATCCCTGGGTGGGGAAGATCCCTTAAAGAAGGCAATGGCAACCCACTCCACTATTCTTGTCTGGAGAATCCCGTGGAGAAGGGAGTGATATTGTTACTGTGTAATATTGTTATCACTTCAAATGTGAAGTAGCTGTTATGTTTTCTATGAAGTGGCATGTGATTTTAGGTCATGGCACCAAAATACTCCTTCTTTCAGGGCTAATATAAGTTTGCACACTGAAGTTTTCAGCCATTGATTGTTTAAAGTAGGCTTCCTTGAAACTAGTTTGAATTACATGTAATCACCCTTTTTTTTCTTCATTTAAAAAAAGTTTTTAAATTGTGGTAGAAGTCACATAACATAGTGCTATCTTAACCATATTTAACTGTGGTTCGGGCTTCCCAGGTAGCATCTGTGGTAAAGAACTCAGCTGCCAATGCAGGAAATAGAAAAGACACAGGTTTGATCCCCACGTTGAGAAAATCCTCTGGAGGAGGGCATGGCAACCCACTCCAGAATTCTTACCTGCAAATGTAGTCCATGGAGTCACAGAGAGCCAGCTATAGCTGAAGCAACTTGGCACGCATGCGTGCACACACACAGCTGTGCCGCTTGGGGCGCCAAGCCCACCCACTGTGGTACAGCCCTCAGCGTCATCTGTCTCCCCAGCTTTTCACTTTCCTCAAGCGGAGCTCTGTCCACCTTAAATACTAGGTCCTGCCGCTCCCCTGTCCCGACTCCCACCCTCTCCCCCAGTCCCTGGCTTCTTACCAGAGTACTTTCTGAGTCTGTGATTTGACTCTTCTAGGTACCTTGTCCCACCTGTTACTGTGGTAGAAAGGCCATTCTGAGTGAATATGGTTTGATAACTTGTATTCAGAGAATTATTTTATTTTTATAACATTTGATTAAATTGGTCCTCATTTCCACAGGGCAGATAGGGTTTTCCAATTCTGAAGTGCCATTTATTTATATTACTCACTGGTTAAATTTGTTATGGCCTATTTACTACTAGAGACTGTGCTTTAGCATTTGTGCACATTAAATATTTAGTAAACATATGTAATATGGGCTTTCCTGGTGGCTCAGACGGTAAAGACTCCACCTGCAATGTAGAAGACCTATGTTTGATCCCTGGGTGGGGAAGATCCCTTAGAGAAGGCAATGGCAACCCACTCCACTATTCTTGTCTGGAGAATCCCGTGGAGAAGGGAGTGATATTGTTACTGTGTAATATTGTTATCACTTCAAATGTGAAGTAGCTGTTATGTTTTCTATGAAGTGGCATGTGATTTTAGGTCATGGCACCAAAATACTCCTTCTTTCAGGGCTAATATAAGTTTGCACACTGAAGTTTTCAGCCATTGATTGTTTAAAGTAGGCTTCCTTGAAACTAGTTTGAATTACATGTAATCACCCTTTTTTTTCTTCATTTAAAAAAAGTTTTTAAATTGTGGTAGAAGTCACATAACATAGTGCTATCTTAACCATATTTAACTGTGGTTCGGGCTTCCCAGGTAGCATCTGTGGTAAAGAACTCAGCTGCCAATGCAGGAAATAGAAAAGACACAGGTTTGATCCCCACGTTGAGAAAATCCTCTGGAGGAGGGCATGGCAACCCACTCCAGAATTCTTACCTGCAAATGTAGTCCATGGAGTCACAGAGAGCCAGCTATAGCTGAAGCAACTTGGCACGCATGCGTGCACACACACAGCTGTGCCGCTTGGGGCGCCAAGCCCACCCACTGTGGTACAGCCCTCAGCGTCATCTGTCTCCCCAGCTTTTCACTTTCCTCAAGCGGAGCTCTGTCCACCTTAAATACTAGGTCCTGCCGCTCCCCTGTCCCGACTCCCACCCTCTCCCCCAGTCCCTGGCTTCTTACCAGAGTACTTTCTGAGTCTGTGATTTGACTCTTCTAGGTACCTTGTATCAGTGGACTCACACAGTATTTGTGTGCACCTCCTGTATATACCCTTGATCAAAGAACCTTATTCCTTTTGTGTTCCTAAAAATTAAAGGTCATGGCTGTACTACTTATCTGTTCAAAACACATAGTCATTTTGGTATCATGTTATGTTCTTCAGTAGGAAGTATTTCTTTCCTAATAGGAGACATGCGGTTCTCTTTGTCTCGTAGACACCTCTCCTAAATGTGTGATCAAGGCATTGGCTCCAAAACAGAGCAGTCCCACGGGAGGGAGCCCACAGACAGTGTTGTCGGACAGACACGTAAGTCGTGGCACTGAGGACTATGACTGCCAGGATATCCAGAGAAACGGGCGGGAGCCTGTGCACCCGTGGAGAGGTGACAAAGGGAATCACAAAAGAGTCCCTGCCACCCATCCAAAACGTATTCATGGTAGAAGAGATGAAGGAAACGAGCCAACTGAAAGAAGGCTGGAACTAGGCTTTCCATCGCATCTGGCCGGACTGCCGAAGTTCCCAGCGGAAGGGCAGTGGTATGAGCATCATCGGGTTGAGAAGGCTGACAACACAGGTTCCTCATTTTCAGCACTTCCAAGAATTCCTCCTGGTGTCCAGACCAGCGCTTCTAACAGATATGAGGGTGATTTTGGACATTCTCCACTATTCAGGCCAGACCCGAAAGCACGCGTGTGCAAAGAACCTTACACATGCAACAAGCGTGACCCAGCAGTTCGTGACAGCTCCCAGCTCCCCAACCATCAGGTGCTCTATGGTGACCTGAGGCCTTACACGTGCGATGTGTGTGGCAAAGGCTTTCACCAGAGCTCACGCTTCACACGGCATCAGAGAATCCACACGAGAGGGAAGCATCACAAGTGCGAGGCATGTGGCAAGGGCTTCAGTTTCAGCTCACAGCTCGTGCGGCACCGCCGAGTCCACACTGGAGAGAGACCGTACCAGTGTCACGCATGCGACAAAGCCTTCAGTGTGTTCTCAAGTCTCATTTACCATCAGGTCGTGCACACGAGAGAGAAACCTTACAAATGTAACGAGTGCGGCAAAGTCTTCAGTCAGAGTTCGAGCCTGACCAATCATCGCAGAACGCACACCGGAGAGAAGCCCTACAAGTGTGTCAAATGTGGGAAAGCCTTTAACCAGAGCTCGCACCTCACCCGACATCAGGTCATGCACACCGGGGAGAAGCCTTACAAGTGCGATGAGTGCGGCAAGGTCTTCACTCAGAACTCGAGCCTTGCGAGTCACAGGAGGATCCACACCGGGGAGAAGCCCTACCAGTGTAATGAGTGTGGCAAAGCCTTCGGTGTGTACTCGAGTCTGACTTATCATCAGGTAACCCACACTAGGGAGAAACCGTACAAATGTAATGAGTGTGGCAAGGTCTTTCGTCAGAGCTCAAGCCTTCCTAGTCATCGCAGAATTCATACTGGAGAGAAACCGTACAAGTGTGACCAGTGTGGCAAATCCTTTATTCACTGCTCAAACTTCAATAGACATAAGAAAATCCACACTGGCGAGAAACCTTACAAATGTGATGAATGTGGCAAAGTCTTTACTCAAAACTCAAGCCTCACAAGTCATCATCGGAGAATTCACGCTAGGCAGTAATTTGACCAATGTCATGAGTGTCACCAACTATTGATTGTGAAGTGAAGTGAAAGCCGCTCAGTCGTGCCCGCCTCACTTGCAACCCATGGATGAGCCGTATGATTCTCCAGGCCAGAATACTGGAGTGGGTAGCCCTTCCCTTCTCCAGGGGATCATCCCAGCCCAAGGATCGAACCCAGGTCTTGCACATGGCAGGCGGAATCCTTACCGTCTGGCATAAATAGACACCCGAGAGTCCATACTAAAGAGAAACGGTATCATTGTGACGTATAGGACAGGGGACTTATACAGAGTCATAACTGACTAGACATCAGAATTACACACCTTTGATGAAACCACAAGAATGTAGTGTGGGTATAAAGGCTCTTCTCCACAGATCCAAACTAGAGCATCACAAGATTCCTGCTCTGGAGCAGCCTTACAAATGTAAAGAATATGGGAAGGCTTCTTACTAAGTATTCATGCCTTTGATGTCCTGAGAGTATTTCTACTAAGAAGAAACCAGCCAGGCTTACTGAAGGTGGAAAGGCCTTTCAGCAACAGTGTCCCCTCAGAATTCACCAAAGAGTTCATTAGTGGAAAGAAACCTTACAAGCATAATGAATATTTTCCATTTCTTCACGACTTTTCCTAACAGTCCGCATGAGGACTAACATGAGGAGTAACTGAGTCTCAAGTTTAATCTGAAATACTGCAGACTGCAGAATAATTAAAATATGTTAAAACATAGATAGACTCCTGAGGATATTATGTGGTTTCTTTTCTAAATTTCTTAAAGTACTGCAGCTTTACATTTCACATTTAAAGCTGTGATCTATTTTAAACTAATATTTGTACAGGTGTGAGGTTTTGCTGGAGGTTCTTTCATTTTTTTTTTTTTTTCTTAGTACAGGGAATCAGTTGCTGGGGTATAATTTTTCAAAGTCTTTTTCCATTCAGTGTTCCATTGGTTACTTTTGTCAGTTGGAAGTACTTGTGTGAGGCTGTTCCTGGGTTTTCTGTTTTGCTCCTTTGGCCTCTGTGTCTTACCCCACAGACACCACAGTCTTGACTGCTTTTTACCGTGTTAGAAGTCTTGAGCTAAATGAGAGTGATTCCAGATTCTTCTTCAGATGTGTTTGCTCTCCTAGTTTTTCACCTTTCTGTGTAAGTTTTAGAAAAATCCTGTTTGTGTCTACAAAATATCTTGGTAGAAAATGTCTATCGACTTGCCACCATTTGGCATCACTTCTGTGTTATGCCTTCTTATCCCTTCTCCAGGGCATCGTCCCAACCCGGGGATCAAACAGGGGACTCCTGCAGGTGGACTGCAGGCGGATTCTTTACCAGCCGAGCTACAAGAAAATCCCATGTTCAGCCTTAAAATAAATGTCTGTTGTATGTCTGTTTGTCTGCTTTTTTTAGTATGATATAAAAGAAAAGTCTATAGGACAGGGACTTATACAGAGTCATAACTGACTAGACATCAGAATTACACACCTTTGATGAAACCACAAGAATGTAGTGTGGGTATAAAGGCTCTTCTCCACAGATCCAAACTAGAGCATCACAAGATTCCTGCTCTGGAGCAGCCTTACAAATGTAAAGAATATGGGAAGGCTTCTTACTAAGTATTCATGCCTTTGATGTCCTGAGAGTATTTCTACTAAGAAGAAACCAGCCAGGCTTACTGAAGGTGGAAAGGCCTTTCAGCAACAGTGTCCCCTCAGAATTCACCAAAGAGTTCATTAGTGGAAAGAAACCTTACAAGCATAATGAATATTTTCCATTTCTTCACGACTTTTCCTAACAGTCCGCATGAGGACTAACATGAGGAGTAACTGAGTCTCAAGTTTAATCTGAAATACTGCAGACTGCAGAATAATTAAAATATGTTAAAACATAGATAGACTCCTGAGGATATTATGTGGTTTCTTTTCTAAATTTCTTAAAGTACTGCAGCTTTACATTTCACATTTAAAGCTGTGATCTATTTTAAACTAATATTTGTACAGGTGTGAGGTTTTGCTGGAGGTTCTTTCATTTTTTTTTTTTTTTTCTTAGTACAGGGAATCAGTTGCTGGGGTATAATTTTTCAAAGTCTTTTTCCATTCAGTGTTCCATTGGTTACTTTTGTCAGTTGGAAGTACTTGTGTGAGGCTGTTCCTGGGTTTTCTGTTTTGCTCCTTTGGCCTCTGTGTCTTACCCCACAGACACCACAGTCTTGACTGCTTTTTACCGTGTTAGAAGTCTTGAGCTAAATGAGAGTGATTCCAGATTCTTCTTCAGATGTGTTTGCTCTCCTAGTTTTTCACCTTTCTGTGTAAGTTTTAGAAAAATCCTGTTTGTGTCTACAAAATATCTTGGTAGAAAATGTCTATCGACTTGCCACCATTTGGCATCACTTCTGTGTTATGCCTTCTTATCCCTTCTCCAGGGCATCGTCCCAACCCGGGGATCAAACAGGGGACTCCTGCAGGTGGACTGCAGGCGGATTCTTTACCAGCCGAGCTACAAGAAAATCCCATGTTCAGCCTTAAAATAAATGTCTGTTGTATGTCTGTTTGTCTGCTCTTTGGATTCTTTCACTAGTATGATATAATATCAGCATCAAAATTGTGTCAACATTTTGTTTGACACATTTCTACTTTTTCTGTTTTGAATAATCAGACATGTTATTTTTGAATTTGTCTCCATGTGTTAATTGCTACTATATAGAATTAGAGTAGATTTTTGAATGTTGATCTTGTGTCCTCGGAATTTACTGATCTCACTCTGGAGGTTTTTGCAGAGTCCTTGGACTTGTATATCTATAATCATGTCAGTAGTTTCCTAATGCAGCTTGCTGACAAACACTGAGTTATAGGAATTTTATTTGAGCCAAACTGAGGATTGCAATCCTGGAAGCAGATTCTCAAAAAACTCAGACAACTCTTCCAAATGTTTAGTCCAAAGTATAGTCGTGCACATTTTTGAGACAAAGGATGATACGTCAAAATGACATACCGATGTTTTGGGTTTTTTTTGATTAGTTATTTTTGGGTGGGGGTCGGGTTGGGGAGGGCGGGGAGTGGGCGGGCCACTTCTATTGGTCTTTCATTTCTCTATCTTCATCCGTCTTTGTTCTTTGGCTCCTGTGGGCCTCCCATCGTGGTGGCATCTGTCGTTGCAAAGCTCAGGGCACATGCGCTCCAGAGCTCTGGCTCGGTAATTGGACACATCGGTCCAGCTGCTCCTCAGCACGTGGGATCCTCCCAGGCCAGGGATCGAACCGGCGCCCCTTGCACTGCAAGGTGGTGTCCTTACCCACTGGACCACCAGGGGAAGCCCCCCGATGTTTTTAACTTATTTTATTTTTGACTGTGCTGGGTCTTCGTTGCCGCACATGGGCTTTTCTCTATTTGCAGGCTTCTCATTGTGGCTTCTGTTGTGAAGCACAGGCTCTAGGGCATGGCCTGCTTCAGTAGTTATGGAGCATGGACTTAGTTGCCCTGTGGCCTGTGGGATCTTACCAGACCAGGGATTGAGCCCATGTCCCCTGCATTGGCAGGTGGATTCTTTACCTCTGGACCACCAGATATGCCTCGACCTACTGATGTTTTGCATGAAGTTCAGCAACAATACATGATCCAGGTAAGTACCTTCAAAGTGAGCAGCAAGAAACCAGGACCTCATTGAGCTGAGAAAGAATGCCATTTTTTTTTAAAGATGTTAAACTGCTAGCATCAGAAGAAAGGGACATTATTAGACCTTAAGGTTGGTGGGGCATGTGCTGCCATCTCTAAGGAGCTGTGTAACATGCATATGGCACGTTAGGGAGCAGGGAAGGAGGCCCAAACCGAATTTTTTGTTTAATTTGTTTCTTGCCTTAAACTTCGTATTTCATCAGGCTGTAAGAAATGACCACACCCTAAGTGGATTAAAACAAATTATCTTTCAGTTCAGGTCAGATGTCTAAAATTTGTATCCTTAACAGAACTGGAGGAATTTGTTTCTGGCTCTTTCCAAGTTCTGGAGACTCCTTACATGCTTGGCCACTTCCTCTGCCTTCAGAATAAGCCGGGTACCCTATGTTTTTTTTTTTTTTTGGCTTCACAGTGGACATCTGGGATCTTAGTTCCCCAACCAGGGATCAAACCTGTGCCCTGTGCAAAGGAAATGAGTCTCAACCTCTGGACCTCTAGGAAATTCATGTATGTGTATGTATGTGTGTGTGTATATATATGTGTTCATATATGTTCATATATATACATATATATTACCTAAGGTTGAATATATTGTTCATTTGTTGAAGTTCCTTTAAATTTTTTGGATCCTCAAATCTAGCAAAGAGATAAGGGTATATTCTAATCTGAGGTTCATATGAGATGGTAGCTATTAAGCATTTGGACCACTGCCCAGCACAAAAGAGATCAGTTAATGATCACAGTTGTTGTTAGTCACTAAGTCTTGTCTGACTCTTGCAACCCTCTGTCCATGGGATATCTTAGGGAAGAATACTGGAGTGGGTTGCCATTCCCTCCTCCAAAGGATCTTCCGACCTGATCAAACCCTTGTCTCCTGCATTGGTGGGCAGGTTCTTTAACACTGATCCACTAGGGAAGCCCAATACAGAACACAGAAGTCTAAACTGACTTCTATCTTCCCTCAATCTAACTGAGATAGCATTTAACACAAAATATTTCAGTCTCTAAATATCCCAACATCCAATTGGTATTTTTAATATGTATTTGACTGCACCAGGTCTTAGTTGTGGCACACGGGGTCTTCAGTCTTTATTGTGGGATCTTTAGTTGCAGCATGTGGAATCTAGTTCCCCGAGCAGGGACTGAACCCAGGTCCCCTGCATTTGGAGCACAGAGTCTTAGCCACTGGAGCACCAGCGAGGTCTCTTCAGCTGGTATTTTTGCTTGCTAATTTCCATCTTAAAAATATTCCATAATGAGATACCACCTCATATCCATTCAGATGACTATTATCTAAAAAAACAAAAGCCAGAAAATACGAAGAACAAGTGTTGGCAAAGACATAGGAAAACTAAACTACTACTAGTTGGAATGTGAAATTGTACAGCTTATATGAAAAACTCATGGCAGTTCCTATTTATTTTCATCGATCTTTATTCTTCAGCCTGTGTGGGCCTCCCATTGCAGTGACCTCTCTCGTTGCAGAGCACTGGCTCTGGGTGCATGCACTCCAAAGAGCTGACTTGTAATTGGACACACCCATCCAGCCGCTCTGCAGCACATGCGATCTTCCCAGTCCAGGGATCAAACCGGCACCACTTGCACTACAAGGTGGACTCTACCCACTGGACCACCAGGGCAGCCTCATGTCCAACTCTTTTTTTTTTTTTCATGTCCAACTCTTTACATCCCCAAGAAGTATAGCCCTTCAGGCCCCTCTGTCCTTGGAATTCTCCAGGCAAGAATACTTGCATGGGTAGCCATTTCCTTCTCCTGGGGATCTTCCCAACCCAGGGAAAAAACTGCCTGTCTATGCAATGTCTGACACCCTATTCCCCCATCCAGACCTATCCTAGGTATGAATACTAATCAAAACCAGAGGCTCTTTCCATAAATTCTTCTCACATTTCACTGCCTCTTGAATTGTAGGGAAATTTTTATTTATTAAAAAATTGATAATTAAAACTAGAGAACCTTGTCTCCTGCATTGGTGGGCAGGTTCTTTAACACTGATCCACTAGGGAAGCCCAATACAGAACACAGAAGTCTAAACTGACTTCTATCTTTCCTCAATCTAACTGAGATAGCATTTAACACAAAATATTTCAGTCTCTAAATATCCCAACATCCAATTGGTATTTTTAATATGTATTTGACTGCACCAGGTCTTAGTTGTGGCACACGGGGTCTTCAGTCTTTATTGTGGGATCTTTAGTTGCAGCATGTGGAATCTAGTTCCCCGAGCAGGGACTGAACCCAGGTCCCCTGCATTTGGAGCACAGAGTCTTAGCCACTGGAGCACCAGCGAGGTCTCTTCAGCTGGTATTTTTGCTTGCTAATTTCCATCTTAAAAATATTCCATAATGAGATACCACCTCATATCCATTCAGATGACTATTATCTAAAAAAACAAAAGCCAGAAAATACGAAGAACAAGTGTTGGCAAAGACATAGGAAAACTAAACTACTACTAGTTGGAATGTGAAATTGTACAGCTTATATGAAAAACTCATGGCAGTTCCTATTTATTTTCATCGATCTTTATTCTTCAGCCTGTGTGGGCCTCCCATTGCAGTGACCTCTCTCGTTGCAGAGCACTGGCTCTGGGTGCATGCACTCCAAAGAGCTGACTTGTAATTGGACACACCCATCCAGCCGCTCTGCAGCACATGCGATCTTCCCAGTCCAGGGATCAAACCGGCACCACTTGCACTACAAGGTGGACTCTACCCACTGGACCACCAGGGCAGCCTCATGTCCAACTCTTTTTTTTTTTTTTCATGTCCAACTCTTTACATCCCCAAGAAGTATAGCCCTTCAGGCCCCTCTGTCCTTGGAATTCTCCAGGCAAGAATACTTGCATGGGTAGCCATTTCCTTCTCCTGGGGATCTTCCCAACCCAGGGAAAAAACTGCCTGTCTATGCAATGTCTGACACCCTATTCCCCCATCCAGACCTATCCTAGGTATGAATACTAATCAAAACCAGAGGCTCTTTCCATAAATTCTTCTCACATTTCACTGCCTCTTGAATTGTAGGGAAATTTTTATTTATTAGATTGAAATACATAGAGAAGCTTTCAATTATCTCCAGATAATTACAGGCCACACTTCTCACAGATTCTTTGAAGTACTAATTGAAACAGCTCATGAAAATGAAATTAATGGCATTTTGCTTAATAAATAACTGGTTCAATGTCTTCAATATATTTTATTCTGTGTGTATGTTACTTAAACTTTTATTTTGCCTTTTTATTTTATTTTATTTTTTTGGCCACTTCTGGTCTTTCATTTATTTCCATTTTTGCTCTTTTGGCCTGTGTGGGCCACTCATGGCAGTGGCGTCTCTCACTGCAGAGCACCGGCTCTGGGCGCATGCGCTCCAGAGCTCCGGCTCAGTAGTTGGACATATCGGTCCAGCCGCTCCGTGGCACGTGGGATCCTCCCAGGCCAGGGATCTAAATGGCGCCCCTTGCACTGCAAGGCAGTGTCCTTACCCACTGGACCACGAGGGAAGCTCTATTTTGCTTTTTTTAATTTACTTTTTACATTGGCATATAGTTGATTTACCATGTGTTAGTTTCAGGTGTACAGCAAAGTAATTCAGTTATACATATACATATATTCATTCCTTTTCAGATTCTTTTCCTATAGGGCTTATTATAGAATATTGAGTAGACTTCCTTGTGCTAGACAGTAGGTCATTGATTGCGGGGACCTTCCACAGAAAGGAAGGCAGCGGGTTTGCCCCCGGCTGAACCGGGAGATCTCAGAGAGAGGCAAGTCTTGCTGCCGACCCCCCAGCCCCCGGCGCATGCAGGGGACAATCAGACACTGCCGGTGTTCCGTCAAAGCAGTTCCATTTTATTAGTGCAGACTTACAGCTTTTATAGGCAAGTGAAGGGGGTTTTGCCCGGGACTTCCTATAGATTACACCAATCAAGCTAAAGGTCAAGCAATCATCTACGAGCGTGGAAACCAGGGGAACCAATCAGAAAATTTGACCATCACTTAACAATTTAGATCACGCCCTCGTCTCTTCCTGTAGGCGCCATCTTAGCTCCAAACTGCAAACATGTGCTTAATCTTCTTTAAACAATGTGCTTAAGCTTCCTTTCACTCCCACATCCCTTCCTGTAGGCGCCATCTTAGCTCCAAACTGAAACAATGTGCTTAAGCTTCCTTATGCTTGCAACGGTCCTGTTTCAATTCAGAGCCCCACACTTGATTGTCTACTTCATATAGAGTAGTGTGTATGCATGAATCCCAAACTCCTAATTTATCCTCTCTGTCACATTTCCCCTTTGGTAACCATGGTTTTGGGGGTGGGGGAGAGTCTGTTTCTGTTCTGTAAGTAAATTCACTTGTATCATTTTGTAAAGAATCTACATATAATTGATACGATATTTGTCTTTCTTTGGCTTCACTTAGTATGATAATCGCTAGGTTCCTTCATGTTGCTGTAAGTGGCATTATTTTTCATGGCTGAGTAGCATTCCGCCATATACATGTACCACATCTTGTTTACCCATTCCTCTGTTGGGCATTTAGTTTGCTTCCATGCCCTGGCTATTATTGATAGTGCTGCTGTGGCCATGCGGACACTTGTGTCTTTTCAAATTATGGTTTTCTCCAGATACAAACCCAAGTGTGAAATTGCTGGATCACATGGTAGTTCTATGCTTAGTTTTTTTGAAGGAAGCTCTGTACTGTTCTCAGGTAGTGGTTGTAGCAACCAATAGATTTTTAACTCCTGAAGAGAGTCTGCTGCTCACCACTCTCTGTGATGTGACAGCTCATGGTGGGGCTGGACACAGCAAAACTGAATGAACAAAAGACTTTACACTGTGAATGCAAATGGAGAATTTAGAGTTTTATTTTTTTTTAGATACACTTTTAATTATTTATTTTTAAATTATGTATTTTGGTTGCACTGGGTCTTAGTTGTGGCATGTGGGATCTAGTTCCCTGACCAGGGATCAGAACCTGGGCCCCCTGCATTGGGAACACAGAGTCTTAACCACTGGACCAGCAGGGAAATCCCAAAAGAATTTAGAGTTTTCTGACCCAATTAGGGACCTGAGGATTCCTTCTGCAGCAGGCAGAGCAGAGCCTAGATACACCGGCATGTGGACTTATGAGAAGGAAGGGGCTGATCGTGGGGAAGGACAAATGCATTAGTGAGGAGATGTTCATCAGCCACCAACTGGGATGATTGACTATCAACCTACAAGTCACCAAAGTGGTGCAGACAATGTAGCAAGATAGAAAGACGCTCACCAGGGTGAGGATTCTTTGAGCAGCTACAGTTTCAGGAGATCCGGCTGAACGGTTGGTCCTAGCAAGGTGGCGGACTTGCCAATTGTGCCTGTACAGGATGATAACCATATATCCACTGGCCAGGGTCATGAGTCCAAACGACAGGGTGGTGGGAGGGCTTAAGAAAGCTGCCAATAGTGTGGATGTGTGCTTATCAAGATGAGTGATAGAGCAGTAGCCCACAGGTTTTAGCTTTATGTTGTTCGTGCTTCTCCATTTCCCAGACACGCATCACGAATACGAACGTATTTACAAGCAAGTGCAAAATCCAGCACAAGTAAACAAAGAAGCCAGCGTACTTGGGAGCTTTTCCTTTAAGACTTGTCCATGTGGAGTTCCTAGGGCTGATCAGGATGGCCTGGAAGACACTTAAGAGACAGGTGGTGCTGAAAGACACCCCTGTGGCCACCCTGTGGACATAGAAAATGAGTTTGCATCCAGAGTCATTGAGAAAGTGTCTCAGCCCAAAGGCTGCCATCCTCTGGGGAAGTCCTTTAAAAAGCAGGACCAGGGTGTTAGTGAAGATCAGGTGCCTGAGAGTGAAATTGAGGGATTTGAAGCTGTGTCCCCTCAGGCAAATGGTGACATTCTGATAAAGAAAGGAGAAATTTCCTACCATTCCGACTACAGTCTGTACCAAGGAGAGGAACCCTACCACCAAATCCCTGGGGGCCGCTCCGCCACCTCCCGGGTCCTGAGCTTCATATTCACAGTATGATGGCACTGCAGGAACACGTGAGCTCTGTGTTAGTTGGTGATGTGACCACTGAAGCTCACTTTCCTCCATTTGGGCTTCCCGGTGGTTCTGTGGTCAAGAACTTTGCTAAGCAGGAAGCACGGGTTGGATCCTTGAGTCAGGAAGATCCCTGGAGAAGGAAATGGCAACTCACTCCAGTATTCTTGCCTGGGAAATCCCATGGACAGAGAATCCTGGCAGGCTACAGCCCATTAGTGAGGAGATGTTCATCAGCCACCAACTGGGATGATTGACTATCAACCTACAAGTCACCAAAGTGGTGCAGACAATGTAGCAAGATAGAAAGACGCTCACCAGGGTGAGGATTCTTTGAGCAGCTACAGTTTCAGGAGATCCGGCTGAACGGTTGGTCCTAGCAAGGTGGCGGACTTGCCAATTGTGCCTGTACAGGATGATAACCATATATCCACTGGCCAGGGTCATGAGTCCAAACGACAGGGTGGTGGGAGGGCTTAAGAAAGCTGCCAATAGTGTGGATGTGTGCTTATCAAGATGAGTGATAGAGCAGTAGCCCACAGGTTTTAGCTTTATGTTGTTCGTGCTTCTCCATTTCCCAGACACGTACACGAATACGAACGTATTTACAAGCAAGTGCAAAATCCAGCACAAGTAAACAAAGAAGCCAGCGTACTTGGGAGCTTTTCCTTTAAGACTTGTCCATGTGGAGTTCCTAGGGCTAATCAGGATGGCCTGGAAGACACTTAAGAGACAGGTGGTGCTGAAAGACACCCCTGTGGCCACCCTGTGGACATAGAAAATGAGTTTGCATCCAGAGTCATTGAGAAAGTGTCTCAGCCCAAAGGCTGCCATCCTCTGGGGAAGTCCTTTAAAAAGCAGGACCAGGGTGTTAGTGAAGATCAGGTGCCTGAGAGTGAAATTGAGGGATTTGAAGCTGTGTCCCCTCAGGCAAATGGTGACATTCTGATAAAGAAAGGAGAAATTTCCTACCATTCCGACTACAGTCTGTACCAAGGAGAGGAACCCTACCACCAAATCCCTGGGGGCCGCTCCGCCACCTCCCGGGTCCTGAGCTTCATATTCACAGTATGATGGCACTGCAGGAACACGTGAGCTCTGTGTTAGTTGGTGATGTGACCACTGAAGCTCACTTTCCTCCATTTGGGCTTCCCGGTGGTTCTGTGGTCAAGAACTTTGCTAAGCAGGAAGCACGGGTTGGATCCTTGAGTCAGGAAGATCCCCTGGAGAAGGAAATGGCAACTCACTCCAGTATTCTTGCCTGGGAAATCCCATGGACAGAGAATCCTGGCAGGCTACAGCCCACGGGGTCACAGAGAGTTGGTCGTGACTAGCGACTAAACAGCAATTCTTCATTCAGAAATACTGGTTTCCATCAACGACAGGTTGCGTAAGTGGTGTTGTATGAAACAACATGGGCTCTTCTGCTCTGAGATGCTGTTATTATTTTCCCAAGGAGGAGCCCCTAAGTATAGATTGTATGAACCATCCAAATTGCAGCCCCTTAAGTGGCCGAGTGAGTAATGGAGTCTGTTTTTTCGCTGCAGATGCGCCTCCTCCCCACTGGCCTGTGTAAAAGAAGGTAGTCAGTTTACTCTTCAAGTCTTCAGCACCTGTACTTTGTTTTTTTTTACTGATGTCCTTTGCCATTTTAAATATTTTTATCATCATTCATAATTGTTATGGTAGCAATTTTATAATTATGTCTATAAGTTTATTTTGTATAGGCCAGTGTTACCTATGAATAAATATTTAAAAAGAAAATCAGATGATAATGCACCGACCACCATAAAATCCTATAAGAGTGATCATTTCAGACCCGGGGCTGGGTTTCTAGGGCAAGAATGGCTTGATATGATGATGGTAGCACAGATGCATCTGTCCTTGTTCCAAGAACAAGCATAAAATGAGAGTAACCACCGAAATCTTTGTACTGTAGTATGATGGGCTGAACCCTAGGCTTTGAAACAGCTGTGAGATAAAAGCAGTAAAATAACGAACTGTGTCCCCTCAGGCAAATGGTGACATTCTGATAAAGAAAGGAGACATCTCCTACCATTCCGACTACAGTCTGTACCAAGGAGAGGAACCCTACCACCAAATCCCTGGGGGCCGCTCCGCCACCTCCCGGGTCCTGAGCTTCATATTCACAGTATGATGGCACTGCAGGAACACGTGAGCTCTGTGTTAGTTGGTGATGTGACCACTGAAGCTCACTTTCCTCCATTTGGGCTTCCCGGTGGTTCTGTGGTCAAGAACTTTGCTAAGCAGGAAGCACGGGTTGGATCCTTGGGTCAGGAAGATCCCCTGGAGAAGGAAATGGCAACTCACTCCAGTATTCTTGCCTGGGAAATCCCATGGACAGAGAATCCTGGCAGGCTACAGCCCACGGGGTCACAGAGAGTTGGTCGTGACTAGCGACTAAACAGCAATTCTTCATTCAGAAATACTGGTTTCCATCAACGACAGGTTGCGTAAGTGGTGTTGTATGAAACAACATGGGCTCTTCTGCTCTGAGATGCTGTTATTATTTTCCCAAGGAGGAGCCCCTAAGTATAGATTGTATGAACCATCCAAATTGCAGCCCCTTAAGTGGCCGAGTGAGAAATGGAGTCTGTTTTTTCGCTGCAGATGCGCCTCCTCCCCACTGGCCTGTGTAAAAGAAGGTAGTCAGTTTACTCTTCAAGTCTTCAGCACCTGTACTTTGTTTTTTTTACTGATGTCCTTTGCCATTTTAAATATTTTTATCATCATTCATAATTGTTATGGTAGCAATTTTATAATTATGTCTATAAGTTTATTTTGTATAGGCCAGTGTTACCTATGAATAAATATTTAAAAAGAAAATCAGATGATAATGCACCGACCACCATAAAATCCTATAAGAGTGATCATTTCAGACCCGGGGCTGGGTTTCTAGGGCAAGAATGGCTTGATATGATGATGGTAGCACAGATGCATCTGTCCTTGTTCCAAGAACAAGCATAAAATGAGAGTAACCACCGAAATCTTTGTACTGTAGTATGATGGGCTGAACCCTAGGCTTTGAAACAGCTGTGAGATAAAACGCAGTAAAATAGAGACCGGATCACTATTCATTACATAGGGCATAATTGATTCATAATGAAAGAAGATTAAATGAAGCTCTATGAGGAACAATGTGATAATTATTGAAGTAAAGTCATATCTAAGTATTTCAAATGACCTCCAGGAGGCATGGAAACAAGTGCATTGAATAAATTTAAACTGTAGATTTGATGTGAATTTAGGATTGACCTTAAAATGGTTGTTCTCGGTTTGTTTGTTTTTCTTCTCCACACCTTGTGGCATGTGGAATCTTAGTTCTCTGACCAGGGCTGGAACATACACCCTCTTCATTGGAAGCACAGAGTCTTAATCGCTGGACAGCAAGGAAAGTCCCTAAAAACATGTATTCTTCACAGAGAAATATTATTAGACACTTCTGAAGCTGCAAACTGTCAAGTTCCAGATCGTTTTGGTCTGAAACTCATAGACACAATTTTTTCCTGAAATAATTTTCTTTTTGCAGGGGAAAAGGGGTAAGTGTGGTCTCTCATTTTTTTCCTAGTTTTCTGCACAAAAAATCCACAAGGAAGGCAGCTAACGTTTTGCTGATACCTTCCTCCTGCTCTAAGAGCAAAGGGGAAACACGAGACTGAGTTTGTCTTCCTGACACAGACAAGGCCCTTAGGTGGGTCAGGAGAAAGCCCTGGGCCCCCCTCCTTGGAACCAGGGGAGGAGCCTGAAGGCTTGAGGACAGAGGTCTCAGTGGTAACCTGAACTAGGACACCAAGAAACTGAACTGGGACTCTCCCGTCTGTGGAGTCCTGCCCCAAGGCGTCACAGGTGCGAGACATTGCCGCAAGGCCACAGAAGAGGAGCCCCGCACCAAGGCCACCTCTGAAGCAGACTGAGCTCCTTTGTAACTTTGCCAAAAGCCCCTGCAAGTCCCTAACAAGCTTCCTGACTCCCAGTTAGGCAAAGATACCCACCCCAGTAAAGACCCTATAGCTCCCCAAGCAAGCACCTAATGCCAAACCTCCAGTAGAAATTGTCTTTGTCTTGATGCTATTATAAAAACAGGCTACTAACCCATGAATACTTCCAAGCATATGTAGATTATGATAGTTAAACGTTCAGTAAAATAGAGACCGGATCACTATTCATTACATAGGGCATAATTGATTCATAATGAAAGAAGATTAAATGAAGCTCTATGAGGAACAATGTGATAATTATTGAAGTAAAGTCATATCTAAGTATTTCAAATGACCTCCAGGAGGCATGGAAACAAGTGCATTGAATAAATTTAAACTGTAGATTTGATGTGAATTTAGGATTGACCTTAAAATGGTTGTTCTCGGTTTGTTTGTTTTTCTTCTCCACACCTTGTGGCATGTGGAATCTTAGTTCTCTGACCAGGGCTGGAACATACACCCTCTTCATTGGAAGCACAGAGTCTTAATCGCTGGACAGCAAGGAAAGTCCCTAAAAACATGTATTCTTCACAGAGAAATATTATTAGACACTTCTGAAGCTGCAAACTGTCAAGTTCCAGATCGTTTTGGTCTGAAACTCATAGACACAATTTTTTTCCCTGAAATAATTTTCTTTTTTGCAGGGAAGAGGGGTAAGTGTGGTCTCTCATTTTTTTCCTAGTTTTCTGCACAAAAAATCCACAAGGAAGGCAGCTAACGTTTTGCTGATACCTTCCTCCTGCTCTAAGAGCAAAGGGGAAACACGAGACTGAGTTTGTCTTCCTGACACAGACAAGGCCCTTAGGTGGGTCAGGAGAAAGCCCTGGGCCCCCCTCCTTGGAACCAGGGGAGGAGCCTGAAGGCTTGAGGACAGAGGTCTCAGTGGTAACCTGAACTAGGACACCAAGAAACTGAACTGGGACTCTCCCGTCTGTGGAGTCCTGCCCCAAGGCGTCACAGGTGCGAGACATTGCCGCAAGGCCACAGAAGAGGAGCCCCGCACCAAGGCCACCTCTGAAGCAGACTGAGCTCCTTTGTAACTTTGCCAAAAGCCCCTGCAAGTCCCTAACAAGCTTCCTGACTCCCAGTTAGGCAAAGATACCCACCCCAGTAAAGACCCTATAGCTCCCCAAGCAAGCACCTAATGCCAAACCTCCAGTAGAAATTGTCTTTGTCTTGATGCTATTATAAAAACAGGCTACTAACCCATGAATACTTCCCACTCTCCCTGGCCTGTCGGGAGGCGTCCGCAGCTGCTCTGAAGTGCAGCCCACCTTATCTCTGCTCTTCGCTCTTAATACACTCGCTCCTTCTGCAGCCCTCTCTATCTAGAAATTCTTTTCCAGGCCAAGCTTGGACTGCCTCAACACCTCCCTCTGGAAATGTGACTGAACCAGGCTCCCTCGGCCGGAGCGCTCCTGGAAAGTGGGGTGCGGTCGGGCCCATTAACCAAGAGAACAAGCGCCCTCCCACGCAGTAAGGTGCTTTGAATCTCTGCCTAGAAAACAAAAGGGGCCACGTAGGATTAACTGCTCCGGGTTAGGAAAGCAATTGGCAGAAGTTCTCCCAGACCCGATAAAGGGGAGGGATGAGGCCCGGAAAGGAGAGCTGGGAGCCAGGGAGCCAGCCACAGGGAAGGGAGCTTGTGCGCTGAGAGGGGAGGGGAGACAGAGGAAAGGTAGAGAAGGCGAGGGGTGGGGAAGGATCGGGAAAGGGAGAGGGGACTGGAGCAGAGGGGAGCGGAGGAGAGGGCAGAGAAAGGGAGGAGGGAGAAAGTGGAGGCAGGGGAGAGAAGAAAGCTGGCGGAGAGGAAGGGAGAGGGGAGGAGGGACTTGGTGTGTGTCCAGGACCACCTGTGGCTGCCAGCCTGGCCCGCCCTGGGAGAAAGAAAGCAGAGAAATGGAGGTACGCCCCGCTACCAGTGGGCCCCTAAGCCCCACATCCCCCAGGCAACCCAAGACTGTTTGCCTCATTTCAAGAGGGTTAATAGTTTCCCCATAATCAGAGCACAGAGAGTTTTTGTTGGGTTGGGGATTTTTTTTTTTTTTTTGACCCATATGGAGATAAAATTACTGCATCCATTTGAAACAGATACTAGGCTCAGCTTAAGAGGGAAAAAGAAGATATTTAGTGGTACCATTAAAGTGAAGTTAACCAATAAACAGTTTTACCAGACAAATTGAGAGCTCTGGAAACTGTTTTGGGCGGAGGTCAGTCTACAGGTGGTTTGGGGAAGAGGGTACGTGGCCTCTGGCAGGCATTTTGGGAGAAGGGTGCTGCCTATCATTAGGAGCAGACGTCTGGGTGAATGGTTTTAGTGCTTTGCTAAGTATAGGAAGATGCAAGGATCCAGGTTCATGAAGACATTTCTCCTGAAAACATCTAACTCTCTGAAGGCCAGTTCTACCAGTTTTCCCAGAACAGAGAGTGCCTTATCCTCTCAGGATGGCTGGAGGTCCTTGACTGCAGTGACAAATGACTCTGTTCTGATAGAACTGGCTGGTGGGTGACATTCTTTATTTTACGGTCCCTTCTCCTTCAGTCTTAATTTCAAAGTTCGGAAGGCATTTTATGACGGATTTGATTTGTTTCCCAAATGGGGCCAAACAGAGAACAAGCGCCCTCCCACGCAGTAAGGTGCTTTGAATCTCTGCCTAGAAAACAAAAGGGGCCACGTAGGATTAACTGCTCCGGGTTAGGAAAGCAATTGGCAGAAGTTCTCCCAGACCCGATAAAGGGGAGGGATGAGGCCCGGAGAGGAGAGCTGGGAGCCAGGGAGCCAGCCACAGGGAAGGGAGCTTGTGCGCTGAGAGGGGAGGGGAGACAGAGGAAAGGTAGAGAAGGCGAGGGGTGGGGAAGGATCGGGAAAGGGAGAGGGGACTGGAGCAGAGGGGAGCGGAGGAGAGGGCAGAGAAAGGGAGGAGGGAGAAAGTGGAGGCAGGGGAGAGAAGAAAGCTGGCGGAGAGGAAGGGAGAGGGGAGGAGGGACTTGGTGTGTGTCCAGGACCACCTGTGGCTGCCAGCCTGGCCCGCCCTGGGAGAAAGAAAGCAGAGAAATGGAGGTACGCCCCGCTACCAGTGGGCCCCTAAGCCCCACATCCCCCAGGCAACCCAAGACTGTTTGCCTCATTTCAAGAGGGTTAATAGTTTCCCCATAATCAGAGCACAGAGAGTTTTTGTTGGGTTGGGGATTTTTTTTTTTTTTTGACCCATATGGAGATAAAATTACTGCATCCATTTGAAACAGATACTAGGCTCAGCTTAAGAGGGAAAAAGAAGATATTTAGTGGTACCATTAAAGTGAAGTTAACCAATAAACAGTTTTACCAGACAAATTGAGAGCTCTGGAAACTGTTTTGGGCGGAGGTCAGTCTACAGGTGGTTTGGGGAAGAGGGTACGTATGGCCTCTGGCAGGCATTTTGGGAGAAGGGTGCTGCCTATCATTAGGAGCAGACGTCTGGGTGAATGGTTTTAGTGCTTTGCTAAGTATAGGAAGATGCAAGGATCCAGGTTCATGAAGACATTTCTCCTGAAAACATCTAACTCTCTGAAGGCCAGTTCTACCAGTTTTCCCAGAACAGAGAGTGCCTTATCCTCTCAGGATGGCTGGAGGTCCTTGACTGCAGTGACAAATGACTCTGTTCTGATAGAACTGGCTGGTGGGTGACATTCTTTATTTTACGGTCCCTTCTCCTTCAGTCTTAATTTCAAAGTTCGGAAGGCATTTTATGACGGATTTGTCCCACGGTGCTAGGAGCTAGGAATGCTCTTTCCCAGGTCTAACAAGGATATCATTGGTGGGCTACTCAATCTGTCGTAACTGGACTGCAGATTACTGCACCCTGTAAACAGTAGCCAAGAGCATCTGACCTCCTATTTCACTAGTCTGTTACAAGCCAAGAAATGATCTCTCCTGATTACTTCTTCCCATACCTGGTATTACAGCATTACAATCATTGATGTTAAAGGACTAGGTATTTGGATGACGATTTCAAGTTACCTAGTCGTCATCGATTTTCTCTGAGGTGAAGAGATGCCTCTGATATGCAGGAAACTATAATCTTGTAAAATAAGCAGAACACAGGTAATGTAGCTAGTAACATTTATAAGGTGATGGGCGTTTGAGCTAAGGACTAGGACACCATTAAATGTGTTCCATGGTCTCCCCAGGTTGTCTGAGTGGTCTGTCCTACCCCATTCATCATCTTTAATGGAAATTGTAGATAAATTTCACCAAAGATGCCTGCACGTACAAGGTGAGTAGTGAGTTGCTGTGACTCCTTGCAGGACTGAGAAAGGAACATGATGTTCTAAGGCAGCGGTTCCCAACCTTTTTGGCACCAGGGCCTGGTTTTGTGGAAGACAGTGGTTTCCACAGACCTGGCAGAGGGGTGTGTGTAGGGGGAGATGGTTTCAGGATGGCCCAAGTACATTACATTTATTGTGCAGTTTATTTCCATGGTTATTACATCCGTTCCACTTCAGATCATCAGGGATTAGATCCTGGAGGTTGGGAACCCCCTGTTCAAAAAATTTACATGAGGACTTCCCTGGTGGTCCAGTGGCTAAGACTCTGCACTCTTAATGCAGGGGACCACCGGTTCAATCCCTGGGCAGAGAACTAGATCCCACATGCCATAGCTAAGACCTGGCTCAGTCTACATAAATAAATAAAATGTATATTTTGGATGGCTGGAGGTCCTTGACTGCAGTGACAAATACTCTTTCTGATAGAACTGGCTGGTGGGTGACATTCTTTATTTTACGGTCCCTTCTCCTTCAGTCTTAATTTCAAAGTTCGGAAGGCATTTTATGACGGATTTGTCCCACGGTGCTAGGAGCTAGGAATGCTCTTTCCCAGGTCTAACAAGGATATCATTGGTGGGCTACTCAATCTGTCGTAACTGGACTGCAGATTACTGCACCCTGTAAACAGTAGCCAAGAGCATCTGACCTCCTATTTCACTAGTCTGTTACAAGCCAAGAAATGATCTCTCCTGATTACTTCTTCCCATACCTGGTATTACAGCATTACAATCATTGATGTTAAAGGACTAGGTATTTGGATGACGATTTCAAGTTACCTAGTCGTCATCGATTTTCTCTGAGGTGAAGAGATGCCTCTGATATGCAGGAAACTATAATCTTGTAAAATAAGCAGAACACAGGTAATGTAGCTAGTAACATTTATAAGGTGATGGGCGTTTGAGCTAAGGACTAGGACACCATTAAATGTGTTCCATGGTCTCCCCAGGTTGTCTGAGTGGTCTGTCCTACCCCATTCATCATCTTTAATGGAAATTGTAGATAAATTTCACCAAAGATGCCTGCACGTACAAGGTGAGTAGTGAGTTGCTGTGACTCCTTGCAGGACTGAGAAAGGAACATGATGTTCTAAGGCAGCGGTTCCCAACCTTTTTGGCACCAGGGCCTGGTTTTGTGGAAGACAGTGGTTTCCACAGACCTGGCAGAGGGGTGTGTGTAGGGGGAGATGGTTTCAGGATGGCCCAAGTACATTACATTTATTGTGCAGTTTATTTCCATGGTTATTACATCCGTTCCACTTCAGATCATCAGGGATTAGATCCTGGAGGTTGGGAACCCCCTGTTCAAAAAATTTACATGAGGACTTCCCTGGTGGTCCAGTGGCTAAGACTCTGCACTCTTAATGCAGGGGACCACCGGTTCAATCCCTGGGCAGAGAACTAGATCCCACATGCCATAGCTAAGACCTGGCTCAGTCTACATAAATAAATAAAATGTATATTTTGAAAAAACTCGTAGGTTTAAAAAGTTACATGGTTGCTGCCAAAAGTAGAAAAATTGATCTTTATGGTTGAACAAGTATTTCTGCAGTCAGGGAGGTCTGGCTAAGGCATCATAAGAATGCACCAAGCACATGAGAGGGGAAGGAGAAGGCCAAAGCACAGAGACACTTTTATGTTTAATTGTTTCTTGTCTTAAAATATGAATTTTATTTCATCCATAGCCATTGCCTCTCAGACACTCTCTACAGAATTCTCATCCAATTAGTTATATTTCTGCATCATCACATGAGAAGAGGCTTTTATATCAACATCTCTATATCCTGAAAATAGTGTTTGAGATTCTCGTGGGGAGGGTACACAATTGCAATTACAGAGTGACTTAATTATCCAATTATATTAGTACTAGGATAAAACAGTCATGCTTCTCAGGGTGGATTAAAAGGAAAAGACATTGAAAAAAAAAAAAGGAAAAGACATCAAGAATTGATCTGTAGGGTCAAGAACTGTCTCGTCTCTCTCCACAAGTTCAGCATATACTCCAGGAATTATCCTTGCATCCCAGAGACTCTGAGCACTGGACCTCTCTCTATCTGGGAAAATCCTGTTTCTGAAATGAGCACCTCTCCAGTTTCTTTCTTTTTTTTTTTTTTAAAGATTTATTTATTTATTTATTTTTGGGTGGGGGTCGGGTTGGGGAGGGAGGGGAGCAGGCGGGCCACTTCTATTGGTCTTTCGTGTCTCTCTGTTCATCCGTCTTTGTTCTTTGGCTCCTGTGGGCCTCCCATCGCGGTGGCGTCTGTCGTTGCAGAGTGCCGACTCTGGGCGCATGCGCTCCAGAGCTCCGGCTCGGTAATTGGACACATCAGTCCAGCCGCTCCGCGGCACGTGGGATCTTCCCAGACCAGGGCTCGAACCGGCGCCCCTTGCACTGCAAGACGGTGTCCTTACCCACTGGACCACCAGGGGAAGCCCTCTCCAGTTTCTTGATACACTCCTGCCCTTATGGGTGGGGAGAGGGCCCTCAAAATCAAGTGGAAGAGATTCAGAATAAAACAGAATATACTCACTGGCAGGATAGACGGGCTCGGTGCCAGGGTCCGGACAGCCAGTATGTGTGAGAGGGAGATAGTCAGAGGATGAGATAAAACCTTGTGATCCTGTGACCTCACCTCCCCACAGAACCACAATTATGATTTCCCCTGCAGCAGCAATGACAGTCCACGCTAGGGGAGCTGAGAGTGTTTGTAACCAATTCATCCCAGTTCTCAACCACCAAAAACAACCACCAGTGTCTAGTGAATATCTCCCAAAAGACCGTTGGGGTGTGTGGAAGAGTCTTTTCTGTGTCTGTGCCATCTGAGCATTGATGAGCCTATGGGGAAAGATCAGGAAACTCTGAGGGCCAAGCTGTGAGGGACTCACAGCAAAGCACATCTCTCACTGCATCCTCTACTCCCTTGAGAAGTTCTACTGAAGACTCTACTCCTTTCCTCCAGCTGAGACCCCTCTCAAGCTCCCAGATCCCTTCTAAGTTATTGGAAGAGAAATGGGATGACAGAGAAACCAAGAAGGACTGATGAATGAGGCAAAAGGTAAAAGTGAAAGAAGAAACAACGTCAAAAACTGAGACGTAAAAACATTAGACTGGGCTTCCTTGGTAGCTCAGTGGTGAAGAGTTCACCTGCTAGTGCAGGAGACATGGTTTTGATTCCTGATATGGGAAGATCCCACATACTGCAGAGCAACTAAGTCCATGCACCACAACTATGGAGCCCATGTGCCCCAACTACTGAAGCCCGTGTGCCGTAGAGCCCAAGTTGCACCACAAGAGAAGTCACTGCAACAAGAAGCCTGCTTCCCTCAACTAGAGAGTAGCCCCCACACCCTGCAACTAGAGAAGAGCCTGTGGCAGCAGTGAAAACCCAGAATAGCCAAAAATAAATAAACAAATAAAAATTAAAAAAAAAAAAGATAGCTGGCCAGCAATAAATGAAAGGGTAAAGAAGATGTACTGTATACACACACACAAAAATACCATGGAATACTACTCAGACATAAAAGAGAGTGACATTTCACCGTTTGCGGCAACATGGATATGAATGGACTTAGAGGGCATTATGTCGAGTGAAATAACGGAAAAACAAATACACTATGGTAGTGCATATATATGGAATGTAAAAGTATAACACACTAATGAATATGACAAGAAGCAGACTTAGAGATATAGAGGACAAACTAGGGGTTACTAGTGGGGAGAGGGAAAGGCGGGGAATCTAAGAGTAAAGGAGTAAGAGGTAGGAACTCTTAGGTATAAAGTAAGCTACAGGGTATATTGTACAACATAGGGAATTACAGTCAGTATGCTATAATAACTCTAAGTAAAACATAACCTTTAAAAATTGTGAATCCCTATATTGCACACCTGTAACATATAATACAGTTCATCAGCACTTCTTCGATTTAAAAAATTAGATAGCATAT
Source organism: Tragulus kanchil (assembly GCA_022376925.1). Taxonomy (NCBI): domain Eukaryota; kingdom Metazoa; phylum Chordata; class Mammalia; order Artiodactyla; family Tragulidae; genus Tragulus; species Tragulus kanchil. The sequence continues at coordinate 134,439,205 of JAIOJX010000031.1, forward strand.
TGTGTTTAAAATATGATTAAAAATAAATATATAAAATAAATGTAAAATAAAATACATGATTGAGATGAGACAAATAACCCATTAGTTGTTTTGCCAAAAGTTTTACTTTCATTTACTTCTTTTTTATAATTTAGATTTATTTTTAATTGGAGGATAATTGCTTTATAATATTGTATTGGTTTCTGCCATATGTCCACATGAATCAGCCATAGGTGCACAAATGTCCCCTCCTTTTTTTTTTTTTAATTTTATATATTTTTGGCTATTCTGGGTTTTCACTACTGCCACCCGCTCCTTAGTTGCAGGGAGTAGGGGCTACTCTCTAGTTGAGGGGAGCAGGCTTCTTGTTGCAGTGATTTCTCTTGTGGTGGAACTTGGGCTCTAGGGCACATGGGCTTCAGTAGTTGGGGCACGTGGGCTCTATAGTTGAGGCTCGCAGACTTAGTTGCTCTGCAGTATGTGGGATCTTCCCGGATCAGGGATCAAACCCATTTTCTCCTGCATTGACAGACGAGGTCTCCACCACTGAGCCAGCAGGGAAGCACTCTCCCCTCCTTCGTGAACCTCCCTGCCACCTCCCACCCCATTCCACCCCTCTGGGTTGTCAGAGCACCAGATCTGAGCTCCCTGCGTCATTCAGCACATGTCCAGTTGTTATCTATTTTACATCTGGTGACGTTTCCATGCTACTCTCAATTTGTTTTAGGTTCAAAGGATTTCTTAACCAAAAAAAAAAAAAAAAAAAAACACTCATTATACACAGTTTCAATTTTTAATAGAAGGTTATTCAACTTAATTTCGATATACAATCATTAGAAAAAAATAGAAACAATAGAAGTAACAGCATGTATGTCACCAAATTGGGCCGAACCTATATTCAGACTTGAACAGTCATGAATGACAGCAATCTAGAGTCCCAGTTGGGAAAAGGGTCCCAGGAGGTGAGTCCTCCCTACCCATGAGACTTCAGATTGCAGTTTGGGGCCTCCCGCTTACAATCGCAGGACATAAACTGATATCATCAACAGTTTATGTGTAAAAATGCAGCTGGGATGGGGAGGAGGGATGGGAAGGTGGCCAGGCCTCTAGAGACTCAAGAATTCCAAGGCCCACTCCCTTCCTTATCTAAAGTGCTGCCTGGCTTGCTGTGCTTGGGGGCAGGCATGGAATCTGGGCAATGTCTGGGCAGGCCAGGAGTAGGTCAGAGGCCTGCTCTCCTGCTATTGAAGCCTGAACAAGACTTCCTCCACTTTAATTTCCTTAATTTATGTACTGTATCCTCAAAGAGGTGGACCATAATTCCCAACTTTCTAAGAGCCGCCTGCATTAGTTACTTTGAGTATAGTATGACTACATATAAAGTTGACGAACAAGGTCCTACTGTATAGCACAGGGAACTATACTGAATATTGTGTTAAAACATGGAAACAAATGTGAAAAAAATGTATATATAGGTATAACTGAATCACTTTGGTGTACAGCAAAAATTAACATTGTAAATCAACTATACCTCAATTAAAAAACTAAATGCAGCACTGTTTTTTTTTTTTTTTTCTCTCTCTACAACCTTTGTGGAGATGATTTCTGGATCAAGAGATTTCTTTTCTTTTTTTTTTAATTACTGAAATATAGTTGATTTACAATGTTCTGTTAGTTTCTAGAGTACAATACAGTCTCTGTCCATACCACCCTGAACAGGCCCAATTTCATCTGTCTCAGAAGGTAAGCAGGGGGCTTCCCTGGTGGTCCAGTGGGTAAAGAGTCCGCCTTACAGTGCAAGGGGCACCGGTTTGATCCCTGGCCTGGGAAGATCCCACATGCCACGGAATGGCTGGACCGGTGTGTCCAACTACGAGCCAGTGCTCTGGAGCCCATGAACCCAGAGTCAGTGCCCTGCAAAGAGAGACGCCACTGCAGTGGGAAGCCCACATAGGCCGAAGAACAAAGATGGATGAAAAACAAATAAATTAAAAATCAGTGAAAAGAGACCAAAAAAAAAAGAAGTTAAGCAGGGTCGGACCTGGACAGTACGTGAGTGGGAGGAGTACAGCACAGTGATTCAGTTATATATATATATGTATATACACATATTCATATTTTGTCAGCAACCCCACCCCCTCGAAACACTGCAGAAGAAAGAAGAATGCAAGACTATTACTGCTGATCCTTACATATTCCTGCCTGACTATATAACCTCTCTCTGCTCACCAGGGGCAGGGTGGGGGCACAGTTCTTGAGGCACTAACCTACTGTGTCCCCCTCTTAGCCTGATGAACTAATATAACCACTCTCTCTTTCTCCTCCTTAACTCTTATCTCCGTGTTTCAGTTTGGTACTGTTGAAGAGAGTCAAGATTTTAGCATCCATATAACCTCCGGGTTCATATTCACTCGAACAGCAGCCCAGACATGTGACTTGATGATTTAGAGGAACATCTAGGATGTAACAAGACCAGACACAGCATGGCCACAAATGGACACGCAGGGCCCTTCACTGTCCTTCAAAGGCATATACACGGAGGTTCTCCGGAGATTGTTGTTGTTCTTTACTATTATCATTAGTTTCATACTCCTAAAGCTCCATTTTCAATCATAACATGTGTATTTATCATTTTTGACTTCTGCTTGGTGCTGTAGTTTATGGTGGCAGAACTGAAGCTTACTTCAGACCCTGTAAGAAAATAGCAAAGGTTAAAGAATCCTCCCGCTTCAAGTTCCAGGAAACGGTTTACTGCCAACGATCCGCTCTTCCCCATCATCACGGCATTACGACTCCCACTAGGTTCCTTGTTTACCTGAGAAAAAGCTAGACACAGGCCTTCAAAATTCCATGCTTTGGCCTATCAATGCTTATAAAACGAAGTTGTTCCGCCCTACTAGCCATTTGCCACCGCCACACACCCCCCTCCGCCCCCCACGCCACGCCACGCCACACCACACCACACCACACCTTGCACTGAGGCCCCGCCTGCTCAGGAGGTCCCCACGCAGGCCCCGCCCACAGCGACGCGAGGCCCCGCCCATCGCCTCTCCTGAGGCCCCACGCAGGCCAGTCTTCTCTCCACGCCCCGCCTCCTAGAGGCCCCGCCCTATACAGGCCCCGCCCCCAATCCGCTCCGCCTTTTCACTCCGCGTGCGCGCAGTGGCACGCACACACGGAAGCGGCGAGCTGGGATCGAAGGTCTTGTTGTGTAGCGTGAGTTCCTGTCTTTCTAGTTAAATCCGAGCCTCGCAGTCTCCTTTCCTCTGCCAGGGGTCTAAGGTCGCTACAGGCCCCGAATCCTCGCGCCCGGCCCACCGTTCCCAGAAAATCCAGACGTCTGGGTGGGTGCTTCCCTTTCTGTTTCAGGTCGCTCCGGAGCCGGTTCCTGCCTTCGGCCCACTGTAGACGCTGCATTTCTCAGCTCTTTCCTGCTTAAACCCCTTTACTCACCGCCCTGACCGCTCTGCCCTTCCTGCACCACGTAAAATCCCCTTCCGCGAGGTGGGCTTATTTGCTCCATCGCCCCCAGCCTCGTCCTCTCGTCCCTGGAGGCCGCGGCGGCTGCCCCCGCTCCTGGTCCTGGGATTCTGGAAAGCCTCTGTCCTCGCGGCTCCTCAGCCCGGGCCTCCGGCCCCGCAGGCCTCCCCTTTGCAGTGACCTTTCCACTGGCCCCGTGTTGAGGGAGGCGGCCTGGACCAGCCGCTGGACAGCCGTGAGTCTTCCGTTCCGAAGTCCCCCCGCGGGAGAACGGGCGCTGGTGGGAGGCGGGCTTCTTCTTCGGCCGCCATCGCGAGCAAAGGTTAAAGAATCCTCCCGCTTCAAGTTCCAGGAAACGGTTTACTGCCAACGATCCGCTCTTCCCCATCATCACGGCATTACGACTCCCACTAGGTTCCTTGTTTACCTGAGAAAAAGCTAGACACAGGCCTTCAAAATTCCATGCTTTGGCCTATCAATGCTTATAAAACGAAGTTGTTCCGCCCTACTAGCCATTTGCCACCGCCACACACCCCCCTCCGCCCCCCACGCCACGCCACGCCACACCACACCACACCACACCTTGCACTGAGGCCCCGCCTGCTCAGGAGGTCCCCACGCAGGCCCCGCCCACAGCGACGCGAGGCCCCGCCCATCGCCTCTCCTGAGGCCCCACGCAGGCCAGTCTTCTCTCCACGCCCCGCCTCCTAGAGGCCCCGCCCTATACAGGCCCCGCCCCCAATCCGCTCCGCCTTTTCACTCCGCGTGCGCGCAGTGGCACGCACACACGGAAGCGGCGAGCTGGGATCGAAGGTCTTGTTGTGTAGCGTGAGTTCCTGTCTTTCTAGTTAAATCCGAGCCTCGCAGTCTCCTTTCCTCTGCCAGGGGTCTAAGGTCGCTACAGGCCCCGAATCCTCGCGCCCGGCCCACCGTTCCCAGAAAATCCAGACGTCTGGGTGGGTGCTTCCCTTTCTGTTTCAGGTCGCTCCGGAGCCGGTTCCTGCCTTCGGCCCACTGTAGACGCTGCATTTCTCAGCTCTTTCCTGCTTAAACCCCTTTACTCACCGCCCTGACCGCTCTGCCCTTCCTGCACCACGTAAAATCCCCTTCCGCGAGGTGGGCTTATTTGCTCCATCGCCCCCAGCCTCGTCCTCTCGTCCCTGGAGGCCGCGGCGGCTGCCCCCGCTCCTGGTCCTGGGATTCTGGAAAGCCTCTGTCCTCGCGGCTCCTCAGCCCGGGCCTCCGGCCCCGCAGGCCTCCCCTTTGCAGTGACCTTTCCACTGGCCCCGTGTTGAGGGAGGCGGCCTGGACCAGCCGCTGGACAGCCGTGAGTCTTCCGTTCCGAAGTCCCCCCGCGGGAGAACGGGCGCTGGTGGGAGGCGGGCTTCTTCTTCGGCCGCCATCGCCGCGCATAGCGGGCGGGCCGAGGGGCGGGTCCGGAGAGACAGAGAAAACCTGAGTGAAGCCTGGGGAAGGAGCGGTGGCCCACGCAAGGGATTGGTGAGGAGCTGGCGGAGAGACGGCGACCGGGGAGAGAACAAACCGTTCAGGTCGCGGGTGGGGAAGAAGTTAAGAGAAAAGCAGGCTCTCCGGAGAGAGGACGGCGAGCAGAGTAGGAGAGGGCCCTTGGCCGGCGGTAGCCTCGGGGCCGCCCTGGTGACGTGCTGCAGACGGTGCCGGTGACGGGTGAGGCTTGGCCGGTGGTGCCGAAAGAGTTAGGACCATCCGGTTGAGGGAAAAACGAGCACAGGAGGGGCAACGAGTGGCAGAGTGGGCAGGCCATGTTTGAGAAGAAACAGGAGGGCGGGAGCAGCTGGAGAGCAGAGGGGAAGGCAGAAAAGAAACTGGGAGATAGCGTGACCGAGGGAAACGCATACCAGTGGAAAGAGAAGTGGTCTGGACCCGAAAGAGTTGGCTGGGTATGAATTTGGATGTAAATGGATAAAAACGATTGAGTGGCGATATCATGACTTTGTGGTCTAATACATCTGAAAGTTTAATTTATAAGTGAGAATTGCAAAATTCCACTTTCTAATGCTTGTGCGTTTTATATTTTTATCAGGAGCTAACTTCCATTTGCAATCCTTCAATCAGAGACATGGAATAGGGAGTGTGTGTGTGTGTGCGTGTTTGGAGCAAGAGAGAATTTTCACTTCATGTTGCCTATTGAAAGGAAAATTGCAATTCCTTTTTTTAGTAATTTTTTCCCATTGTTCTTTTTCGTAGCTTGAGGTAAATCTTAGTTCATTCAATTTCTACTTTCCTATAAATGACTAATAACTTCTGAAGTTGCTTTGATGAAATTACTGGGCGTCCTATAGTCAACTCAGGTTGTTTTCTAAATTTATATTCACAGTATTACCTGACTTTGACACCAGAATTATATATGCCTTATGTGTGTGTGTGTGTGTGTGTGTGTGTGTGTGTGTGTAATTGTGTAGGCCGTGAGTATATATATATATATATATATATATATATATATATACACTCTGGCTGTAACGGGTCTTAGTTGCAGCATGTGAACTCTTGGTTGCAGCACATGGGTTCTAATTCCCCAACCAGGGATTGGACCCAGGGTCCTGCATTGGGAGCTCCGAGTCTTAGCCACTGGACCACCAGGGAAGTCCCTGCATACGTTTTTTGTTTTTTTTTTTTTAAATATTTATTATTTATTTACTGGGGGGGCGGGTTGGGGAGAGAGGGGGCGGGCCACTTCTATTGGTCTTTCATTTATCTATTTTCATCCATCTTTGTTCTTTGGCCCGTGTGGGCCTCCCGTCGCGGTGGCCTCTGTTGTCGCAGAGCACTGGCTCAGGGCGCATGCGCTCCAGAGCTCTGGCTTGGCAATTGGACACATCTATCCAACCGCTCCGCGGCACGTGGGATCTTCCCAGGCCAGGGATCGAACCGGCGCCCCTTGCACTGCAAGGCGGTGTCCTTACCCACTGGACCACCAGGGAAGCCCCCTGCATACGTTTTTAGCTTTATTTTAATTACAAATTATTTCCTTTTTAAATTTGTTTCTGATTTAGAGAAAGCCTGTGTACTTTGTTCTCTTTATCTTACATATTGGAAATATTCTTCGATAACTAGGAAAGAATTTTTAGGCTGTTTCAGTGGGTCTTGGGTGATGTCAATGATCTCTTATCTTGAGAGTAGAAACCTCCTTTCACCTAGTTAGTTTGATACTCCCTTTTCTTTGTTTTCATGTGATCTGTTAACACAGTGAGCCTTGAGCTCCTAAGCAGACATCCTGGGAGCTGAGCCTTTTCTCACAGTTACTGCCACTCTGCTCCCAAACACCAACACCTTTTCTGTCTCAGATCTTGGCCCTTTGTCCCTAAAGCATCTCTTCTCTGGCCCTTTTCTCTTCTTTCACAATTCAGTCAGACCTGTCTCCCCGCTTTTCCTGCTCATCATGCGAAGTTCCCTTCACCAGCCATTTTCTGTTTCATGACCCAGGTTTTATTGCTCCCACATCGGTCTCTATCAGAAACGCTCTTCTTTGATTATTCTTTCCTGTTTTCCCTCCCCTGGAGGGTACCTGGTTTCTGTCTTTTTCCCAGGACACCCATGACACTGCCCTTTGGGAATGTTTAGACGCTGGGGTCTGGGGGTCGGGGGGAATACTCCTCAGGGAAGAACAAGGGACTCGGGCAGGTGATGAGGTTAGTTCCCAGTTTTGTTCTAGAAATTTCAATTCAAATTGAGCTAAACCTGCTAAGGCTACTTATTTGCTCGAAGTAAGAGCAGAAGGAGGCACTGAGGCTTAGCCCTCCAGGACTGGAGCCCTCATACTGTGTCCTGAAGTATTCCCATGTTTATTCTGGTGTGTCTCTGCTCTTGGAAAGCCGCCAGGTCTTTCAAATTCTGCGCATCTAGGAGTGAGCTGCCATCTTGGACGGGAGCCTTGCCTTCTAGCAGTTCGTCTGCTCAGAGGTTGGGACACTGATTCCAGTTTGCTAAGGATGGGGAGAAGCTTAGGAGGCTGTTGTTGGGCATGAATGAGGCCCCCCACCCCTTGAAGAGCTGGGGTACCTTGCAATTTGCAATTTGCTCGCTCTCGAGCTCTCTCTCTCTGACTTCCTTACCACAGTCCATGATACCAAACGCCCAGTGTCCTGCTGTTTGCGGCACTGCTTATGCCTGTTGCAATGCCTTTTAGCCCGGTTTGTTCATGCGTGCCTGCAGGTGTGTGTCTGTGTGCTGAGTCGTCTCCGACTCTTTTGTGGCCCTATGGACTTTAGCCCACCAGGTTCCTCTTTCTATGGGATTTTCCAGGCAAGAATACTGGAGTGGGTTGCTGTTTCATTCTCCAGATGATCTTCCCAAGACAGGGATCCAGCCCTTATCGGTAGGTGGATTCTTTATCACTAGCGCCACCTGGGGACCGATGGAAGATATATCAAGACCTGAGGAAAGGTGGAGGGAAGACTAGGGGTCTGCGGGAGTGGTGGGAGTGTGGGCCTCCAGAGGAGCCCAGCAAATGGTGGGAGTACCCGTCCTGTGCGTGGTTTGGGGGTCAGTGGGTGGGTGGACCTTTTGGAAAGGGATGTCTCAGTTCCGGCTCTCTATCAGAAACGCTCTTCTTTGATTATTCTTTCCTGTTTTCCCTCCCCTGGAGGGTACCTGGTTTCTGTCTTTTTCCCAGGACACCCATGACACTGCCCTTTGGGAATGTTTAGACGCTGGGGTCTGGGGGTCGGGGGGAATACTCCTCAGGGAAGAACAAGGGACTCGGGCAGGTGATGAGGTTAGTTCCCAGTTTTGTTCTAGAAATTTCAATTCAAATTGAGCTAAACCTGCTAAGGCTACTTATTTGCTCGAAGTAAGAGCAGAAGGAGGCACTGAGGCTTAGCCCTCCAGGACTGGAGCCCTCATACTGTGTCCTGAAGTATTCCCATGTTTATTCTGGTGTGTCTCTGCTCTTGGAAAGCCGCCAGGTCTTTCAAATTCTGCGCATCTAGGAGTGAGCTGCCATCTTGGACGGGAGCCTTGCCTTCTAGCAGTTCGTCTGCTCAGAGGTTGGGACACTGATTCCAGTTTGCTAAGGATGGGGAGAAGCTTAGGAGGCTGTTGTTGGGCATGAATGAGGCCCCCCACCCCTTGAAGAGCTGGGGTACCTTGCAATTTGCAATTTGCTCGCTCTCGAGCTCTCTCTCTCTGACTTCCTTACCACAGTCCATGATACCAAACGCCCAGTGTCCTGCTGTTTGCGGCACTGCTTATGCCTGTTGCAATGCCTTTTAGCCCGGTTTGTTCATGCGTGCCTGCAGGTGTGTGTCTGTGTGCTGAGTCGTCTCCGACTCTTTTGTGGCCCTATGGACTTTAGCCCACCAGGTTCCTCTTTCTATGGGATTTTCCAGGCAAGAATACTGGAGTGGGTTGCTGTTTCATTCTCCAGATGATCTTCCCAAGACAGGGATCCAGCCCTTATCGGTAGGTGGATTCTTTATCACTAGCGCCACCTGGGGACCGATGGAAGATATATCAAGACCTGAGGAAAGGTGGAGGGAAGACTAGGGGTCTGCGGGAGTGGTGGGAGTGTGGGCCTCCAGAGGAGCCCAGCAAATGGTGGGAGTACCCGTCCTGTGCGTGGTTTGGGGGTCAGTGGGTGGGTGGACCTTTTGGAAAGGGATGTCTCAGTTCCGGCTCAAGTGCCTAGAATGGATTTGCGGGGAGCTTTGCAGCTGTGTGGACGGGCTTGGTGCCCAGTGTCTTTTCTCAGGTTCCCTGGGATGCAGAGGCTGAGATTGACTTGTTTTCTTTTTGAGATTTGAAATTTTCCTGTGTGGGTTTCATAGGGAAAGTCATGATCTCACCTGAAGAAGAATAAAGAGGTAGAATTAGGAAGAGGAATATTATCCTGTTATCCTGTGTTGTTAACCAGAGCCTGAGAGGAACCCACAGGGAGCTCTGGGAGGAGGAGGATGGGTGCCTTGCCCCTGGCGGAACAGGGGATGGATCCAGGAGGTGCCCCACAGCACCCACTCCAGACACTGGATTTTGTGGTGTTGGCAGTGGTGGTGGTTTAGTCCTCAACTTGTGTCTGGCTCTTGCAACCCCATGAACGGTAGCCCGCCAGGCTTCTCTGTCCATGAGATTGTCCAGGCAAGAATACTGGCATGGGTTGCTGTATCCCTCTTCAGGGGATCTTCCTGACCCAGGAATTGAACCCTTGTCTCTTACATTGGCAGGCAGCCTCTTTACCACTGAGCCACCAGGGAAGCATGGGATCTTTTATGGGGCAGAAATCATTGTGCAACCCATAGAGTAGTTACAGAGAATATCTCAGGGGGTATTTTGTGGGTCACTTTTGTATTTAGGGGTTGCAACAAAGAAAGTTTCAGATGCATTTTGAAAGACACTAAGGAGAGTTTGGAGTGTTTCCTGGGGAGATGTTGGGATCTCATTGGCACCTGTGCATCACTGCCCATTTTTGGGGGGTGCCAGTGCTCAGGCTGGGGTTACTGTGAATGAAAATGTGATGTCACATCTGGTGTTCTGGGGACGTCTTCATGAGTATCACTTCATCGTGCATGCATGAGTTCTCGGGATTTGGCACATCTGGTGGGGTTGTGTCGCAGGCTGAGGGGAATGGCTGTGCAGCCTCTATGGAGTGTGTCAGACCCCAGGAAAGTTTGTAGCTTGGTTTGAGACCAGAAAGGAAATGACGACTGTTAAGATTCTCTTAGCAGAGAGTTCTCATTAGCAAGGGCCTGCTGAGGCTGGGAACAACCCAAAAAAGAGCTGCGAGGGCTTATGACTCGGAGAAAGATCGTTCTGACGGTTGTGGGGAGTCACAGCGCAGAGCTGTCAGCCTTGGGAAGATGCAGCGGCTGCTGTCTTACTGCCAGGCCAGTGGCGTTTACTCAGCCACCTCTGCTTGCCAGTCCCAGCACACACACACTCTCTCTCTCTCCAGTCACAAGGAAGCTGGGGAGCTGAGGGGCAGAGTGTTTTAAACTAAAGGTGGAACAAGCGTATTTCTTTGAGGAGGAGGGCTGTTGTGTTGTGGAAAGGAGACAGGAAGCGGGACAGTGGACTCAGAGCCCTGGTGATAGCAGGAAGGCTCAGGAAGGAGATGAAGGAAAAGCACTGTCCCTATTCGGCAGGTGACCCAGCGTTTGACAGCTAGCCAGGACAGGGTGAGGGAACAGGGCCGCATTTAGAGACAGGATCTTGCTCTTTACCCAGCACCCGCCCACCCTCGCCACCCTTGCGTGTCTTCATTGTCTTCTCTAGAATGTCACTCATGGTGGTGTCCCCAGTAGGTGACTCAAGGAAGTAAAGTGTCTTCTCTCTTTGTGTCCTTCCTGCCTCAGCATCTCCTCCACTATTCCGTCAGTTACCTGCCTCCTGCTGTTCTGCTGACTGTTGGTTTGCCAGTCCAGTCAGGACTTCAGGCTTGATTCTTCTTCAGCTAATGTCACCGGAACATGCGATTTTTGGGGGGCAGTCTTAAAAGGCTTGGGGTTACTTTTTTTGGGAACAAAGAAAGTTTCAGATGCATTTTGAAAGACACTAAGGAGAGTTTGGAGTGTTTCCTGGGGAGATGTTGGGATCTCATTGGCACCTGTGCATCACTGCCCATTTTTGGGGGGTGCCAGTGCTCAGGCTGGGGTTACTGTGAATGAAAATGTGATGTCACATCTGGTGTTCTGGGGACGTCTTCATGAGTATCACTTCATCGTGCATGCATGAGTTCTCGGGATTTGGCACATCTGGTGGGGTTGTGTCGCAGGCTGAGGGGAATGGCTGTGCAGCCTCTATGGAGTGTGTCAGACCCCAGGAAAGTTTGTAGCTTGGTTTGAGACCAGAAAGGAAATGACGACTGTTAAGATTCTCTTAGCAGAGAGTTCTCATTAGCAAGGGCCTGCTGAGGCTGGGAACAACCCAAAAAAGAGCTGCGAGGGCTTATGACTCGGAGAAAGATCGTTCTGACGGTTGTGGGGAGTCACAGCGCAGAGCTGTCAGCCTTGGGAAGATGCAGCGGCTGCTGTCTTACTGCCAGGCCAGTGGCGTTTACTCAGCCACCTCTGCTTGCCAGTCCCAGCACACACACACTCTCTCTCTCTCTCTCCAGTCACAAGGAAGCTGGGGAGCTGAGGGGCAGAGTGTTTTAAACTAAAGGTGGAACAAGCGTATTTCTTTGAGGAGGAGGGCTGTTGTGTTGTGGAAAGGAGACAGGAAGCGGGACAGTGGACTCAGAGCCCTGGTGATAGCAGGAAGGCTCAGGAAGGAGATGAAGGAAAAGCACTGTCCCTATTCGGCAGGTGACCCAGCGTTTGACAGCTAGCCAGGACAGGGTGAGGGAACAGGGCCGCATTTAGAGACAGGATCTTGCTCTTTACCCAGCACCCGCCCACCCTCGCCACCCTTGCGTGTCTTCATTGTCTTCTCTAGAATGTCACTCATGGTGGTGTCCCCAGTAGGTGACTCAAGGAAGTAAAGTGTCTTCTCTCTTTGTGTCCTTCCTGCCTCAGCATCTCCTCCACTATTCCGTCAGTTACCTGCCTCCTGCTGTTCTGCTGACTGTTGGTTTGCCAGTCCAGTCAGGACTTCAGGCTTGATTCTTCTTCAGCTAATGTCATTACAGAGTGAGAAACCTTAGATGCCAAGAACTTTTTTGCATATACCTGTCAAGGCAGCCAAGACGTTTCTCCTTTTTTCTATCAATGGTGTTTTATATTTGGCCGTACAGCTTGTGGGCTCCTTAGTTCCACAGCCAGGGATTGAACCCAGGCCCACAGCAGTGAGTCCTAACTGCTGAATCCAAACTACTGGACCACCAGGAAAGTCCCAGTTTTAGCCTTTGTATTGGCAAAATTAGTCTGCTCAGCCTCAGACACTTAACACGGGGATGAGCTCACTGAGGTCCTCATTGAACTTGCACTTGGCCTTTGTACTGTTGAAGGGCAAGGAGAATTGTTTGGGTGGAGGACCCTTGGCTCCACCATCCTCAGCTGTTCCTGGTTGGCCCCCGCTTCACTCCTCTAGGGCAAAAGACCTCTGCCTACGTCAGACCCCAACGTGAAGAGAGGATGGCAGCGCGGGATCTAGTGTAGCCTTGTGTCCTTCTCATTCACTTGTTCACTATATACGGACTGTATATCATATTCCAGGCTTTTTTTATGTCTGTACTGGTGATGAAAAAATGGTACACCAATGGAGTATACTCTACTGCCTCATGCAGGTTAGTTTTTAATTTGTGTGTGTGTGTGTGTGTGCATGTGTGTGGGGCATGCACTTAATCACTCAGTCGTGCCTGACTCTTTGTGACCCTGTGGACTATAGCCTGCCAGTCTCCTCTGTCCATGGAATTCTCTAAGCAAAAGTACTGGAATGGGTTGCCATACCTTCCTCTAGGGAATCTGCTCGACCCAGGGATTGAACCCGCATCTCCTGCTTTGCAGGTGGATTCTTTATCATCTGAGCCACCAGGGAAGCCCATTTTTAAATTATTATGATTATTTTTTAAATTCTCTTTTATTGTTCTTTTTTTTAAAAATTCTATTTATTTATTTATTTTTGACTACTCTGGGTTTTCACTGCTGCCACGGGCTCTTCTCTAGTTGCATGGAGTGGGGGCTACTTGCTACTTTCTAGTTGAGGTGAGCAGGCTTCATGTTACGTTGACTTCTCTTGTTGTGGAACTTGGTCTCTAGGGCACACGGGCTCCAGTAGTTGTGGCTCCGAGGCTCTACAGCAATAGAGTTGTGGCTCACGTGCTTAGTTGCTCTGCAGCATGTGGGATCTTCTTGGGATCAAACTCGTGTCTCCTGCATTGGCAGGTGAACTCCTTACACTGAGCTACCAAGGAGGCCCCCATTTTAAAATTATTACTGGGGTATGATTGACTAACAGTGTTGTGTTCATTTCAGATGTACAGCAAAGTGAATCAGTTATACATACATATAGATCCACTCTTAGATTCTTTTCCCCATACAGGTCATCACAGAGTATTGATCTTAGTTCCTGTGCTTAGTAAACCACGTTCAGTGCTCAGTCATGTCCATTTTTGCACTGCCATGGACCCGGTTTTTATCACGGAGGACCCTTGGCTCCACCATCCTCAGCTGTTCCTGGTTGGCCCCCGCTTCACTCCTCTAGGGCAAAAGACCTCTGCCTACGTCAGACCCCAACGTGAAGAGAGGATGGCAGCGCGGGATCTAGTGTAGCCTTGTGTCCTTCTCATTCACTTGTTCACTATATACGGACTGTATATCATATTCCAGGCTTTTTTTATGTCTGTACTGGTGATGAAAAAATGGTACACCAATGGAGTATACTCTACTGCCTCATGCAGGTTAGTTTTTAATTTGTGTGTGTGTGTGTGTGTGCATGTGTGTGTGTGCATGCACTTAATCACTCAGTCGTGCCTGACTCTTTGTGACCCTGTGGACTATAGCCTGCCAGTCTCCTCTGTCCATGGAATTCTCTAAGCAAAAGTACTGGAATGGGTTGCCATACCTTCCTCTAGGGAATCTGCTCGACCCAGGGATTGAACCCGCATCTCCTGCTTTGCAGGTGGATTCTTTATCATCTGAGCCACCAGGGAAGCCCATTTTTAAATTATTATGATTATTTTTTAAATTCTCTTTTATTGTTCTTTTTTTTAAAAATTCTATTTATTTATTTATTTTTGACTACTCTGGGTTTTCACTGCTGCCACGGGCTCTTCTCTAGTTGCATGGAGTGGGGGCTACTTGCTACTTTCTAGTTGAGGTGAGCAGGCTTCATGTTACGTTGACTTCTCTTGTTGTGGAACTTGGTCTCTAGGGCACACGGGCTCCAGTAGTTGTGGCTCCGAGGCTCTACAGCAATAGAGTTGTGGCTCACGTGCTTAGTTGCTCTGCAGCATGTGGGATCTTCTTGGGATCAAACTCGTGTCTCCTGCATTGGCAGGTGAACTCCTTACACTGAGCTACCAAGGAGGCCCCCATTTTAAAATTATTACTGGGGTATGATTGACTAACAGTGTTGTGTTCATTTCAGATGTACAGCAAAGTGAATCAGTTATACATACATATAGATCCACTCTTAGATTCTTTTCCCCATACAGGTCATCACAGAGTATTGATCTTAGTTCCCTGTGCTGTACAGTTAAATCTTTCAGTTCAGTTCAGTTGCTCAGTCATGTCCATTTTTTTGCACTGCCATGGACTGCAGCACGCCAGGTTTCTATGTACTTAGCCATCTCCTGGAGCTTACTCAAACTCATGTTCATTGAGTCAGTGATATCATCCAACCATCTCGTGCTCTGTTGTTCCCTTCTCCTGCCTTCTATTTTTCCCAGCATCAGGGTCTAAGGAGTCATCTCTTGCATCAGGTGGCTGAGGCATTGGAACTTCAGCTTCAGCACCAATCCTTCCAATTATTAGTGATGTTTTATATGTAGTAGTGTTTATGTGTCAATTCCAGTCTCCTGATTTATCCCTCCCCCTCTTAACCTTGATAGCATAAATTTATTTTCTATATCTGCAGCTCTTTTTCCCTTTTGTAGATGTTTATTTTTTTTTTTAGATTCCACATATAAGTGATACACAGTATTTGTCTTTGTCTGACTGACTTCACTCTGTGTGAGAATCTCTAGGTCCATCCCTGCTGCTGCAAATAGCATTTTTAGTTCTTTTTTACGACTGAGTCATGCTCCATTGATCATGAGGGTTATTTTTAAATGATGGAGATAAAAAATAAATAAATAAATAAATGATGGAGACAGGGACTTCCCTGGCAGTCCAGTGTTTAAGACTGCATTTCCTGGGACTTCCCTGGTGGTCCTGTGGTTAGGACTCTACACGTCCACTTCAGGAGGCACAGGTTCAATCCCTGGTGAAGGAGCTAACATCCTGCATGCTGCCTGGCATGACGTCCTCTCCCCTCCCCACCAAAATGGAGACAGACACACCCTGTCACTTACAGTCCTGCAAGTCAAATGCCCAAAAGCAAAGGCCTAGTGTGTGGACTCGGATTCTCCCCCAAATCCTGTCCCCATTGCTCTGCTCACTGTTCTGATCACACCAGCTCTGCCTCATCCCCGTGCAGCTCATCACAACTGGGGAAAAGCACACACCTGCACTGTGTGGCCTTGCTTCAGACTCCTGGCTCTGCTCCCTTACCTTCCCCGTGTCTGCGCCATACCTTTCCTGTGGAGCTCCTCAAAAGTCCACCTCAGCCTGTCCCATCCTTT
Source organism: Tragulus kanchil (assembly GCA_022376925.1). Classification (NCBI taxonomy): domain Eukaryota; kingdom Metazoa; phylum Chordata; class Mammalia; order Artiodactyla; family Tragulidae; genus Tragulus; species Tragulus kanchil. The sequence continues at coordinate 134,454,857 of JAIOJX010000031.1, forward strand.
CTCCTCAGACACCCTGCTTCTTCTCCACTGAGCCCTGGAGCAAAGAGAAAAGAGCTGCCTCATCCGTCTATCTCAGGGCCTGTGCTCTCTACTCAGTATTGACTGTCCAATGAGCTTATGGATTGAATAGTCTGAACCTACTTCTGACTGTTGCTGACCTGGAAATTGTGCCCTGGTTGTCAGCTCCACTGTCAGGGTCAGGACCGTGTAGCATTGTTTTTTAGCCTCCACAAAAGTCATGTTTTTCCCAGCATCAGGGTCTAAGGAGTCATCTCTTGCATCAGGTGGCTGAGGCATTGGAACTTCAGCTTCAGCACCAATCCTTCCAATTATTAGTGATGTTTTATATGTAGTAGTGTTTATGTGTCAATTCCAGTCTCCTGATTTATCCCTCCCCCTCTTAACCTTGATAGCATAAATTTATTTTCTATATCTGCAGCTCTTTTTCCCTTTTGTAGATGTTTATTTTTTTTTTTAGATTCCACATATAAGTGATACACAGTATTTGTCTTTGTCTGACTGACTTCACTCTGTGTGAGAATCTCTAGGTCCATCCCTGCTGCTGCAAATAGCATTTTTAGTTCTTTTTTACGACTGAGTCATGCTCCATTGATCATGAGGGTTATTTTTAAATGATGGAGATAAAAAATAAATAAATAAATAAATGATGGAGACAGGGACTTCCCTGGCAGTCCAGTGTTTAAGACTGCATTTCCTGGGACTTCCCTGGTGGTCCTGTGGTTAGGACTCTACCGTCCACTTCAGGAGGCACAGGTTCAATCCCTGGTGAAGGAGCTAACATCCTGCATGCTGCCTGGCATGACGTCCTCTCCCCTCCCCACCAAAATGGAGACAGACACACCCTGTCACTTACAGTCCTGCAAGTCAAATGCCCAAAAGCAAAGGCCTAGTGTGTGGACTCGGATTCTCCCCCAAATCCTGTCCCCATTGCTCTGCTCACTGTTCTGATCACACCAGCTCTGCCTCATCCCCGTGCAGCTCATCACAACTGGGGAAAAGCACACACCTGCACTGTGTGGCCTTGCTTCAGACTCCTGGCTCTGCTCCCTTACCTTCCCCGTGTCTGCGCCATACCTTTCCTGTGGAGCTCCTCAAAAGTCCACCTCAGCCTGTCCCATCCTTTCTCCTCAGACACCCTGCTTCTTCTCCACTGAGCCCTGGAGCAAAGAGAAAAGAGCTGCCTCATCCGTCTATCTCAGGGCCTGTGCTCTCTACTCAGTATTGACTGTCCAATGAGCTTATGGATTGAATAGTCTGAACCTACTTCTGACTGTTGCTGACCTGGAAATTGTGCCCTGGTTGTCAGCTCCACTGTCAGGGTCAGGACCGTGTAGCATCATGTATTTTTACTTCTCGGAAGTTGCTTCCGTCAGCGTACAAAAATGGTGGCATTGTTTTTCTGAAACACTTACAAAGATGCACACATACACACACACACACCCCACACTGTGTAAGACACTGTTCTTTCATCTTTAAAATATAATCTTCTCAGTTAACTACATTTTCCTCTGCTATTAAGTGCTTTTGGAGGGTAGGGACGGCTGTGTTCATTCCAGAGCACAATGTACTGTTGCAGAAGAATGGGGCTGCGGGGATTCTGGGGATAGGTCACCAAATGCAGGTTCCTGACTTCCTGTAGGAAAAAATTCAAGAACCATAGTTGAGTGAGCTGTGGAGTGCAGGGCTACCCAAGATGGACAAGTCATGGTGGAGAGTGCTGACAAAATGTGGTCCACTGGAGAAGGGAATGGCAAACCACTTCAGCATTCTTGCCTCGAGAGCCTCGTGAATGGTAAAGTGAAAGCAGATTTATTGAGAGAAATACACATTCCTAGACAGAATGTGGTTGTATGAAGGGGAGAGGGATCCTAGGCTATGGGTGTGGTTAGTGTTTGTGAGCTGGGTAATTTGTGGACTAATGTATGGGAGGATTACGCCGTCTGTGGGGGAAGATGCAGAAGTTAATTTGGGTAGTTACTTCACAATATGTGTGTATGTTGAGCATCTCATTTACGTCTTATATACACATATTTTTTTCTCAGTTATACCTCAGTAAACTGGAAAAGAAAAAGGTGCAAGGTGTACTGCACTCACCTCCTCTGAGTGGTGCTCATCCGGCCTACACATTACATTGATGAGGCATTTTACAAATACATTGTGTCATGACCAGAGATCCCGCTTCGAAAAGTCCATGTGGGGCTCAGCCGCAGTGATATTAAAGGAACCCCAGTGTAGCTAGCATTGAGCATCAGGACTGTTGAGTCCATCAGGGCCTGTGCTCTCTACTCAGTATTGACTGTCCAATGAGCTTATGGATTGAATAGTCTGAACCTACTTCTGACTGTTGCTGACCTGGAAATTGTGCCCTGGTTGTCAGCTCCACTGTCAGGGTCAGGACCGTGTAGCATCATGTATTTTTACTTCTCGGAAGTTGCTTCCGTCAGCGTACAAAAATGGTGGCATTGTTTTTCTGAAACACTTACAAAGATGCACACATACACACACACACACACCCCACACTGTGTAAGACACTGTTCTTTCATCTTTAAAATATAATCTTCTCAGTTAACTACATTTTCCTCTGCTATTAAGTGCTTTTGGAGGGTAGGGACGGCTGTGTTCATTCCAGAGCACAATGTACTGTTGCAGAAGAATGGGGCTGCGAGGGGATTCTGGGGATAGGTCACCAAATGCAGGTTCCTGACTTCCTGTAGGAAAAAATTCAAGAACCATAGTTGAGTGAGCTGTGGAGTGCAGGGCTACCCAAGATGGACAGTCATGGTGGAGAGTTCTGACAAAATGTGGTCCACTGGAGAAGGGAATGGCAAACCACTTCAGCATTCTTGCCTCGAGAGCCTCGTGAATGGTAAAGTGAAAGCAGATTTATTGAGAGAAATACACATTCCTAGACAGAATGTGGTTGTATGAAGGGGAGAGGGATCCTAGGCTATGGGTGTGGTTAGTGTTTGTGAGCTGGGTAATTTGTGGACTAATGTATGGGAGGATTACGCCGTCTGTGGGGGAAGATGCAGAAGTTAATTTGGGTAGTTACTTCACAATATGTGTGTATGTTGAGCATCTCATTTACGTCTTATATACACATATTTTTTTCTCAGTTATACCTCAGTAAACTGGAAAAGAAAAAGGTGCAAGGTGTACTGCACTCACCTCCTCTGAGTGGTGCTCATCCGGCCTACACATTACATTGATGAGGCATTTTACAAATACATTGTGTCATGACCAGAGATCCCGCTTCGAAAAGTCCATGTGGGGCTCAGCCGCAGTGATATTAAAGGAACCCCAGTGTAGCTAGCATTGAGCATCAGGACTGTTGAGTCCATCAGCCCTGAGACCTGAGATCTGGGCTGAGGCTGAGGGCCTCTGTTGTGAGTGGGGATGGACCAGCGCCTGGTCTGTGGCCTGAAGGAGGTGATCGGGTCAGCTGAGTTGTCCAATGCTGCTGTATCCAGAAAGCCTCAGCAGGAGGGGAGAGTGAGCTGAGGGAAAGTGTGGGAAAGCTCAGGGTTGGTCTCTGTGCAGGACTTGACTGTCCTGAGTCCCACCTGCGACCGTGGGCAACAGAGGACCGTGTGTTCCACATGGTGAGGTCGTCCCTGTGTGTGTCATTGTGGCACAGAAAGGGGTGTGTTGACTGTAAGCACGAAGCAGCACATTTTCCACTTTCAGGGTAGACCTCTGAAGACTCATGTTGCCTGAGGAAGAAGCCCAGAAGAGGAGCGACAAAGAAAACAGAGGGGTCTGGAATGGCTCTTTCTCAGGTAAAGTCATACTCTTGGTTGATTATTCTGTTTTTCTTTCCCTTTTTTTAAAAAACCATTATTATTATTATGATTTTTTTTTTGGAGTACGACTGCTCTACAGTATTGTGTGAGTCTCTACTAACACAGTGTAGAGTCTTTAAACACTGTGTTGTCTCCACTATTCTGCTTCCTTCTTTGTACTTGCTAATCTCTGACTCTGAGGTAGCCTGCTTGATCCCTGTTCTTCTACATTCACCTGAAGCCTCTCTCAGTCGCTGACACATATCCTTAGATTCCATCTGTGACTCTGTTGTCTACTCCATAAAATGGAAACTGATCTTTCTTTAATGACTAATTACACTGACAGCAAGTTAATTCGTGTAGAGCATTTAGAGTAATGCTTCTGCAGTGGCTCAGATGGTAAAGAACCTATCTGCGATTTTGTAGACCCAGGTTCAATCTCTGGATCAGGCAGATCTCCTGGAGAAGGGAATGGCAACCCCCTCCAGTATTCTTTCCTGGAGAATGCCATGGTCAGAGGAGCCTGGCAGGCCACAGTCCGTGGGGTCACAAAAAGTCAGACACAACTGAACAGTGACTAGCACTACTTTTACCAGAGTAATAGTAACATTCAGAAAGTGTTCAAAAACTTGTAGTCATTGCTGTTAATTATTATCACAATTTTAGATTCTGATCTTTCTTTAACACTTCTGTAAAGAAGACCCAGTGTGGAATTTCTTTCTTTCTTTCTTTCTTTTTTTTAAAATTTTTCCCCCATTAATTAATTAATTAATTAATTTTGTGGGAGAGGCGGGTTGGGGAGGGAGGGGGACGGGCCGGCCACCTCTATTGGTCTTTCATTTGTCTATTTTCATCCGTCTTTGTTCTTTGGCTCTTGTGGGCCTCCCATCGAGGTGGCGTCTGTTGTCACAGAGCGCCGGCTCTGGGCACATGCGCTCCAGAGCTCCGGCTCGGTAATTGGACACATCAGTCCAGCTGCTCTGTGACATGTGGGATCTTCCCAGGCCAGGGATCCAGCCGGCGCCCCTTGCACTGCAAGGCAGTGTCCTTACCCACTGGATCACCAGGGAAGTCCCCTGGAATTTCTATTTGTGTATTTCATGTGTCGCACAGAAAACGAGAAATCCACATTGACTTGGAGGCCATCATAATCTTCTATGGGAAAGCGTAAGCAATTAAGAGACTCATAATTTTCTCTAGGTACCTTTACATGGATCTGTCAGAATACACACTGAATGGATCCTCTTCTCATTGTGTATGAAGATAAGAGCTCTCTTTAGGACGCCGATGTGTTTTCATTTCAGGCACAGTTGACCTTCAAGGATGTGGCCATCGAGTTCACTCCGGAGGAGTGGGAATGTCTGGACCCTGCTCAGAGGGCCTTGTACCATGCACCTGAAGCCTCTCTCAGTCGCTGACACATATCCTTAGATCCATCTGACTCTGTTGTCTACTCCATAAAATGGAAACTGATCTTTCTTTAATGACTAATTACACTGACAGCAAGTTAATTCGTGTAGAGCATTTAGAGTAATGCTTCTGCAGTGGCTCAGATGGTAAAGAACCTATCTGCGATTTTGTAGACCCAGGTTCAATCTCTGGATCAGGCAGATCTCCTGGAGAAGGGAATGGCAACCCCCTCCAGTATTCTTTCCTGGAGAATGCCATGGTCAGAGGAGCCTGGCAGGCCACAGTCCGTGGGGTCACAAAAAGTCAGACACAACTGAACAGTGACTAGCACTACTTTTACCAGAGTAATAGTAACATTCAGAAAGTGTTCAAAAACTTGTAGTCATTGCTGTTAATTATTATCACAATTTTAGATTCTGATCTTTCTTTAACACTTCTGTAAAGAAGACCCAGTGTGGAATTTCTTTCTTTCTTTCTTTCTTTTTTTTAAAATTTTTCCCCCATTAATTAATTAATTAATTAATTTTGTGGGAGAGGCGGGTTGGGGAGGGAGGGGGACGGGCCGGCCACCTCTATTGGTCTTTCATTTGTCTATTTTCATCCGTCTTTGTTCTTTGGCTCTTGTGGGCCTCCCATCGAGGTGGCGTCTGTTGTCACAGAGCGCCGGCTCTGGGCACATGCGCTCCAGAGCTCCGGCTCGGTAATTGGACACATCAGTCCAGCTGCTCTGTGACATGTGGGATCTTCCCAGGCCAGGGATCCAGCCGGCGCCCCTTGCACTGCAAGGCAGTGTCCTTACCCACTGGATCACCAGGGAAGTCCCCTGGAATTTCTATTTGTGTATTTCATGTGTCGCACAGAAAAACGAGAAATCCACATTGACTTGGAGGCCATCATAATCTTCTATGGGAAAGCGTAAGCAATTAAGAGACTCATAATTTTCTCTAGGTACCTTTACATGGATCTGTCAGAATACACACTGAATGGATCCTCTTCTCATTGTGTATGAAGATAAGAGCTCTCTTTAGGACGCCGATGTGTTTTCATTTCAGGCACAGTTGACCTTCAAGGATGTGGCCATCGAGTTCACTCCGGAGGAGTGGGAATGTCTGGACCCTGCTCAGAGGGCCTTGTACAGGGACGTGATGCAGGAGACCCTAAGGAACCTGCTCTCTGTGGGTGAGGATCACTTCCCTCTGAAGTTGGAGTCTGCCCTGGGGTATCTGTATTTTCCCTTGCGTGATCTCTGTGACATCTTGCATTTGCCCTTGCCTCACTTAGCTGAGCTCACAGCCCTATTGAATCAGAGGTGAAAAGTTTCATAATGTGGTATGAGGACTTTGAAACTGCCCTTCTTCATATGATCTGTCCACATTATGCTACCTCAAGGGTGGGTCCAGGGCTTAAAAATTCATAAAGCTGTATAACTAACTTAAAATATACCCTTCTCTTTCTGGTTTTTTTTTTTTTTAATTTACCCTTCTTTTTTGAAAGCATAATTTATTATTTTTTGGCTGTGCTGGGTCTTTCTCTAGTTGTATGAGCAGAGGCTACTTTCTAGTTGTGGTGCTTGGGCTTCTCATTGTGGTGGCTTCTCATGTAACGGTGTGCAGGCTCTAGGGTGCAGGGGCTCCATAGTTGTGGTCCACGGGCTTAGTTGCTCCATGGCATGTGGAATATTCCTGAACAAAGAATCTAACCTGTGTCTCCTGCACTGGCAGGTGGATTTTTAACCACTGAGCCACCAGGGAAGTCCCACATCCCTTTTTTCTACGCTCGTATTTTTGATTCAGTAGTTCTTGGGAGAACAAGATATCTGCATATTAGACTGTTGCCTATGCATTCAGAAGGAGGCAAGACGTGTATGAATTTGTGAAGTGTTTTCTACAACCGCCCCCATGTAATGGCCTCACTCCTCAACTGGCAAAGATCTGGGATTCCAGAAACAACATAGCACCGGATGTTCCTTTCTTGCAGCTAAGAGTAATTTCTGTTTCTGACCTGACTATTCTTTTTTTCTTTTTTAAAAAATTATTTATTTATTTGGCTGCTCTGGGTCTTAGCTGTGGCATGTGGAATCTAGTTCCCTGACCAGGGATCAAACCCAGGCACCCTGCATTGGGAACACAGAGTCCCAACCACTAGAAAACCAGGGAAGTCCCTGACCTGAATATTCTTATCTCCATTTTGGAGTTAAGAAAAGAGTGTTGGACTCTGGAGAGGAACCTGACAATAGAAAAACAAACAAACAAAACCACTAAAGGGGTGGGAAAGTACCAAAGGTGTAGACACAGGCCAGATCTCAGACGAGCAGAGAAAAAGCTGCACCATCAGTAGTTTCAGGGAGTCTCTCCCCAAGTGGGAGAATTCTGTGGGAAAACAGAAGTTTACTTTTTGTAAGCTCTCAGAAGAAATTTTTCTTCTCCTTGTTGTTTCACTCTGTCCTTTAACATATAATATGTTATGTCCCTCCAGGGGTGCCGCAGCTCCACCAAAGAGAAAGGCAAGGTCTTTACATAATCTGCAACAGTCTGTCATTTGACTCCTCTCAGCTTTGTCACTTTACTTTAGGAGCGTGGGATAGGCTGTTTCAGAGGGGTCTCTTGCCCCCACATCTCCGCCTCTGTGTTTGACTTCATTGGCTGCTCAGTTCTTGGTCCCTGCAGGTAAGAGCTGAGCCCTCTGGAGCGCCACCCTCAGTGCCTGCCCTGGTTCCGCCCCTGCTCACTGTTCTAGGAAGGCATAGTCAGGAGATGGGAAAACACTGGTGCTCTCTGATTCCATCTGTCACTCCAGAACCCGCATGGAGTTGTCTCAAGCGCCAGCAGCCTGTTAAAATCCCTCAGCTCTTCTTTCTGGAGTCGTTACTTGGGAGCTCTTCTTCTTGGGAGACAAGATATCTGCATATTAGACTGTTGCCTATGCATTCAGAAGGAGGCAAGACGTGTATGAATTTGTGAAGTGTTTTCTACAACCGCCCCATGTAATGGCCTCACTCCTCAACTGGCAAAGATCTGGGATTCCAGAAACAACATAGCACCGGATGTTCCTTTCTTGCAGCTAAGAGTAATTTCTGTTTCTGACCTGACTATTCTTTTTTTCTTTTTTAAAAAATTATTTATTTATTTGGCTGCTCTGGGTCTTAGCTGTGGCATGTGGAATCTAGTTCCCTGACCAGGGATCAAACCCAGGCACCCTGCATTGGGAACACAGAGTCCCAACCACTAGAAAACCAGGGAAGTCCCTGACCTGAATATTCTTATCTCCATTTTGGAGTTAAGAAAAGAGTGTTGGACTCTGGAGAGGAACCTGACAATAGAAAAACAAACAAACAAAACCACTAAAGGGGTGGGAAAGTACCAAAGGTGTAGACACAGGCCAGATCTCAGACGAGCAGAGAAAAAGCTGCACCATCAGTAGTTTCAGGGAGTCTCTCCCCAAGTGGGAGAATTCTGTGGGAAAACAGAAGTTTACTTTTTGTAAGCTCTCAGAAGAAATTTTTCTTCTCCTTGTTGTTTCACTCTGTCCTTTAACATATAATATGTTATGTCCCTCCAGGGGTGCCGCAGCTCCACCAAAGAGAAAGGCAAGGTCTTTACATAATCTGCAACAGTCTGTCATTTGACTCCTCTCAGCTTTGTCACTTTACTTTAGGAGCGTGGGATAGGCTGTTTCAGAGGGGTCTCTTGCCCCCACATCTCCGCCTCTGTGTTTGACTTCATTGGCTGCTCAGTTCTTGGTCCCTGCAGGTAAGAGCTGAGCCCTCTGGAGCGCCACCCTCAGTGCCTGCCCTGGTTCCGCCCCTGCTCACTGTTCTAGGAAGGCATAGTCAGGAGATGGGAAAACACTGGTGCTCTCTGATTCCATCTGTCACTCCAGAACCCGCATGGAGTTGTCTCAAGCGCCAGCAGCCTGTTAAAATCCCTCAGCTCTTCTTTCTGGAATCGTTACTTGGGAGGACTGTAAAGACAGTGGATAGAGAGATCTTTTCTTTGATCCCAGATCCTACATGGGCAGCAAAAGTCTATCTTTCAGACTGTGTCTGTGAGGAGAGCACATATCCTAGCTCAAGATCCTATAATATCCGACCCCCTGTCTGATGTTTTTCTCACTTTTCCATTGTTCTCTACCTGGTCTGGGAATGTAGACTCTCCTGATTTCATACAGTCTTAAGTTTGTCTGATTTTGCCTCTCGTGATTTGCCTTTGAAATGTACATTCCTAGGATCTGACATTTTATCCTCTAATTTTTTTTTGCTGTGATGATAACACTTTCAGGGGATAGACGAGTTCTAGGAACTCTCCTATGGAGTGTGGTTATTTGACAAAAAAATCCCCCTTCCCTACTCTGAGATTTTGTTTTTTTAACTGAAATATGGACTTCTTCATCGGTAGCTCTATCAGTAAGGAATCTGCCTGCAGTGCAGGAGACTCGGGTTTGATCACTGGGTGTCGGTGTGATTTCTGGGTGTCAAGAAGATCACCTGGAGAAGGAAATGGCAACCCACTCTGGTATTCTTGCCTGGGAAATCTCACAAACAGAGGAGCCTGGCTGGCTACAAACCATGGGGTCACAAAGAGTCAGACATGACTGAGTGACTAATACTTACTTACTTATAAGTTGATATGTAGTGTTGTGTTGGGTTCTGATGTACAGCAAGTGATTCAGTTATGCATATGTATATATTCTTTGTATGTGTGTGTGTCTATCCCAGGATATTGAATATAGTTCCCTGTGCTGTACAGTAGGACCTTGTTGTGTATCCACCCTATGTATGATGCCTTGCATCTGCTAACTGCAAGCTCCCAACCTGTTCCTATGCACCCACACTTGGCCACCAGAAGTCTCTTTTCCATGTCTGTGAGTCTGTTTCAGTTTCATAGATAAGTTCATTTGTGCTGCATTTTAGATTGGACCTACAAGTGATACCATATGGTATTTGTCTTTCTCTTTGTGACATATTTCACTTAGTGTGATGATCTCTGGGTCCATCCATGTTGCTGCAGATGGCTCTATTTCATTCTTTTCTGTGGATGAGTAATATTCCATTGTTTGTGTGTGCGTGCGCGTGTATGTGTGTCTGTTTATATAGACAGACATACCACATCACTTGTATCCATTCATCTGTTGATGGTCGTTTACGTTGTTTCCATGTTTGGCTATTATAAATAGTGCTGCCATGAATATAGAGTTGTTTTTTAAAATTTATTTTTTATTTTTGCCACACCTTATAGCTTGTGGGAGCTCAGTTCCCTGACCAGGGATCAAACCTAGACCATAGCAGTGACAGCCAAATCCTAATGCCTAGACCACCAGGGAATCGCCGCCATCACACTTCTGTTTCTCTCACTGTGTAATTCGGGGTTGTGTACATAAACCTTCTAATTCTCGTGCCCTCATTTGAAAAACAATGGCACTCCACTATTCTTGCTTTGGGAATCCTATGGACAGAAGAGCCTTGCTGGCTACAGTCCAGGGGATCAAAAAGAGTTGGACATGTCTGAGCTGCACGCACACAATGTATAATATATAATTTTTACTGCTGTGTAAAGCAAATAAAGATCTTTCTCAAAAAAAAAGAAAAGAAAAATAACAGTAGTTTACCTCAGGCTTTCTAAAAAATAAGTACTGTTAGATAGCTTATATATAATAATATTGCATGTTTTATAGAAAGAGTTATGTTACTATTGTTTACTGAGGTATGTCTACTTTCTGTCATGTTTGCTATGTGATATCCCTTTGTCTGCATTATATTTTATATGTTTCTGTTTTGGAGTTTGTCCTAAACAATGTAGTCTGTGATCTTAGTTAATAGATTTTTCAAGCACATACTTTATATTATATATTTGGGGACAATAAGCTGGAGAACTAAAGGGCACTGCATTGATAAGGAATTGCTCTGCTTGGGTATTATATAATGACAATCATGAAATTGTTTGACTTCTGGCTTCTTTCCTCAGTTTCTGTTTTGTTGTTGTTCCATCACAGAGTTGTATCCAACTCTTTGTGACCTCATGGACTGTAGCACACCAGGCTCCTCCATCTTTCATGATCTCCTGGAGTTTGCTCATGTTCATGTCTTTTGAGTTAGTGATGCTATCTAACCATCTCATCTTTTGCCATCCCTTTCTCCTTTTGCCTTCAGTCTTTCCCATAATGTTGTATATTTTCCTGACCTGGTATCTTAGAAGTCAGTTATGTCAATACATTTTACAGTTTTCATATTGTATGCTTTTTCCAGGATAAAAGTCTCTTGCTTATTCTTAAGGAAGAATGTTTAAGAGTGCCAAAGAATATAATATTGTCCAGCATGGTTACTTATTACTGCTTGTTTTACTACAATAGTAAAGGGTTACTTTACTGGAATAGAAAGGGTTGCTAGAATAGTGTGTATATTAATTTTTATTGCAGTTTACAATTGATGGTCTTTCAGAACATATTATACAATGTAACTGACATGTACTTGCTAATGTTATAAAATGCCTATTCTTCATGAGTACTGATACTTTTATAACAGGTATTCAGAAAAATGTTTTATTTTTTAAACACCTTTTATTAAATTCTTCATTTTCTTAGTGTTGTATTTGTTCTGCAATCCTAAATTGCCATTTATTTAGGTTATTTGTTAGGTAAGCTTGTTTTGGATTACTTAACCATTATATTATCTGTTTTTAGTATTATTTTATGTACAATAAGGATGTAGATACTGTATGTAGATTGTGTGTAATAAGTATGCAAACAATATGTCTAATATATTTCTCCTCAGTTACAGCCAGTTTGTATGTGCTTTGGGGTTCTGGTCATGAGATTAGCCTTTTTTTGAGGGCTAACTTAAGTGTGTACAGCCTGAGTGTTTTTGTCATGCATTGTTTGAAATGAGGCTACCCCAGAATTTGAATTTCATGTGATCATACTTTCTTTATTAAAGAATCCTATTTCTTTAATGTTTCCCCAAATTTGAAGATCGTGGTTGGGAAGTTTCATAACTACATTCAGTGTAAGTGTTATTTTTGATATATTGTGTTTTCATCATAAAGTATTTATTTGTGAATTATAATTAATAACATGCCTATGGTTTTTTGTATCTTGTAGATATCTCTCCCATACATGTTATCAAGAAATTACAGCCAAAGGAGAACACTAATTCAACTAATACATTCCAGATAGTGATTTTGGAAAGACCTGAAAGCCATAGAGTCACAGATTTTTACTTACGGGAAATCAAAGACAATGTGCATGCGTTTGAGTGTCATTGGAGAGATGATGAGAGAAATCACAAAGGAATGCCTATAACCCATAACAAAAATCTCACCAGTAGAAAAGATCAATGTGATAGAAGCAATGCAGAAAACAAGCCTATTGAAAATACACTTGCTTATTCTGAAGGAAGAATGTTTAAGAGTGCCAAAGAATATAATATTGTCCAGCATGGTTACTTATTACTGCTTGTTTTACTACAATAGTAAAGGGTTACTTTACTGGAATAGAAAGGGTTGCTAGAATAGTGTGTATATTAATTTTTATTGCAGTTTACAATTGATGGTCTTTCAGAACATATTATACAATGTAACTGACATGTACTTGCTAATGTTATAAAATGCCTATTCTTCATGAGTACTGATACTTTTATAACAGGTATTCAGAAAAATGTTTTATTTTTTAAACACCTTTTATTAAATTCTTCATTTTCTTAGTGTTGTATTTGTTCTGCAATCCTAAATTGCCATTTATTTAGGTTATTTGTTAGGTAAGCTTGTTTTGGATTACTTAACCATTATATTATCTGTTTTAAGTATTATTTTATGTACAATAAGGATGTAGATACTGTATGTAGATTGTGTGTAATAAGTATGCAAACAATATGTCTAATATATTTCTCCTCAGTTACAGCCAGTTTGTATGTGCTTTGGGGTTCTGGTCATGAGATTAGCCTTTTTTTGAGGGCTAACTTAAGTGTGTACAGCCTGAGTGTTTTTGTCATGCATTGTTTGAAATGAGGCTACCCCAGAATTTGAATTTCATGTGATCATACTTTCTTTATTAAAGAATCCTATTTCTTTAATGTTTCCCCAAATTTGAAGATCGTGGTTGGGAAGTTTCATAACTACATTCAGTGTAAGTGTTATTTTTGATATATTGTGTTTTCATCATAAAGTATTTATTTGTGAATTATAATTAATAACATGCCTATGGTTTTTTGTATCTTGTAGATATCTCTCCCATACATGTTATCAAGAAATTACAGCCAAAGGAGAACACTAATTCAACTAATACATTCCAGATAGTGATTTTGGAAAGACCTGAAAGCCATAGAGTCACAGATTTTTACTTACGGGAAATCAAAGACAATGTGCATGCGTTTGAGTGTCATTGGAGAGATGATGAGAGAAATCACAAAGGAATGCCTATAACCCATAACAAAAATCTCACCAGTAGAAAAGATCAATGTGATAGAAGCAATGCAGAAAACAAGCCTATTGAAAATACACTTGCATTAAACTTTCAGAATGAACTGCAGATATTTCGGACAGAAAGGAAAATTTTTGTGTGTAATCAAGTTGAGAAGGTAATCAATAATCATTCCTCAAGTTCAGCTCTCCAAAGAATTCCTCCTGGTGTCCAAACCAACACTTCTAACATACATGAGAATGGTTTTATCCATTCTTCAATACTGACACAAGACCTTGGGGAAAAACCTTACAAGTGCAATGACTGTGGCAAAACCTTTACTCATGGCTCAAACCTCACTAAACATCGAGTTGTCCATACAGGAGAGAGACCATACAGATGTGACACGTGTGGTAAGGACTTCAGTCAGAGTTCAAACCTTGCAACACATCGGAGAATTCACACTGGAGAGAAACCTTACAAGTGTAATGTGTGTGGCAAGGTTTTTAATAGAAAATCAAACCTTAAGACTCATCAGAGAATTCATACTGGAGAGAAGCCATACAAATGTAACGTGTGTGGCAAAGCCTTTAGGGTATGTTCAGGCCTGAGGAGCCATCAAGTAATCCATACTGAAGAGAAACGTTACCAATGTAGTGAATGTCACAAGGCTTTCTCCCGTAATTCCAAGCTTGTAAAACATCAAAGAATTCATACTCAAGCACAGCCCTACAAATGTGATGCATGTGGCAAAGCCTTTATTTTGCGTTCAAGCCTCATCAACCATCAGGTAGTCCATACTAGAGGGAAATCTTACCCATGTAATGAGTGTGGCAAGATTTTCATCAAACATTCACACCTTAGGCTTCATGAGAGAATTCATACTGGAGAAGCCATACAAGTGTACTGAATGTGGCAAGGTTTTTAATAGAAAATCAAACCTTAAGACTCATCAGAGAATTCATACTGGAGAGAAGCCATACAAATGTAACGTGTGTGGCAAAGCCTTTAGGGTATGTTCAGGCCTGAGGAGCCATCAAGTAATCCATACTGAAGAGAAACGTTACCAATGTAGTGAATGTCACAAGGCTTTCTCCCGTAATTCCAAGCTTGTAAAACATCAAAGAATTCATACTCAAGCACAGCCCTACAAATGTGATGCATGTGGCAAAGCCTTTATTTTGCGTTCAAGCCTCATCAACCATCAGGTAGTCCATACTAGAGGGAAATCTTACCCATGTAATGAGTGTGGCAAGATTTTCATCAAACATTCACACCTTAGGCTTCATGAGAGAATTCATACTGGAGAGAAGCCATACAAGTGTACTGAATGTGGCAAGGGCTTTAGGCAATGGTCTGACATCAGAATTCACCAGAGAATCCATGCTGGAGAGAAGCCTTTTGAATGTAGCGAGTGTGGCAAAGCCTTTACTCGGAGTTCACACCTCACTAGACATCAAGTCATCCATACTGGAGAGAAACCATATAAATGTGATGTCTGTGACAAGGTCTTTAGTCGGAATTCACATCTTGCAGGTCATCGGAGAATTCATACTGGGGAAAAACCTTACAAATGCAGTGAGTGTGGAAAAGCCTTTAGTGATCGTTCAAGCCTAACTTACCATCAGGTAATTCATACCGGAGAGAAGTCTTACAAATGTAATGAATGTGGCAAGGCTTTTGTTAAGCCTTCATATCTTAGGCACCATGAGAGGATTCATACCGGAGAGAGACCATACAAGTGTACTGAGTGTGGCAAGGCTTTTATCAAGCCTTCGCATCTTAGGTACCATGAGAGAATACATACTGGAGAGAAGCCATTTAGGAGTACTAAATGTGGCAAGACCTTTCAGGAATGGTCTGACATCTCTATTCACCAAAGAATTCATGCTGGAGAGAAATCATAGGAACATAAGTGTAGTGTGGCAGATGCTTTAACCATTCAAGCCTCAGTAAACATCAGATGATCCATACCGGAAAGAGACCTTAGAAACATAATGAATGTGGCAAGGCTTTTACAAGGGTTCACGCCTTAGCTTTATGAGAGGATTCATACTGGAGAGAAATCATACAAATGTATTGAGTGTAGCAAAGCCTTCAGACAATAACCCTACCTCGGAATTCACCAAAAAATTCATTCTGGAGAGAAACCTTACAAATTTCATGAGTGTGGAAAACCTTTTGTTAAGCCTTCATATCTTAGGCACCATGAGAGGATTCATACCGGAGAGAGACCATACAAGTGTACTGAGTGTGGCAAGGCTTTTATCAAGCCTTCGCATCTTAGGTACCATGAGAGAATACATACTGGAGAGAAGCCATTTAGGAGTACTAAATGTGGCAAGACCTTTCAGGAATGGTCTGACATCTCTATTCACCAAAGAATTCATGCTGGAGAGAAATCATAGGAACATAAGTGTAGTGTGGCAGATGCTTTAACCATTCAAGCCTCAGTAAACATCAGATGATCCATACCGGAAAGAGACCTTAGAAACATAATGAATGTGGCAAGGCTTTTTACAAGGGTTCACGCCTTAGCTTTATGAGAGGATTCATACTGGAGAGAAATCATACAAATGTATTGAGTGTAGCAAAGCCTTCAGACAATAACCCTACCTCGGAATTCACCAAAAAATTCATTCTGGAGAGAAACCTTACAAATTTCATGAGTGTGGAAAAGCTTTTACTCAGGGCTTACACCTTACTAATCATCAGATAATCCATACTGGACAGAGGCTCACAGAGGTACTGACTTTTGCAAAGCTTTAGGTATTGCCTTAAACTCCATGTTCAACAAATAATCCATACAGAATAAATGTGCTGAATGTGGCCAAGTTTCAAATTACTGCTCACTTTTCACTAAGTAAAGGGATCTGTATTCTGGAGTGAAAACACACAAGTGTAGTGTGTGGTAAGGATTTTATCCACACAGCAAACATTGGGGGAACATATAGGAATGACACCTCCAAAATTCAATAAACATGGTAAAGACTTTCCCTTGAATTCAAGTATTATACAACGACAGAGTCTATATTGGAGAGAAGTCATGTAAATATATGTGGCAGAGGCTTTTTTTCAGGCCTCAGAATGCACCAGACTTCAGAATCTACATCCTTGAGAGAAGCTACACAAAAATGATGTGCATGCTAGTTCTGGTTCAAGATGACAGGAGAAGGAATTGTGTTCATCTTTTCTGGCAAGAGCACCCAAATTGCAGGTAGCTGTTCAACAACCATCGTCAAGAGGATGCTAAAATCCAACAAGAAGAGATATCCTGCATCCAAAGGTGAAGAAGCCATAAGAAGATGGTGGGGGAGTGGCACAATCACAATAAAATCAGATCCCAGACCCACTGGGTGGGTTGCCCACAAACTGGTGAATAATAATACCAAAGAAATTGTCCACTGTAGTGGAAGTTCTGAGCCCCACATCAGGCTTTCCAGGGTGGGGATCTGGCAAAGGAACTGGGAATCCCCAGGGAATCTGACTTTGAAGGCAAGTGAGATTTGATTAAAGGACTTCCACAGGATTGTGGGAAACAGACTCCACTCTTGGAGGGGACAAACAAAATCTTACATGCACAAAGACCCAAAGGAAAGGAGCAGTGATTCCAAAGGAGACTGAACCAGACCTACCTGCTAGTGTTGGAGAGTCTCCTTTGGAGGTGTATGTTGGAAGTGACTTGCTGTGGGGGCAGAGGCAGCAGTAGTCCAGGGAGTTCCCCCTGGTGTAAGTCCTCTTGGAGGTTGCCATTCACCTGATCATAGTCCCTAGAGCTTAGTTGCTGCAGGCCAAGCAGTGAACAGAGAGAGGGTACAACCCCACACATGAGCAGATAATTGGATTAAAACTTTACTTGGCAAGGCCCTGCCCACTGGAGTGAGACCCAGGTATTGCCTTAAACTCCATGACAAAAAATAAATGTGCTGAATGTGGCCAAGTTTCAAATTACTGCTCACTTTTCACTAAGTAAAGGGATCTGTATTCTGGAGTGAAAACACACAAGTGTAGTGTGTGGTAAGGATTTTATCCACACAGCAAACATTGGGGGAACATATAGGAATGACACCTCCAAAATTCAATAAACATGGTAAAGATTTTCCCCTTGAATTCAAGTATTATACAACGACAGAGTCTATATTGGAGAGAAGTCATGTAAATATATGTGGCAGAGGCTTTTTTTCAGGCCTCAGAATGCACCAGACTTCAGAATCTACATCCTTGAGAGAAGCTACACAAAAATGATGTGCATGCTAGTTCTGGTTCAAGATGACAGGAGAAGGAATTGTGTTCATCTTTTCTGGCAAGAGCACCCAAATTGCAGGTAGCTGTTCAACAACCATCGTCAAGAGGATGCTAAAATCCAACAAGAAGAGATATCCTGCATCCAAAGGTGAAGAAGCCATAAGAAGATGGTGGGGGAGTGGCACAATCACAATAAAATCAGATCCCAGACCCACTGGGTGGGTTGCCCACAAACTGGTGAATAATAATACCAAAGAAATTGTCCACTGTAGTGGAAGTTCTGAGCCCCACATCAGGCTTTCCAGGGTGGGGATCTGGCAAAGGAACTGGGAATCCCCAGGGAATCTGACTTTGAAGGCAAGTGAGATTTGATTAAAGGACTTCCACAGGATTGTGGGAAACAGACTCCACTCTTGGAGGGGACAAACAAAATCTTACATGCACAAAGACCCAAAGGAAAGGAGCAGTGATTCCAAAGGAGACTGAACCAGACCTACCTGCTAGTGTTGGAGAGTCTCCTTTGGAGGTGTATGTTGGAAGTGACTTGCTGTGGGGGCAGAGGCAGCAGTAGTCCAGGGAGTTCCCCCTGGTGTAAGTCCTCTTGGAGGTTGCCATTCACCTGATCATAGTCCCTAGAGCTTAGTTGCTGCAGGCCAAGCAGTGAACAGAGAGAGGGTACAACCCCACACATGAGCAGATAATTGGATTAAAACTTTACTTGGCAAGGCCCTGCCCACTGGAGTGAGACCCAGTTTTTCCCACTTAGTCGCTACCATCAGGAATCTTCCGCAAGTATCTTAGCTTCATCTACCTGAGGGCAGACAGAAGAAACAACCACAATTCCACAGCAGCTACAAGAAAACCTAGATTACACCAAGTTAGTCAGGATGAAAAAGCAGAGAATTGTGTCACAGATGAAGGGACAAGATAAAGCCACAGAAAAAAAACAACTAAGTGGAGATAGGCAGCTTTTCCAGAAAATTCAGAATAATGAAGGCGAAGATGATCCAAGATCTTGGAAACAGAACAGAGAAAATATAAGACATGACCAGAGACAGAAGAACTAAAGAACAAGCCAACAGAGATGAACAATACACTTGAAAGAATCACTAGCAGAATAACTGAGGCAGAAGAAGGGATAAATGACCTCGAGGACAGAATGGTGGAAATCACTGCTGCAGAACAACACAGACAAAAAAGGAATGAAAGAAATAAAGACAGCCTAAGAGACCTCTGGAACACTAAATGCACTAACATTCGCATGATAAGGATCCTGGAAGGAGAAGGGAGAGAAAAAGGACCTGAGAAAGTATTTGGAGAGATAATAGCTGAAAACTGCCCTAATATGGGAGAGGAAATAGCCACTATGTCCAGGAAGCTGAGAGTCCCAGGCAGGCTAAGTCTAAAGAGAAACACACTAAGAGACATAGTAATCAAACTGGCAAAAATTAAAAGACAAAGATAAAATATTAAAAGCAACAAGGGGAAAATGGCAAATAACATCCAAGGGAACTCCCATAAGGTTACCAGCTGATTTCTCAACAGAAATTCTACAAGACAGAAGAGAATGGCACTATATATTTAAAGTGATGAAGGGGAAGAACCAAAACCTAGAATGCTCTAGCCAGCAAGTCGTTCAGATTTGGTGGAGAAATCGAAAGCTTTCCAGACAAGCAAAAGTTGAGAATTTAGCGTCACCAAACCAACCTTACAACAAATGTTAAAGGAACTTACCTAGGCAGGAAACACAGGAAAAGGAAAAGACCTACAAAAATAAAAACCCCAAACAATTAAGAGAATGGTAATAGGACCATATATATCAATTATCTTAAATGCTAGTGGATTAAATGTGCCAACCAAAAGGCATAGACTGGCTGGGTGGATTAAACACATGCGTGTATGTACTTGCACTTAACCACATTTCTGTTAATTCCCCCAAACTATGTAATTACTTTATATTTTAAGTTAATCATATTTGTATTATGGCTTGCAATTGTAATTATCTTTGAGTTTTGGCTGGCTGTTGATTGTGAAAATTGATAAACATCTTTTACTGTTGTGATTATATAGCTGTTATTCACTTAATGCCATTGTATCATGACTGGTCAACCGAAAAATAACAAAAACAAAAACAGAATTCTGTATCTCCAAACTACCATTTAATAGAAAAACCTGTACTCACTTCTTAAAATCCAGATGCATACCAAATTAACTTGAGATTTCTTGAAAAATACAAATGCCCAGATACTACTTTCTTTCTACAAAGCTCCAGATGTATTTCTAATGAGCAGCCATGTTGAAAAACAGCTAGACTATATGGGGAAAAAAAGTGCAGGCTAATGGTTTGGTCCAAAGAAACAGTGTGTCCTCAGGACTCACCAAATAATGCATATTGGGGAGAATTCTTTTTTTTTTTTTTTTTTTTTAGATTTATTTATTTATTTATTTTGGGCGGGGGTTGGGGAGGGAGGGGAGCGAGTGGGCCACTTCGATTGATCTTTCGTTTCTCTATTTTCATCCGTCTTTGTTCTTTGGCTCCTGTGGGCCTCCCATCACGGTGGCCTCTGTCGTCGCAGAGCGCCGGCTCTGGGCGCATGCGCCCCAGAGCTCCAGCTCTGTGATTGGACACATCGGTCCAGCTGCTCCGCGGCACGTGGGATCTTCCCAGGCCAGGGCTCGAACCGGCACCCCTTGCACTGCAAGGCAATGTCCTTACCCACTGGACCACAAGGGGAAGCCCGAGAACCTTTATTTTAATAAGGATGTGGTAAATTTCTTGACCAATTTTCACAATGAACTACACTTTAGAGGAACTATACTGGGAATAACTAAATCTTCAGGTTTGGTTTTGTTTGTTTTGAGATTAGTCATTATATACTTCAGAATAATTCAAAGTCAAAA
The DNA here is from genome assembly GCA_022376925.1 of Tragulus kanchil. NCBI lineage: Eukaryota > Metazoa > Chordata > Mammalia > Artiodactyla > Tragulidae > Tragulus > Tragulus kanchil. The sequence goes on from JAIOJX010000031.1 coordinate 134,475,604, forward strand.
TATATTAAAACTTATGACATGATTATCCCTGGAACAAGAACTTGTGTGGAAATGGCCCGTTATCTCCAGTGTATATTTAAATATTTGGGTTTTATTGAAAACCCTACATTACAATCTATGACTTTGAACTTGAAGTTTGAAATCTCTTAATTTTACTCAATACAGGCCTTTCGCGATGGTCTTGTTACAGAAATCACAAATCTGTATGCCCGATACAAAGTGAGGCTCATCAATACTAAACATTAGAGTTTGGAACAGAAAAAGATTTATTACAGATTCTACAAGGAGATGAGTGGCTCATGCCCTAAGAACCCCATAGTTACTGAAGGTTTTGCAAGTTCGCTTTAAAAGCAGAAGGTGAGGGATGGGCGTGGTTAGCTGTTGCAGACTTTTTGGTATCAGATCTTCTGTTCTTGAGATCAAGTTGTGGTCAGGTAACAATGTTTCTGTAAGTCTGTACCAGATGAATGTTATTGTCTTTTCTGACAAGAAAGGGTGAGGTCCCAAGGCACAATTTTCACCCTCCAGTATCCTGATCCTGGCTAAGAGGAGGCAGAACTCACTTGGCAGCTCCTTGAGGGCCAGGTTCTCATATCCTGCCCAGCTCAGCGCCAAGCATCCAATTCAACCATCCCTCAGGCTCCTCAGGCCACCCAAAGTGGGAGACTAGGCCTCACAGACTGCAACCCATGCAGATAGCTACTGTTGTTCTGTTGCTGCAACAGGGATGGGGGAGAGGCTCACTGCTGCCTCAAGGCCTGGGCCAAGGCTACGGGAGAGCCTTAGTGACGGCTCTGGAGCCCTGTAAGGCATACACCCCGGGCTGTTCCTTGGGCCCTCTGGCTCACACACTGGCCTGAGGCTGGGTAAACTGGAGGGCCTCCAGGAAAAGGCCTGAATCTGCCTCTTACCTCACTCTCCACCTGATGATCACCACAACACTTGAGTCTTGACTGGAATGCCCCTCATTCACAGCTACCCGTGAACAGCTTCTGTGGTGTGTGAATTAAGTATCAGGGAGGGGCAGAGAAAAATGTAAATGACTACCTTACAACCCAGCACCCAGAACTCCAACCCAAGTAAACCCAGACGTCGCTATTAAATCTCCAGTTACATGTTCATTTTGGTTTAATAAGGTGAAGCTAGCCTGTTCTCTTGGCTCTTCTGGCGTTGTTATGTGTAGACACCATCTTTCGCTACATTTTCCTGCTTAAGACCCTTTACTCCCTTTGCCTCCACCCCCTGCCCCTGAAGTCCTCATTCACAAGGTGGATTTGGGGCCCCAGAAATCACAAATCTGTATGCCCGATACAAAGTGAGGCTCATCAATACTAAACATTAGAGTTTGGAACAGAAAAAGATTTATTACAGATTCTACAAGGAGATGAGTGGCTCATGCCCTAAGAACCCCATAGTTACTGAAGGTTTTGCAAGTTCGCTTTAAAAGCAGAAGGTGAGGGATGGGCGTGGTTAGCTGTTGCAGACTTTTTGGTATCAGATCTTCTGTTCTTGAGATCAAGTTGTGGTCAGGTAACAATGTTTCTGTAAGTCTGTACCAGATGAATGTTATTGTCTTTTCTGACAAGAAAGGGTGAGGTCCCAAGGCACAATTTTCACCCTCCAGTATCCTGATCCTGGCTAAGAGGAGGCAGAACTCACTTGGCAGCTCCTTGAGGGCCAGGTTCTCATATCCTGCCCAGCTCAGCGCCAAGCATCCAATTCAACCATCCCTCAGGCTCCTCAGGCCACCCAAAGTGGGAGACTAGGCCTCACAGACTGCAACCCATGCAGATAGCTACTGTTGTTCTGTTGCTGCAACAGGGATGGGGGAGAGGCTCACTGCTGCCTCAAGGCCTGGGCCAAGGCTACGGGAGAGCCTTAGTGACGGCTCTGGAGCCCTGTAAGGCATACACCCCGGGCTGTTCCTTGGGCCCTCTGGCTCACACACTGGCCTGAGGCTGGGTAAACTGGAGGGCCTCCAGGAAAAGGCCTGAATCTGCCTCTTACCTCACTCTCCACCTGATGATCACCACAACACTTGAGTCTTGACTGGAATGCCCCTCATTCACAGCTACCCGTGAACAGCTTCTGTGGTGTGTGAATTAAGTATCAGGGAGGGCAGAGAAAAATGTAAATGACTACCTTACAACCCAGCACCCAGAACTCCAACCCAAGTAAACCCAGACGTCGCTATTAAATCTCCAGTTACATGTTCATTTTGGTTTAATAAGGTGAAGCTAGCCTGTTCTCTTGGCTCTTCTGGCGTTGTTATGTGTAGACACCATCTTTCGCTACATTTTCCTGCTTAAGACCCTTTACTCCCTTTGCCTCCACCCCGTGCCCCACGTGAAGTCCTCATTCACAAGGTGGATTTGGGGCCCCAAGCCTCGCCCTGGTGGCCGCGCTGCTCACGCAGCTTCTGGAGAGTCTGTGCCCTTTCCCTGGTCCTGGGATCCTGGAGAGCCCACCCTTCTCCCAAGATATACTGTGACATATTACACAGCCGTAAAAATGGAGATTTTTGCCACTTGGGACAACTTGAATGAATGTAGAGAAAATATATTATGCGAAGTGAATTAAGACAGACGGGGAAAGACTGATACTGTGTGAGCTATGTTGTGAGCTCTGTTATGAATGGAATGTGAAAAAGTGAAACTCAGTAGTACCAAGCAGTAGGATGGTGGTTATCTGGGGCTGGAGGTGAGGAAGATGGGGACATGTTGGTCCAAAAGTTCAGACTCTGAGTTACAGAATGAGTAAGTTCTGAGCAGGATCATTATATAGTTAATCCTACTGTGTTACTCCTACTGGAAATTTGGCAGGAGAATAAATCTTAAGTGTTGTCACCACACACAAAATGGGAATTGGGAGGAGATGGATGTGTTGCTTGGTGGATTGTGATAAATATTTCACAGTGTAGCTGCTGTCGCATGGTCACATCATGCATGGTATTTATACAAATACTTTTTTTGTTAGTCGGTTCTGCCTCAGTAAAGTTGGGAAAGAAGAAAGTGGGAGGTGAGCTGGACTTGCCTTCTTGAGTGGTGCTCACCCAGGCTTCACATGAGACCCATGAGGTGTTTTGCACGACTATGTTGTACCCCTCCCCCATCAGACACCCTCCTGAGGTGCTTGTGAGGGGCCTAGCCCCAGGAGTGCTCACGGTGCCCTGGATGAGTCTGCTCTGGGTCCTGCAGTGAGCACCAGGGCTCTGTGGCCTCCACTTCTGAGAGTGAGCTCAGCCCCTGGGAGAGAGGGCAGGGCGCTCTGCTCTGAGTAGGAATGGACCAGAGCCTGATCTGTGGCTTGAAGGAGATTGTCAGGTCAGCTGAGGTGCCCACTGCTGCTGTGTGGTGAGGCCTCAGCAGGAGGGTAGTGTGGTCTGAGGGAAAGTGTGGGAAAACTCAGCGTTGGTCTCTGCAGCACTTGACTGTCCTGAGTCTGTCCTGTGACAGTGAACAGCAGAGGACAGTCTGTTCCACGTGGTCAGTGCTTCCTTGTGTGTGTGGTGGTAGCACAGGAAGGTGGTGTGTTGGTTGTGTGCATTTAACAACATGTTTTCAACTTTCAGGATAGACCTCTGCAGACTCTTGTTACCGGAGGAAGAAGCCCTGAAGATGAGGAAGAGGAAAGAACAGAAGTCAGAAATGCCTCTTTCTCAGGTAATGTCATATTCTCAGTTGATTCTCACTCTGTCCTTCCTGAAATGCCCTTATCTGGACTCTCTAATCTTGTGTGACTCTCTAGTGTCCTGCCTGACACCTGGACATGGCACCCACCTGGGCTTCCCTTGGGCCTGTTGTCTCCACTTAGATCCCATCTCCGCAGGACCCAGTGACCTGGACCTTGTGAGGAGGCTCCACTGGGCACCGTCCTAGGCAGGGCTTCTACCCACAGATTGGAGCCATGGTCTCAGTGCTGTTGGGCAGCAGGGGTTGCTTAGGGCCCATGTGGGTGCGCTGTCTGCTGTCCTTCAACCAGGGTAAAGAAGCTGCATGTAGAAGTCACATATCAATATGCATAGTATGTGGTAAAATCTGGAACAAAGAGACCAGGAAGGGGAAAACAGTTCTGACTTTTTATAATGCTTTTAAAATTAAACAAGGATCTCCTTAACAATCTTAATGTTGGAACATAAAGTTCAGAAAGAGACCTCGTGCTAAAGGGTGTTTCATTCCATCCATTTTAAAATATGAAATCAGGTTTACTAATACTATTTTTCTTTATTTAACCACATGATGTAGCTTGTAGGATCTTAGTTCCTAGAGAAGGGATTAAACCAGAAACCCCTGCAGTGGAAGTGCAGGGTCTTAACTGCTGGACTGCATGGATAGTTCCCACTTTACTACTCTTGATTTGATATTTGTTAATGGACCAGAGCCTGATCTGTGGCTTGAAGGAGATTGTCAGGTCAGCTGAGGTGCCCACTGCTGCTGTGTGGTGAGGCCTCAGCAGGAGGGTAGTGTGGTCTGAGGGAAAGTGTGGGAAAACTCAGCGTTGGTCTCTGCAGCACTTGACTGTCCTGAGTCTGTCCTGTGACAGTGAACAGCAGAGGACAGTCTGTTCCACGTGGTCAGTGCTTCCTTGTGTGTGTGGTGGTAGCACAGGAAGGTGGTGTGTTGGTTGTGTGCATTTAACAACATGTTTTCAACTTTCAGGATAGACCTCTGCAGACTCTTGTTACCGGAGGAAGAAGCCCTGAAGATGAGGAAGAGGAAAGAACAGAAGTCAGAAATGCCTCTTTCTCAGGTAATGTCATATTCTCAGTTGATTCTCACTCTGTCCTTCCTGAAATGCCCTTATCTGGACTCTCTAATCTTGTGTGACTCTCTAGTGTCCTGCCTGACACCTGGACATGGCACCCACCTGGGCTTCCCTTGGGCCTGTTGTCTCCACTTAGATCCCATCTCCGCAGGACCCAGTGACCTGGACCTTGTGAGGAGGCTCCACTGGGCACCGTCCTAGGCAGGGCTTCTACCCACAGATTGGAGCCATGGTCTCAGTGCTGTTGGGCAGCAGGGGTTGCTTAGGGCCCATGTGGGTGCGCTGTCTGCTGTCCTTCAACCAGGGTAAAGAAGCTGCATGTAGAAGTCACATATCAATATGCATAGTATGTGGTAAAATCTGGAACAAAGAGACCAGGAAGGGGAAAACAGTTCTGACTTTTTATAATGCTTTTAAAATTAAACAAGGATCTCCTTAACAATCTTAATGTTGGAACATAAAGTTCAGAAAGAGACCTCGTGCTAAAGGGTGTTTCATTCCATCCATTTTAAAATATGAAATCAGGTTTACTAATACTATTTTTCTTTATTTAACCACATGATGTAGCTTGTAGGATCTTAGTTCCTAGAGAAGGGATTAAACCAGAAACCCCTGCAGTGGAAGTGCAGGGTCTTAACTGCTGGACTGCATGGATAGCTCCCCACTTTACTACTCTTGATTTGATATTTGTTAATGGAATAAACTCTTTGGATTTTTTGTTTGTTTGTTTGTTTTTCGCCACTTCTATTGGTCTTTCATTTTTTTCATATATCTTTGTTCTTAGGCCTGTGTGGGCCTCCCATCACAGTGGCCTCTCTCGCTGCAGAGCACTGGCTCTGAGCGCATGCGCCTCAGAGCTCCGACTCCGCATCTGAACACATCAGTCCAGCTCCCCTATGGCACATAGGATCTTCTCAGGCCAGGGATCGAACCAGCACCCCTTGCACTGCAAGGTGATGTTCTCACCCACTGGGCCACCAGGGGAAACCCAGCCCTTTGGATTTTGTTAATAGCTGCATACCTAAAATTAAGAATAAAATTATATTATTCTTTTTAAAAATATATTTATTTGGCTGTACTAGGTCTTCGTTGCTACAGTGGCTTTTGTCTAGTTAGGGTTAGTTGGTAGCCATTTTCTAATCATGGTGTACTGGCTTCTCATTGCAGTGGCTGCTCTTGTTTTGCGGCACAGATTCTAGAGCACACTGGTTTCAGTAGTTTCACTTCCCAGACTCTAGAGCTCTGGGTCAGGAATTGAGGCTCACGGGTTTAGTTGCCCTTTGGCATGTGAGATCTTCCTGGATCAGGGGTCAAACCTGTGTCTCTTGCATTGGCAAGTGGATTCTTTACCACTAAGACAGCTGGGAGGCCCTCAATAGCACTTTTTTTTTTACAGAGTTAATAATAGCATTGTTAAATTTAGATACTTTACTGGGAGGTAATAGCACTTTATTATTTTAAACTCAAAGGAAGGAAAACAGTTCTGATTTAATGCTTTTAAAATTAAACAAGGATCTCCTTAACAATCTTAATGTTGGAACATAAAGTTCAGAAAGAGACCTCGTGCTAAAGGGTGTTTCATTCCATCCATTTTAAAATATGAAATCAGGTTTACTAATACTATTTTTCTTTATTTAACCACATGATGTAGCTTGTAGGATCTTAGTTCCTAGAGAAGGGATTAAACCAGAAACCCCTGCAGTGGAAGTGCAGGGTCTTAACTGCTGGACTGCATGGATAGCTCCCCACTTTACTACTCTTGATTTGATATTTGTTAATGGAATAAACTCTTTGGATTTTTTGTTTGTTTGTTTGTTTTTCGCCACTTCTATTGGTCTTTCATTTTTTTCATATATCTTTGTTCTTAGGCCTGTGTGGGCCTCCCATCACAGTGGCCTCTCTCGCTGCAGAGCACTGGCTCTGAGCGCATGCGCCTCAGAGCTCCGACTCCGCATCTGAACACATCAGTCCAGCTCCCCTATGGCACATAGGATCTTCTCAGGCCAGGGATCGAACCAGCACCCCTTGCACTGCAAGGTGATGTTCTCACCCACTGGGCCACCAGGGAAGCCCAGCCCTTTGGATTTTGTTAATAGCTGCATACCTAAAATTAAGAATAAAATTATATTATTCTTTTTAAAAATATATTTATTTGGCTGTACTAGGTCTTCGTTGCTACAGTGGCTTTTGTCTAGTTAGGGTTAGTTGGTAGCCATTTTCTAATCATGGTGTACTGGCTTCTCATTGCAGTGGCTGCTCTTGTTTTGCGGCACAGATTCTAGAGCACACTGGTTTCAGTAGTTTCACTTCCCAGACTCTAGAGCTCTGGGTCAGGAATTGAGGCTCACGGGTTTAGTTGCCCTTTGGCATGTGAGATCTTCCTGGATCAGGGGTCAAACCTGTGTCTCTTGCATTGGCAAGTGGATTCTTTACCACTAAGACAGCTGGGAGGCCCTCAATAGCACTTTTTTTTTTACAGAGTTAATAATAGCATTGTTAAATTTAGATACTTTACTGAGTTAAAGCATTCTATATATTATTTTCTTCTTGTACTACCTTTTGTTTGTTAATTTTTAACTAGTATAAGATAATGTTGAAGACTTTGGTGCTGAGACAGTGGATAAGAGTGTGCATGCCAATGTGGAATACACAGGTTCCATCCCTAGTTCAGCTAGATTCCGCCTGCCTCAGGGCAGCAAATCCCATGAGCCTGTGCTCTAGAGCCAGGAGCCGAAACTACTGAAGCCCACATGTTCTAGAGAACCCAGTGCAGTGAGAGGCTCGTGCACTGAATCCCCAACAAGAGAAAGCCTGCTTACAGAAATGAATACCCAGCATAGTCAAAATAAGTAAATACATTTTAAAAAAGAAATGTTGATTTACTGGGAGTATGATTGATTCCTTTTTAATGTCCCAAAGATGCTGATATACACAGGGAAAAAGGGAAAATGGGAGTATCATCTCAGAATGTGTCAGAAGGCAACTCTTTGGAAGAGGGGATGACAATCCACTCCTGTATTCTTGCCTAGAGAATCCTATGGACAGAGCAACCTGGCAGGCTGACAGTCCATGGGTTCACAAAGAGTCAGACATAACTGAATGACTAAACTCTCCACACAGAGTGAACTTGAAAAACACATCTAAACCTCTGATTTTCTTCCTGCAGATTCTTCAGTGGCTTCCAGTTGCTTTTGGAATAAAGTGCTAAATCCAAAGACCTTGCATAAACCAGCCTCTACCTGGCATCACCTCCTCTTGATTCCCTGTGTTCCAGTCACACTGACTGACTTTCTGTTCACTCAGTATCTTTCTGCCTCAGAGCCAGCAGTCAGGCTGTCCTCCCTTGCTGGCAACACTTTTCCATTTCGCATGTTGCCAGTCCTAAGTATTTCCTACTTTTTGGGACCTTGTCTGATTTCTTGATGTGGATCAAGACTTTCTGGTAAATCTTCTCATAGCCCCAGATCTGTTTCAGAGCACTTAATACAACAATAATGTTAACATTATGGATGTAATTGGCTGTCTGGCTGCTAGATTAACCTCCATCATGTTCACTGCTGTATTCCCAGCGGTGGGCATAGAGGTGATGCTCAATAAATTTTATTAAGGCACTTTTATTTTACTTTAATTATTTATTTTGCCGCACTGTTTTAGTTGTGGTATGTGGGATCTAGTTCCCTGATCAGGGATCGAACCCAGGCCCCTTGCTTTGGAAACATGGAGTCTTAACCACTGGATCACCAGGGAAGTCCGTCAATAAATTTTGATTGAATGAGAGAAAAAACTAAAGACCACTTATCTTGTTTGAATTGCTTATGTGTTTACATGTGCGGGCATGAGTGCATGGGTGTGGGACTCCATGGTTTTCTTACAGAACATCCTCTCATAAATATGTTTTATGCTTTGTAGCAGTGAAAATTGTATCTGAAGTGTGTTCTGTGGCCTTCAGTTTCTTCTACTTCATCACCTGAATGATGTTACTAGACGTAAGATGGTTGACACCGTGTGGGTGGGGGAGAGGGGTGACCCCATACAGTGACGGGTTGTGCTGTTCCATTGCGCTTCCGCTTCCTTGAACTTGTTTCAGGTATTCTCAGGGAACTCTCGGTGGATGGACTTTCCTGCTCTGTTACTTAACTCTTTGATTCCTTAGGTTCAGTTGTCACTCCCAGCCACCTGAACTCAGATGTTGTTGCCTCATTTCTTACCTGTTTGATCTGAGTGATTTCTTAGAGTGATAGAGTTTTCTCCCCAGTATGATGGACACAGATCTTTCATATGCTGTTATATTGATAATAAGTACATACATGTAGAGCATTTAAAGTAATGCTTAGTGGGAGAGTGCTAAATCCAAAGACCTTGCATAAACCAGCCTCTACCTGGCATCACCTCCTCTTGATTCCCTGTGTTCCAGTCACACTGACTGACTTTCTGTTCACTCAGTATCTTTCTGCCTCAGAGCCAGCAGTCAGGCTGTCCTCCCTTGCTGGCAACACTTTTCCATTTCGCATGTTGCCAGTCCTAAGTATTTCCTACTTTTTGGGACCTTGTCTGATTTCTTGATGTGGATCAAGACTTTCTGGTAAATCTTCTCATAGCCCCAGATCTGTTTCAGAGCACTTAATACAACAATAATGTTAACATTATGGATGTAATTGGCTGTCTGGCTGCTAGATTAACCTCCATCATGTTCACTGCTGTATTCCCAGCGGTGGGCATAGAGGTGATGCTCAATAAATTTTATTAAGGCACTTTTATTTTACTTTAATTATTTATTTTGCCGCACTGTTTTAGTTGTGGTATGTGGGATCTAGTTCCCTGATCAGGATCGAACCCAGGCCCTTGCTTTGGAAACATGGAGTCTTAACCACTGGATCACCAGGGAAGTCCGTCAATAAATTTTGATTGAATGAGAGAAAAAACTAAAGACCACTTATCTTGTTTGAATTGCTTATGTGTTTACATGTGCGGGCATGAGTGCATGGGTGTGGGACTCCATGGTTTTCTTACAGAACATCCTCTCATAAATATGTTTTATGCTTTGTAGCAGTGAAAATTGTATCTGAAGTGTGTTCTGTGGCCTTCAGTTTCTTCTACTTCATCACCTGAATGATGTTACTAGACGTAAGATGGTTGACACCGTGTGGGTGGGGGAGAGGGGTGACCCCATACAGTGACGGGTTGTGCTGTTCCATTGCGCTTCCGCTTCCTTGAACTTGTTTCAGGTATTCTCAGGGAACTCTCGGTGGATGGACTTTCCTGCTCTGTTACTTAACTCTTTGATTCCTTAGGTTCAGTTGTCACTCCCAGCCACCTGAACTCAGATGTTGTTGCCTCATTTCTTACCTGTTTGATCTGAGTGATTTCTTAGAGTGATAGAGTTTTCTCCCCAGTATGATGGACACAGATCTTTCATATGCTGTTATATTGATAATAAGTACATACATGTAGAGCATTTAAAGTAATGCTTAGTGGGAGAGGAAGTGTTGAAGCATCTGTAGCCCTTGTGAGGACGTCATCCTCATCACAGTGTAAGGTCTGGTGTTCTTTTAAAGCCCCTGTGGACTTTGTCCTCTTTGAAGACACCACTCTTGCCATTAACTCATCCAGATATTGAGTGTCACTGAGTGTGTAGAATGTAACACTTCTGCCTGGACAACCTTTTGTTGAATTTTATTTGTATATTTTTCATGTATTGTCCACACAAGTGACAAATTCATCTTGACTGGAGCATATCATAATCTTATGATAAAACAGGAAATTAGAGACTAGCAGTTTGCTCCAAATAGCTTTGAATGGATCTATCAGAATATGACTTCAACTGAATTGATCCTTACCCCTATCATCTCTCCTCATTCTGTGTGAAAATTAGAACCCTCCGCAGGACCCATTGGTCAAATGTGTTTTTCACTTCAGGCACAGTTGAACTTCGAGGATGTGGCCATCAGATTCACTCCTGAGGAGTGGGAATGCCTGGACCCTGCTCAGAGGACCTTGTACAGGGACGTGATGCTGGAGACCCTCAGGAATCTGCTCTCTGTGGGTGAGGATCACTTCCCTATGAAGTTGGGATCTGTCATGGGGTGTCTCTGCATTTTCCCTGTGTGCCTCCTGGGAGTCCCTGTTTTGGTTGACTGAGCTCAAAACCTTGTTAACTCAGACATGAACAACTTTGTGATTGGCATCAGGAGGTTAAACTTGTCCTTTATTCAGGTGATTTGCCCACTGTGTGATACACAAGTTTTTCCAGAGCTGGAGTATTTATAAAGCTGATTTTGAACTTTGAAATATCCCATTCCCTGTTTTCTACCCCTGTGTTCTTTGTTCAGTAGTTCTTGGAAAGGGACTAGAAATCTGCATGTGTGTGTGCTCAGTCACTACAGTTGTGTCCAACTCTTTACAACCCAATGGACCATCACCCTCCAGGCTCCTGTGTCCCTGGGATTCTTCAGGCAAGAATTCTAGAGTGGATTGCCATGCCCTTTTCCAAGGAATCCTTCCCTATGCAGAGATCGAACTGCATCTCCTGCATTGCAGGCAGATTCTTTACCACTGAGCCACCAGGGGAGTTCAGGTATCTGCATATTATACTGTTTATTACACTGTTCCCTGTACATTCATAAGGAGACAAATAGTAAGTTAGTTTGTGAAGTATTTTTATGTCCATCAATGATGTCCTCACTTCTTCGCTGACGAAAGAGCTAAGATTCTACACCTACCAATGCCAGAGACATGGGTTTGATCCCTGATCTGGGAAGATCCCACATACCACAGAGCTGCTAAGCCTGTGCGCCACAACTGCTGAGCTGGCAATCTAGAGCCCAGAAGCTGCACCTACTGAGCCCACAGGGAATAATTACTGAGGCCCTTGCACCCAAGAGAAGCCACAGCAAATGAGAAGCCCGAGCACTACAACTAGACAGTATCCCCACTTGCCAAACTTCGAGAAAAGACCAAGTATCAACGAACACTCACCACAGCCAACATAAATAACAGAGTAAGCCAAATAATTGAAAATAAAAAATAGATTTATTTTTAAAAAAAAGAGAGGGGCTGGATTCTGGAAGAAGCCACAGGACATGATGGTTCTTCTGAGCAGGAATTTCTGTTTCTGATATGACTGGTAACTCCATTTCTGTAGCATGAGGAAGATCTCTGGATTGTGGAGAGTGAGGTGCAAATAGCAAAAATCCAGATGAGGAGGGCAGTGTCAATGGTGTGATCACAGGTCAGAGCTCAAAGACAGGGAGGAAGCCCCACCATTCATCACGTTTGGGAAACTCTCCACATGGGAGTTTTGTGGGAAAACAGATGCTTGGTGTTTGTGAACTCTCACAGATCTTTCTTCTCCCCAGCTTACTTCTGCATTCTTCAAATGTATATCACCCTCCAGGGATGCTGTAGCACCCGCAGAGACAAAAGCAAGGTCTTTTTTTTTTTTTTTTTGACTGTACTAGGGTCTATGTTGCTGTGGAGTCTGCTCTCTAGTTGCAGGGTACACGGCTTCTCATTGCAGTGGCTTCTCTTGTTGCAGAGCATGGGCTCTAGGGATATACGCTTCAGTAGATTTGGCACGCAGGCTTAGTATCTGCAGTACATCAGTTTGGTTGCCCCATAACATGTGAGATCTTCCTAGAACAAGGATCGAACCCGTGTCTCCTGCATTGGCAAGCAGATTCATTACTGTGGAGCCACAAGGGGGTTAGGGAGATTAAATATATAGTCTTTCTATCAGAAAGAATGCAGATGAGCTTGGAGCTTAGAGAGAAACTCCGCTAAGAATGATTATACTTTAGGAATGTCTGTGTAAAATAGTCTTTCCAGATTTTGGTAACCTGAATTTCTAGGGTTGTGCTAAACTAAGTGACAAAAGGTTATTGAATATCTAGGTCATTTCCAAATAAAATAAGATTCTGAAACACTGATTACTGGAAACTAGTTTCCTCTTAAAGAGAAACTAAAGAGAGTTTGGGCTATTAACAGGTATGTTTGGTGCCACCCTGAGGTGTTCTGTGTAAAAATGCCAATGTTTTTAGAAATTATCGTCGTATTTATGTTCACCAGTCTACAGAATGCTAATATAAAGGACAGTTCGTCACTGCTTAAGGAAAGTAAGATGTGTGTTTTTAGTAAAAAAAAAAAAAAATGAAAAGTATGAATGATGAAATTGATTTTGGACATACATAGCAGTTGAGTGGCAGTGAGTGGTAGCTGGAAGCAAGGTCTTAGTTTCCCAGACCCGGAGTCCTAACCAGGAGCCAACAGTTAGGGTAACATCCCTAATCTGCCTCATAAAGAACAAATTTGGGGGCTTCCCTGGTGGTCCAGTGGGTAAGGACACCACCTTGCAGTGCAAGGGGCACTGGTTCGATCCCTGGCCTGGGAAGATCCCACGTGCCGCGGAGCGGCTGGACTGATGTGTCCAATTACCGAGCTGGAGCTCTGGAGTGCATGCGCCCAGAGCTGGTGCTCTGCAGCAACAGAGGCCACCGTGATGGGAGGCCCACACCGGCCAAAGAACAAAGATGGATGAAGATAGATAAATGAAGAACCAATAGAAGTGGCCCGCCTGCTCCCCTCCCTCCCCCTCCCACCAATAATAAATAAATAAATAAATCTTTTTAAAAAAAAAGAACAAATTCGGGCAAAGAGGCAGAAGGTTAAAGAGTAAAGTAAAACATTTATTGAAAAGAAAGATATATGCGGAAAGGCACATGGTTGAGCTCAGAGATAGAGCCATGCCTTTGGGAAGTGTAAATTCTTTATAAAGGGGCAGTTTTCCAGGTCTTCCTTCTCCCTCACGCCAATCCCTGTGCTTTGTCCTCCCTGGTTAATTTCTCTCAGGACCCTCCCCTGGGGTGCACAGGCACACCCTAGCCAAGATGGATCTGGAAGTGGAGGCTTCTGTTTTTTTTTTTTTTTTTCAGTCTTTGTAGCGTTTTATACAAATATAAAGTTACGCACTGTCAAAGCTCTCACGCCAAAAGAGGTTCCTACGCAATTAAACAAAACGCCTTCAAAAATTTTTAACAACGTATAAATACCGTCACAAAATAACCCATTGATTAAAACAAAGTTTACAGTACCTTCAACAGAACTGACAGAGGCCGACAATATTCTGCTGATTGTTACAGATGTTGTTCTAAGAAAACATTAATAAAACGACAGTTCGTCACTGCTTAAGGAAAGTAAGATGTGTGTTTTTAGTAAAAAAAAAAAAAAATGAAAAGTATGAATGATGAAATTGATTTTGGACATACATAGCAGTTGAGTGGCAGTGAGTGGTAGCTGGAAGCAAGGTCTTAGTTTCCCAGACCCGGAGTCCTAACCAGGAGCCAACAGTTAGGGTAACATCCCTAATCTGCCTCATAAAGAACAAATTTGGGGGCTTCCCTGGTGGTCCAGTGGGTAAGGACACCACCTTGCAGTGCAAGGGGCACTGGTTCGATCCCTGGCCTGGGAAGATCCCACGTGCCGCGGAGTGGCTGGACTGATGTGTCCGATTACCGAGCTGGAGCTCTGGAGTGCATGCGCCCAGAGCTGGTGCTCTGCAGCAACAGAGGCCACCGTGATGGGAGGCCCACACCGGCCAAAGAACAAAGATGGATGAAGATAGATAAATGAAGAACCAATAGAAGTGGCCCGCCTGCTCCCCTCCCTCCCCCTCCCACCAATAATAAATAAATAAATAAATCTTTTTAAAAAAAAAGAACAAATTCGGGCAAAGAGGCAGAAGGTTAAAGAGTAAAGTAAAACATTTATTGAAAAGAAAGATATATGCGGAAAGGCACATGGTTGAGCTCAGAGATAGAGCCATGCCTTTGGGAAGTGTAAATTCTTTATAAAGGGGCAGTTTTCCAGGTCTTCCTTCTCCCTCACGCCAATCCCTGTGCTTTGTCCTCCCTGGTTAATTTCTCTCAGGACCCTCCCCTGGGGTGCACAGGCACACCCTAGCCAAGATGGATCTGGAAGTGGAGGCTTCTGTTTTTTTTTTTTTTTTTCAGTCTTTGTAGCGTTTTATACAAATATAAAGTTACGCACTGTCAAAGCTCTCACGCCAAAAGAGGTTCCTACGCAATTAAACAAAACGCCTTCAAAAATTTTTAACAACGTATAAATACCGTCACAAAATAACCCATTGATTAAAACAAAGTTTACAGTACCTTCAACAGAACTGACAGAGGCCGACAATATTCTGCTGATTGTTACAGATGTTGTTCTAAGAAATACCATTAATAAAACGCATTATTTACAATATCCCCATTACAGCAAGAAAAAAAATAGATTCATAAAATTAAATGTTTTTTAGGCATTTACAATGCCAAGTATAGAAATGATTATTCTCACTATTACATGAGAATAGTACTCTTTTAGTGGAGAAGGACTTCATTAGGCAGAGGACCACTGGAGAGCTTCTGGGAGTTCAAAGCAAAATCTGGCTCTCCTCCCCCGGAAATAAATAGAACAGCAGCAATCCCTAGGTATTCCATGATCGCGCACTACAAACGTGCCTGTGAGGTGAACTGGGCCTTGAGTACGTGACTCACCAATAAACCAAACTGAAGACACTAGTTAACACCAACAGTCCAAGCTTGGTTTTCACCTGCCTGTGAACGCCTAGGATAAGAAGTTCCACCATGAAGTATATAGGAAGTGTAGAATTAACCATTATTTCTAACATACACATTAGCCAAAGTGCTCGCTCTTACCATGGAAGAAGAACCTTCTTCTAAAACAATCTACAGAAATGGTCCGTAAACAGTTCTGAGGTCGACCAGCAACTCCCCAGGGGCTCTACGTATCAAGACCCTGAGGTCTCCAATCACAGGGGGTGGGCTCAGGCACGGTGCTCAGGCCACGGGCTCTTCGGGGCCTCCGCGCACACCCATGTCCACCATGGGCCCCCGCTGGTACTGCCTCTAGCCACACACCAGTCAGCCCCCCGAGTGTAGAAAGGTGAAAACTTAGTAGGAAAACTACTTCTTTTTTTTTTTAAAAAAAAGTAAATTTTAAAATGGAAAAAGAAAGCCACACTCTTCTCCGCAACAGGCTCTGAGTTCTGAAGGCTCGGAGTCAGGACCCCCTCGGCTGCGCCCCGTGGAGAGCGCACGCCGGCTCCTCACTCTCCTGAGGACGGCTGCGCGTCGCCAGTGGTTTGTCTCAAGAACTGCTTCCCAGGTACAACGTGGCCATGCTGGTCAGGTTCCGCCTGCTGCCCACCTTGCACCTGACGTAGCCGTACAGATTGGCCCCTTGCAGCACCACGCCCATGATAACCATCGCCAGCCACTTCACCCTGAAGGAGAAGAGGGCACTGAAGGCAAAGACCACCCACAGCACCGGACAGGCAACGAGGCCCAGCCAGAAGATCCTCGACTCAGCCTCGGAGGCCGCTGCGCCCTCTTGAGGGGAGGCCTTCCTGGACTCAAACACCCAGTGGCTTTTTCCATCTTCATCAACATGATTCCACCAGCGCAGGCCAACCATGAGTCTGCCCGTGACATTCGCCAAGTATAGAAATGATTATTCTCACTATTACATGAGAATAGTACTCTTTTAGTGGAGAAGGACTTCATTAGGCAGAGGACCACTGGAGAGCTTCTGGGAGTTCAAAGCAAAATCTGGCTCTCCTCCCCCGGAAATAAATAGAACAGCAGCAATCCCTAGGTATTCCATGATCGCGCACTACAAACGTGCCTGTGAGGTGAACTGGGCCTTGAGTACGTGACTCACCAATAAACCAAACTGAAGACACTAGTTAACACCAACAGTCCAAGCTTGGTTTTCACCTGCCTGTGAACGCCTAGGATAAGAAGTTCCACCATGAAGTATATAGGAAGTGTAGAATTAACCATTATTTCTAACATACACATTAGCCAAAGTGCTCGCTCTTACCATGGAAGAAGAACCTTCTTCTAAAACAATCTACAGAAATGGTCCGTAAACAGTTCTGAGGTCGACCAGCAACTCCCCAGGGGCTCTACGTATCAAGACCCTGAGGTCTCCAATCACAGGGGGTGGGCTCAGGCACGGTGCTCAGGCCACGGGCTCTTCGGGGCCTCCGCGCACACCCATGTCCACCATGGGCCCCCGCTGGTACTGCCTCTAGCCACACACCAGTCAGCCCCCCGAGTGTAGAAAGGTGAAAACTTAGTAGGAAAACTACTTCTTTTTTTTTTTAAAAAAAAGTAAATTTTAAAATGGAAAAAGAAAGCCACACTCTTCTCCGCAACAGGCTCTGAGTTCTGAAGGCTCGGAGTCAGGACCCCCTCGGCTGCGCCCCGTGGAGAGCGCACGCCGGCTCCTCACTCTCCTGAGGACGGCTGCGCGTCGCCAGTGGTTTGTCTCAAGAACTGCTTCCCCAGGTACAACGTGGCCATGCTGGTCAGGTTCCGCCTGCTGCCCACCTTGCACCTGACGTAGCCGTACAGATTGGCCCCTTGCAGCACCACGCCCATGATAACCATCGCCAGCCACTTCACCCTGAAGGAGAAGAGGGCACTGAAGGCAAAGACCACCCACAGCACCGGACAGGCAACGAGGCCCAGCCAGAAGATCCTCGACTCAGCCTCGGAGGCCGCTGCGCCCTCTTGAGGGGAGGCCTTCCTGGACTCAAACACCCAGTGGCTTTTTCCATCTTCATCAACATGATTCCACCAGCGCAGGCCAACCATGAGTCTGCCCGTGACATTCTTGACTGCCCAAAAGTCACAGGACAACAACAAGATAATTGCCACCATGCAGGCAATGAAGCTGCTGCTGAACAGCTCACAGAGCAGATAGACTATAATTGCACTGACGCGAAAGAATAAATGGAAAAATGACGCCACTGGGTGTCTGATGGCAGATCTTTTCGCTCTACCAGCTGTCTCCTTTTCCGCGTCAAACAGCGAGACGTCCTCCGTGTCGTCATTACCGCCCTGGTGCAACATGACGGCCCCACGCCAGCCCCACTTCCGGGAGCCACGTCAGCGCCGCAGCCGAGGGAAGCGACCCGAACAGACGGGCCAGGTGCTGCCCCAGCCAGGAGGAGCCGAAGAGCTGGAAGTGGAGGCTTCTGAGAGGAGCAAGACTCATTATGGCCTGGAATTTTCTCTTGACTTTGACTCCCGAGGAGCCTTTCTGCACATGTGTAGCATCTCCCTCATCAGACGGGTTTTTCTTTTTTTTTTTTTTTTTTTCAGACAGGGTTTTTCCTTTCTTTGAACTTTCTATGATTATTCCCTTGAGGTAAGAGGCAAAAACTGACTCTTTACTCCGTTTCTGTTGGTGGTAAATTGCTCAACTGGAGCCCACCTATGTCTTATCTCAGGGACTGTAAAGAGGAGGGTGGCTGATTGTGGATGTCCAACCTGGAGCCCATCTATCGCATACCTCTGGTAAAGAATCCACCTGCAATAGCAGATCAGCCCGGTTTGGTTCCTGGGTGGGGAAGATCCCCTGGAGAAGTGATAGGCTACCCATTCCAGTATTCTTGCATGAAAAATTCCATGGCTCCGTCCATGTCACAGAGAGTTGGACACGACTGAGCCCGGGGGCTTTAACTTGCAGCACCACGCCCATGATAACCATCGCCAGCCACTTCACCCTGAAGGAGAAGAGGGCACTGAAGGCAAAGACCACCCACAGCACCGGACAGGCAACGAGGCCCAGCCAGAAGATCCTCGACTCAGCCTCGGAGGCCGCTGCGCCCTCTTGAGGGGAGGCCTTCCTGGACTCAAACACCCAGTGGCTTTTTCCATCTTCATCAACATGATTCCACCAGCGCAGGCCAACCATGAGTCTGCCCGTGACATTCTTGACTGCCCAAAAGTCACAGGACAACAACAAGATAATTGCCACCATGCAGGCAATGAAGCTGCTGCTGAACAGCTCACAGAGCAGATAGACTATAATTGCACTGACGCGAAAGAATAAATGGAAAAATGACGCCACTGGGTGTCTGATGGCAGATCTTTTCGCTCTACCAGCTGTCTCCTTTTCCGCGTCAAACAGCGAGACGTCCTCCGTGTCGTCATTACCGCCCTGGTGCAACATGACGGCCCCACGCCAGCCCCACTTCCGGGAGCCACGTCAGCGCCGCAGCCGAGGGAAGCGACCCGAACAGACGGGCCAGGTGCTGCCCCAGCCAGGAGGAGCCGAAGAGCTGGAAGTGGAGGCTTCTGAGAGGAGCAAGACTCATTATGGCCTGGAATTTTCTCTTGACTTTGACTCCCGAGGAGCCTTTCTGCACATGTGTAGCATCTCCCTCATCAGACGGGTTTTTCTTTTTTTTTTTTTTTTTTCAGACAGGGTTTTTCCTTTCTTTGAACTTTCTATGATTATTCCCTTGAGGTAAGAGGCAAAAACTGACTCTTTACTCCGTTTCTGTTGGTGGTAAATTGCTCAACTGGAGCCCACCTATGTCTTATCTCAGGGACTGTAAAGAGGAGGGTGGCTGATTGTGGATGTCCAACCTGGAGCCCATCTATCGCATACCTCTGGTAAAGAATCCACCTGCAATAGCAGATCAGCCCGGTTTGGTTCCTGGGTGGGGAAGATCCCCTGGAGAAGTGATAGGCTACCCATTCCAGTATTCTTGCATGAAAAATTCCATGGCTCCGTCCATGTCACAGAGAGTTGGACACGACTGAGCGACTTTAACTTCACAAGGAAAAAGAAAGTAGGTCTGACTCATAGGTGACTCTTTCTAAATGAACAAAGTGATTTTTAAAAAAAGAGATAGAGGATTTATGAAAAGTGGACTCCAAAAAAGAGGTCCTGAAAGGTAAGGTCTTTATATGATCTGCAGCAATCTGCCATTTGAGTCCTGTCAGTTTTGTTGTTTAATTTGGGGGAGCACGTAATGGCGTGTTTCAAAGGTGTCTATTGCCCTTGTCCCCCTTCTGTGCTGAATTCCATTGGATGCCCACTTGCTGGTCCTGGTAGGTGAGTGTTGATACCTCCAGAGTCCTCATTCCTGGAGCCAGCCTGGTTCTCTTCCATTTGCTGCACTTAGGAAACCTCATCAGAAAAAGGGAAGACACTGGCTGTTCTCCCACTGCATCTGGTGTCTCAGATCCTGCACAGAGCTATCTTAAGCCCGTCTTCCTATTCAGAGCCCTCAGCTATTTTTCTTGTTCCTGCTTTCGCCACAGCCTTCAGCGGTGTGTGTAATAGGAGTGTGGTCTGGATCTTCTGTGATTTTAACTCAGAAAACCTGTAAGGACAGTGGATCTTGGGCTCCTCACTAGGCTCTCCAGTCCTGCATGGGGAGTATATAGGAAACAGGTGTCACGTTCCCTCCTTGCTCATACTGTACAAAATGCCCCATACTCATCCAGTGAACAACATTTCCAGGACAGGACCTGAATTGACATGTGTGGGTTGGTACCTCAGAAACTATTTCCAGAAGGGATGGTGGAGTAAGACTGTTAGTTATGCAGGTCATTTCTTGTGTCTCACTTAAGATTTTCTTTCTAAGTTTCTGGAGTTCATTGTAACTCTTTGTAATTTGTTCTGCCCAAGTGGGGCCTAGTGGTTAAGAACATGTATGAATCTGTAGGTCTGGGTTTCAGTCCCGCTTCTCTCATTTACTTTCAATGTGACACGGGTTGTGTACCTGAACTCTGTGAGTGTACTACCTTTATTTGGTTCCTGGGTGGGGAAGATCCCCTGGAGAAGTGATAGGCTACCCATTCCAGTATTCTTGCATGAAAAATTCCATGGCTCCGTCCATGTCACAGAGAGTTGGACACGACTGAGCGACTTTAACTTCACAAGGAAAAAGAAAGTAGGTCTGACTCATAGGTGACTCTTTCTAAATGAACAAAGTGATTTTTAAAAAAAGAGATAGAGGATTTATGAAAAGTGGACTCCAAAAAAGAGGTCCTGAAAGGTAAGGTCTTTATATGATCTGCAGCAATCTGCCATTTGAGTCCTGTCAGTTTTGTTGTTTAATTTGGGGGAGCACGTAATGGCGTGTTTCAAAGGTGTCTATTGCCCTTGTCCCCCTTCTGTGCTGAATTCCATTGGATGCCCACTTGCTGGTCCTGGTAGGTGAGTGTTGATACCTCCAGAGTCCTCATTCCTGGAGCCAGCCTGGTTCTCTTCCATTTGCTGCACTTAGGAAACCTCATCAGAAAAAGGGAAGACACTGGCTGTTCTCCCACTGCATCTGGTGTCTCAGATCCTGCACAGAGCTATCTTAAGCCCGTCTTCCTATTCAGAGCCCTCAGCTATTTTTCTTGTTCCTGCTTTCGCCACAGCCTTCAGCGGTGTGTGTAATAGGAGTGTGGTCTGGATCTTCTGTGATTTTAACTCAGAAAACCTGTAAGGACAGTGGATCTTGGGCTCCTCACTAGGCTCTCCAGTCCTGCATGGGGAGTATATAGGAAACAGGTGTCACGTTCCCTCCTTGCTCATACTGTACAAAATGCCCCATACTCATCCAGTGAACAACATTTCCAGGACAGGACCTGAATTGACATGTGTGGGTTGGTACCTCAGAAACTATTTCCAGAAGGGATGGTGGAGTAAGACTGTTAGTTATGCAGGTCATTTCTTGTGTCTCACTTAAGATTTTCTTTCTAAGTTTCTGGAGTTCATTGTAACTCTTTGTAATTTGTTCTGCCCAAGTGGGGCCTAGTGGTTAAGAACATGTATGAATCTGTAGGTCTGGGTTTCAGTCCCGCTTCTCTCATTTACTTTCAATGTGACACGGGGTTGTGTACCTGAACTCTGTGAGTGTACTACCTTTATTTGAAAATTTGGGGTATTTAGTTCTGTTAGGTAGCATAGAATGTTGCCTGATTTACAGAAAAGAGATCAGACGTTACTTTTTTTTTTGCTGTGCCAAGTGGCAGGCAGGATCTTAGTTCCCTATTCATGGATGGATTCTGTGCCTCCTATGTTACACTTTATATGTTGTTATTTTTTTTTAACTTTTATTTATTTATTTTTGACTCTGCTGGGTCTTTGTTGATGTGTGGGTTTAGCTGCTCTGTGGTATGTGGGATCTTCCTGGATCAGGGATCGAACCTGTGTCTCCTGCATTGGCAGACGGGTTCTTATCCACTGAGCCACAAGGGAAGCCCTATATGTTGTTATTTTACATTTTGTCCCCTAGAGTGTTGTCTCTGACTCTAGTTAGTAAGTTTTTAAATCATATTCTTTTTTTTCCATAGCAATACATTAAAAATTGTTTAAAATATATATTTATTTTGGCTTCTCTGGTCTTTGTTGCTTCAGGGGCGTTTCTCTACTTGAGGCAAGCAAGGACTACCCTCTAGGTGCAGTGAGTAGACTTCTCATTCCAGTACCTCCTCTTGTTGAGGTGCATCGGCGCTCTGCATGTGCTCAGTAGTTGTGACTCCTGAACTCTAGAGCACAGGATCATCGGTTGTGGCCCACAACCTTAGTTGCTCCAAGCCATGTGGGAACTTCCCAGATCAGGGATCAAATCCAAGTGCCCTGCATTAGCAGGTGGTTTCTTTACCTCTTAGTTACAAGGGAGGCCCCAAAGTTTGCTCCTTTGTGTATATATGGGTAAGTTAAGGTTGCTATATAGGTAGGGAATTGTTATGGGTTATTGTGTAGGTAGTGAACATTTCATTTCTTGACTTTTTGTTATTTAAGGATGACGGTCTATGTATTACACAGTATAACTGACATGAACCACTTGTTAATGTCATAAAATGCCTGTACTTCTATCTCCTGATAGATTTATGGGAGGTACTTAGAAGAGTGTTTGGTTTTTTTTAATATTTATTTTGGGGAATTTCCTGGTGGTCCAGTAGATAGGATTCAGCACTTTCACTGCAGTGAGCCTAAGTTTTAATCTATGGTCAGGGAACTAAGATCTCATAAGCCCTGTGGTACAGCACACAGAAAAAAACCACTGTAATGAATTCTTTGTTTTCTTAGTGCAGGATTTGTTGGACAGATGTCAGCTGCCATGTACTTTCTGCAGTATTTGTTAGAAGGCTTCTTTTGCATTATTTCCCATTGCAGTGTATTACCTGTCAGTACGTGCTTGCTTAGTCACTCAGTGCTATCTGACTCTTTGTGATCTCATGGACTATAGCCTGCCAAGATCCCTAGTGCATGGAATTTTTTTTAGGCCAGAATAGTGCAGTGGGTTGCCATTTTCTTCTCCAGGGGATCTTCCCAACCCAGGGTTTGAACCCCACCTTTCCTGTGTCTTCTGCATTGGCAAGGCAGATTCTTTACATCTGAGTCACGTACGTAACACTGTCTGTTCTTTACCATTTAATCATGTATAAGTATGCATAAAGTATGTACAGTCTCAATTATGAAACAGCAGCATTTACTACCAGTTGAGGTCATGGTGGGAAAATACCCTTTTCTTTGAAAACTGACATGAGTTTGCATAAAATGAATGTTTTTCCGGTTTTGTCTTTGAAACTAGGCTACCCTAAAATTAATTTGAATTACATGTGATCACACTTTCTGTTTTAAAGTGTTCTATTCCATTAGTGTTCCTTATATATTTTTTTTTTAAATTTTTTTTGGGCAGGGGTCGGGTTGGAGAGGGAGGGGAGCGGGCGGGCCACTTCTATTGGTCTTTCATTTATCTATTTTCATCCATCTTTGTTCTTTTGGCCCGTGTGGGCCTCCCATCACAGTGGCCTCTGTTGTCACAGAGCACCTGCTCTGGGCGCACGCACTCCAGAGCTCCTCCGGCTTGGTAATTGGACATATCAGTCCAGCTGCTCCATGGCATGTGTGACCTTCCCAGGCCAGGGATCGAACCGATGCCCCTTGCACTGCTAGGTGGTGTCTTTACCCACTGGACCACCAGGGAAGCCCTGTTCCTTATATTTTAAAGGTCATCATTGGGAAGATTCATAATTCTCTTCAGGGTCTCTATGACTTTTGGTGTATGTTCAATATGAAAATCTTTTATTTATGAATTGTGATTAATAAGATACCTGTGGTTCTTTATATCTTGTAGATACATCTCACATACATATGATCAAGAAATTACAGTCAGAAGGAAACAGTAGTAAAGGAGAAATTTTTCTAACAGTGATGTTTAACAAATCGAAGACCAGGAAACAGTAGTAAAGGATGAAATTTTTCTAAGATGTTAAGACTGCCATGTACTTTCTGCCAGTATTTGTTAGAAGGCTTTTTCTGCATTATTTCCCATTGCAGTGTATTACCTGTCAGTACGTGCTTGCTTAGTCACTCAGTGCTATCTGACTCTTTGTGATCTCATGGACTATAGCCTGCCAAGATCCCTAGTGCATGGAATTTTTTTTAGGCCAGAATAGTGCAGTGGGTTGCCATTTTCTTCTCCAGGGGATCTTCCCAACCCAGGGTTTGAACCCCACCTTTCCTGTGTCTTCTGCATTGGCAAGGCAGATTCTTTACATCTGAGTCACGTACGTAACACTGTCTGTTCTTTACCATTTAATCATGTATAAGTATGCATAAAGTATGTACAGTCTCAATTATGAAACAGCAGCATTTACTACCAGTTGAGGTCATGGTGGGAAAATACCCTTTTCTTTGAAAACTGACATGAGTTTGCATAAAATGAATGTTTTTCCGGTTTTGTCTTTGAAACTAGGCTACCCTAAAATTAATTTGAATTACATGTGATCACACTTTCTGTTTTAAAGTGTTCTATTCCATTAGTGTTCCTTATATATTTTTTTTTTAAATTTTTTTTGGGGGGGGGTAGGTTGGGGAGGGAGGGGGGCAGGCAGGCCACTTCTATTGGTCTTTCATTTATCTATTTTCATCCATCTTTGTTCTTTTGGCCCGTGTGGGCCTCCCATCACAGTGGCCTCTGTTGTCACAGAGCACCTGCTCTGGGCGCACGCACTCCAGAGCTCCTCCGGCTTGGTAATTGGACATATCAGTCCAGCTGCTCCATGGCATGTGTGACCTTCCCAGGCCAGGGATCGAACCGATGCCCCTTGCACTGCTAGGTGGTGTCTTTACCCACTGGACCACCAGGGAAGCCCTGTTCCTTATATTTTAAAGGTCATCATTGGGAAGATTCATAATTCTCTTCAGGGTCTCTATGACTTTTGGTGTATGTTCAATATGAAAATCTTTTATTTATGAATTGTGATTAATAAGATACCTGTGGTTCTTTATATCTTGTAGATACATCTCACATACATATGATCAAGAAATTACAGTCAGAAGGAAACAGTAGTAAAGGAGAAATTTTTCTAACAGTGATGTTTGGAAGAGCGGAAAGCCATGAAATCAAAGATTTTTTCCTAAGAAAGATCCAGGAAAATATACATGATTTTGAGTATCTATGGACAGATGATGAAACAGATGACAAAGGAATGTCTATCACACATAACAGAAATCTCACTGATGAAAGAGATCACCATAGTGGAATTGATGCAGGAAATCAGCCTGCTGATAGGCATGGATCAGGTTTTCAGGATAAATTGCATTTCTTTCTATCTGAAGGGACAGTTTTTGAAATTAGTCAAGTTGTGATGAATATCAACAGAAGCACCTCAGCTTTACCACCTCAGAGAACATGCAGTGTCCACAAAAGTGTTTCTCTTAAACATGAGCGTGCTGTTGTGTATTCTTCAAAACTGGCACCAGACCAGGAAGCACACGACAATAGACCTTACAAATGTAAGGAGTGTGGCATAACCTTTCTTCAGGACTCAGAACTCACTAGACATCAAAGAATTCACACAGGAGGAAAACCATATAAATGTGATGTATGTGGAAAGACATTTGCTCAAAATGCAAGCCTTGCAGTTCATTGGAGAAATCATACTGGAGAGAAGCCATATAAGTGTGATGTATGTGGCCGTTGCTTTAAACAAAATGCACACCTTCAAAATCATCAGCGAATTCATACTGGAGAGAAACCATATAAATGTGATGTATGTGGCAAGGCCTTTAGTGTAAATGCAAGCCTTGCAGTTCATCGGGGAATTCATACTGGACGGAAACCATATAAATGTGATGTATGTGGCAAGGCCTTTCACCAAACTGCAAAACTTGCATTTCATCGGCGAATTCATACTGGAGAGAAACCATATAAATGTGATGTATGTGGCCGTTGCTTTAAACAAAATGCACACCTTCAAAATCATCAGCGAATTCATACTGGAGAGAAACCATATAAATGTGATGTATGTGGCAAGGCCTTTAGTGTAAATGCAAGCCTTGCAGTTCATCGGGGAATTCATACTGGACGGAAACCATATAAATGTGATGTATGTGGCAAGGCCTTTCACCAAACTGCAAAACTTGCATTTCATCGGCGAATTCATACTGGAGAGAAACCATATAAATGTGATATATGTGGCAAGTCTTTTCGTGTAAATACAACCCTTGCAGTTCATCGGCGAATTCATACTGGAGAGAAACCATATAAATGTGATGTATGTGGTAAGGCCTTTTGTCAAACTGCAAACCTTGCAGTTCATCGGAGAATTCATACTGGAGAGAAACCTTACAAATGTAACAGTTGTGACAAACGTTTTAGCGCACGCTCATCCTTAACTCGCCATCAGGCAGTTCATACGGGAGAGAATGCATATAAATGCAGTTTATGTGGCAAAGTCTTCAGTTTCAGGTCTTACTTTATACTTCATCAGAGAACTCATACTGGAGAGAAACCGTATAAGTGTGATGTATGTGGCAGATGCTTTACTCGAAACGCACAACTTGGAATTCATCGGAGAATTCATTTTGAAGAGAAACCATATAAATGTGATGTATGTTGCAAAGCATTTAATGAAACTTCAAAACTTGAAATTCATCGGAGAATTCATAATGGAGAGAAACCATATAAATGTGATATATGTGGCAAGGCTTTTAATCATACTGGAAACCTTGCAGGTCATCAAGAGTTCATACTGGAGAGAAACCATATAAGTGTGATGTATGTGGCCGATGCTTTACTCGAATCACACAACTTAGAATTCATTGGCGAGTTCATACTGGAGAGAAACCATATAAATGCGATGTATGTGGCAAGACCTTTCGTGTAAGTACAACCCTTACGGTTCATCGGAGAGTTCATACTGGAGAGAAACCATATAAGTGTGATGTATGTGGCCGATGCTTTACTCGAATCACACAACTTAGAATTCATTGGCGAGTTCATACTGGAGAAAAACCATATAAATGTGACGTATGTTGCAAAGCATTTAATGAAACTTCAAAACTTGAAATTCATCGGAGAATTCATAATGGAGAGAAACCATATAAATGTGATATATGTGGCAAGGCTTTTAATCATACTGGAAACCTTGCAGGTCATCGAAGAGTTCATACTGGAGAGAAACCATATAAGTGTGATGTATGTGGCCGATGCTTTACTCGAATCACACAACTTAGAATTCATTGGCGAGTTCATACTGGAGAGAAACCATATAAATGCGATGTATGTGGCAAGACCTTTCGTGTAAGTACAACCCTTACGGTTCATCGGAGAGTTCATACTGGAGAGAAACCATATAAGTGTGATGTATGTGGCCGATGCTTTACTCGAATCACACAACTTAGAATTCATTGGCGAGTTCATACTGGAGAAAAACCATATAAATGTGACGTATGTGGCAAGACCTTTCGTGTAAGTACAGCTCTTGCAGTTCATCGGAGAATTCATACTGGAGACAAACCGTATAAATGCGATGTGTGTGGCAGGGTATTTCGTGTAAATTCGGGCCTTGCAGTTCATCGGAGAATACATACTGGAGAGAAACCATATAAATGTGATGTCTGTGGCAAGGCCTTTAGTGTAAGTACAGCCCTTGCAGTGCATCGGAGAACTCATACTGGAGAGAAACTGAAAGGATGAATGGCAGACTTGGTAAGGAGGCTAGCGGTTTCCAAGGGGGAGGAGGAAGAGGCGGGGAACAAACGTTTTTTAGCCTGAATGTTTGCCATGATAAGGATCTGTTCTACTGGAAATTAACTTTCCTAAAACCCAGAATTACTCTTAGTGTCTTCTGGGTACAAACTATCTTTGCATTGGAATGTCTCAGTTACCTTTATTGCTTTATGGAAGCAAACTATTTTTGCTTTGGTATGTTTCATCCAGTCTTGACGTCCAGAGACCATTCTCTGGCTAATCTTATGTTAATGTTGTGGGAGTGGGTCTAATAAGACTTTTACAACCTTGTTAATAACCAACTGAAAAAGTATAAAATGTCCCACCTAAACTAGCTGCTCGGGATACTCTCCTACCTGCTTCCAGTGCCTTTTGCTGGAAGCTTTCTCTATCCCTTTTTTCTTTAATAAAGCTTTTGCTGCATGAAACTCTGAGTGACCAAAGCCATGTCTTTTGATTCCGAAGTGAAATTTTCTCCTTTGGAGGTCACGAATCTGACAGCATTCACCATAAGCTATCTACGGTCATGTGTTAGAAACCTTGCAAATGTTAACAGTCATGAGTGGACAGTCATTCTGAACTCACCTTCAGGCAGCTTATACAGGAGAGAAAGCATCAGTTCAGTTCAGTTCAGTTCCTCAATTGTGTCTGACTCTTTGCGACCTCTTGGACCACAGCACTTCAGGCTTCCCTGTCCTTCACTATCTCCTGGAGCTTGCTCAAATTCATGTCCATTGAATTGGAAATGCCATCCAACCGTCTCATCCTCTGTCGTCATCTAAAAGTCAGTAGTACAGGGAAAACTTACAGATGTGGTGAATGCAGTAAAGTGTTATCAACTTTCTGACCTTCAGAAAAGTCAAACTGTAGGAAGACCACACAAATGTGGTATGGCTAAGCTTTGATTCTGTGTTCTGACCTAACAAACCGTTAAGCAATTAATTCTGAATTGAAATCTTACCCGTATAGTGCATGTGGTAAGTGTTTTAGGAAACACAGATTGCAGTGCATCGGAGAACTCATACTGGAGAGAAACTGAAAGGATGAATGGCAGACTTGGTAAGGAGGCTAGCGGTTTCCAAGGGGGAGGAGGAAGAGGCGGGGAACAAACGTTTTTTAGCCTGAATGTTTGCCATGATAAGGATCTGTTCTACTGGAAATTAACTTTCCTAAAACCCAGAATTACTCTTAGTGTCTTCTGGGTACAAACTATCTTTGCATTGGAATGTCTCAGTTACCTTTATTGCTTTATGGAAGCAAACTATTTTTGCTTTGGTATGTTTCATCCAGTCTTGACGTCCAGAGACCATTCTCTGGCTAATCTTATGTTAATGTTGTGGGAGTGGGTCTAATAAGACTTTTACAACCTTGTTAATAACCAACTGAAAAAGTATAAAATGTCCCACCTAAACTAGCTGCTCGGGATACTCTCCTACCTGCTTCCAGTGCCTTTTGCTGGAAGCTTTCTCTATCCCTTTTTTCTTTAATAAAGCTTTTGCTGCATGAAACTCTGAGTGACCATAGCCATGTCTTTTGATTCCGCAGTGCAATTTTCTCCTTTGGAGGTCACGAATCTGACAGCATTCACCATAAGCTATCTACGGTCATGTGTTAGAAACCTTGCAAATGTTAACAGTCATGAGTGGACAGTCATTCTGAACTCACCTTCAGGCAGCTTATACAGGAGAGAAAGCATCAGTTCAGTTCAGTTCAGTTCCTCAATTGTGTCTGACTCTTTGCGACCTCTTGGACCACAGCACTTCAGGCTTCCCTGTCCTTCACTATCTCCTGGAGCTTGCTCAAATTCATGTCCATTGAATTGGAAATGCCATCCAACCGTCTCATCCTCTGTCGTCATCTAAAAGTCAGTAGTACAGGGAAAACTTACAGATGTGGTGAATGCAGTAAAGTGTTATCAACTTTCTGACCTTCAGAAAAGTCAAACTGTAGGAAGACCACACAAATGTGGTATGGCTAAGCTTTGATTCTGTGTTCTGACCTAACAAACCGTTAAGCAATTAATTCTGAATTGAAATCTTACCCGTATAGTGCATGTGGTAAGTGTTTTGGAAGGCATTCAGTTTTTTACAAAACATGAGGAAATTCATACTGGCAAGAAGCTATACATTTAGCACACACATTGGAAGGAACCATATCATGTGTGTGGCCAGGGCTTCAGTAACAGGCCTCATTCACATCATCAGAGAGTTCATAATGCAGAGAAACCTTACAAATGTAAGAGTGTGGCAAATCCTTCAGGTGGCATTCAGGCCTAAGAAGACATCAGGTGATCCATACTCCAGAGACCTTCCACATGGAATCAGTGTGGCCAGGCTTTTGTCAAGTGTTTACATCTTAGGCTTCTCGAGAATATTCATAGTAGATAGGAGCTATATCCAAATAACGAGTGTGTCAGGGCTTTTAGACAGCAGTCTCAAGTCAGGATTCAGTAAAGAAGTCATTCTGGAGAGAAAATGAACAAGTGACATGAGTGTGCAAAGGAATCAATAAGATGATGGGGCTGACTTTGTTAGATGTGGTTTATTCATATCCCTCTTTCCTGGGAAAACAGAGATACTAAAATATCAAATTTAGTGGTGGGTGAATTACGGTCAGCGAGGGACAGAAAAATGTAAAACTACAACATGACTCATCATGCTCATTAAGTTAAGGCTGCCCTTCCGTAGCTAGGCCACTGTGGGTTACAGGACTGAATGCTGTACCATCTCACTTTGAAAAGATCAGGCTGGATGTTAAGGCACTTGGGCTTTTGAGGGCAGGAGAGTTAACAGGTTACTGTGGACTGATTATGTGGGTGAAATAGTACCCAGGAAAGTGGTGGTCATTTTCTCCCAATTTAGAATGTACATCATATGATGGGAATTTTTTGTTTGTTTTATAAAGTATGAATTTCATACCTTCAGCCCCAACATTTTTATTCTTGTTAGTTCGCAGTCACCCACTGAAACAAGGTGGAACCCAACCCAAATTTTGGTTTGGATATTGAGGCAGATGAAGCCATATGCTTAAGTGTTACGAGTAGGCTTGTTAACTGCTGAGGATTTCCATGGATAGCAGGGAAGGCTTCCAGGCCTTCAGAAAAGTCAAACTGTAGGAAGACCACACAAATGTGGTATGGCTAAGCTTTGATTCTGTGTTCTGACCTAACAAACCGTTAAGCAATTAATTCTGAATTGAAATCTTACCCGTATAGTGCATGTGGTAAGTGTTTTGGAAGGCATTCAGTTTTTTACAAAACATGAGGAAATTCATACTGGCAAGAAGCTATACATTTAGCACACACATTGGAAGGAACCATATCATGTGTGTGGCCAGGGCTTCAGTAACAGGCCTCATTCACATCATCAGAGAGTTCATAATGCAGAGAAACCTTACAAATGTAAGAGTGTGGCAAATCCTTCAGGTGGCATTCAGGCCTAAGAAGACATCAGGTGATCCATACTCCAGAGACCTTCCACATGGAATCAGTGTGGCCAGGCTTTTGTCAAGTGTTTACATCTTAGGCTTCTCGAGAATATTCATAGTAGATAGGAGCTATATCCAAATAACGAGTGTGTCAGGGCTTTTAGACAGCAGTCTCAAGTCAGGATTCAGTAAAGAAGTCATTCTGGAGAAAATGAACAAGTGACATGAGTGTGCAAAGGAATCAATAAGATGATGGGGCTGACTTTGTTAGATGTGGTTTATTCATATCCCTCTTTCCTGGGAAAACAGAGATACTAAAATATCAAATTTAGTGGTGGGTGAATTACGGTCAGCGAGGGACAAAAAAATGTAAAACTACAACATGACTCATCATGCTCATTAAGTTAAGGCTGCCCTTCCGTAGCTAGGCCACTGTGGGTTACAGGACTGAATGCTGTACCATCTCACTTTGAAAAGATCAGGCTGGATGTTAAGGCACTTGGGCTTTTGAGGGCAGGAGAGTTAACAGGTTACTGTGGACTGATTATGTGGGTGAAATAGTACCCAGGAAAGTGGTGGTCATTTTCTCCCAATTTAGAATGTACATCATATGATGGGAATTTTTTGTTTGTTTTATAAAGTATGAATTTCATACCTTCAGCCCCAACATTTTTATTCTTGTTAGTTCGCAGTCACCCACTGAAACAAGGTGGAACCCAACCCAAATTTTGGTTTGGATATTGAGGCAGATGAAGCCATATGCTTAAGTGTTACGAGTAGGCTTGTTAACTGCTGAGGATTTCCATGGATAGCAGGGAAGGCTTCCAGGCTATTGGGGGAAAAAAAGCTCTGACTGTCTTGGAGTGTTCAGATGATTACTGGATGACAAGGAGGGAAAGGCACCACTCCTGATGCACTTAAGTTGGTATCAAAAGAAGGAAGCCTTAGCCTTTTTTTCTCAGGTGCCCAGAAAGGCAGCACAGGAAGTGGTGGTTAAAGTCTAAAGGTTTCAGTAGTCAAACATAGAAAAAACACACAGTGAGACTGTTTAACAAACACTGAATCTTTCCTTATGCTTATGAATTTATTACATTCCTTTTCCTGCTGTACACATTGTACTATATGGTGGTCGACGATGTTAGTAAAGTACTATTTACTAAACAGATAAATTGCTTCCCTTGTTGCTCAGCTGATAAAGAATATGCCTGCAATGCAGGGGACCCCAGTTCGATTCCTGAGTCAGGAAGATCCCCTGGAGAAGGGATAGGCTATCTACTCCAGTATTCTTGGGCTTCCCTAGTGGCTCAGACAGTAGAGAATCCACCTGCAATGCAGGAGATCTGGGTTATAATCCCTGGGTTGGAAAGATCCCCTGGAGAAAGGAAAAGCTACCCACTCCAGTATGCTTGCCTGGAGAATTCCATGGCTCATCCATGGGTTGCAAAGAGTTGGACAGACAGAGTAACTTTCACTTTCAAACAGATAAATTGCTATTTACTATCTATTGCCTAAGACATTTTTATACTAGCTTAGTGAACACATGTTGGAAATATTTGTTAGGCAATAAATACTAGGTAGAAATCCAGTTTTCCAGAGGATATTAATGTGTTGCTGCCACATTATAGAATTAAGGAATACACCCCATGGTTCACTGTCAGCTGTAGTGTTTGTGTTTTTTGTTTTTTGAGTTTTTCTCTTTTTTACAATATTGTGATGGTTTTTGCTGTACATCAACATGAATCAGCCATATGCATACAGATGTCCCCTCCGTCCTGAACCCACCTCCCTCTGCACCCTCTCCCTCCAGGTTGTCACAAAACATTGGCTCTGGGTGCCCTGCGTCATACATCACAACTCCCACTGGCTATGTTACATATGGTAATATATATGTTTCAGTGCTATTCTCTCAAAGCATGCCACCCTATTTTTTTTCAGTACAGTTTTTCCTTAGTGTTTATTTTTTCTCTCCACATGTTGTGACCCAGATTGAGTGTTTAATGTACGTTTCTTCCCTGTCTTACACTAACAAATACTTAAGTCAGTGGGTCATTTTGAGACTTCTTTAACATTGAAATACGCGTAAGATAATGACAGGGGACACAGTAGGTGCCCTATAAAGATGAAGAAAGACAGTTCCTTTGAGACTTCAGTTCAGTCAGTTAAAACACATAGAAATGTTCCTACTCAAGATTTTACATTTTACAGTCTGCTTTGTTGTTCACCTCTGACCAAGCTTTCAGAAACAGACAATCAAGAAAAGAACGAAAATATATTACAATTTTTAAACAAAAATTAAACTGCCTAATTACCATCAAATGATCATATAGTACTTTGACTTTCCATTACATTGACATATTTATTGATTTGAATATTATAGATTATGGTGTAAACAAGGGTTTTTTAAAGAATTTTAAAATTTTTATTATTTATTTATTTTGGGCTCTTCTGGGTTTTCACTGCTGCTACAGGCTTTTCTCTAGTTGTAGGGATTAGGGCCTACTCTCTAGTTGAGATGAGCAGACTTCTTGTGGCGGTGACATCTCTCGTTGTGGAACTCGGGCTCTCGGGCACAGGGGCTCAATAGTTGTGGCTCCGAGGCTCTATGAGCACAGACTCCCTAGTTGAGGCTCACGGGCTTAGTTGCTCCACAGCATGTGGGATCTTCCTGGATCGGGGACTGAATCTGTGTCTCCTGCATTGACAGGTGAACTCTTTACCATTGAGCTACCAGGGAAGCCCTAAACAAGGTGTTCTCAAAAGTATTTGAATCTATGTCATCACAAGCATGGCACAGAAAAACTTGTATAAAGAAGAATGCAGTTCTCAAGGAAATTTTTTTCTATTTTTTAAAGTATTTTTAAAGTTTGTTTTGGCCATGCTGGATGTTTGTTGTCATGCTAGCTTTCCTCTCCTTGTGTCGCTCCAGGACTGTGAGTTCTGTACATACAATGCATAAACCTGGCTGGGGTTTGGTTGGAGACTGGCATCCTCATTCTCCTTGTTTTGATCAGTCCGTATCACAGTGTCTTTATTTTTTTCAGCTGTGCTGTGTCTCTTTTGCTGCATATGCTTTTTTAGTGTTTATTTTTCTCTCCACATGTTGTGACCCAGATTGAGTGTTTAATGTACGTTTCTTCCTGTCTTACACTAACAAATACTTAAGTCAGTGGGTCATTTTGAGACTTCTTTAACATTGAAATACGTAAGATAATGACAGGGGACACAGTAGGTGCCCTATAAAGATGAAGAAAGACAGTTCCTTTGAGACTTCAGTTCAGTCAGTTAAAACACATAGAAATGTTCCTACTCAAGATTTTACATTTTACAGTCTGCTTTGTTGTTCACCTCTGACCAAGCTTTCAGAAACAGACAATCAAGAAAAGAACGAAAATATATTACAATTTTTAAACAAAAATTAAACTGCCTAAT
The DNA here is from genome assembly GCA_022376925.1 of Tragulus kanchil. Classification (NCBI taxonomy): domain Eukaryota; kingdom Metazoa; phylum Chordata; class Mammalia; order Artiodactyla; family Tragulidae; genus Tragulus; species Tragulus kanchil. The sequence goes on from JAIOJX010000031.1 coordinate 134,510,060, forward strand.
TACCATCAAATGATCATATAGTACTTTGACTTTCCATTACATTGACATATTTATTGATTTGAATATTATAGATTATGGTGTAAACAAGGGTTTTTAAAGAATTTTAAAATTTTATTATTTATTTATTTTGGGCTCTTCTGGGTTTTCACTGCTGCTACAGGCTTTTCTCTAGTTGTAGGGATTAGGGCCTACTCTCTAGTTGAGATGAGCAGACTTCTTGTGGCGGTGACATCTCTCGTTGTGGAACTCGGGCTCTCGGGCACAGGGGCTCAATAGTTGTGGCTCCGAGGCTCTATGAGCACAGACTCCCTAGTTGAGGCTCACGGGCTTAGTTGCTCCACAGCATGTGGGATCTTCCTGGATCGGGGACTGAATCTGTGTCTCCTGCATTGACAGGTGAACTCTTTACCATTGAGCTACCAGGGAAGCCCTAAACAAGGTGTTCTCAAAAGTATTTGAATCTATGTCATCACAAGCATGGCACAGAAAAACTTGTATAAAGAAGAATGCAGTTCTCAAGGAAATTTTTTTCTATTTTTTAAAGTATTTTTAAAGTTTGTTTTTGGCCATGCTGGATGTTTGTTGTCATGCTAGCTTTCCTCTCCTTGTGTCGCTCCAGGACTGTGAGTTCTGTACATACAATGCATAAACCTGGCTGGGGTTTGGTTGGAGACTGGCATCCTCATTCTCCTTGTTTTGATCAGTCCGTATCACAGTGTCTTTATTTTTTTCAGCTGTGCTGTGTCTCTTTTGCTGCATATGGACTTCCTCTAGTAGTAGCAAACATAGCTACTCTCTAGTTTCTGTATGCAGGCCTCTCACTGCTGTGGCTACTCTTCAGGCGGAGCACAGGCTCAGGACTTGTGTTGCACAGGCTTGGTTGCTCCAAATTACATGGAAAACCAAAGAGTGGTGTAGACATCTGTGAGGGATATGGCAACAAGGTTATTAATAGGCTCAGGTGTTGGTGTGGAACATGCTGACAGATTCAATAATACGATCTTTAGAGGACTTCCTGGTAGCTCAATGGTAAAGAATCCACTTTGCCACTGCAGAAGACATGAGTTCAATCCCCGATCCGGAAGGTCCCACGTGCCTCGGAGCAACTAAGGCCATGTGCCACAACTACCTAGGCTGGGCTCTAGAGCCCTGGAACCGAAACATCTGAAGCCTGTGCTCCACGACAAGAGAAACCACTGCAGTGTGAAGCCCACACACACAACTAGCCCCCACACACGACTTTCTCTCTGCAACTAGAGAAAAGCTCTGGCAGGAGTTAAGACCCAGCACAGCCAAAAAGTCAATATTTTTAAAAAGATCTTTAGAATAGAAGCCTAGGAGGAATGATATTTTGTTAACATGAGACTTCTAGTAATGAGGGCTGTTGTGCCAGGCATGGCTTGGTAAAAGGAATGAGGTGTTCACCCTTTAGACTGTGAGCAGTGTGTCCAGAGCCTGTGACTGTGCAGCCTTGAAACAATGTCCACCCTCACTTACAGATTCCTGAGATTTCTGTTGATCGAGGCATTTTGAAACTGCAAACATTTTGAGACCAGAATGCATCTTGGGAGGCTCTGGGGAGCTCTGGTTCATTCTGTCTCCACAGGGAAAGAATTCAGAGAAAGGCAAAGTGATAGATAAGAAGTGATTGATTACAACAGGACGCCCGTGAAGCTTAGTTGCTCCTCAGCATTTGGGATATTGCCAGGGGTCGAACCTGTGTCTCCTGCATTGACAGGTGTTTTTTATCCACTGAACCACCAGGGAAGCCCTTCTTACAATTTTGGTCTTAGTGTGCACAGATGAGTATGTCTTAGGAATCCTTAATTTACTGAGCTCACTAGAAATGTTCACATTCTTAATTAATCAGATCTTATCTTTAAAATGCTCAGACTTTGGCAAACATCTTTTGCTGGCATTATTTACCCATGAAAACTCTGTTCACCCAGCCAGGATCTTTATTCTGACATCCTGGCCTCCCTCCTTCATGGTACTGTGGATACAGTTCCCTAAGTCCTTATAGCATAAACTCATCTACATCCTTTAGTCAGCCTTTTCCTATTTGTTGTTGTTATTCTGGTTTCTGCTAAGAAAATGCTTGCCCAATCACTTATAATGTTATGTATGTTTTTATTGACTATGCAGATGGAAACGGAAGTTATGGACTACTCTATATGTTACATGACATGGTAAACTGCTGTAATAGAAGTGAAGCTGTTTCTTCCTTCAGCGTCTTAATCTCTTATTCATTTAAAAATCTTTCATTTTAATACTTTAGTTAATACTGTATCACATGTTAATTTCCTTTGTTTTTACAACATAGTATTTCTTTATATTCTCAGAATTGAATTAGAAGTTTCAAGTCTCAGAAAAATTCTTAAATCACTCAGATAATACATTTTCAGCAGTTTTAGCAGTAATACTCCATTCTAAAATACATGGAAATCTTTAAAAGTTTTAGTGTATGGGGGTAGTTTATACTCTATGGGAAGTTTAATAAAATTTGTATCCTACTCTTGTTTAAAAATTGTATAAATCTTAGTTATGATGAATTCCTTTCTAGGGCTATACAGTTCTACTCTGTCCTTCTACTTCTCTGTCTATTCATTCTATTAATTGTTGAGGACTTGATATTGAAACTCCAACTAAAAACTGTACGCAGAAGATCTTGGAGTGGGGAGCTCTGGTTCATTCTGTCTCCACAGGGAAAGAATTCAGAGAAAGGCAAAGTGATAGATAAGAAGTGATTGATTACAACAGGACGCCCGTGAAGCTTAGTTGCTCCTCAGCATTTGGGATATTGCCAGGGGTCGAACCTGTGTCTCCTGCATTGACAGGTGTTTTTTATCCACTGAACCACCAGGGAAGCCCTTCTTACAATTTTGGTCTTAGTGTGCACAGATGAGTATGTCTTAGGAATCCTTAATTTACTGAGCTCACTAGAAATGTTCACATTCTTAATTAATCAGATCTTATCTTTAAAATGCTCAGACTTTGGCAAACATCTTTTGCTGGCATTATTTACCCATGAAAACTCTGTTCACCCAGCCAGGATCTTTATTCTGACATCCTGGCCTCCCTCCTTCATGGTACTGTGGATACAGTTCCCTAAGTCCTTATAGCATAAACTCATCTACATCCTTTAGTCAGCCTTTTCCTATTTGTTGTTGTTATTCTGGTTTCTGCTAAGAAAATGCTTGCCCAATCACTTATAATGTTATGTATGTTTTTATTGACTATGCAGATGGAAACGGAAGTTATGGACTACTCTATATGTTACATGACATGGTAAACTGCTGTAATAGAAGTGAAGCTGTTTCTTCCTTCAGCGTCTTAATCTCTTATTCATTTAAAAATCTTTCATTTTAATACTTTAGTTAATACTGTATCACATGTTAATTTCCTTTGTTTTTACAACATAGTATTTCTTTATATTCTCAGAATTGAATTAGAAGTTTCAAGTCTCAGAAAAATTCTTAAATCACTCAGATAATACATTTTCAGCAGTTTTAGCAGTAATACTCCATTCTAAAATACATGGAAATCTTTAAAAGTTTTAGTGTATGGGGGTAGTTTATACTCTATGGGAAGTTTAATAAAATTTGTATCCTACTCTTGTTTAAAAATTGTATAAATCTTAGTTATGATGAATTCCTTTCTAGGGCTATACAGTTCTACTCTGTCCTTCTACTTCTCTGTCTATTCATTCTATTAATTGTTGAGGACTTGATATTGAAACTCCAACTAAAAATCTTAATTTTATCTACTTGAAAAACAATTGTAATATATAGCGGAGCAATAATATAACCTTGTCCTGTATTTTTCAATTCTCCTGTAAATGTTTTATCATACTTTCATAATGGTAAAAAAAAAAAAAAAAAAGGCAAAAAAAAAATTTAACTCATTTCAGGGCCTTGTCTGATCGTCCAGTGGTTAAGAATCTGCTTTGCTGTGTAGGGGTCACAGGTTTGATCCCGGATCAGTGAACTCAGATGCCACGCACTGCAGGACTACTGAGCCCAAGAGCCAATACTAAGACACAACTCAGTCAAAGATAAATAAATATTGAATAAAATGTTTCAGTTCCACACCCATAGTATATCGCTCATAGATAAAATATTGAACAGTAGTGCTCACTTCGGCAGCACATATACTAAAATTGGAATGATACAGAGAAGATTAGCATGGCCCCTGTGCAAGGATGACACGCAAATTTGTGATGCATTCCATATTTTTACCCTCAGAATGGGAGAAAATAATAGTAAATGAAAAACTGACACAGGATTAATTTCCAAAATATATAAGCAGCTCATACAACTCAATAACAAAAATAACTAAAAAATTAAAAAGTGGGAAAAACACCTGAACAGACATCTCTCCAAAGAAGGCATACAGAAAGCTAACAAACACATGAAAAGATGCTCAACATCACTCACTATCAGAGAAATGCAAATCAAAACTGCAATGAGATATCACCTCACACTACTCAGAATGGCCATCATTAGAAAGTCTATAGATGCCATTGGATTTGCTCTGCCATGGCCCACACTCTTGTCTGTGGAGTGTGCTTTCTCTGAATCTGAATAAATCCATTCCTTACCTTTCACTTTGTCTCCTGCTGAATTCTTCTCTGCAAAGAGACATGAAGAACCTGAACCTCAGTGGGTCCAGACATACGGTTTGTCATAGCTTTTCTTCCAAGGAACAAGCATCTTTGAATTTCATGGCTGCAGTCACCACCCACAGTGATTTTGGAGCCCAAGAATATAAAATCTGTCACCGTTTCCACTTTATAAATCCGTTTTAGACTTATAACCAGGTGCAAGCTATCTGAAGGGTCTCACCAGAGGTCTAACCAGCTCCAGTGTGCCTTTAGAGGCAGCATCTGCAGATTACACGCCTGCCCACTCTACTACAGGATTGGAGGCACTTGTTAGAGAGGCAAAACCAAGTGCTACATCTATCGATTCTTAGCTGGGGGAAATAGCAGAGAGGTCCCAGAAGTCATATGAATTATTTGTAATCATTGTTTTAATAAAAGAAGGGTTTTGTGAAGCATATGTCCTTCAGACCAAAAAAAAAAAAAAGGGTCTATAGATGGGGCTTCCCTGGTGGTCCAGTGGTTAAACAGTCCACCTCGCAATGCAAGGTGCACTAGTTTGATCCCTGGCCCAGGAAGATCCCACATGCGGCAAAGTGGATGGACAGATGTGTCCAGTTATGAACCAGCACTCTGGAGCACATGCGCCCAGAGCTGGTGCTCTGCAGTGAGAAAGTGAGAGAAGCCACTGCAATGGGAGGACCACACATGCCAAAGAATAAAAAGATGGATGAGAATAAATATAAATAAAAAGAGGCATGATGTGGAAAAGAAAAAGTCTACAGACAATAAATGCTGGAGAGGGTGTGGATAAAAGGGAACCCTCTTGCATTGTTGGTGGGCATGACAATTGGTATAGCAACTATGGAAGACAGTATGGATATTCCTTAATAAACTAGAAATAAACCACCGTGTGACCAGCAATCCCACTACTAGGCATGTACCCTGAGCAAACCAAAATTGAAAAAGACGCCTGTACCCCATTGTTTGTTGCAGCACTATTTACAATAGCTAGAATTTGGAAGCAACCTAGATGTCCATCAACAGATGAATGAATAAAAGAAGCTATGGTACATATATACAAGGGAATATTACTTAGCCATAAAAAGGAATTTGAGTCAATTCTAACAAGGTGGATGAATGTAGAGCCTATTTATACAGAGTGAAGTAAGAAAGAGAAATATATTGTTTATTAACATATATATATGGAATCTAGAAAGATAGTACTGATCAATGTATACAGGGCAGCAATGGAGAAACGGACATAGACAACAGACTTATGGGCATTGGGAGGCGGTAGGAATGGGTGAGATGTATGGAGAGTAACACAGAAACTTAGATTACCATATGTAAAATAGATAACCAATCGGAATCTGCTGTAAGACCAAGGAAACACAAAGAGAGGCTCTGTAACAACCTAGAGGGGAGGGATGGGGAGGGAGGCGGGAGGAGAGTTCAAAAGGGAGGAAGCATATGTATACCTATGGCTGATTCATGTTGATGTTTGTTAGTAAACAACAAAACTCTGTAAAAAGAAAGGACAGTAGTGTACTTCCTGGGAAGTCAGTTATTTTCTGTTGAGGGCTGTATCTGAGTCACCCTGTTACTCACACAGATGCACAATCTCAGCTGTGCTCCCACACATGTGCATTCCCTCCAGGCCCGAAAGACTCCCTCTTGGGTCTTCCCTTCACTCACGTGGGATCTTGCTGAGGATCTCTCATCCCTAATACATTTCAGTCATTCTCTGGAATTTCCCAATATTCACAGCGCTTCACCCATCCCTGCAACTTCCACATTTATAATTCACTAAAAAAAAAAAAAAACCCGTCATTTATGGAACAACTTTTTCATGAAAAGGCCTGAAGAAGTGCACACATGATGACTCAGAATACATTTCAGGGGGAGGGAGGGGTGCCTGAATATTAATAACATGATTACTTAACACAGCTCACCTTGTTATTGTGGCTAAGAATATTTTATTTCTAAATTCCTGATTTTTTGACCCTGTTCTGTAATGTACAGTTTGTGTGGGTGATCATGGTTAATAGGCTTTCTGAGACTGTAGGTCCAAGTTCAAAGCCTGGGTTTGTCACTAGTTTCTTTGTCAATTGGTTTCCTGTACATATACCTAGTTCCTTGCATTGAAAATTCGTGATACTCTGTCGCCCCCTTCTGTATAATCAAAGCTATGGTTTTCTCAGTAGTCCTGTAAAGAGGTGAGTTGGACCATAAAAAAGGCTGATAACTAAGAATTGATGCCTTTGAACTGTGGTGTTGCAGAAGGCTCTTGAGAGTCCCTTGGATTGCACGGGGACCTAACCAGTCAATCCTAAAGGAAATCAACCCTGAATATTCACTGGAAGGAATGAGACTGAAGTTGAAACTCCAGTACTTTGCCCACCTGATGCGAAGAGACGACTCAATGGAAAAGAGTCTGATGTTGGGAAAAATAGAAGGCGAAAGGAAAAGGGGACCACAGAGGACGAGATGGTTGGATGGCATCATTGAGTCAATAGACATGAGTTTGAGCAAGCTCCGGGAGAAGGTGAAGGACAGGGAAGCCTGGCGTGATGTAGTCCATGGGGTGGCAAAGAATTGGACACGACTGAGCGACTGAAATAAACTGTCACCCCCTTCCATAGGTTATCCCAGTATCAAGCAGTGAGTTGGATATTTGCATCCGGTGGCCAAAGTACTGGAGCTTCAGCATCAGCCCTTTCCGTGAATATTCAGGATGGATTTCCTTTACGATTGACTGGTTTGATCTCCCATGCGAGGGATTCTCAGGAATCTTCTTCAGCACCACAGTTCAAAAGCATGAATTCCTCCATGCTCAGTCCACTTCATGGACCAACTCTCACATCACTACCCGACTACTTGGGAAAACCATAGCTCTGACTAAAGGAACCTTTGTTAGCAAACTGATACCTTTGTTTTCAAATACATTGTCTGGTTGGATCATAGATTTCCTACCAAGGTGCAAGCGTCTTTCAATTTCTAGCCTGCAGTCGGCCTGAGCGGTGATTTACGGTATGGGACAGTCCCGCACCGCCCCTCGAGCTCCGAGGCCCCGCCTCTCGCTCCCAGGTTCCCTCGCAACCCGGCCTTCCCAACGACCCCGCCCGTGACAGCTGAGGCTCCGCCCAGGTCCCGCCCCACGCAGCGTCACTGAGCGTGCGTGTAGCGTCACACACCCGGAAGTGGAGCGGAGGTGGAGGTTTCGCCGCTTGAGTTGCCGTCTTTGTTGTCCAGCCTCCGCCCCTTCTGAAAAAGTATTTCTCAGTAGTCCTGTAAAGAGGTGAGTTGGACCATAAAAAAGGCTGATAACTAAGAATTGATGCCTTTGAACTGTGGTGTTGCAGAAGGCTCTTGAGAGTCCCTTGGATTGCACGGGGACCTAACCAGTCAATCCTAAAGGAAATCAACCCTGAATATTCACTGGAAGGAATGAGACTGAAGTTGAAACTCCAGTACTTTGCCCACCTGATGCGAAGAGACGACTCAATGGAAAAGAGTCTGATGTTGGGAAAAATAGAAGGCGAAAGGAAAAGGGGACCACAGAGGACGAGATGGTTGGATGGCATCATTGAGTCAATAGACATGAGTTTGAGCAAGCTCCGGGAGAAGGTGAAGGACAGGGAAGCCTGGCGTGATGTAGTCCATGGGGTGGCAAAGAATTGGACACGACTGAGCGACTGAAATAAACTGTCACCCCCTTCCATAGGTTATCCCAGTATCAAGCAGTGAGTTGGATATTTGCATCCGGTGGCCAAAGTACTGGAGCTTCAGCATCAGCCCTTTCCGTGAATATTCAGGATGGATTTCCTTTACGATTGACTGGTTTGATCTCCCATGCGAGGGATTCTCAGGAATCTTCTTCAGCACCACAGTTCAAAAGCATGAATTCCTCCATGCTCAGTCCACTTCATGGACCAACTCTCACATCACTACCCGACTACTTGGGAAAACCATAGCTCTGACTAAAGGAACCTTTGTTAGCAAACTGATACCTTTGTTTTCAAATACATTGTCTGGTTGGATCATAGATTTCCTACCAAGGTGCAAGCGTCTTTCAATTTCTAGCCTGCAGTCGGCCTGAGCGGTGATTTACGGTATGGAACAGTCCCGCACCGCCCCTCGCGCTCCGAGGCCCCGCCTCTCGCTCCCAGGTTCCCTCGCAACCCGGCCTTCCCAACGACCCCGCCCCGTGACAGCTGAGGCTCCGCCCAGGTCCCGCCCCCACGCAGCGTCACTGAGCGTGCGTGTAGCGTCACACACACCCGGAAGTGGGGAGCGGAGAGTGGAGGTTTCTCGGCGCCGCTTGAGTTGCCGTCTTTGTTGTCCAGCCTCCGCCCCTCGGTCTCCTTTCTTGTGTACGCGTTGTCTGAGGGTCACTACCAATTGTCGGTCTCCGCGCCCGCGCCACCGCCCCAAGCAAATTGAGAAATCTCCGTAAGAGGCCAAGGGGCGCCTCCCTTTGGGGTGAAAGTCTTTCCGAAGCCGGTCCTGCACTGGGTCCACTGACACGCTGCATTTCGCACCTCTTTACTGCTTAAAACCGTTTATTGGCCTCAATGACCCCTCCGCTCCTCCTGCACCGCGTACCGTTCTCTTCCGCGAGGTGGGTTTATTGGCTCCGCGGCCCGCAGCTCGCCCCCTCGGCCCGCGTCCTCTCCTCGTCCAGGGATTCTGGAGGGCCCGCCCCGCTCCCGAGACCCCCGTGTCGGGGGATGTGAATGGGCCCGTCGTGGGGCACCCGTGGTTCTTCCGTCCCCGGTTCCACCCCCTGGAACTTGGCTCTTGCGGAAGTGGGGCTCGTTACTCCGTCGCCATCGCTGTAATTAGTGGGCGCGGGGGGTGGGGCGGGCGGGAGCAGCAGAGGCAGCGACTCCTAGAGAAGTAGAAAATTGAGAAAAGCATGAGGGAGAAGTGATGCCATAGTAGAGGACAGTGAAGAAGCAGCGACATCAAAGAATAAGCGATGTAAAGGAAGTTTAGAGAAAAGCAGGCTCTCCGGAGTGTTAAAGAGGACCAGCATAGGGAGTTGTTCAGTTTGAATCTTTGCGACCCCAGTATCCCCCAGCGTTCGCTCATATTCATGTGCAAGTTGAGGCCAGTGATGCAGTCTAACGGTCTGGCCCTCTGCTGCCGCCTTCTATAGCCTTCAAGGGAGAGGGCCAGTAACATCAGCGGTCGCAAAGAGGGCGACAATGGAGAGGCAGTTCACACAGAACAGGCAAAGAGGACACATGAATAGGGACCTTGGCTTAGAAGGGCAATATCCTGCTGGGAGCAAAGGGGACTGCTTGTGATTGGAGGAGCTGAGAAAGAAAGCCAGCTGGAAGGAGACATAGCCAAGTGGGCCTGCCAAGGAGTTAGGAGGAAGCGAGGGCAGAGGTGGAGAAAAAGGCAGAAATGCGCGTAGATTTAGGATAATCAGGAAGGGTGGAGAGAAAGCATCTTGTCAGGGAACAAATTGCAGAGAGAGGCAGGAAAGTACTTAGGGGAGAAATAGAGAGGAAGACAGGAACATCAGGAGAGCAGAGGGAAGAGAAAGGGAGAGGTACAGAGAAACAGGTAAACAGATAAACCAAGTGAAATGGAAACGACTCGGTCGTGTAGGTGGCGGGGCTACTAGACCCGAAAGAGAGCTGAATCGATTGGATAAGGATTATTAAGTCATGATACACTGATTTTGGGCCTTTAAAAAATATTTTTTATTTATTTGTTTGGCTGCACAGTAGTGGTATGTGGGATCTAGTTCCCTGAACCAGGAATCGAATCCAAGCCCCCTGCATTGGGAATGTGGAGTCCTAGCCACTGGACCAGGAGGAAAGTCTCTGATTTTTGGCTTTTAGAATGTAATAAATTTAAAACTTCTTTAGAGTTTACAATGAGAATGAGAATTGCAAAACTTCTGATTGTAAGGCTTATACATGTTGTAATTATTTGTATTAAAAGATAACATTCGGGCTTCCCTGGTGGTCCAGTGGGTAAGGACACTGCCTTGCAGTGCAAGGGGCGCTGGTTCGATCCCTGGCCTGGGAACATCCCACGTGCTGCAGAATGGCTGGACCGATGTGTCCAACTACCGAACTGGAGCTCTGGAGGCATGCGCCCAGACCTGGTGCTCTGCAGTGAGAGAGGCCACTGCGATGAGAGGCCCACACAGGCCAAAGAACAAAAAAGATAAGTGAATGAAAGATCAATAGAAGTGGCCAAAAAAAAAAAAAAATGATAACATCCATGTGCAGAGCTGTTGAAGTGGGGGCGGCGGCAGTGATTGATTCTCTCAGATGGGGGTCACCCCCTTCCTTTATCCTGGCGTGGGGTAACGGTTATGGAGAGGAGAAGCGGGGCAAGAGATGACTGATTCTGTCATTCCATGTAGCCTTTTAAAGGAATATTAAATGTATTCTTTGTGATGATTTTACTTATTTCTCCTTTCTTTATACTTAATTATTTTTTTAGCTTGAGATAAAGATTAGTTCGTTCAATACCTACCTTCCTGTAAACAGTGACTCACTTCCAAAATAAAGACTCCGTGGCCTCCTATAATTAAATCATGCCATTCTTTTCTAAATGTTATATTCTCAATTTTTGTTTTTACTTTGTACAAGAATTCTTCAGGTAAAAGTTTTTGTTGTTGTTGTTTATTTATTTTGGGGTCCGCTGGGTCTTTGTTACTGCTTGTGGGATTTCTCTAGTTGTGACGAGCGAGGGCTACTCTTGTTTGAGATGCTTGGGTTTCTCATTGCGGTAACTTCTCTTGCTGAGGAGCATAGGCTCTAGGAGTGTGGGCTCAGTAGTTGTGATATATGGGCTTAGTTGCTCTGTGACATGTGGAATCTTCCCCGACCAGGAATAGAACCCATGTACCCTGCATTGGCAGGCAGACTCTGAACCACTGCACCACCGGGGAAGTTGCCAGATGAAAAATTTTTAACAAGCTGATTCACTTCAGATTTATTTTACATTTATTTGAGGCCTGTTTGCTGTATTCTCTATGTTTTATCTTGGAAATGTTTTTGGATAACTAGTGAATAGTTATAGACTATTTCGATGAGTACTTAGTAATGATGTCAGTGATCTTTTACGTTAACAGTTAAGATGTAATTTAACCAGTCGGTCTTATATTCCGTTTTCCTCTCATCTGGTAACTACTGAGCTGTGAGATGGTCTGATGTGGCTTCTCTCAGGTCCAGAAGCTGAGAAACAGTGACCCTTGAAATAAATGGCTAAATTGTCCATGTGACTGTTTGTGGCAGTTCTTCCTGGAGGGAGTGCCCCGCTGTACTTAGAATTTTAAATGGATTCCAGTCCTCCAAAATGAAAAGGAGACCAGAGGATGGTGGCAGGAATGTAGCCTCAGCACGAGAGAGACAGTCCTCAGACGTCTTGTGAGAATAAGGGAGGACTTCTGTAACTGTGAAGGGAGGACTCAGACATCCACTGTCTTCCCTGTGTCCACAGGGCAGCACCCTGATTCTTCAGGTTGCTCCACAGCACCCTGTCATCCTCAGGGCCCGGCCAGTGTCTCCAGCCTCATCCTGGGAGCTAATGCTGTTCTCATGGTCGTCTGTCCTGGTCACATTCACTTAGTCCCTTGTTCACATACACCAAAAACTTTTCCGTCACCATCTTAGTTTCTACTCCTGCCTTTGGTTGTTCAATCAGCATAACTCTCGGTCTGTTTCTTCAAGTCTAGGCCAGCAAGATCTCATGTCCTTCTGCTCATCTCTGTCACATTACCAAGGTTTACTGCCTCTATGTTAATCACTCTCATCAGAAATGCCCTTCTCTGGGCTTCCCCAGTGGTCCAGTGTGTAAAGAGTCCACCTTGCAGTGCAAGGGGCACCAGTCCGATCCCTGGCATGGGAAGATCCCATATGCCAAGGAAAGGCTGGACCGGTGTGTCCAATTACGAGCCAGCTCTCTGGAACACGTGTGCCTAGAGCCGGTGCTCTGCAACCAGAGAGACTGCTGCAATAGGAGGCCCACACAGACCAATGAATAAAAATGGATGAAGATAAATAAATGCAGGATGAATAAAAGAGGCCAAAATTTAAAAAGAAAAGAAAAGAAATGCCCTTCACCTTTGATAATTTGGAGTCCTTCCTGGTTTCTGGTCACTGATGGATGCACTGTTTTCCTCTTCCCCCTAGGATGCCTGCAGTGTCTCTGAGAGTGAGGACTAGGACTGAGGGTTGGACTGAAGAATCCTCAGGCAAGATGAAGGGGACAAGGTAGGTGATGATGGTTCCCATATTTGTTCTGGACATTTCAACTCTAATTGATCTTTATCCCATGTGGATACCTAATTACTCAAAAGCAAAATGATGTAGGGAGTCCTAAACAGCCCAATAGAACTAGTGTCTGAGGTATCCTCTTGTGTAGTCTGCTCTGTCACTGCTCTGCTGTAGTCCTTGGATGTACACTCTGTACACCCAGGGACCAGTTGCCATCTTGGACAGCAGCTTTGCCTTCCAGCTGTTCATCTACTCAGAGACCGGGATACTGATCTCATCGGTTTGGGTCTGTAAGGGAGGACTCAGACATCCACTGTCTTCCCTGTGTCCACAGGGCAGCACCCTGATTCTTCAGGTTGCTCCACAGCACCCTGTCATCCTCAGGGCCCGGCCAGTGTCTCCAGCCTCATCCTGGGAGCTAATGCTGTTCTCATGGTCGTCTGTCCTGGTCACATTCACTTAGTCCCTTGTTCACATACACCAAAAACTTTTCCGTCACCATCTTAGTTTCTACTCCTGCCTTTGGTTGTTCAATCAGCATAACTCTCGGTCTGTTTCTTCAAGTCTAGGCCAGCAAGATCTCATGTCCTTCTGCTCATCTCTGTCACATTACCAAGGTTTACTGCCTCTATGTTAATCACTCTCATCAGAAATGCCCTTCTCTGGGCTTCCCCAGTGGTCCAGTGTGTAAAGAGTCCACCTTGCAGTGCAAGGGGCACCAGTCCGATCCCTGGCATGGGAAGATCCCATATGCCAAGGAAAGGCTGGACCGGTGTGTCCAATTACGAGCCAGCTCTCTGGAACACGTGTGCCTAGAGCCGGTGCTCTGCAACCAGAGAGACTGCTGCAATAGGAGGCCCACACAGACCAATGAATAAAAATGGATGAAGATAAATAAATGCAGGATGAATAAAAGAGGCCAAAATTTAAAAAGAAAAGAAAAGAAATGCCCTTCACCTTTGATAATTTGGAGTCCTTCCTGGTTTCTGGTCACTGATGGATGCACTGTTTTCCTCTTCCCCCTAGGATGCCTGCAGTGTCTCTGAGAGTGAGGACTAGGACTGAGGGTTGGACTGAAGAATCCTCAGGCAAGATGAAGGGGACAAGGTAGGTGATGATGGTTCCCATATTTGTTCTGGACATTTCAACTCTAATTGATCTTTATCCCATGTGGATACCTAATTACTCAAAAGCAAAATGATGTAGGGAGTCCTAAACAGCCCAATAGAACTAGTGTCTGAGGTATCCTCTTGTGTAGTCTGCTCTGTCACTGCTCTGCTGTAGTCCTTGGATGTACACTCTGTACACCCAGGGACCAGTTGCCATCTTGGACAGCAGCTTTGCCTTCCAGCTGTTCATCTACTCAGAGACCGGGATACTGAGTTTACTGTGGTTAGAGTGGCCGGAAGATTTGGAGTCAAAGGGAACATGAAGGAGACTCCTTGGTGCTTAAAGAGCTGGGGTATCTTCCCATTAGCTGTGATTGGAGAGAACAGGGACCAGTGAGACTTGGGCTTATCTTTTTTGGGGAGGGGGGTGCTTATCTTTTTGTGAGTTTTTTACCGATCTAATCCAACTGTCATCCTTCAAGTGACTTTAAATCTCAACTAGATAATGTCCACAGTTGCTGGCAGGTTTTTCCAGGACAGCTAGCTTCTGTGTCTCCATACTGAATGCCCAGTGTCCTTGCATTTGCAGCATGTCCATTTCTGTTGCAATGCTCATGCCCAGTGGTCTCTGCTCTTTAGTCCTCTTATTCAACCATGCACAAAGAAGAGGTGGAAAAATGGGGAAAAGCGAAAGGGAGCTTGTCGAAAGTCTCCAGGAGGCTTGTGGGAGCAACAGTGGGCCTGCGGATGAGCTCCAGTGAATATGTGTGTGTGTGTGTGTGTGTGTGTGTGCGTGAGAGGGAGAGACAGGCGGCGGCATGGGATCATGAGGTGTATGAAAGTATTTACAAGGGCGGTCTCACTTCTGGCTGGAGGACCTGGATGTGGGCTCATGGCTAATTGTGGGCTCCGTGGAATGGTGGGCATCCCATAGTGTCTTAGCTCAGTTTCTCTGGGACCCAGATGTGGGAACTGAGGTTTGCTTGTCTGGGTGTAATTGGGAAACTTTGTGACCACACCTATGGAGGAAGAAACGAAGGGGATTTGGGAAGAGGAGTGTTACCTGTAGTGGGTTAGAACCAAGGCCTGAGCCGAGCCCACAGGGAGACCTGGGTGCAGGAGGATGGGCCCATTGGGCCTGAGAGTGGGGGTAGGATCCAGGAGGTGTCCCACAGCACCCCTTCCACATAGTAGAATTTGTGTGGTCTTTAGAGAGAGCAGGAATCATTATGCAATTATGAACAATAAGAAAGAAAAGGGCTTGCTGTTAGTCCTTGGATGTACACTCTGTACACCCAGGGACCAGTTGCCATCTTGGACAGCAGCTTTGCCTTCCAGCTGTTCATCTACTCAGAGACCGGGATACTGAGTTTACTGTGGTTAGAGTGGCCGGAAGATTTGGAGTCAAAGGGAACATGAAGGAGACTCCTTGGTGCTTAAAGAGCTGGGGTATCTTCCCATTAGCTGTGATTGGAGAGAACAGGGACCAGTGAGACTTGGGCTTATCTTTTTTGGGGAGGGGGGTGCTTATCTTTTTGTGAGTTTTTTACCGATCTAATCCAACTGTCATCCTTCAAGTGACTTTAAATCTCAACTAGATAATGTCCACAGTTGCTGGCAGGTTTTTCCAGGACAGCTAGCTTCTGTGTCTCCATACTGAATGCCCAGTGTCCTTGCATTTGCAGCATGTCCATTTCTGTTGCAATGCTCATGCCCAGTGGTCTCTGCTCTTTAGTCCTCTTATTCAACCATGCACAAAGAAGAGGTGGAAAAATGGGGAAAAGCGAAAGGGAGCTTGTCGAAAGTCTCCAGGAGGCTTGTGGGAGCAACAGTGGGCCTGCGGATGAGCTCCAGTGAATATGTGTGTGTGTGTGTGTGTGTGTGTGCGTGAGAGGGAGAGACAGGCGGCGGCATGGGATCATGAGGTGTATGAAAGTATTTACAAGGGCGGTCTCACTTCTGGCTGGAGGACCTGGATGTGGGCTCATGGCTAATTGTGGGCTCCGTGGAATGGTGGGCATCCCATAGTGTCTTAGCTCAGTTTCTCTGGGACCCAGATGTGGGAACTGAGGTTTGCTTGTCTGGGTGTAATTGGGAAACTTTGTGACCACACCTATGGAGGAAGAAACGAAGGGGATTTGGGAAGAGGAGTGTTACCTGTAGTGGGTTAGAACCAAGGCCTGAGCCGAGCCCACAGGGAGACCTGGGTGCAGGAGGATGGGCCCATTGGGCCTGAGAGTGGGGGTAGGATCCAGGAGGTGTCCCACAGCACCCCTTCCACATAGTAGAATTTGTGTGGTCTTTAGAGAGAGCAGGAATCATTATGCAATTATGAACAATAAGAAAGAAAAGGGCTACAACCCAACTTATTTCTGAGGCTCCAAAAGCAAAAGCAGGTCACTGCCCATGATTTCTTTTCACAGCTTAACCTAGAGTCCGGTGTGGGCAGATCACCTCAGCTTCCTTCTGGCCTTAACCATCAATCCAGCCTTACCCACACCTCCATTTAAGGGACCAGCCTGCCCCGCTTTTGGGGAGGAGCAAGGGCACCTACTTATTCTTTCTCCCCCTTACTGCAGCAGGAGTCTGAATAAAGCCTTCTCTGAATGTCTTCTCTGGTCTCTTAACTATTTCTGTTGATTAAAGAGCCTAAGATTCCAGGTAAGTAAAGCACACACACACACACACACACACACACACACACACAGATAATGACATATTATACAGCCATAAAAATGGAGATTTTTGTCACTTGGGACAACTTAGATGTGTGTAGACAGTGTGTATTATGCTAAGTGAATTAAGACAGGGAAACACTGATATTGTATGAGCTCAATTATAATGTGAAAGTGAAACTCAGTAGTACCAGACAGTAGGATGGTGGTTATCTGGGACTGGAGATGAGGAATATGGGGACATGTTGGTCAAAATGTACAGACTTTGAGGTGTAAAATGAGTAAGTTCTGGGGAGCTGTTTAGCATACTGACTCTAGTTAATCCTACTCTATTACTGCCTACCGGAAATTTGCCAGGAGAGTCAATCATAAAGTATTGTCACCACTCAGGAACATGAGAGGAGATGGATGTGTTGCTTGATAGATTGTGATAAATATTTCACAGTGTAGCCGCTGTCGCATGGTCACATCAGGCACGGTATTTATACACATACCCTTTTTGTTAGTTGATTCTACCTCAGTAAAGCTGGGAAAGAAGAAAGTGGGAGGTGGACTGGGTTTGCCTCCTTGAGTGGTGCTCACCCAGGCTTCACATGAGACCCATGAGGTGTTTTGCACGACCATGTTGTACCCCTCCCCCATCAGACACCCTCCTGAGGTACTTGTGAGGGGCCTAGCCCCAGGAGTGCTCACGGTGCCCTGGATGATTCTGCTCTGGGTCCTGCAGTGAGCACCAGGGCTCTGTGGCCTCCACTTCTGAGAGTGAGCTCAGCCCCTGGGAGAGGGC
The DNA here is from genome assembly GCA_022376925.1 of Tragulus kanchil. Taxonomy (NCBI): domain Eukaryota; kingdom Metazoa; phylum Chordata; class Mammalia; order Artiodactyla; family Tragulidae; genus Tragulus; species Tragulus kanchil. The sequence continues at coordinate 134,527,483 of JAIOJX010000031.1, forward strand.
AGGGCACTCTGCTCTGAGTAGGGATGGGCCAGGGCCTGGTCTATGACCTGGAAGAGGTTGTCGGGTCAGCTGAGGTGCCCACTGCTGTTGGTACATGAGGCCTCAGCAGGAGGGGAGTGTGATCTGAAGGAACGTGTGGGAAAACTCTGTGTTGGTCATAGTGCAGCACTTGACTGTCCTGAGTCCCTCCTGTGACAGTCTATTCCACATGGTAAGGTCTTCCCTGTGTATGTGATTGTGGCACAGGCTGGGGGTGTGTTAACTGTAAGCATTAAACAGCACATTTTCAACTTTCAGGATAGATGTCTGCAGACCCATGGTGCCTGAGAAAGAAGCCCTGAAGAGGAGGAAGAGGAGAGAAACAACGGAGTCAGGAATGGCTCTTTCTCAGGTAATGACATATTCTCAGTTGTTTTTTCTATCTGTCCTTCCCGAAATGCCCTTTTCTGGACTCACTAATCTTGTGTGACTCTGTAGTGTCCTGCCTGAAACCTGGACGTGCACACTCACTGGGGCTTCCATCAGGGCCTGTCGTCTCTACTTAGGTTCCATCTCCCCCTGACCCAGTGACCTGGACCTTGTGAGGAGGCTCCAGTGGGCACCATCCTGGGCAGGGCTTCTCACCTATGGGTTGGAGATGTGGAATCAGTGCTGTTGGGCAGTAGCGGTTGCTTAGGGTCCAACAGGATGCATTGTCTGCTCTCTGTCAACCAAAGTAAAGAAGCTGCACATGGAAGTCAGCTATTACATGCCAACGTCTGGTAAAATCTAGAGATCAGATCAAGGAGGGGAAATTTGTTCTTTTTCTAATGCCATTGAATATGCATGAGTGAGTCACTTTCTTCAAAATCTTAATGATTGGGAGTGGAATGGAAATTCAGAGACAGACTTCCTTGATAGTGGATGTTTTATTGCATTATCGAATTTGCTCTATGAAAATAATGTAAGTTTCTGATAGTTGGAAATTCTTTTTTTAAATTTTTTTAATGTTTTGCTTTTACAGAGTTTTGTTGTTTACAGATAGGTATGATCCCATATTAGTCATATGTATATCCCATCCCCCACCATCCCACCCCTCCATCCCATCGCATAGCCCTTGTGTAAGATCTCTTAACCCACAGTGCATTGACAATAGTTACCTTTTTTACATATGCTAGTAAATGGCTCCATGTTACTCTTTCCATATCTCTCACCTACTCTTCCCTTTCCCCAATGTCCATAAGTCTCTTCCCTATGACTGTTTTTCCACTGATGCTCTGCGTGTGTATTTATCAGTATGGTCTTACTAGATTCCATATATATGTGTTAATATACAATACTTGTCCTTCTCTTTTTGACTTACTTCACTTTGTATAATAGGTTCTAGATTCATCCATCTCATTAGGACTGAATCTTCTGTATTTCTTTTTGTGGCTGAGAAGTGCTCCATTGTATGTATGTACTAAAGCTTCTTTAAGTCATTTTTATTACCTCCATCACTCAGAAGTTGTCTTTCTACTCTGTGGATTGTATTGTGTCCGGGACCGCGGGTCAGCCCGGCCACATCCTAAGCCTCCCACGCATGATTGTTGCAATACGCCGCTTGGCATCCTAAGCCTCCCACGCATGAATGTTGCAATATGCTGCTTGGGATGGCACTTGGCGGAGCCTCCAGCATAAGAGCATCGTCATATTTTCCCAAAGATGGCACCTGGTGGATGTAGGGAGGCGCGGCTTGAGACGTGTGCTCATTGCCATGATTGGCTGAGTGAAGTTTCCGCGCTCGTGATCAGTGCATGCTTCTCATAGACTCTTGCTGTGATGTAACCCTGTGCACAGTTGACCTTTTGAACGATTGGCTGTGTTTGACTCCTTCCTCTTTCCTTCCTCTTTCCGTACAGCATAAATACCGCTCCCTTTCAACAATAAAACTAGACTTGATCAGACTCCTGTCTTGTCTCCATTTCTCATGTCTCTTGTCCTCTCAATTCCCACTCCTCCCCTTTAGGTCTGCATTGACGAATCCCGCGGGTCGGGACAGTATTGGGTGACACACTGAAGGTTTATCTTTGGTGAAAGTAGGTTTTATCTTTGATAAAAGCACCTAAGATTTCAGCTTCGTTCTTTTGCTAGAAGATACCTACATTCTCAGCACCATTCATTATTACTTTATTTTATTATTATTTTTTTAGCACTAAAAACATTTTGTTTTGGGATATAGCTGATTAACAATGTGGTGATAGATTCAGGTGAACAGGGAAGAGACTCAGCCATATGTATGTATGTATGTGTCCATTCTCCCCCAAACCCTCCTCCCATGCAGACTGGCACATAACATTGAGCAGAGTTCCATGTGCTATACAATAGGTTTTTTTGTTTTTTATACTTTTATTTATTTATTCCTGGTTATTCTGGGTTTTCACTGCTGCCACAGGCTCCTCTCTAGTTGCAGGGAGTGGGAGCAAGCTTCCTGTGGCGGTGACTTCTCTTGTTGTGGAACTTGGGCTCTAGGGCACACAGGCTTCAATAGTTGCATCACTTGGGCTCAGTTGTTGCAGCTCTGAGGCTCTAGAGCACAGGCTGAATAGTTGTGGCTCATGGGCTTAGTTGCTCCGCAGCATTTGGGATCTTCTCAGATTAGGGATCGAACCCATGTCTCCTGCATTGACAGGCGAATTCTTTACCACTGAGCTACCAGGGAAGCCCTACAATAGACTTTTGTTGGTTATCCCTTTTTTTTTTTAAATTTTGGCCTTTTTTTAATATACTTTTAAAATTTATTTATTTTCATCTATCTTTATTCTTTGGCCCGTGTGGGCCTCCCATTGCAGTGGCCTCTCTCGTTGCAGAGCACTGGCTCTGGGCACATGCACTCCAGAGCACTGGCTCGTCATTGGACACACCAGTCTGGCCGCTCCGTGGCACGTGGTATCTTCCCAGGCTAGGGATGGAACTAGTGCCCCTTGCAGTGCAAGGCGGACTCTTTACCCATTGGACCACCAGGGAAGCCCTGGTTATCTATTTTAAACATAGCAATGTGTTCATAACCTTCCTAAATTCCTTAACTGTCCCTTCCCTGACACAATCATGAGTTCCTTATCTAATAAGTCTTTGAGTCTCTTTCTGCTCTGCCAGTAAGTTCATTTATATCGTTTCTTTTTAGATTCCACATATAAGTGATGTCATATGATATTTCTTCTCATTCTGACTCACTTCACTGAGCATGGCACTCTGTAGGTCCGTCCTCGTGGCTGCAAATGGTCTCATTTCATTGTTTTTAATGGCTGAATAATATTCTTTTGACTATATCATCCTTTCCCATTTCTCTGTCAGTGAATATTTAGGTTGTTTCCATGTCTTGGCCACTGTAAATAGTGCTTGAGTGAACATTGAAGTAAATGCATCTTTTTGGGCTCTGCTTTTTTTCTGGATATATGCCCAGCAGTGGGATTGCAGGATCATATGGTAGCTCTCTTTTAGTTTTTTAAGGAATCTCCATATTGTTCTCCATAGTGGCTGAACTGATTTAAATTCCCACCAGCAGTGCCGGAGGGTTCCCTTCTCTTTACAACCTCTACAGCATTTGTTGATGGTAGATTTTTGGATTGTACCATTCTGACAGGTATAAGGTGATACCTCATTGTAGTTTTGATTTGCATGCCTATGATAACTAGCGATTTTGAACGTTTTTTCATGTGCCGGTTGGCCATCTGTATATCCTCTTTAGAGAAGTGTCTGTTTAGGTATTCTGCTCATGTTTTGAGTGGATTGTTTGTTTTGATGCTATTAAGTATTATAAGCTATTGTAAATTTTGGAGACTAATCCCTTATCAGTCACATTATTTGCAAATTTTTTCTCCCAATGTATGGGTTGTCTTTTTGTTTTGTTTATTGTTTTCTATGCTGTCAGCACCATTCATTATTGAGACTGACATTCCTTCTTTGTGTAGTGTTGGCATCCTTGTCAACACATTTTTCATATTTACCAGTAATTATTTCTGGTATTCTTTTTTTCTTTCTGCTATTCTTTTCTTCTTTCTGCTGCGCCTCTTAACTTGCAAGATCTTAAGTTCCTTGACCAGGAACTGAATCCCAGCCCTCGGCATCAAGAATGGGGGAATCCTACCACTGGACCTCCAGGGAATTCCCTGTTTCTGGTACTCTAATCTGCTCCATTGGCTGATGTATCTGTGTTTATGCTAGTACCACGTCATCTTGATTACTTTGTAATATGTTTTAAAATCTTTCAAGATGTTGGCCTCCATTTTCTTTTCCAAGAGTATTTCGACTTTTTGGGATCCCTTGAGATTTCCTGTGAAGGTTAGCATAATTTTTGTTTTCCTGTTACCACGAAAATTGCCATTAAAATTTTGATATACATTCCATGGAATCTCTAAAACACTTTGGTAATGTGGTCTTTTTAAGAATGTTACATTTTATTTATTTATTTATTTATTTTTGATAGGTAAGAAATAAATCTATTCAGATTCAGCGAAAGCACACTCCACAGACAAGAGAGTGGGCTATCGTAGAGCAAATCCAGTGGCCAATGTTACATTTTAGAATCCATGAGTATAGCTGTCTTTTTATTTATTTCTATCTCCATGGGCTTCTTTCATAACATTTAGTAGTTTTCAGTGTATAAGTCTTTCACCTCTTTGATTCATTTGTTCCTAAGTGTTCTACCCCTTTTGATACTATAGTAAATAGAACTGTTTTCTAATTTTTTCTTGGCGTCTTTCATTGTGTATAGCAATCCAGCTGATTTTTGCATGAAGATTTTTTCTTTTTTTCTTGGATGGGGGTACAACTTTTTTCAAGTTGTTTTCTAAGGTAACTGTTTTTTCTTGGAATATTTTTGGTTTCTACATGTAAAACCTTGTCACCTACAAACCAGATAATTTTACTTCTTTTTAAGTTTAGATCACTTTGAATTTTTTCTTGTCGTGTGATGACTCTGGCTGGGATGCTCATTCGTGTCTTGAACAATACTGTCGAGTGTGCCTGTTTCTCTTACTTGTTGTAAACTATCAGCAGTATGGATTTCCCCTTTAGTACAGCTCTGACTGCATATCATAAATTTTGCTGTGTTGTATTTTTATTTTCATTCAGATATTCCATAACAGTTCAACGTAGACCACCCAGGGCTGACTTTTATTTTTGTGTATTTCATATATTGGCCACAAATATGAAAAATCCCAAAATGGAATCCTACCACTGGACCTCCAGGGAATTCCCTGTTTCTGGTACTCTAATCTGCTCCATTGGCTGATGTATCTGTGTTTATGCTAGTACCACGTCATCTTGATTACTTTGTAATATGTTTTAAAATCTTTCAAGATGTTGGCCTCCATTTTCTTTTCCAAGAGTATTTCGACTTTTTGGGATCCCTTGAGATTTCCTGTGAAGGTTAGCATAATTTTTGTTTTCCTGTTACCACGAAAATTGCCATTAAAATTTTGATATACATTCCATGGAATCTCTAAAACACTTTGGTAATGTGGTCTTTTTAAGAATGTTACATTTTATTTATTTATTTATTTATTTTTGATAGGTAAGAAATAAATCTATTCAGATTCAGCGAAAGCACACTCCACAGACAAGAGAGTGGGCTATCGTAGAGCAAATCCAGTGGCCAATGTTACATTTTAGAATCCATGAGTATAGCTGTCTTTTTATTTATTTCTATCTCCATGGGCTTCTTTCATAACATTTAGTAGTTTTCAGTGTATAAGTCTTTCACCTCTTTGATTCATTTGTTCCTAAGTGTTCTACCCCTTTTGATACTATAGTAAATAGAACTGTTTTCTAATTTTTTCTTGGCGTCTTTCATTGTGTATAGCAATCCAGCTGATTTTTGCATGAAGATTTTTTCTTTTTTTCTTGGATGGGGGTACAACTTTTTTCAAGTTGTTTTCTAAGGTAACTGTTTTTTCTTGGAATATTTTTGGTTTCTACATGTAAAACCTTGTCACCTACAAACCAGATAATTTTACTTCTTTTTAAGTTTAGATCACTTTGAATTTTTTCTTGTCGTGTGATGACTCTGGCTGGGATGCTCATTCGTGTCTTGAACAATACTGTCGAGTGTGCCTGTTTCTCTTACTTGTTGTAAACTATCAGCAGTATGGATTTCCCCTTTAGTACAGCTCTGACTGCATATCATAAATTTTGCTGTGTTGTATTTTTATTTTCATTCAGATATTCCATAACAGTTCAACGTAGACCACCCAGGGCTGACTTTTATTTTTGTGTATTTCATATATTGGCCACAAATATGAAAAATCCATATTGATTTCAGGATATGATAATTACGTGAAAAAAGAATGAGGAATTAAGATTAGACACACAGGGCTTCCCCTAGTGGTCCAGTGGATAAGGACACCGCCTTGCAGTGCAAGGGGCGCCGGTTTGATCCCTGGCCTGGGAAGATCCCACGTGTCGCGGAGCGGCTGAACTGATGTGTCCAATCACCAAGCCGGAGCTCTGGAGCGCATGCGCCCAGAGCCGGCGCTCTGCGACAACAGACGCCACCACGATGGGAGGCCTGCAGGAGCCAAGGAACAAGGACGGATGAAAATAGAGAAATGAAAGACCAATAGAAGTGGCCCACCCGCTCCCCTCCCTCCCCAACCCGACCCCTGCCCCAAATAAATAAATTAATTAATTAAAAAAAAAAAAAAAATGGTTTTAGCAGGTTTCCAACTCTTAACTTCGTTTGAGAAGTCATGTTGAAGGGAAATGTGTGTTCAGTATGACCAGGCATTTAGACAAGGAATTCGGTCACCAAAGAATTCATTCTGAAACTGCCATGGATGAGTGGGCACTTGAGATTAAAGACACAGAGCTCCAAAATTAAATCAAAAGTCTGGGTCAGGGGGCCAGCAGTCTCTTGGACTGAGGGCCCAGAATCTGAGTCTAGAGCATATTTATTACTTGAGATTTCAAAAATGAGAATCTAGGGAGTAAATATTTTCAAAAAACAGATGGCCAGCAAGTACATACACCTCAAGGTTAGCATAACCTTTAACATAGTTTTTGAAGCCATCAAGTATCAACGTCAAGAAACATGTTTTGCTTGTTTCGTGAGGGAGGTCATGGAGTGCCAAAATGCTTGAAGTCAGTGTGCTGACCTCATGACAAACCTGGTGTGCCTAAGTTCAGGCATACATGATACTCCCACCTTACACTCCCTTCTGTTCACATGCTTTGTTGATAAATTTACTTTAAAAATATCTTAAATTTTGCTGTGTTGTATTTTTATTTTCATTCAGATATTCCATAACAGTTCAACGTAGACCACCCAGGGCTGACTTTTATTTTTGTGTATTTCATATATTGGCCACAAATATGAAAAATCCATATTGATTTCAGGATATGATAATTACGTGAAAAAAGAATGAGGAATTAAGATTAGACACACAGGGCTTCCCCTAGTGGTCCAGTGGATAAGGACACCGCCTTGCAGTGCAAGGGGCGCCGGTTTGATCCCTGGCCTGGGAAGATCCCACGTGTCGCGGAGCGGCTGAACTGATGTGTCCAATCACCAAGCCGGAGCTCTGGAGCGCATGCGCCCAGAGCCGGCGCTCTGCGACAACAGACGCCACCACGATGGGAGGCCTGCAGGAGCCAAGGAACAAGGACGGATGAAAATAGAGAAATGAAAGACCAATAGAAGTGGCCCACCCGCTCCCCTCCCTCCCCAGCCCGACCCCTGCCCCAAATAAATAAATTAATTAATTAAAAAAAAAAAAAAAGAATGGTTTTAGCAGGTTTCCAACTCTTAACTTCGTTTGAGAAGTCATGTTGAAGGGAAATGTGTGTTCAGTATGACCAGGCATTTAGACAAGGAATTCGGTCACCAAAGAATTCATTCTGAAACTGCCATGGATGAGTGGGCACTTGAGATTAAAGACACAGAGCTCCAAAATTAAATCAAAAGTCTGGGTCAGGGGGCCAGCAGTCTCTTGGACTGAGGGCCCAGAATCTGAGTCTAGAGCATATTTATTACTTGAGATTTCAAAAATGAGAATCTAGGGAGTAAATATTTTCAAAAAACAGATGGCCAGCAAGTACATACACCTCAAGGTTAGCATAACCTTTAACATAGTTTTTGAAGCCATCAAGTATCAACGTCAAGAAACATGTTTTGCTTGTTTCGTGAGGGAGGTCATGGGAGTGCCAAACATGCTTGAAGTCAGTGTGCTGACCTCATGACAAACCTGGTGTGCCTAAGTTCAGGCATACATGATACTCCCACCTTACACTCCCTTCTGTTCACATGCTTTGTTGACTTCAAGACTTTACGATTAATAATTGAAAGCGAAGCAATCAACTCTTAAACGTTACTGATTAGTAGCTTGCTGTGTAATAACATGCTTATGTGCATATTCTTTCTTTATGGTCTTATAAAGATTGGATTCCTTTTTGTCTTGGCAGAAAATTACCACAGAATTGCTATGAATGAAGAAAAACTCTTACTTGCAAGTCACTTTTTAACCAATAATCAAGTAATCCACACTGCACAGAACATTACAGACATGTTGAATTTTGCAAAGCTTTTAGGTTTGTTTCTTAAACACGGGATCACCGAATTACTTCATCTTTTAAAATGCAGTGACTTGGGTAGTTTCACATTGTTACTCCATCGTCACTACATATCAGCTTATTTCTCCTGGAGAGAAAACACAGAAATGTGAATGGCAAGGATTTTACCCAAAGGTCAGAAAATGGGACATGAGGCTTCCCTAGCAGCTCAGTGATAAAGAATGTGCCTATCAATGTAGTAGACGTAAGTTCGATCCCTGATCAGGAAGATTCCACATGCCACAGGGCAACTAAGCCCATCCATGCAGTCCAACTGTTGAACCTGTGCTCTAGAGCCTGGGAGCTGCAACTGCTAAGCCAATGTGCCACAACTACTGAAGCCTGCACACCCTAGAGGCTGTGCTCCTCACGACAGAAGAGAAGCTGTCATCACGAGGAGCCTGTGCACTGCAACTAGAGAGTAGCCCCACACTCACTGCAACCAAGGAAAAGCCCACACAGCAACAAAGATCCAACACACAGTGAAAAGTAAAATAAAAAATTAGGTCTAAAAAAAAATGGGACACAGTGGAGTGATACCTTGCAAATGCAGTGAAAGTGGCGTAACTTTTACCTTGAATTCAAGTATTAGGCAAAAGCAGAGAGTCCATTGATGAGAAATACATCTTTGATAGAAGCCACACAAAACAGTATCTGTGCTAAGGCTTGCACATGAAGATGGACACTCTGAAACAGAGGACTTATTTTGAAGAGCAATTTTTCAAATATAATGAGTATTGGAAAACTTTTCATCAGGTGTCCACATCTTTTGTGTAATAAGTGCACCCATTCAAGTTAGGCTCTAGAAATTTACTGACCACGGAAACCGATGGATTTGCAGTGTGTCCTTACGTTATTTAAAAAAATTTAAGTAGGCTTGCTGTGTAATAACATGCTTATGTGCATATTCTTTCTTTATGGTCTTATAAAGATTGGATTCCTTTTTGTCTTGGCAGAAAATTACCACAGAATTGCTATGAATGAAGAAAAACTCTTACTTGCAAGTCACTTTTTAACCAATAATCAAGTAATCCACACTGCACAGAACATTACAGACATGTTGAATTTTGCAAAGCTTTTAGGTTTGTTTCTTAAACACGGGATCACCGAATTACTTCATCTTTTAAAATGCAGTGACTTGGGTAGTTTCACATTGTTACTCCATCGTCACTACATATCAGCTTATTTCTCCTGGAGAAAACACAGAAATGTGAATGGCAAGGATTTTACCCAAAGGTCAGAAAATGGGACATGAGGCTTCCCTAGCAGCTCAGTGATAAAGAATGTGCCTATCAATGTAGTAGACGTAAGTTCGATCCCTGATCAGGAAGATTCCACATGCCACAGGGCAACTAAGCCCATCCATGCAGTCCAACTGTTGAACCTGTGCTCTAGAGCCTGGGAGCTGCAACTGCTAAGCCAATGTGCCACAACTACTGAAGCCTGCACACCCTAGAGGCTGTGCTCCTCACGACAGAAGAGAAGCTGTCATCACGAGGAGCCTGTGCACTGCAACTAGAGAGTAGCCCCACACTCACTGCAACCAAGGAAAAGCCCACACAGCAACAAAGATCCAACACACAGTGAAAAGTAAAATAAAAAATTAGGTCTAAAAAAAAATGGGACACAGTGGAGTGATACCTTGCAAATGCAGTGAAAGTGGCGTAACTTTTACCTTGAATTCAAGTATTAGGCAAAAGCAGAGAGTCCATTGATGAGAAATACATCTTTGATAGAAGCCACACAAAACAGTATCTGTGCTAAGGCTTGCACATGAAGATGGACACTCTGAAACAGAGGACTTATTTTGAAGAGCAATTTTTCAAATATAATGAGTATTGGAAAACTTTTCATCAGGTGTCCACATCTTTTGTGTAATAAGTGCACCCATTCAAGTTAGGCTCTAGAAATTTACTGACCACGGAAACCGATGGATTTGCAGTGTGTCCTCAGGGTTCACCAAAGAACGCATATTGGAGAAAATCCTTTCAAAGGAAATGATGTTAATGATGGAGGAGGAAAATGGCAAAGAACTGACTCAGCCCCACTGTCCAGAAACGCTCTCCCCTCAGGGTTCCCTGCCCCTTAACCTCCTGGAATTCCACCTGTCACAAGGGTCTTCTGCCTGAAAACTAACCCTCCCCTACCACCCTCTGGCATCTGCCTCCTCTCCCTCCTCCCTTTAAGCTAGCCTTTCTCTTGGTTACTTCTGTGTAGCCAGATCTCTCGCGGTGGCCCCTCTCCAGCTTTTATTAATAAAGACTCCTTTATCTGAGGTTACAGTTTCTCTCTTTATCATAATTTCCTTACATTAATTTTGTCTTTATCATACTTTCCTTACAGTTGGTAATTTTTTTTTTTTTGAGTAATTCTTTCAGCAGATGAGACATCAAGAAAATTTCATATGGCAAATAAATGTTACCTCTCCAAGGCTGTGGTGGTGGTGGCTTAATCACTGAGTCGTGTCCAACTTGTAACCCCGTGTACTGTAGCCCACCAGGCTCTTCTTTCCATGGAATTTCAAAGGCAAGATGAGTGGGTTGCCATTTCCTCCTCCTGGGGATCTTCTCGACCTAGGGATTACACCTACATCTCTTGCATTGCAGGTAGATTCCTTACTGCTGAGTTACTAGGAAGACCCCATTCCTCCAAGATCAATCTGAGATTCAACTTACAAAGCTGAGTCAGAAAGCCCATTCCAACTGAATTAAAAAAAGGGTGGAGTGATACCTTGCAAATGCAGTGAAAGTGGCGTAACTTTTACCTTGAATTCAAGTATTAGGCAAAAGCAGAGAGTCCATTGATGAGAAATACATCTTTGATAGAAGCCACACAAAACAGTATCTGTGCTAAGGCTTGCACATGAAGATGGACACTCTGAAACAGAGGACTTATTTTGAAGAGCAATTTTTCAAATATAATGAGTATTGGAAAACTTTTCATCAGGTGTCCACATCTTTTGTGTAATAAGTGCACCCATTCAAGTTAGGCTCTAGAAATTTACTGACCACGGAAACCGATGGATTTGCAGTGTGTCCTCAGGGTTCACCAAAGAACGCATATTGGAGAAAATCCTTTCAAAGGAAATGATGTTAATGATGGAGGAGGAAAATGGCAAAGAACTGACTCAGCCCCACTGTCCAGAAACGCTCTCCCCTCAGGGTTCCCTGCCCCTTAACCTCCTGGAATTCCACCTGTCACAAGGGTCTTCTGCCTGAAAACTAACCCTCCCCTACCACCCTCTGGCATCTGCCTCCTCTCCCTCCTCCCTTTAAGCTAGCCTTTCTCTTGGTTACTTCTGTGTAGCCAGATCTCTCGCGGTGGCCCCTCTCCAGCTTTTATTAATAAAGACTCCTTTATCTGAGGTTACAGTTTCTCTCTTTATCATAATTTCCTTACATTAATTTTGTCTTTATCATACTTTCCTTACAGTTGGTAATTTTTTTTTTTTGAGTAATTCTTTCAGCAGATGAGACATCAAGAAAATTTCATATGGCAAATAAATGTTACCTCTCCAAGGCTGTGGTGGTGGTGGCTTAATCACTGAGTCGTGTCCAACTTGTAACCCCGTGTACTGTAGCCCACCAGGCTCTTCTTTCCATGGAATTTCAAAGGCAAGATGAGTGGGTTGCCATTTCCTCCTCCTGGGGATCTTCTCGACCTAGGGATTACACCTACATCTCTTGCATTGCAGGTAGATTCCTTACTGCTGAGTTACTAGGAAGACCCCATTCCTCCAAGATCAATCTGAGATTATTACACTGCAGAATCATTGCAAGTAACAATATGTTAAAACTAATGATGTGTTTTGTATATGAGAGAAAGAAGGACATATGTGGAAATGACCTATTATCTGTATAAATACATAATTATCAGAGGCTTTCTGAACTGTTTATACCTTTCTACCTGATGTTTGAAGTCCTGATCATATGCCTTTATTACAGCTCTTTTATGTCAGTCTCTGAGAAAAAATCAAACGCAAGGGCTGACTTCATTAGGTGTGGGTGATTCATATCCTAAATTCCTGGGAAATAATGGATCTTAAATCATCTAATTAAATATTGTGTGAATTAGCATCAGAGAGGGACAAGAAGTAACATAAAAGTATGACATGATTCACCATTCTTATTATATTCAAGGGTGCCCTTTTGTAGATAGGTCACAGTGAATCATTAGAATCCATCTGCCAATCACCCTGAACAGATAAGCAGGATGTTAATGGGCTGGACTTGCTGTGGGAAGAAAGTGAAAGTGTCCTTCCTTAATTTGAGACTTAAACCCAGGGCCCAGACTTAATCACACCCGTTTGGGATTTGAACCTGCATGGCCAGGACTCAAACCCAGCCTAAACCCTGCTTGGGACTTGAACCCTCGCGGCCGGGACTCGAACCTAGCCTAAACCCTGTTAATTAAAATCACTCACCCAATGTCTGGACCCACTGATGTTAAGGTTCTTCATGTCTCTATGCAGAGAAGAATTCAGCAAGAGACAAAGTGATAGGTAAGAAATGGATTTATTCAGATTCAGAGAAAGTATGCTCCACAGAGTGTGGGCCAGGGCAGAGCAAATCCAGTGGTCCCGAAAAAAATGGCATTCTTAGCTTTTCTAGGCTGGTTAATTTCACATGCTAATGAGCAGGAGGATTATTCCAGCTCTTTTAGGGAAGGGGCGGAACTGTCATGGCACCTCAGGGTGAGTCATTTAGCTTGCTGACAGGATCAAGGTCTGGTCTGCCATCTTGGACCCATTTGATTCTAATGGGTTTATGCTGTGTCCTTGGGCTGTCATTCTTTTCAAAAATTGTGCCCTGTCCCTTTCCCTCCTAACCCTTACAGTTTCACTGAGTTAGAGAAGCGGGTAATTTCAGTCTCATGTAAATGTATCATAACTTCATAATGTCAAAAAAATTTAAAAAGGAAAATAAAAACTTGAGATAATTTTCTAGTTGACAGGAGGAAACATCCTAGTTGCCAGCTTAACTGGGCTGTTGCCTTGAAAGTGAACGGGGGGCAACATGGTGACCTCCCAAGACAGGCTGGCTGAGGCATTGTCTCTGGTCCGAGAACTACCACCTTCCTCTTCACCCCTGGCCTCAGCACATGTTTGCCTCACAGACTGATGGGAGCTCAGAGTGATCCCAAATCTCAAAATTGTTTCCTCAAGCCACAGCTATCACAGTCACTGACATTTCTGGTGGCAGTTGGGCCATGAATGAAATTCACACTAAATTGAAAGAATCTAAGAGACCTGTCTGGCAGCACCAGTCAATCAGTCACTAAAAGAAGAAGTCAAAGGTGTGCCCGGATTGCGGATATTTACCTATCCCCAAACACTTCACCTTACCCTGGGAGCATAGATGCTGCTGCTGAAACTTTTGTTGACCCTTTATTACCATTCTTTCCTCAGCGTAAGACAAAAGGTTTCACTGTTTCGTTCATAGACATATACATCTTGTAATTATAGAAGAATATAGTTTCTTCATTGACATTTATTTTGATGTTAAAGGCAACACATTAAAAACAAAAACTTCAACAGGCTGAAATGAAAGGGGACTCACATGTCTCTATGCAGAGAAGAATTCAGCAAGAGACAAAGTGATAGGTAAGAAATGGATTTATTCAGATTCAGAGAAAGTATGCTCCACAGAGTGTGGGCCAGGGCAGAGCAAATCCAGTGGTCCCGAAAAAAATGGCATTCTTAGCTTTTCTAGGCTGGTTAATTTCACATGCTAATGAGCAGGAGGATTATTCCAGCTCTTTTAGGGAAGGGGCGGAACTGTCATGGCACCTCAGGGTGAGTCATTTAGCTTGCTGACAGGATCAAGGTCTGGTCTGCCATCTTGGACCCATTTGATTCTAATGGGTTTATGCTGTGTCCTTGGGCTGTCATTCTTTTCAAAAATTGTGCCCTGTCCCTTTCCCTCCTAACCCTTACAGTTTCACTGAGTTAGAGAAGCGGGTAATTTCAGTCTCATGTAAATGTATCATAACTTCATAATGTCAAAAAAATTTAAAAAGGAAAATAAAAACTTGAGATAATTTTCTAGTTGACAGGAGGAAACATCCTAGTTGCCAGCTTAACTGGGCTGTTGCCTTGAAAGTGAACGGGGGGCAACATGGTGACCTCCCAAGACAGGCTGGCTGAGGCATTGTCTCTGGTCCGAGAACTACCACCTTCCTCTTCACCCCTGGCCTCAGCACATGTTTGCCTCACAGACTGATGGGAGCTCAGAGTGATCCCAAATCTCAAAATTGTTTCCTCAAGCCACAGCTATCACAGTCACTGACATTTCTGGTGGCAGTTGGGCCATGAATGAAATTCACACTAAATTGAAAGAATCTAAGAGACCTGTCTGGCAGCACCAGTCAATCAGTCACTAAAAGAAGAAGTCAAAGGTGTGCCCGGATTGCGGATATTTACCTATCCCCAAACACTTCACCTTACCCTGGGAGCATAGATGCTGCTGCTGAAACTTTTGTTGACCCTTTATTACCATTCTTTCCTCAGCGTAAGACAAAAGGTTTCACTGTTTCGTTCATAGACATATACATCTTGTAATTATAGAAGAATATAGTTTCTTCATTGACATTTATTTTGATGTTAAAGGCAACACATTAAAAAACAAAAAAAACTTCAATAGGCTGAAATGAAAGGGGACTCACAGAACCTGTTTAGCACTTCCTTGCCGATCGTCCCGCCTTTTCCCGCCCTGGAGAACCAGACGCCTCTGGCCCCGCCCCTCACATTAGCGCCCCGTCCCTCGGCTCAAGACTCCGCCCCTCGTCCTAGGACTCCGCCCAGGTGGCGATCCGGAAATAGCCCATCCGAATCCGCGCGTGCGCAGTTCCCTGCGGAAGCAGAAGGGCTGGGAGTGGAGTCCCGAACAAGACCCGTAAGTTTTTTTTCCTTGTGTAAATGTGTGCTCGCGTGGTCCTCCGCAGCCCAACCCGGCCCTCCCGCCTCGACCCCTGTTGAGGCTCTCGGAGGTTCTGTGGAGTCCACATCCCAGCGCCCTTGCCTCCACCCCGGGTACACCTAGAGGCCGCCGTTGCTATTCGAGTATTCCTGATCTCTTTGCAGAGTCGTTGTGCGGCTCGTTCTTGCCCTTGGCTTTTCTGCCTTTGGTCCCGTCAGCACCGCCTTTCGGGACGTTTCCCAACCTAAAACCCTTTGGTGCCGCCGCCTGCATCTGGTAAACCCCGGCGGCTCGAGGCGGAAGCGCCTTCGCCCAGCTCCGTCGCCTTGCTGTTTCGGCCCCTGGAGGCCGCGCCCTCTCCTCGCCCGGGGATTCCGGGAGCCCGCCCGGCTCCGGGACCTCTGCCCTCCAGCCCTGTGTCCCTGCGTCTCCCCGGCCGGCCCTCCTACCCCGCAAGCCTCCCTTCCTTGTCAGTGCCTTCCCTCACCCTTGGCTGGACCGGTGGCCCTCAGTGCTTTTCCGTCAGGAGTCTGTCTCTCTTCGGAGAGGCGGGTCTATTACTTAGTTACCGTTTCTGTAGAGACGTGGGCGCGGAGGGGGATTAGAAGAAGCAGAGAGTGCCTGAACAGGAGAGGGAAGGTCAGAAGTGAGAACCAATGAGAACCGATGGGGTGGTTCAGGATGGCTGAGGGCCGCGGAAAGGGCCGGTAAACTGAAGCAGATTGAGCCCTTAACTGTAGCGGGTGGATAAAATGGAGAAACGCACAAAAGCGTGGGGTCTCCAGGGACTGGAGACAGAGGGCCTGCGTCTGGGGCAGCCGGGTTGAGCCCCTCAGAGAATGAGGGGAGAGGTAAGAGTTGAAAGCAAGCCTTCCGAGCCCCTTGGTCGCAGGGAGAGGCCGAGACAGGTGTGGACTAGACGGGGAGAGGAGGACGTGGTGAGCACAGTCACGTGGGAGCCCCAGCGTGGGAGTGCAGCTAGAGGTCAGAGCGGGCGCAGAGTTGGAGAGACAGGGGTGTGGCTGTTAGGACGGTTAGAGACTGGGGGTGGGGAGCAGCGCCCAAGAGGAGAACCAAGGGGCAGAGGTGGGCAGCAGAGGGGTGAGGAAGACCTCGAGGAAGGTCTGGTCCAGGTGGCGAGGTCTTTCCTGGATGGGTGGGTGTAGCCCATGAGGGGGATGTTGATTTTAAACCTCAAACAGCCTGCTTTTCACTGGAAGGATCTAATTCCTTTTTTTTTTTTGGTGGGGGAGGCCTCTTTCATTGGTTTTGTATTTATTCATTTTCATCCATCTTTATTCTTGCGCCTGTGTGGGCCACCCATCTCAGTGGCCTCTCTTGTTGCAGAGCACCAGCTCTGGGAGCATGCACTCCAGAGCCCTGACTGGTAATTGGACACACTGGTCCAACTGCTCCAAGGCACGTGGGATCTTCCCGGGCCAGGGATCGAACCGGTGCCCCTTGCACTACAAGACTGGCTCTTTACCCACTGGACCACCAGGGAAGCCCGAAGATTGACTTCTCAAAAGTGATACTGTCTCAGGAAGAAGCTGGGAAGAGGAGGAAGGAAAATGAGAAAGTGCTTTTTCAGGTAAAGTCATGTGCTCAATTGAGTCTCAGTCTGTCCCTCCTGAAAGGCCCTTCTCTGGACTCTCTAATCTTGTGTGACTGAAGTGTCGAGGTCCATGGGCGGATTGGAAAAGAATTTCCAGACACGAGGCAGAGTGAGAGGAAAGTAATGTTTATTAGAGTGGGGGAAGGAAGAGTCACTGCCAGTACAGTGGGCCGGCTTAAGGGAGAAAGTGGGGGACACTGTGAGAGCAGCAGGCCTCACAGTGGACTGGCTCAAGGGAGAGCTGACCCCAAGCAGGGGTCTTTGATCCATTTTATATCCAGGGTCTCAGGAGTGGCGTAGGAGTCTTAAGGATCATTGCTGATTGGACGGTGTACTGGGTGGGATAGAGTGGTGACTACAGCAGGAGGGAAAGACAGTAGGGTCCGAGGAGTGGCATGGGGTCTTAAGGGTTGGGCGGTGTACTATAGCCCAGAGGAAGGAAGGGTCTGGTTTATCTCTTCTTGCATTCCAAGGCCCTCTTCCTTTGCCTTGTTCTTTAGTCCTCCAGCACCACATTCCTCCCTCTTTTTTTTTTTTGGTCCACTTCCATTGGTCTTTCATTTATTTCTATCTTTGTCCTTTGGCCTGTGTGGGCCTCCCATTGCAGTGGCCTCTCTTGTTGCAGAACACCGGCTCTGGGCACATGCCCTCCAGAGCGCTGGCTCTGTAGTTGGAAACATTGGTCCAGCCGCTCCGCGGCACACGGGATCTCCCCAGGCCAGGGATCGAACCAGCGCCCCCTGCAGTGCACGGTGGTGTCCTTACCCATGGGACCACCAGGGAAGCCCAGCCCCTCTCTCTATGTTTAGGATCAATTTTTGGCCCCTTTGGATACCCTGCTTCTATCTAGCTATCTACCTATTTCCCTTCTCAGGCATTTGGGTACCCAGTCTCAGGGAAAGGGGGCGATGACCACTTTGGCTTCTTCAGGCTGTACAGGGGCATTGTGGGGCCCTGGGTTCCGAATGCTTGCTCTCTGTCAGGATACATTTAGGCAGGAAGGTGTGGCTCCATGGAACGATATGGCAGCTTATTCCAGCACTGTCTTTTGGTGCTTCTTTCTTTTTTCAGGAAATGACATTTGAGGCCTGATGTTTTTCAGGTAAAGTCATGTGCTCAATTGAGTCTCAGTCTGTCCCTCCTGAAAGGCCCTTCTCTGGACTCTCTAATCTTGTGTGACTGAAGTGTCGAGGTCCATGGGCGGATTGGAAAAGAATTTCCAGACACGAGGCAGAGTGAGAGGAAAGTAATGTTTATTAGAGTGGGGGAAGGAAGAGTCACTGCCAGTACAGTGGGCCGGCTTAAGGGAGAAAGTGGGGGACACTGTGAGAGCAGCAGGCCTCACAGTGGGCTGGCTCAGGGGGGAGCTGACCCCCAGCAGTGGTCTTTGATCCATTTTATATCCAGGGTCTCAGGAGTGGCGTAGGAGTCTTAAGGATCATTGCTGATTGGACGGTGTACTGGGTGGGATAGAGTGGTGACTACAGCAGGAGGGAAAGACAGTAGGGTCCGAGGAGTGGCATGGGGTCTTAAGGGTTGGGCGGTGTACTATAGCCCAGAGGAAGGAAGGGTCTGGTTTATCTCTTCTTGCATTCCAAGGCCCTCTTCCTTTGCCTTGTTCTTTAGTCCTCCAGCACCACATTCCTCCCTCTTTTTTTTTTTTGGTCCACTTCCATTGGTCTTTCATTTATTTCTATCTTTGTCCTTTGGCCTGTGTGGGCCTCCCATTGCAGTGGCCTCTCTTGTTGCAGAACACCGGCTCTGGGCACATGCCCTCCAGAGCGCTGGCTCTGTAGTTGGAAACATTGGTCCAGCCGCTCCGCGGCACACGGGATCTCCCCAGGCCAGGGATCGAACCAGCGCCCCCTGCAGTGCACGGTGGTGTCCTTACCCATGGGACCACCAGGGAAGCCCAGCCCCTCTCTCTATGTTTAGGATCAATTTTTGGCCCCTTTGGATACCCTGCTTCTATCTAGCTATCTACCTATTTCCCTTCTCAGGCATTTGGGTACCCAGTCTCAGGGAAAGGGGGCGATGACCACTTTGGCTTCTTCAGGCTGTACAGGGGCATTGTGGGGCCCTGGGTTCCGAATGCTTGCTCTCTGTCAGGATACATTTAGGCAGGAAGGTGTGGCTCCATGGAACGATATGGCAGCTTATTCCAGCACTGTCTGGGTGTTGGTCGGGTGATACTCTGTTCCATTGGTGCAGAAATTTGTGTTTATGCCAGGACTACACCATCTTGATTGCTTTGTAATATGATTTGAAATGTTAAAATGTGAGTGGCCTTCTTCTTTCATCTTTCTACTTATTGAAGAGTACTTTGACCATTTGCCATCCCTTGAGATTCTCTATGACTTCTTGCATTTTTTTCCCCTATATCTGTTAAAATGTCTGTTGCAATTTTCATAATAAATTTGTTCAGTCTGTGGAACACTTTGGATAACTTGGAACCCTGAGACTTCCAGTCCACGGTGATGGCTTTATTTGTTTATTTTTGGATTTCTTTTCAAAATTGTTAGTAGTATTCAGTGTGTAAGTCTTTCACCCTGTTGGTGAATTTATTTCTAAATTTCTCGCCCCTTTTTAAACTTAAGTAACTACAATTGTTCTCTGATTTTCTTTTGACATTGTTCATTGTGTATAGAAATGAAACTGATTTGCATGACTTTTGTATACTGCAAATTTTCTGAAATTGTCATTCGATGTAGTAGCTTTCTGTGTGTGTGTGGAATCTATACAATTTATACATAAACGAAACCTCTTCCTCTAGGAAGGAAAGTAACTTTGTTAATTATTCAGTTTGAGAAGCTTTGATTTCTTTTTCTTGTCTAATTGCTCTAATTGGAGGTTTCAGTGCTTTGTTGAATAGAGTGTGTATCTTTGTCTTCCTTCTGACCTCAGAGGAAAAACTTGTCTTTCATCTTTGAGAACGATGTTAGCTGTGCCCTTTTCATACATGGTATATGTTCTTTTTTTTTTTTTTTTAAAGATTTATTTATTTATTTATTTTGGGCCGGAGTCGGGTTGGGGAGGGAGGGGAGCGGGCGGGCCACTTCTATTGGTCTTTCATTTCTCTGTTTTCATCCGTCTTTGTTCTTTGGCTCCTGTGGGCCTCCCATCGCGGTGGCGTCTGTTGTCGCAGGGCGGCGACTCTGGGCGCATGCGCTCCAGAGCTCCGGCTCGGTGATTAGACGCATCAGTCCAGCTGCTCCGCGGCACATGGGATCTTCCCAGGCCAGGGATGGAACCGGCGCCCCTTGCACTGCAAGGCGGTGTCCTTATCCACTGGACCACCAGGGGAAGAGCTCCGGCTCGGTGATTGGACACATCAGTCCAGCTGCTCCGCGGCACGTGGGATCTTCCCAGGCCAGGGATGGAACCGGCACCCCTTGCACTGCAAGGCGGTGTCCTTATCCACTGGACCACCAGGGGAAGCCCTGGTATATGTTCTTGAGAGATACTTCATATCTTTTCTAGTTGGTGTGTAGGTTTGTCGATCATTATTTTACTTTTTCAATTTATTTTTGGTTGTGAAGGGTCTTTATGGCTGCGCCCAGGCTTTCTCTAGTTATGGTGAGTGGGGGGCTAGTCTTGCTTGAGATGCGAGGACTTCCCATTGCGGTGGCTTCTAACATTGTGGATCACAGGCTCCAGACACATGGGCTTCAGTAGCTACAGGTCCTCAGGCTCTAGAGCACCGGCTCAGTAGCTGTGGCACAGGAGCCTAGTTGCCCTATGGCATGTGGAGTCTTTCAAGACCAGGGATCAAACCCATGTCTCTTACATTGTCAGACAGATTCTCCACCACTGAGCCACCAGGGAAGCCCAGTATAAAGGTTGTTGAATTTTGTAAAATGTTTTTTTCTGCATCAGTTGAAGTGATCATCTGTGTTTTTTTCCCTTTATTCTGTTAATGTGATGTATCCATTGATTTTTGTCTGTGGAGTCCTCTTTGCCTTCCGTGAATAAAATTCACTTGGTCGTGAAATCCACTCTTCTTCATGTGGTGTTGAAGTAGGTTTGCTGATGTTTTGTTAAGGATTTTTCATACATGGTATATGTTCTTTTTTTTTTTAAAGATTTATTTATTTATTTGGGGCGGGAGTCGGGTTGGGGAGGGAGGGGAGCGGGCGGGCCACTTCTATTGGTCTTTCATTTCTCTGTTTTCATCCGTCTTTGTTCTTTGGCTCCTGTGGGCCTCCCATCGCGGTGGCGTCTGTTGTCGCAGGGCGGCGACTCTGGGCGCATGCGCTCCAGAGCTCCGGCTCGGTGATTAGACGCATCAGTCCAGCTGCTCCGCGGCACATGGGATCTTCCCAGGCCAGGGATGGAACCGGCGCCCCTTGCACTGCAAGGCGGTGTCCTTATCCACTGGACCACCAGGGGAAGAGCTCCGGCTCGGTGATTGGACACATCAGTCCAGCTGCTCCGCGGCACGTGGGATCTTCCCAGGCCAGGGATGGAACCGGCACCCCTTGCACTGCAAGGCGGTGTCCTTATCCACTGGACCACCAGGGGAAGCCCTGGTATATGTTCTTGAGAGATACTTCATATCTTTTCTAGTTGGTGTGTAGGTTTGTCGATCATTATTTTACTTTTTCAATTTATTTTTGGTTGTGAAGGGTCTTTATGGCTGCGCCCAGGCTTTCTCTAGTTATGGTGAGTGGGGGGCTAGTCTTGCTTGAGATGCGAGGACTTCCCATTGCGGTGGCTTCTAACATTGTGGATCACAGGCTCCAGACACATGGGCTTCAGTAGCTACAGGTCCTCAGGCTCTAGAGCACCGGCTCAGTAGCTGTGGCACAGGAGCCTAGTTGCCCTATGGCATGTGGAGTCTTTCAAGACCAGGGATCAAACCCATGTCTCTTACATTGTCAGACAGATTCTCCACCACTGAGCCACCAGGGAAGCCCAGTATAAAGGTTGTTGAATTTTGTAAAATGTTTTTTTCTGCATCAGTTGAAGTGATCATCTGTGTTTTTTTCCCTTTATTCTGTTAATGTGATGTATCCATTGATTTTTGTCTGTGGAGTCCTCTTTGCCTTCCGTGAATAAAATTCACTTGGTCGTGAAATCCACTCTTCTTCATGTGGTGTTGAAGTAGGTTTGCTGATGTTTTGTTAAGGATTTTTCATCAGTATTCACCAGGGAGTACTGGATTTTATTTCTTTGTTGTTCTTCTAACTTTTTCTGGGTTGGTTTCAGAATTACATTGGCTCCATAGAATGTGTTTGTCAGTGTTGTATCTTCGACTCTTGGAAGATTTTTGGCAGGATTAGAGGTACTTCTCTTGTAAATGTTTAGTATAATTTCACAGTGATGGGATCTGGTCCTAGGTTTTCCTTCGTTTGAGGATTTTAATTACTGTTTGGATGTTTTTAGTTACAGTTTGGTTCACGTTTTTATTTGCTTTATGATTAAGGATTACATGGTATGTTTCTACAAATTTATCTGTATATTTTACGATATGTAATTTGTAGGTATTATTACTTAGGAATTTTATATTGAAGTATGTTCATGTAAAATCTTCAGTTAGTTTCAGGTATACAGCCAAGTGATACAATCTTACTGATATGCATTCTTTTACAGATCCTTTTCCCTTATGGGTTATTAGGAACGATCAAGTATAGTTCCCTGTGCTATGTAGTAAGTCCTTGTTGGCTATCTGTTTTATACATGAGAGTGTGTATGTGTTAACCCTAAATCCTCATTTATCCCTCCCACCTCCTGCTTTGGTCACCTCTTTGTTTGTTTTCTGTGTGTCTGGGTCTATTTCTGTTTCATTGGTAAGTTTAAATGGCTCTTGTGTTCATTCTGTCTCCATAACTAATTTTGTAGCAACTTAATGAAAGAGCTTATAAAGTGTAGTAATAATTTTGATAATGAAGCGTTTTTTTTTTTTCAAGGCATTGCTACTTTCCTTGTGTATATTTTTATGTATTATAAATGATTGTCTTTTCTCTTTGTATATGGAAATTTGGGCTTCGGTGAAATGTGGTGCCAGAAGAGGGGATCACTTGGATCACTTGGGGTTGGACAGGCAGAGGAAGACAAAGAGGGAAGGAAGCACAACTGAAAGTGGCCGCCAGAGTGGGAGCAAAGGGTATTCCAAAGGCATACTTTGGCCTGCTGGTACGAGGAGCTGACTCCTGAAAAAGAGGGTATGCTGGGAAAGGTTGAGGGTGGGAAGACAAGGGGGCCACACAGGGTAAGATGGTTGAATGGGATCATCGACCTAATGGACGTGAGTTTCACCAAGCTCTGGGAGATAGCGAAGGAGAGGGAAGCCTGGTGTACGGCAGTCCATGGGGTCAAAAAGAGATGAACATGACCTAGAGACCAAACAACAGTAGCAAAGGGGTAGAAGGAGTGTTAGTTGGAGCTTTAACGTTCATGAAACACTTCACACCCAGAGGTGGGCGGAGGGGATAAAATGTTTGCAAACTTGGCCTTTGGAGCTCTGTGTTACTGTAAATGTTTAGTATAATTTCTTCTAGGTTTTCCTTCGTTTGAGGATTTTAATTACTGTTTGGATGTTTTTAGTTACAGTTTGGTTCACGTTTTTATTTGCTTTATGATTAAGGATTACATGGTATGTTTCTACAAATTTATCTGTATATTTTACGATATGTAATTTGTAGGTATTATTACTTAGGAATTTTATATTGAAGTATGTTCATGTAAAATCTTCAGTTAGTTTCAGGTATACAGCCAAGTGATACAATCTTACTGATATGCATTCTTTTACAGATCCTTTTCCCTTATGGGTTATTAGGAACGATCAAGTATAGTTCCCTGTGCTATGTAGTAAGTCCTTGTTGGCTATCTGTTTTATACATGAGAGTGTGTATGTGTTAACCCTAAATCCTCATTTATCCCTCCCACCTCCTGCTTTGGTCACCTCTTTGTTTGTTTTCTGTGTGTCTGGGTCTATTTCTGTTTCATTGGTAAGTTTAAATGGCTCTTGTGTTCATTCTGTCTCCATAACTAATTTTGTAGCAACTTAATGAAAGAGCTTATAAAGTGTAGTAATAATTTTGATAATGAAGCGTTTTTTTTTTTTCAAGGCATTGCTACTTTCCTTGTGTATATTTTTATGTATTATAAATGATTGTCTTTTCTCTTTGTATATGGAAATTTGGGCTTCGGTGAAATGTGGTGCCAGAAGAGGGGATCACTTGGATCACTTGGGGTTGGACAGGCAGAGGAAGACAAAGAGGGAAGGAAGCACAACTGAAAGTGGCCGCCAGAGTGGGAGCAAAGGGTATTCCAAAGGCATACTTTGGCCTGCTGGTACGAGGAGCTGACTCCTGAAAAAGAGGGTATGCTGGGAAAGGTTGAGGGTGGGAAGACAAGGGGGCCACACAGGGTAAGATGGTTGAATGGGATCATCGACCTAATGGACGTGAGTTTCACCAAGCTCTGGGAGATAGCGAAGGAGAGGGAAGCCTGGTGTACGGCAGTCCATGGGGTCAAAAAGAGATGAACATGACCTAGAGACCAAACAACAGTAGCAAAGGGGTAGAAGGAGTGTTAGTTGGAGCTTTAACGTTCATGAAACACTTCACACCCAGAGGTGGGCGGAGGGGATAAAATGTTTGCAAACTTGGCCTTTGGAGCTCTGTGTTACTGTTCAGTTCAGTCACTCATTCGTGTCCAACTTTGCGACCCCATGAACTGCAGCCCTTCAGGCTTCCCTGTCCTTCACCATCTCCCAGAGCTTGCTCAAATTCATGTCCATTGACTCTGATGCCATCCAACCATCTCGTCCTCTGTCGTCCCCTTTTTATTTTGCCTTCTGTTTTTCTTGGCATCGGGTTCTTTTCCAGTGAGTCATCTCTTTGCATCAGGTGACGAAAGTATTGGAACTTCAGCTTCAGCATCCATCCTTCCAGTGAATATTCAGGCTTGATTTCTTTTAGGATTGATTGGTTTCTTCTCCTTACAATCCAAGGGACTCTGAAGAGGCTGCTTCAACACCGCAGTTCAGAGCCTGGGAGAGGGGCAAACTTCTGATCCAAGGAGCAGAGGCAGAGAGAGCAGAACCAGGAAGCATAGCCAACCTTGTGGGTGCCCTAGCAAGTTGGGACAAAGGGAGCAGCCAAGGGATAGGAGAGTGACCTAGAGGGCAAACAGGGATCACTGATAGCGGAAGAAGGAGGCAGGAATGCCAAGAGATTGAGCCTAATTAGGAAGGTTGTGGGGAAAGAATCCTGAGAGGGGAAAGAAGTTGCAGAGCAGGCAGCACTCTATGCCGGTAGAAATGGGAGGGCAGGAACAGCTGAAGAGCAGAGAGGAACAAAATCCCAGAGAAATAAATGGGGAAAATGATAGCGTAGTGGGAAGGTTCTTGGGAGCTGATGGTACAGATGTTAACTCTTTCATCAGAGTGTGTTATTACATACCTGAGTCGCTGGGACAATATCACTGAAGTGTTCTCACCACACACACAAAATGGAAATTGTGTGATAATGGCAGTGTGGATGCCTTGGTTCCGAAGACATGATGCAGGGTATACATCTGTCTAGTGATCACATTGTGAGGGTCGTATGTGGAAATGGGGGCTCTGTCAGTGAGGCATATTGGATGCATGTTTGGGGCATGTTGAACAGAGATTCCCCTTCAGATACTTTGTGTTGGGCCAAAGCTCCGTAACAGTTAAGGTGTCCCAGGTGATTCCCCTCTAGATCCCTCACTGAGCATTGTGACTAGGAGCCCTCTGCTTCCTAAGGGCTGAGATACGGGCTCTGCATGGGAATGGACCAGGGCCTGGTCTGTGACCTGAAGGAGGTAGTCGGGTCAGCTGAGGTGCCTGCTGCTGCTGTGTGGTGAGGCCTCACCAGGAGGGGAGTGTGATCTGAGGGAAAGTGTGGGAAAATGCGGGGTTGGTCTCTGCAGGATTTGACTGTCTTGAGCCCCACCCACAACCACGGGCAGCAGAGGACCGTGTGTTCCACATGGTGAGGTCTTTCATTTGTGAGCACTTGTGCCACAGGAACCGGGATGTTTGGTCTAAGACATTTGTCTTAGAGCAGCAAGGGACTCTGAAGAGGCTGCTTCAACACCGCAGTTCAGAGCCTGGGAGAGGGGCAAACTTCTGATCCAAGGAGCAGAGGCAGAGAGAGCAGAACCAGGAAGCATAGCCAACCTTGTGGGTGCCCTAGCAAGTTGGGACAAAGGGAGCAGCCAAGGGATAGGAGAGTGACCTAGAGGGCAAACAGGGATCACTGATAGCGGAAGAAGGAGGCAGGAATGCCAAGAGATTGAGCCTAATTAGGAAGGTTGTGGGGAAAGAATCCTGAGAGGGGAAAGAAGTTGCAGAGCAGGCAGCACTCTATGCCGGTAGAAATGGGAGGGCAGGAACAGCTGAAGAGCAGAGAGGAACAAAATCCCAGAGAAATAAATGGGGAAAATGATAGCGTAGTGGGAAGGTTCTTGGGAGCTGATGGTACAGATGTTAACTCTTTCATCAGAGTGTGTTATTACATACCTGAGTCGCTGGGACAATATCACTGAAGTGTTCTCACCACACACACAAAATGGAAATTGTGTGATAATGGCAGTGTGGATGCCTTGGTTCCGAAGACATGATGCAGGGTATACATCTGTCTAGTGATCACATTGTGAGGGTCGTATGTGGAAATGGGGGCTCTGTCAGTGAGGCATATTGGATGCATGTTTGGGGCATGTTGAACAGAGATTCCCCTTCAGATACTTTGTGTTGGGCCAAAGCTCCGTAACAGTTAAGGTGTCCCAGGTGATTCCCCTCTAGATCCCTCACTGAGCATTGTGACTAGGAGCCCTCTGCTTCCTAAGGGCTGAGATACGGGCTCTGCATGGGAATGGACCAGGGCCTGGTCTGTGACCTGAAGGAGGTAGTCGGGTCAGCTGAGGTGCCTGCTGCTGCTGTGTGGTGAGGCCTCACCAGGAGGGGAGTGTGATCTGAGGGAAAGTGTGGGAAAATGCGGGGTTGGTCTCTGCAGGATTTGACTGTCTTGAGCCCCACCCACAACCACGGGCAGCAGAGGACCGTGTGTTCCACATGGTGAGGTCTTTCATTTGTGAGCACTTGTGCCACAGGAACCGGGGATGTTTGGTCTAAGCATTAAGCAGCATGTTTCCACTTTCAGGGCAGACCTCTAAAGATCATTTTGTCTGAGGAAGGAGCCCTGAAGAGACGAAAGAGCAAGCAAGAACTGGAGTCAGGCATGGGTCTTTCTCAGGTAAAAGTCTATTTTCAGTTGATTTCTCAGTCTGTCCTTCTTGAAATGCCCTCTGTAAATGCTTATCTTGCCAACTCTGAAGTCTCCTGCCTGCAAGTATTAGTGCAAATCAAGTATTAATATGCCCAATATCAGGGTAAAGTCTGGAAATCTAACTGATTAAGGTTTATTTCTGTGCTTTCTGATTTGCTCCATTGGCTATATGCATTCGTTTATGCCAGTACCACATCAGGTTGGTTACTTTTCATATATTTTGAAATCTAAACCGGTTGGTCTCTAGTTCCTTTTGCAAGACTCTTTTAAGGTATTTGGGGGTCCCTTGAGATTGGATAGAAATTTCTCATGATTTGTTCTATTGCTACAAGCCTTGCCATTTAACTTTATTTTCTAATATTTATTTATGTATTTATTTATTTTAAAAATTTATTTATTTTGGGCGGGGTTCGGGTTGGGGAGGGAGGGGAGCAGGCGGGCCACTTCTATTGGTCTTTCATTTCTCTGTTTTCATCCGTCTTTGTTCTTTGGCTCCTGTGGGCCTCCCATCGCGGTGGCGTCTGTTGTCGCAGGGCGCCGGCTCTGGGTGCATGCACTCCAGAGCTCCAGCTCGGTGATTGGACACATCAGTCCAGCTGCTCCGCGGCACGTGGGATCTTCCCAGGGCAGGGATGGAACCGGCGCCCCTTGCACTGCAAGGCGGTGTCCTTATCCACTGGACCACCAGGGGAAGCCCCTAATATTTATTTATTTTATTATTTCTTTGGCTGTCTTAATTGCAGCATGCAGGATTTTCACTGTATAACATGGGATTTTTCATTGCAGTGCTTGGGCTTAGTAGTTTCATCGCACGGGCCTAGCTGCTCCAAGGCACGTGGGATCCTAGTTCCCTGACCAGGGATCGAACCGGAGGCCCTGGCATTGCAAGATGGACTCTAAACCAGTGGACCACCAGGGAAATCCCATCATTGAACTTTTAATAGGGATTTCATTGTGTCTGTAGAAAACTTTGGGGATTCCAAGGTGGTACTAGTGTCAAAGAACCTGCCTGCCAGTACAGGAGAGGCAAGAGACGTGGGTTCAATTCCTTGATCAGGAAGATCCCCTGGAGGAGGGCCTGGCAACTCACTCCAGTGTTCTTGCCTGGGGACTTCCATGCACAGAGGAGCCTGGCGGGCTACCATCCATAAACTCCCAAAGAGTCTAACACAGCTGAAGCAAAAAAAAAAAAAAAAAAAAAAAAACACAGCTGAAGCGACTGAGCACACACATGTGGAAAACTTTGAGTACTATGATCCTTTGAAGAATTCTGTCTTCCAATTCATGAATACAGGATTTCTTTTGTGTGTGTTTGGATGGACTTCTTTTAGCAACGTTTGGCAGTATTCAGTGCATAAGGTTTTTACCTCCTTTGCTAATATTTTTGCTAGTATTTCCTAAGTATTCTACCCTTTTTGATATAATAGATAAGGATTGTTCTCTAATTTTAAGTTGACCTTGTTCATTGTGTAAGGAAATGCAACTGATTTCTCTGTGCTGAATTTTTTTTAAGTTACGTCTTTTCTAAAGTTTCTTTCTTTTTTCTTTCGCCCATCATGCTTTTTTTTTTAATTTTGGCTTCTTTTATTGCTTTTTCATTTATTGATTTTCATCTATCTTTATTCTTTGGCCTGTGTGGGCCTCCCATTGCAGTGGCCTCTCTCGTCGCAGAGTACCAGCTCAGGGCAAATGTGCTCCAGAGCCCTGGCTCCTAATTAGACACACCGGTCCAGTCTGTCCATGGCACGTGGGATCTTTCCGGGCCAGGGATCAAACTGGTGCCCCTTGCACTGCAAGGCGGACTCTTTACCCACTGGACCACCAGGGAAGCCGTTCTTTTTTTTAATTTGTATTTATTTTCATCCATCTATCTTATTCTTTGGCATATGTGGGCAGTGACCCACTGCAGTGATCTCTCTCGTTGCAAAGCACCAGCTCTGGGTGTGTGCACTCCAGGGCGTTGACTTGTAATTGGACACACCTGCCCAGCCGCTTCGTGGCATGTGGGATCTTCCTGGGCCGGGGATTGAACCGGTGCCGCTTGCACTGCAAGGTGGACCTTCTACCCACTGGACCACCAGGGAAACCCTAAAGCTTCTTTTTTTTTTTTAAAAGATTTATTTATTTATTTATTTATTTAGGGCGTGGGACAGATTGGGGAGGGAGAGGAGCAGGCGGGCCACTTCTATTGGTCTTTCATTTATCTATTTTCATCCGTCTTTGTTCGTTGGCTCCTGTGGGCCTCCCATCACGGTGGCCTCTGTTGTTGCAGAGCGCCGGCTCTGGGCGCATGCGCCCCAGAGCTCCAGCTCGATAATTGGACATATCAGTCCAGCCGCTCCGCGGCATGTGGGATCTTCCCAGGCCAGGGATCAAACTGGTGGCCCTTGCACTGGAAGGCAGTGTCCTTACCCACTGGACCACCAGGGGAAGCCCCTAAAGCTTCTTTTTTAAAAAATATTTAGGTATGTATTTGGCTGTGCCGGTTCATAGTTGCAGGATGGATCTTCACTGTGTCCTGTGGGTTCTTTTTGTTGGTGCACGTGGGCTCTATTTTCCTGACCAGGGATGAGACTCAGCTCCCTGTATTGGGAACCTGGAGTCTTAGCCACTGGAGCAGCAGGGAAGTCACTAAAGTTGTTTTTGGAAGTGGTAATTTTCTCTGGAATCATTTTCCTTTGTAGAGAAGTACTATACTTGTCAATTCAATAAAGATTTTAAAGGTGGTCCTCATGAAAAAATTAAAAGGAAACTTCTTACCTATGAAGCATGTAGAGTAATGCTTAATTTACAGGAAATATTCAGACACCTTAAGTCATGACTGTTCTTATCATCATTGTCATTTAAGATTTACACGCTGTAAACTCCACTGTGGACCTTGCCAGCTCACTCTGTATTTAAATTGTTGGCCATGCCATACAGCATGCAGTGTCTTAGTTGGCCAACCTCATATTGATCCCAGATCCTCTGCAGGGTCGTAACCGTCTGACCACCAGGGATGTCTCAATTGTGTACTCTATTAATATGCCAGTTATCCTGTAAGTCATGCAGATATGGAATATCAGTTATTGTGTAAAAGATAATAGATAAACCATTCCTGGATAGATAAACCATTGTTGCATTTTTTTGTCTATTTCATATATTGCCCACAAATACGAAACATCCATCTGAACTGGAAGATACAACTTTATGAAAAAGCATGAGGAATTAAAGTGAGCTCCCCAGAATTTGCTCCACATATATTTAAGTGGATTGGTCAGAGTATATACTTCAACTGATTTCACCCCGTTCTCCTCCTCTGAGATTTTTGTGACAGTGAGAACTCTGCTGTAGCCCCTTTGTGAAATGTGTTTTCCTTATAGGAACAGTTGACCTTCGAGGATGTGGCCATCGAATTCACTCCTGAGGAGTGGGAATGCCTGGAACCTGCTCAGAGGGCCTTGTACATGGAGGTGATGTGGGAGACCCTCGGGAACTTGGTCTCTGTGGGTGAGGATCACTTACTGTGATTATGTATCAGACTATTGATAAGTCTAATCTCCATATTGTAATCTGATTCCTGCAACTCATTCCAGTTATGACTGGAAATGTATTCTGTTGACTAGTTTCTCCTCACTCTACAAACCTACTCTGTTTCTGTTAGTTTGACTATTTTTGTGCTTTCTAATAATGTGTTACACTGATAAGTGAGGGGTTTTATCTCTGAATAATGAACTGAGGAAATGTCTGCAATGTCCAACCATGTTGGTACAGTTACCGGATTTCCTCCCTTTTCAGATTTGCTTTTGTCCATTGTCTGTTGGACACAGATTCTTTTCAAGTCTTGGCTCTTGTAAGTAGTGCAGTAATGAGCATGGGAGTGCAGGTTTCTTTTTTTTTTTTTCTTTTATTTATTTTTCATCCATCATTATTCTTTGGCCTGTATGGGCCTCCCATTGCAGTGGCCTCTCTCATTGCAGAGCACCAGCTCTGGACGCATGCGCTTCAAAGTGCTGGCTTGTAACTGGACACCCAGTCCATACAGCATGCAGTGTCTTAGTTGGCCAACCTCATATTGATCCCAGATCCTCTGCAGGGTCGTAACCGTCTGACCACCAGGGATGTCTCAATTGTGTACTCTATTAATATGCCAGTTATCCTGTAAGTCATGCAGATATGGAATATCAGTTATTGTGTAAAAGATAATAGATAAACCATTCCTGGATAGATAAACCATTGTTGCATTTTTTTGTCTATTTCATATATTGCCCACAAATACGAAACATCCATCTGAACTGGAAGATACAACTTTATGAAAAAGCATGAGGAATTAAAGTGAGCTCCCCAGAATTTGCTCCACATATATTTAAGTGGATTGGTCAGAGTATATACTTCAACTGATTTCACCCCGTTCTCCTCCTCTGAGATTTTTGTGACAGTGAGAACTCTGCTGTAGCCCCTTTGTGAAATGTGTTTTCCTTATAGGAACAGTTGACCTTCGAGGATGTGGCCATCGAATTCACTCCTGAGGAGTGGGAATGCCTGGAACCTGCTCAGAGGGCCTTGTACATGGAGGTGATGTGGGAGACCCTCGGGAACTTGGTCTCTGTGGGTGAGGATCACTTACTGTGATTATGTATCAGACTATTGATAAGTCTAATCTCCATATTGTAATCTGATTCCTGCAACTCATTCCAGTTATGACTGGAAATGTATTCTGTTGACTAGTTTCTCCTCACTCTACAAACCTACTCTGTTTCTGTTAGTTTGACTATTTTTGTGCTTTCTAATAATGTGTTACACTGATAAGTGAGGGGTTTTATCTCTGAATAATGAACTGAGGAAATGTCTGCAATGTCCAACCATGTTGGTACAGTTACCGGATTTCCTCCCTTTTCAGATTTGCTTTTGTCCATTGTCTGTTGGACACAGATTCTTTTCAAGTCTTGGCTCTTGTAAGTAGTGCAGTAATGAGCATGGGAGTGCAGGTTTCTTTTTTTTTTTTTCTTTTATTTATTTTTCATCCATCATTATTCTTTGGCCTGTATGGGCCTCCCATTGCAGTGGCCTCTCTCATTGCAGAGCACCAGCTCTGGACGCATGCGCTTCAAAGTGCTGGCTTGTAACTGGACACACCAGTTCAGCCCGCTCTGCAGCATGTGGGATCTTCACAGGCCAGGGATTGAACCCGTGCCCCTTGTGCTGCAAGGCAGACTCTTTACCCACTGGACCACCAGGGAAGCCCAGATTTCTTTCTTTCTTTTTTTTTTTTTTAAAGATTTATTTATTTATTTATTTATTTAGGGCGAGGGACAGGTTGGGGAGGGAGGGGAGCAGGCGGGCTACTTCTATTGGTCTTTCATTTATCTATTTTCATCCGTCTTTGTTCTTTGGCTCCTGTGGGCCTCCCATTGCAGTGGCGTCTGTCATTGCAGAGCGCCGGCTCTGGGCGCATACGCTCCAGAGCTCTGACTCGGTAATTGGACACATCAGTCCAGCTGCTCCGCGGGACGTGGGATCTTCCCAGGCCAGGGATTGAACCAGCGCCCCTTGCACTGCAAGGCGGTGTCCTTAGCCACTGGACCACCGGGGGAAGCCCCCAGATTTCTTTTAAGACAATGATTTCATAGTGAAAGTGGTGCCTTCTGTAGTGTATGTTTATATATATGTATATTTCTCTTTTTTTGGCCTTGCAATACAAAGTGCCAGGTCTTAATCTCTGACCAGGAATGGAAACCATAGCCCTGCATAGGGAGCTCAAGTCTTAACCACTGGGCCACCAGGGAGGGTCCAAAAAAAAAAAAACATTTTTAGGAACCTTAAACTAAATTTCAAATTAGCCACACCAATTCACATTCTTCGATATAGTTAACAGAATTCCATTTCCTCCACATTCAAGGAACACTTGTCATCTCTTGTATTTTTGTGTCTGTTCATGCACCCACCTTAGCGGACTGATTGCACAAGTCTCTGGAATTTTTTAGATTCATTTTTATTTGGAGAATGATTGTTTTATAGCATGATTGCCATACAGCAGTGATTCAGCCATAGGTAAACATATATCCCCTGCCTCCTGATAACAGCTGTTCCAAGAGGACTGAGGTAATATCTCAGCGTGATTTTGCTTTGCATTTCCGTGGGAGGGTACATACAGGAATTGGAAGTCTTCTGTACTTCAGTCTCAGTGATACATAAGAAAGAGCTGAGGAGTCAAAGGCGAGGAAATTGTGATAAACTTTCTTACACTCTTAGGTTTAATATTTTCAGAATTGACCGTGTCTTAGGTCTTCCAGCTTCTCTGCTACTTTAGAGAGTGTTCCCAGCATCCTTCTTTTTTTTTCCCCCAAAGTTTTATTCATTGTTTCTACCTTGTGTTCCTCTGGGTTAATGAGTCCCAGTGGTTTATAGTTCTGTTATCCTCCTTACTATGTTTCTATTTTTTGGTGGTCTTTTTTGCTGCTTGTAGCCTTTTTCTGGTTGAGGTGTGAGGGCTTCTCGTTATAGTCACTTATCATTGTGGAGCGAGGGCTCAGTAGTTGGGGTACCAGGGGGAAGCTGCTTCACTAAATGCTATCTTCCCAGACTTGGGACTCAGCCCATGTCCCTGCATTGGTAGGCTGATTCTTCTCCACTGGGCCAGCAAGAAAGTCCCTGTCATCTTTCAAACATCATTTCCTTGTCTTTTTTTTTCTCTGCAGAGTTGGTGTTAAGAATGGTAATGATATTGTTTCTAGAAAATAGAGAGGCCAGCTAAAGTAATATTTATTAGCATGGAGTGTTAGCATAACCTTTCGATACACCATGGATCAGTACATTGCTTTTTCAGTAACATTTTCTTTTTGTTCACATTCTTAATCAATGGGATCATATCCTTAACGTGCTCAGATTTTGCCAAACACCTTCTGCTAGCCTCTTTTCCCCGTGAAGATGCTGCTTACCAGAAAGCCACTTCCCTCGGAAATCCTGGTCTCCCTAATTTATGGTACTGTGGAATTTTTAGGTCTGCACGTGTGTGCACAGAATTAACTCACCTCCATTCGTTGGAATTTTTCTGGTTTTTTATACTAGCTTTGGCTAAGGAAATGCTTGCCCAGTCACCTAGAATATTTTGCGTATATTTTTATTGAATATATGTGTGAAAATGGAGGTCATAGAATATTCAGTGTGATACATGACATAGTGAATAGTGTAATACATGTAACCTCTCCTCCCCTTCAATATTACAATCTCTTTGTTTTGTAATCTTTCATTTCAAACACTGATAATAAATTTTTCTAGGCTTAGCAGTAATACTAGATGCCAAAATCCATGGCACTGTATCAAAGTTTTGGTCTTTGGCACTAGTTTCTAATGTATGGGAATTTGAATTTTTATCCTGCTGTTGTATGAAAATTGTATGAGTCTTAATTATGATGAATTGCTTTCTAGTGCTCTTCAGGTCAATTGTGTCCTTCAATTACTCTGTCTGTTCGTTCTCTTAATCTATGAGTTTGATATTGAAGCTCCAACTAAAAATATTAATTTTATCAACGTGAAGAAAATTGTAATATATAGAAG
Source organism: Tragulus kanchil (assembly GCA_022376925.1). Taxonomy (NCBI): domain Eukaryota; kingdom Metazoa; phylum Chordata; class Mammalia; order Artiodactyla; family Tragulidae; genus Tragulus; species Tragulus kanchil. Next base: position 134,562,375 of record JAIOJX010000031.1, read on the forward strand.
AACAATATGTAACCTTGTTCTGTATTTTGCAAGTCTCCTGTAAATATGTTATACTTTCATAATTTAAAAAAAAAAATTTTTCCAAGAGAAAGTTCTTTTATTTCAGGGCCTTCGCTGTTGTCCAATGGTTAAAAATCTGCCTTGCAGTGCAGAGGTCCCAGGTTTGATCCCTGGTCAGGAAATGAAGATCCCACACACTGCAATGCAGTTATTGAGCCCAAGAGCCAATAAGGAGACTGAACGCAGTCAAAACTAACTCAGTATTCAATAAAATAAAACGTGTCAGTTCTACAGCCATAGGATAACTCCCCTAGATAAAAATTGGACAGTAGTGTACTTCCTGGGAAGCCAGTTCTTCTTTTCTGTTGAGGACTGTATCTGAGTCGCCCTGTTATTCACACAGATGCACAGTCTCAGCAGCGCTCCCACACATGCGCATTCACTCCAGGCCTGGCAGGCCCCTTCTCGGGCCTGACCTTCCTTCACGTGGGATCTTGCTCAGAATGGGATTACTCCCTGCTAACATATTTCAGTCATTCTCGGGAATTTCTCATTTTTCGCAGCACTTCACCCATCCCTTCATCTTCCATGTGTTATGATTCACTCTGAAAAATAACACTTCTTCAGTCATTGAACGTTTTCGTGATAAGACCTAAAGGACTGTAGACCATAATGACTCAAGAGTCCATTTCCAGGAATAGTGGCTGAATATTGCCTTTTAAAAGAATTTAATGGACTTCCCTGGTGGTCCAGTGGGTAAAGAGTCTGCCTTGCAGTGCAAGAGGCGCCGGTTTGATCCCTGGCCTGAGAAGATCCCACTGGCCATGGAGTGGCTGGAGTGGTGTGTCCAATTGAAAGCCATCGCCTTGGAGCTCATATGCCTGAGCCGGTGCTCTGCAGCAAGAGAGGCCGCTGCAATGGGAGACCCACACAGGCCAAGGAGTAAAGATGGATGAAAATAAATAAATAAAAAACCAATGAAAAGAGGCCAAAATTAAAAAAAAAAAAGAATTTAACATTGTTAGATGGCTTAGAATAGGGCATGTTTTATATTAAATGCTCAAAAGTTACTTTTCTATGAAAAGATTAATATTTCATATTATATTTATTATGACATCCTTTGTTTGTGTTATATCTTGAATGCTTTCTGATCACTTTATGCTCAACAGCCTTGTTTCTGACCCATTAATGAAAATACAAACTGCTCCCTGTTGATTTTATGTAACTTGGAGCCAGTGAACTGAATATTTAATGGCACTGCATGGTTAGTAAGCTATACTATATATTCATTTTTACTGTAATGACTATTTCATTTATAAACATTAGAGTCTGATTTTTTGATTATTGAATTCTTTACTATTTTTTCTTAATGTATGCATGTATAATATATAAGTATAAATGACTTATGATGTTTGTGGTGCACAACAAGGTTATTCAGTAGTGTATGCATATATATTATTTTTCAGATAGATTATTTTTCATTAGACGTTATTATAAGATACTGACTGTATGTCCCTGTGCTATACAGTAAATCCTTGTTATTTGTTGCAGTATCTACTTATTAATTAGAAATCTATCATTCTAGTCATACTAAGTCAACTAAATGGAATGTTATAGTTTTATAGGTATGCAAAAGAACACGAAAAGAAAAAAAATAGATGGTCAGTTTGGAGGGCGTAAACTAGATAAAATCGGAGCACTGAGTATGAAATAGACGAGGGACATAACTTTCTGCTTTTTCATCCTGATTGACTTTCTATAATGTTGTCTTTGTTCTAGCTGCTGTGGAATTCTGCTTCTGCTTGCTTTTTCTGACTTTCCTCTGATAGAGGAGTCTAAGAGACTTGTGTAAGCTTCCTGATGGGAGGGAAAAACTGAGTCTTCATCTAGTTGGGCAAGGCCTTACTCAGTAAAGCTTTTTTCTAATTATTTTCTGATGGGCGGGGTTGGGCTCCCTTCCTGTTAGTTGTTTGGCCTGAGTTGATCCAGTCCTGGGGTCATAGGGCTCTATAGCAGGGTGAGTGGCAACCTCCAAGAGGGCTTACACAAGGGGGACCTTCCAGGATTCCTGCTTCCGGGGCCCTGTCCCTGTGGTGAGCCCCTGCCCATCCACATGTCCGCAGGAGGCCCTCAACACTAGCAGGTAGTTTTTGTTCAGCCTCTTGTGGAGCCACTGCTCTTTTGCTCTGGATCTTGGTATGTGTAAGATTTTGTGTGTGCCTGCCAAGAATGGATTCTGTGTTTCCCCCAGTCCTGTGGAAGTTCTGCAGTCAAATCCCGCTGGCCTTCAAGATCTGGTTCACTGGGGATTCCCAGTGCCATTATTGGATCCCCAGATTGAGAGGCCTGATATGGGGTTCAGAACCTTCACAACATTGGGAGAACTTCTTTGGTATTATTGTCCTCCAGTTTGTGGTCACCTGGCAGTGGGTAGGAGATTTGATTTCATTGTGATTGCATGGCTCCTACTGTCTTGCTGCAGCTTCTTATTTGTCTTTTGATGTGGTGCACCTTTTTTTTTTTTTTTAAATATTTATTTATTTGACTGTGCTGGGTGTTAATTGCAGTACGTGGGATCTAGCTCCCTGAGCAGGACTCAAACCCAGGCCTCCTGCATTGGAAGCCAGGAGTCCTAGCCACTGGGCCACCAGAGAAGTCCCGACGTGGTGCACCTTCGATGGGTTCCAGAATCCTCCTGTAGATGATTGTTCAACAGCTCAGTAGTGATTTTAGCAGTCTCAGGGAAGGGGAGGAGCACGGGTCCTTCTACAGTGCCCTATAGAACCTGCAGGAAATTTCTCTTTCTTTATACTGTCTTTGTCTCCTAATTGGTAACTTCCACTTATTTAGGTTATAAATTAGCATAGCTCATTTTGGTTTAGATAGTTCTGCCATCTATGTGTTTTCTTTAGCATTTACTTATTTAGAGTGTGAATGCAGACTATTGGGCCTCCCAGGCGGCACCAAGGGTAAAGAATCTGCCTGCCAATGTAGGAGGCTCCAGAGATGCGGATTTGATCCCTGGAGTAGGAAATGGCCACCCACTCCAGTGTTATTGCCTGGAAGGTTCGCTGGACATCTGAGCCAGTGGGCTGCAGTCCATGGGGTGGGAAGGAGTTGGGTGTGGCCACACACACTGGCACACGCAGAACTGTGTGTGCTGTGATTGTTTTTCTCCTTGGTGTTGAAACAGCAGTGCGTCATTACATCATATGCACATTGTGGCTATAGTGGAAATGTATGATTCTTTGAATCCTAAAAGGAGCTTGTTTAGTTTGAATGTTTTTGTCCTTTAAAACTTTTTTTGTTTTTGATCTTGGTATGTGTAAGATTTTGTGTGTGCCTGCCAAGAATGGATTCTGTGTTTCCCCCAGTCCTGTGGAAGTTCTGCAGTCAAATCCCGCTGGCCTTCAAGATCTGGTTCACTGGGGATTCCCAGTGCCATTATTGGATCCCCAGATTGAGAGGCCTGATATGGGGTTCAGAACCTTCACAACATTGGGAGAACTTCTTTGGTATTATTGTCCTCCAGTTTGTGGTCACCTGGCAGTGGGTAGGAGATTTGATTTCATTGTGATTGCATGGCTCCTACTGTCTTGCTGCAGCTTCTTATTTGTCTTTTGATGTGGTGCACCTTTTTTTTTTTTAAATATTTATTTATTTGACTGTGCTGGGTGTTAATTGCAGTACGTGGGATCTAGCTCCCTGAGCAGGACTCAAACCCAGGCCTCCTGCATTGGAAGCCAGGAGTCCTAGCCACTGGGCCACCAGAGAAGTCCCGACGTGGTGCACCTTCGATGGGTTCCAGAATCCTCCTGTAGATGATTGTTCAACAGCTCAGTAGTGATTTTAGCAGTCTCAGGGAAGGGGAGGAGCACGGGTCCTTCTACAGTGCCCTATAGAACCTGCAGGAAATTTCTCTTTCTTTATACTGTCTTTGTCTCCTAATTGGTAACTTCCACTTATTTAGGTTATAAATTAGCATAGCTCATTTTGGTTTAGATAGTTCTGCCATCTATGTGTTTTCTTTAGCATTTACTTATTTAGAGTGTGAATGCAGACTATTGGGCCTCCCAGGCGGCACCAAGGGTAAAGAATCTGCCTGCCAATGTAGGAGGCTCCAGAGATGCGGATTTGATCCCTGGAGTAGGAAATGGCCACCCACTCCAGTGTTATTGCCTGGAAGGTTCGCTGGACATCTGAGCCAGTGGGCTGCAGTCCATGGGGTGGGAAGGAGTTGGGTGTGGCCACACACACTGGCACACGCAGAACTGTGTGTGCTGTGATTGTTTTTCTCCTTGGTGTTGAAACAGCAGTGCGTCATTACATCATATGCACATTGTGGCTATAGTGGAAATGTATGATTCTTTGAATCCTAAAAGGAGCTTGTTTAGTTTGAATGTTTTTGTCCTAACTTGTTTCAAACGGCAGAGCTCTAAAAATAGTAGAATTAATTGTTATCAGTTTTTTCCTAGAAATGAATCATATTCCTTTCATGTTCCTAAATTTTGTAAGATCCTTGTGTAGGTCCGCTTTCCTTTGTTTGGTGTGTTTTTTTAGTGTAGTAGTTTATATTTAGCATGAAACATTTTTTTACAAAGTATAATGAATAGAATACTTGTGGGTTTCTATGTTTTAGGTATCTCTCACGTGCATGTGATGAAGAAATTACAACTGCAGGCAGACACTGATAAAAGACAAGTGCTCCAAACGGGCTTCAGGAAGAATTCAGTACCGATAATTCATAAGAGAGCTCCCAAAGGAAAAAAACCTTACAAATGTAATGAGTGTGGAAAGATGTTTCAGAGAAAGGGCTTCCTTTCAGATCATCAGCGTATTCATACTGGAGAGAAACCTTACCAATGTAGTGAGTGTGGCAAGGTCCTTAGTCATAAGGCCAGCCTAATATATCATATGCGTATTCATGCTGGAGAGAAACCTTACAAATGTAATGAGTGTGGCAAGCTCTTTCGGGTAAAGTCCAGCCTTTCAAGCCATCAGAGTATTCATAGAGAGAAACCTTACCAATGTAATGTGTGTGGAAAGATGTTTCCGAAAAGGGGCACCCTTTCAGATCATCAGCGTATTCATACTGGAGAGAAACCTTACGAATGTAGTGAGTGTGGAAAGATGTTTCGGAATAGGGGCACCCTTTCAGAACATCAGCGTATTCATACTGGAGAGAAACCTTACAAATGTAGAGAGTGTGGCAAGCTCTTTCGGCTAAAGGCCAGCCTTGCATATCATATGCGTATTCATACTGGTGAGAAACCTTACCAATGTAATGTGTGTGGCAAGGTCCTTTGTCATAAGGGCAGTCTTGCATATCATATGAGTATTCATGCTGGAGAGAAACCTTACAAATGTAGTGAGTGTGGCAAGCTCTTTCGCCTAAAGGCCAGCCTTTCAAGCCATCAGCGTATTCATGGTGGAGAGAAACCTTACCAATGTAATGTGTGTGGCAAGGTCCTTTGTCATAAGGCCAGCCTTGCATATCATATGCGTATTCATACTGGAGAGAAACCTTACAAATGTAATGAGTGTGGCAAGCTCTTTCGGGTAAAGTCCAACCTTTCAAGCCATCAGAGTATTCATAGAGAGAAACCTTACAAATGTAATGTGTGTGGAAAGATGTTTCCCGAAAGGGGCACCCTTTCAGCTCATCAGCGTATTCATACTGGAGAGAAACCTTACAAGTGTAGAGAGTGTGGCAAGCTCTTTCGGGTAAAGGCCAGCCTTTCAAGCCATCAGCGTATTCATAGAGAGAAACCTTACCAATGTAGTGAGTGTGGCAAGGTCCTTTGTCATAAGGCCAGCCTTGCATATCATATGCGTATTCATGCTGGGGAGAAACCTTACAAGTGCAGTCAGTGTGGCAAGCTCTTTCGGGTAAAGGCCAGCCTTTTAAGCCATCAGAGTATTCATAGAGAGAAACCTTACAAATGTAATGTATGTGGAAAGATGTTTCCCGAAAGGGGCACCCTTTCAGCTCATCAGCGTATTCATACTGGAGAGAAACCTTACAAGTGTAGAGAGTGTGGCAAGCTCTTTCGGGTAAAGGCCAGCCTTTCAAGCCATCAGCGTATTCATAGAGAGAAACCTTACCAATGTAGTGAGTGTGGCAAGGTCCTTTGTCATAAGGCCAGCCTTGCATATCATATGCGTATTCATGCTGGGGAGAAACCTTACAAGTGCAGTCAGTGTGGCAAGCTCTTTCGGGTAAAGGCCAGCCTTTTAAGCCATCAGAGTATTCATAGAGAGAAACCTTACAAATGTAATGTATGTGGAAAGATGTTTCCCGAAAGGGGCACCCTTTCAGCTCATCAACGTATTCATACTGGAGAGAAACCTTACAAATGTAGAGAGTGTGGCAAGCTCTTTCGGGTAAAGTCCAACCTTTCAAGCCATCAGCGTATTCATACTGGTGAGAAACCTTACCAATGTAATGTGTGTGGCAAAGTCCTTAGTCATAAGACCAGTCTTGCATATCATATGCGTATTCATGCTGGGGAGAAACCTTACAAGTGCAGTCAGTGTGGCAAGCTTTTTCGGGTAAAGTCCAGCCTTACAAGCCATCAGAGTATTCATAGAGAGAAACCTTATAAATGTAATGTGTGTGGCAAGATCCTTAGTCATAAGACCAGCTTTGCATATCATATGCGTATTCATGCTGGAGAGAAACCTTACAAATGTAATGAGTGTGGCAAGCTCTTTCGGGTAAAGTCCAACCTTTCAAGCCATCAGCGTATTCATACTGGTGAGAAACCTTACAAATGTAGTGAGTGTGGTAAGTTCCTTAGTCATAAGACCAGCCTTGCATATCATATGCGTATTCATGCTGGAGAAAAACCTTACAGATGTAATGAGTGTGGCAAGCTCTTTCGGCTAAAGGCCAGCCTTTCAAGTCATCAGAGAATTCATACTGGAGAAAATCCTTACCAATGTAATGTGTGTGGCAAAGTCCTTAGTCATAAGACCAGCCTTGCATATCATATGCGTATTCATGCTGAAGAGAAACCTTACAGATGTAATGAGTGTGGCAAGCTCTTTCGGCTAAAGACCAGCCTTTCAAGCCATCAGAGAATTCATACTGGTGAGAAACCTTACAAATGTAGTGAGTGTGGTAAGTTCCTTAGTCATAAGACCAGCCTTGCATATCATATGCGTATTCATGCTGGAGAAAAACCTTACAGATGTAATGAGTGTGGCAAGCTCTTTCGGCTAAAGGCCAGCCTTTCAAGTCATCAGAGAATTCATACTGGAGAAAATCCTTACCAATGTAATGTGTGTGGCAAAGTCCTTAGTCATAAGACCAGCCTTGCATATCATATGCGTATTCATGCTGAAGAGAAACCTTACAGATGTAATGAGTGTGGCAAGCTCTTTCGGCTAAAGACCAGCCTTTCAAGCCATCAGAGAATTCATACTGGAGAGAATCCTTACCAATGTAATGTGTGCGGCAAGGTCCTTAGTCATAAGACCAGCCTTGCATATCATATGCATATTCATACTGGAGAGAAACCTTAGAAATGTAATGAGTGTGGCAAGCTCTTTCTACTAAAGACTTTCAAAGCATCAACGTATTCATACTGGAGACAGATCTTACAAATGTAATGAATGTGGCAAGCTCTTTCGTCAAAAAACCAGCCTTATTAAGGCATCAGACTCTTCACATTGGAGAGAAAGCGTAGAAGTGTAATGAGTATGGAAAGGTGTTTTGGCAAAGGGCCACCCTTCAGTTCATCAGCATATTCATACTGGAGAGAGACTTTACAAATGTCGTGACTGTCAAAAATATTTTACTATGTTCCATTCTTCAAAAGGTATCAGAGAAGACATGCAAGAGTAAAGTCATAAAAATGTGATGCATACGGGAAAGTCTTTGCTCAAAATTCATATCTGAGGAGGGGAAGGCGGGCAGGGATATGCATATGACTGACCTGAGAACATACATGTCTGCGAACAACAAAACTCTGTAAAAATATTTTTAAAAATACTGGAAAAAATAAGAATTCATATATTTTAGCTCATCAGAGAATTCATCCTGGAGAGAAACCTTAAAAATGGAATGAGTGTGGGAAGACCTTTTCTCGTGTCTGTTTCCTCAAAAAAATCAGAGAATCCATACAGAAGAAAAAGCACATCTGGATGAGCTAATAGAAAACGGAAGGGACCTCAGCATTCATCTTTGTATGTGAAGGGAAGGTCTTCATTCAAAAACAACACTTTAAATCCATGGGAGTTTGATCATGGAGGAAAATGTACACCTTGATGAATGTGTCAGAGGCTCACCATCAGATTCTTCATACTGGACACACATCTGTTGTACTGAATAGAATACTGCATAGAAGCACAGGTTATGTTCAGGGTGCCCTTCCATAGCTAGGCCACTGTGGGTTATAGGACTGAATGCTGCACCATCTGACCAGGAAAAAAACAGGCTGGACATTAAGGGAGTTGGGCTTTTCAAGGAGGAGAGTTGACAGGTTCCTGGGGACTGATTGCGTGAGCGAAATAGTACCAGGGAGTTGGTGGTCTTTCCTTAACTGGCAAATTGCTGTTGTATATAAATGATTCATGGATACTTATTCATGGAAATGGAAGAGAACAGAAATGTGTTTGTATCTGCTTCATAGTTAATTGATGCCTTTGACATTGTGCTAGTGTTTTACTCAGACTGTAGCATAAGTCTTGTGCTCTAATAAAATGTGCATCATTTTTCCCATAACTCTGGATCATGTTTCGTCCAACAGCACAGTTTTATCCCACCTCAGGACTTCATCACAGAAACTACCGTGCACCAAAGGTTCTCAGGGTTGAAGGAATCCATTAAGAATTTCTTTCTATGATGAAATCAAAGAATGGATAATTGGGAGATTATATACTAATGATTTACACTCGAGTTATTCTCTTTACACTCTGTCTGCAGCAGAGTAAAGCCCCCAGTGTGTGGATGAGCACAATATTATCTGTGCGCCATACTTCCCTATGTCCTCTTCTGTGACAATATGAAACCAATTGTATGCACATGATTTACATGAAGGGAAAGTAGGAATAATAAGCATACAGAATTTAGGAAATAGAAATAAGGTTAAAGGTGATGTCTCTTTTTGAGCTTGGAATATTCAGAAAGAATAATTTTTTTTTTAAGAATACTTTTTTTTTGTTAATTTATTTACTATTGCCTGAATACTTGTAATTTACCGGCTTAGTAGCACCACAGCATGTGGGAATTTCCCAGACCATGGATCCATCCCTTGTCTCCTGCATTGGCAGCTGGATTCCTTACCAAAGTTTGGTTTGGATATTGAGGCAGATGAGGCCATGTGCTAAAGTATTATTTGAATGTTAACTGCTGAAGCTTTCTAGGAGGAGCAGGATAGACTTCCAAGCTATTGAAAAAAAGGCTGACCAGCAAACAATGGTGACTCTTGGAGTGTCAGATGATTGATTACTGGATGGCAAGGAGGGGAGGGTACCGCTTCTGGTGCACTTCAGTTGGTATCAAAGAAGGAGGCCTTAGTCTTTTTTCTCATCCTGCCCAGATGGGCAACAGGAAGCGGTTGGTAAAGTCTAAAGGTGTCAGTTGTCAAACATCGAAAAACTACAGTGAGACCATTTAACAAACACTGGCTGTTTACTCATGTTATGAATTTCTTACATTCCTTTTCCTGCTGTACATGTATGTTCTATTGTCCTCTGTGGTTGGAGATGGTAGTACACCATGGCGCTCAGCACGGAGGATCGAAATTAAGGACACAGACATGTTAGCATCCGCAAAACATGGGACGGGATCAGCAGTCTCGAGGACTGAGGCAATTCCCTTGATTGTCATGTCCTTTATGAAAAAGCTGCAGCTGTGCACCGTACAGAGAAGAACATCATCAAAGCAATCCATTATCTTTACAACAAAGTCCACTTCCTTGTAAGATGCCACATCTCAGGTGGGAGATCACTGGAACAGACAGCAAGTGCGTATCTCAGCGTCTGATCTGCGTGTGACCTCACGTTCCTTAGTCCATGCTGCGAAGATCCAGATCGCATGCCCCATCTGAGATGGCAACTCCCAAGTTTCTGGTCATGGTTCATAGCTTTAAGAGCTATAAACAAGCTCTCCTATTTTTCTACCAGGTACTTATGGCCTTATTTTTGTACCAAGCATTTCTGTATGGCCGCAGCGTGACTTGATTCCCATGATCTGCAGCAATAGTAAATTGATATTTATTAAACATATAGATTACTGTTTACTATCTACTGCCTAAGATTTTTTTATACTAGCCTAGTGACCATTGATGTTTCAAAATATTTATTAGCAAATAAATACTAAGTAGAAGTCCAGTTTTCCAGAGGATACTCAAGTGTTGATGTCACATTATCAAATTAAGGTATATCCTCCATGCTTCATTGTCAGCTATAGTACAAATTTTTAAAAAGATACTGTGATGATTTTTGCTGTACATCAACATGAATTGGCCATAGGCATACATATGTCCCCTACATCTTGAAGTCACCTCTGTCCCCACCTGATCCCTCCAGATTGTCCTGGCTCTCGGTGCCTCACTCTTGGTGAGTCATACATCACATTTCCACTGGTTCTCTGTTTTACATATGGTAATACATGTTTCAATGCTGTTCTCTCAAATCAGGCCACCCTATTTGTTTCCAGTTTTTCCTTAGCGTTATTTTTTGTGTCCACGTACTGTGACCCAGGTTGAATGTTTAATTTACATTTCTTCCCTGACTTACACTAACAAATACATAAGTCAGTGGGTTATTTTGAGGCTTCTGTAATATAAAAATACACATAAGACAATGACAGAGGACATAGTAGGTGTCCTAGAAAGATGAAGACAGTTCCTTTGGGACTCGAGTTGAGTCAGTTAATACACACAGAAATATTTCTAAATAGTGCAAAGTTGATGATAACTTTGGTGAAAGTGAACTAATGTCCTCGCAAGACTATATTGTATAGTCTGCTTTGTTGTCAAAGCCAACAAAGCTCTCAGACAACAAAGAAAATATTTTTTACCATTTTTTAAATAAAAAATAAATTGCCTAATTACTGTCAAGTGATCATATAGTAATCTGATGTTCCATTACACTAGTCCATGCTGCGAAGATCCAGATCGCATGCCCCATCTGAGATGGCAACTCCCAAGTTTCTGGTCATGGTTCATAGCTTTAAGAGCTATAAACAAGCTCTCCTATTTTTCTACCAGGTACTTATGGCCTTATTTTTGTACCAAGCATTTCTGTATGGCCGCAGCGTGACTTGATTCCCATGATCTGCAGCAATAGTAAATTGATATTTATTAAACATATAGATTACTGTTTACTATCTACTGCCTAAGATTTTTTTATACTAGCCTAGTGACCATTGATGTTTCAAAATATTTATTAGCAAATAAATACTAAGTAGAAGTCCAGTTTTCCAGAGGATACTCAAGTGTTGATGTCACATTATCAAATTAAGGTATATCCTCCATGCTTCATTGTCAGCTATAGTACAAATTTTTAAAAAGATACTGTGATGATTTTTGCTGTACATCAACATGAATTGGCCATAGGCATACATATGTCCCCTACATCTTGAAGTCACCTCTGTCCCCACCTGATCCCTCCAGATTGTCCTGGCTCTCGGTGCCTCACTCTTGGTGAGTCATACATCACATTTCCACTGGTTCTCTGTTTTACATATGGTAATACATGTTTCAATGCTGTTCTCTCAAATCAGGCCACCCTATTTGTTTCCAGTTTTTCCTTAGCGTTATTTTTTGTGTCCACGTACTGTGACCCAGGTTGAATGTTTAATTTACATTTCTTCCCTGACTTACACTAACAAATACATAAGTCAGTGGGTTATTTTGAGGCTTCTGTAATATAAAAATACACATAAGACAATGACAGAGGACATAGTAGGTGTCCTAGAAAGATGAAGACAGTTCCTTTGGGACTCGAGTTGAGTCAGTTAATACACACAGAAATATTTCTAAATAGTGCAAAGTTGATGATAACTTTGGTGAAAGTGAACTAATGTCCTCGCAAGACTATATTGTATAGTCTGCTTTGTTGTCAAAGCCAACAAAGCTCTCAGACAACAAAGAAAATATTTTTTACCATTTTTTAAATAAAAAATAAATTGCCTAATTACTGTCAAGTGATCATATAGTAATCTGATGTTCCATTACACTGAGGAAATACTTTATTATATATTATGATGTAAACAAGTTTTTGTCAAAACAATTTGAAGCTATGTCCTCATAAGCATCGAGCAGAAAAACTTCTATAAAGAAGAATGCAGTTTATTAAAGACAGTCTTTTTTTTTTTTTTAATCAGTTTTTAAATTTATTTTTGGCTGTGCTGGTGTTCATTGTCACACTGACTTTTCTCTCCTTATGTCAAACAGGGGCTATGAATTCTGTATGAATTCTATATTCTGTTGTGAGGTACGCTCAGTAAAGCACCCAACTCTGTTTGTGGTAGATGGAGAAGAGGATTATTAGGCTGGCGCCAGCGACCACCCACGAGGAACAAAGCTTCCTGCAAGGGCTCCGGCTTGAGGCAAGAGATGATTTTTAAAGGCTGGGAGAATTAGTGGCACGAAACCATTCCCTGGTACCCGCACACCTGCACATTCCAGTGTCTATGACAACAAGAAACAAACAGGTTTGGTGACCAGAAAACAGAGATCAATAAAACATATAATCAACTCATATCCTAGGGTTAGCAGAATAACCCAGGGGCTTTTCATAATCAATTTTGCATTTGTGCTTAACATAATTGTCTAGGGGCTTTTTCATGATTCACGGTTTTGGTTTAGGTTACAATCAGTAAAGATTAACAGAAAACAATCAGTGCTAACAGCAATTTAGTCTAACAGGTGAGTCACTAGCAAGTAACCCAGGAAACAAGGAATGAATCATTAAGTAGATCTAAGTACATCATTTTATATTATGTGTCCCTTTTACAATACTATCCATAAGCATGGTTGGACTTTGGGTGGAGACTGGTGTACTGATCCTCCTCCTTTTCTTCAGTCCAGATCACACACTACCTTTTTTTTTTTTTCCAGTGGAGCTGAGACTGCTGCACATGGGCTTTCTCTAGTTATAGCAAGCAGAGCTACTCCCTCTAGTTGCTATGTGCAGTCTTCTTATTGCTGTGTCTACTCTTATTGAGGAACAGAGACTTTAAGGACGCAGCCTCAGTCCTTGTGTTCTATGGGCTTAGTTTCTCCAAGGCACATGATATCCTCCCAGACCAGGGATCAAACCATGTCCTGTGCATTGGCAGGTGCATTCTTTCCCACTGGATCACCAGGGGAGTGCCACTCTGTCTTTCAACTGAACCAATTCCAGGATTTTCCTGCATCTGTTCACTGGGCGGCCATGTATGTTCAGTCAGCTTATTTGCACAGTTGTATTTGACTCTTGCCCACCACATGGACTCCAGCACACCAGGGTTCCCTGTCCTTCACCAGCTCTGGGAGACTGCTGAAACTCAAGTCCATTGAGTCAGTGATACCAGTCAACCACCTCTGTCGTCCCATTCTTTTGCCTTCTATTTTTCCCTTCACTGCCAAACATCAGTCAGGGTCATCAACAAGTAACTGGGAGACGTGCAAACCAGGAGACACTCGTCCAAAATTACCTGCACTTGCTGACGAGGTGGATCGGCCCAAGAGGCCTGTCCAGATTGATCTAGGCCAGTATAACCAAAGCGCACAAGCCTGGTTTTCTCCATCTGGAATTCCACTGGGTTGTACTGTAGGTGGACCTTGAAGAACTGCAATCTCATGACCAACAGTTTTCTCCTTACCAGCGTTAGTATGTAGTAGCCCATTCAGTGCGTTTCACATTCTAGTCTGTAATCCCTCCACAAATCCAGTTCTCTACTTAAACCCCTTAAATTCCTCCCCTTCCCCCGCCCTCCCACTCCGTCCCGCCGCCAGAGCGGGTTACAGTTCCCAGACCTCGGAATCGCTTCAGCCTCAGCAGCAGGACTCCTAAGAGGGAACCTTACTTTCCAACGTAGCTAACCCACAAAACTTTTAAGTTTTTACTTTAAAACTGTTACAGTTACGTAAACTCAGGAGGCCTCAAGTACTCCTAAACCCTGACAAGATATCAGGGGAACCAAAAGGAAGAACATGCAGGTGCCCTCTTGGTCCGCCCCGCCGCGCCCTGCCCCGCCGCGCCCTGCCCCGCCGCGGCCGAGAGACCTACGCCCCGCCCCTCTCTGGGGGGCGGTCCACCTTCTGCTTAGGGAGAGTCGCGCGCCTCCCCATGATCGACGTGCGTTTACAGCAGATTCCTAGGCCAAGATTTCGGAGGTGAGGCTCGCCCTGGGAAACGTCGAGTACTGTTTGTTTGTTTTAATATTTTTTCTTTCTTTTCGTTTTTTTGTATGTATTTTCATCTGTCTTTTATTCTTTGGCCTGTGCGGGCCTCCCATTGCAGCGGCCTCTCTCCAGCTCTGGGCGCACGCACTCCAGAGCGCCGGCTCGCAATTGGACACACAGGTCCAGCCACGCCGTGGTACGTAGGATCTTTCCGGGCCCACTGGACCACCAGGAAGTCTTGTTTTTTTGTTCGTCTGTCTTCTTGTTAAGTTGCGCCTGTGAGGTGGTCCTCTCTTCCACATCCATAGTCGCTTGGAACCTTCAAATTCTCCCAACCCGTTTCTCCCCCCAAATAAATTCAATTGTGGCCCTGAGCGGCCCGGAGTCAGATTTCCACTCGTGGAAAATCCTGAGGTAACGCGTCTGGTGCACGAAATACATAGCAATTTATAGGGAGAAAAAGTGGTTTTAATTAAGGCATTCACTTAATAATTTTGTAAATGGCCCAAAGCACGGGTTCAGGAAACAGTTTAGATTTCAACTTTGGATACTGGTGGTGGAGCTGGAGTTTTTTCCTCCAGTGTTTGGGAGACGTATTACTGTTCTTTTCTGGTATATGTGACCAGCGTAATAAACTTACTAGAAAGACTGTTCATGTTAGATTATTTTCAGTGATGCTCGTTGTGCTCAGTCGTGTCTGCCTCTTTGCGACCCCACGGACTGTAGCCCGCCAGGCTTCTCTGTCCATGGGGTTTCCCAGGAAAAAGGCTGGAGTGGGCTGCCGATTCCTTCTCCAGAGGGTCTTCCGACTGAGGGCTGGAACTCCCATCACCTGCATCTCCTTCGTTGGTAGGCGGATCCTGAGCCGCCTGGGCAGCCCCTTTGGTCTGATACTAGTGTCGAAAAGTTTATGAATTAAAGGAGTGGGTTTAGGTTGAATGTTTTCCACTCCAATGAACCACAGCGGGAATAATGGTGAATTTTGGATTGCTGAGAAGGGCAGTGGGAAATGGTGTGTATTAGGGGGAAGATATCCCAAGGGACTGGGGAGTTTGAAGGCATATGAGGGATAAGTTTAGATTTTGTGCATTCAGGTTGACTGCCAGTGCTCGACCAAAGCCTGAGAGGATTATGTGCAGCAGGGGTGAGGAGCAGTTGGCTTCCAGTCGTGAGGCCCAGTAATTTGTGGAGCTGTTGGTGGTGGAATATTGTCTGAGGTGAGAAGTTGAGTGAAAACGCTTCCAGCCAATAGACCTTTGATAGAGTTGAGGAGGAATGGGTTGTCTTCATTAATTAAAATTAATCAGAGAAGAGAGGTTGTCCTCGAATTGGGAAGACAGTAAGAGGAGGGTTGTATTAGCTTTGTGGAATGTGGAGACAGGGATATTGATAGGCTTAGATGTTGGTGTGTAACATGTGGGTGGATTCGATCATAAGATCTTTAGAACAGAAACCTGTGAGGAATAGTATTCCTGTTCATGGGCGACTGGATAATGAGGAAGCAGGGGTATGGAGCATTTGTAGTGGGGAACACATTGCTTCTAGCAGTTAATCGGCTCAGAACCAGGGATGCTGATTTTACTCTGGTTCGAGTGTCCAGAATGTTTAGAATCTAAGGGGGTATGAAGAAGACATCCCCCACCTTAAAGAGCCTTGAAGAGTATCTTCAGTTAGTTCTGAGTAGGGGAGAACAGGGCGCAGTGAGATTTGAGAAGAATATCTCAACATAATTGTTTTATTGTCTGGATGCCAGGTTCTCTTATAAAACCAGAGGAAACAGCAGTGAGGAACTAAAGTCAAAAGGCAGAATAAAGGGGGAAAGGCAATGAGGAAGTAGACTATAAAGGCCATCAGTCTTGCAAAATATCTCAGGGGCAGCCAACCTTCCGTGTTAATCTCTTCTTTCCTGTAGCCATTCACAGGTGGACAGGCTGTATTATCTCCCTGTGAGCTGAACAAAGGCACTTTGATCTACCAGCCTAGCAGAGAAGCAGATCCCTGTGAAAAAACTGAACAATCAGTCAAGGGTATGAAGAAGGTTGAATGCTTTCCACTCCAATGAACCACAGCGGGAATAATGGTGAATTTTGGATTGCTGAGAAGGGCAGTGGGAAATGGTGTGTATTAGGGGGAAGATATCCCAAGGGACTGGGGAGTTTGAAGGCATATGAGGGATAAGTTTAGATTTTGTGCATTCAGGTTGACTGCCAGTGCTCGACCAAAGCCTGAGAGGATTATGTGCAGCAGGGGTGAGGAGCAGTTGGCTTCCAGTCGTGAGGCCCAGTAATTTGTGGAGCTGTTGGTGGTGGAATATTGTCTGAGGTGAGAAGTTGAGTGAAAACGCTTCCAGCCAATAGACCTTTGATAGAGTTGAGGAGGAATGGGTTGTCTTCATTAATTAAAATTAATCAGAGAAGAGAGGTTGTCCTCGAATTGGGAAGACAGTAAGAGGAGGGTTGTATTAGCTTTGTGGAATGTGGAGACAGGGATATTGATAGGCTTAGATGTTGGTGTGTAACATGTGGGTGGATTCGATCATAAGATCTTTAGAACAGAAACCTGTGAGGAATAGTATTCCTGTTCATGGGCGACTGGATAATGAGGAAGCAGGGGTATGGAGCATTTGTAGTGGGGAACACATTGCTTCTAGCAGTTAATCGGCTCAGAACCAGGGATGCTGATTTTACTCTGGTTCGAGTGTCCAGAATGTTTAGAATCTAAGGGGGTATGAAGAAGACATCCCCCACCTTAAAGAGCCTTGAAGAGTATCTTCAGTTAGTTCTGAGTAGGGGAGAACAGGGCGCAGTGAGATTTGAGAAGAATATCTCAACATAATTGTTTTATTGTCTGGATGCCAGGTTCTCTTATAAAACCAGAGGAAACAGCAGTGAGGAACTAAAGTCAAAAGGCAGAATAAAGGGGGAAAGGCAATGAGGAAGTAGACTATAAAGGCCATCAGTCTTGCAAAATATCTCAGGGGCAGCCAACCTTCCGTGTTAATCTCTTCTTTCCTGTAGCCATTCACAGGTGGACAGGCTGTATTATCTCCCTGTGAGCTGAACAAAGGCACTTTGATCTACCAGCCTAGCAGAGAAGCAGAGTCCTCTGAGGCCAGCCATTATGGATAATTATAATAACAACAGCGGTGGGAAGCCAGGCAAGGAAAGAGTTCCCACTGGAGTCAGAATTGGCTCTTCCCCGCAACAACTGTGGGATCAAGTGCTGTGTGTTGACAAGGGCAGTCTCAGTTCTGGCTGGAGTCCCTGGATGTGGGTTCATAGCTAATTGTGAGCTGCATGGAATGGTGGGCGTGCCATAGTGTCTTAGCTCAGTTTGTCAGGGACTCACATGCGGGGACTGAGGTTTGCATGCCTGGGTTTAATTGGGAAACTTGTGATCACACCTGTGGAGGAAGGAAGGGGAATTGGAAAGAGTGATGTTATCCTGCAGTGGGTCAGAAGCACATGAGACAGGCTGGGACCTGAGGCCCTTTACTGTAGTGCTTGCTCCTGGACGAATGTCTCCTTGGGCAACAGAATACAAAGAAACTGTAAGAGACCAAAACAATTACAGTTACATCCACAGCCAGGGCAATGCTGACCAAAAAGGCCAACTGCTGTTTATGAGCCCTGAAACCAAAGCAGGGATGTGCCCTTGATCTCCGCACACATCACCACCAAAGGCAGAAGAGGAGAAGATCACCTCAACTTCCTTCCTGCCCAGCCCACCAACCCCCTCTACCCTCACCCCATTTAGGGTGTTGTAGCCGATTCCCAGGAAACAAACTCACACAAAGGGACAGAGCTGATAGTGGAGTGCAGTTTAATTATGCCAGTGGGCCCATTGGCACAGTCTCCTTCTACTGAATTTTCTTACAACCATTTATACCCAAAGTGTATGCGCTCAAACCTACCTCCTCAAATCTTTCAAAGTTTTTTTCATAAATATTGCCAATGATTAAAATATGATTAAAGAAAGGCACTGATTACATTCCAACATGAAGCCTGGTTTTAGTCAACATAGATTGATTAAGTATATTTACAATTGATGATCAGTCTTTAAACGACAGTATGTTTCCTTAGTCCCAAGGAGGCTTAGATGCAGAGTTAACCTTTGGCCTAGGCGTCAGACCTGTCTTCTTATACAGGTCTGGTGGGCTGTGAGTTATCTCTGGAGTTAAGACTTCTGTTCCTAAGGTTACACATTTTCTTACTCCTGGTTTGTATACTTTTAAACATAGCTCAAAGTTCACAGCAGTTACTAGGGAAAGTTTTCTCCCTCCCCCACCTTTGGAGAGCCACAATGGCACCTGCGTTTTCTCACTACCTCTTGCTGTGCAGCAGGAGTCTCGATAAAGCTTTGTCTGAATTTATCCTCTGGTGTATTAAGTTGATTAGAGACCTCAAGGATCCAGGTTAGTTACACACACAAACACACACAGACATATATGGACATAGTATTCAGCCGTAAAAATGAAGATTTGTTTTTTTGTCATGTAGGACAACTTGGATGAATTTAGAGAAATTTATGCTAAGGGATTTAAGACCAAAAAAGACATGTGCTCACTTGCATGTGGACTCTAAAGAAGTGAAACTCTGGAGTACCAAACAGTAAGATGGTCGTCTGGTGCTGAGGTGGGGAAGATGGGCGCATGTTGTTACAAAGGTACAGACTTGAGGTATAAAATGAGCAAGTTCCAGGGAACTGTTTGCAGCATACTGACTCTGGTTAATCCTACTCTATTACTACAACTTGAAATTTGCCAAGAGAATAAATCCTAAGTTATCTCACCACACAAAACAACATGGAAATTGGGAGTTTATGGGTATTTTGACTAGTCCCTTAGTTGCTAAGTCATATCCAACTCTCCAACCAACTGTAGCATATCAGGTCTCTGTGCAGAGCTGATAGTGGAGTGCAGTTTAATTATGCCAGTGGGCCCATTGGCACAGTCTCCTTCTACTGAATTTTCTTACAACCATTTATACCCAAAGTGTATGCGCTCAAACCTACCTCCTCAAATCTTTCAAAGTTTTTGATAAATATTGCCAATGATTAAAATATGATTAAAGAAAGGCACTGATTACATTCCAACATGAAGCCTGGTTTTAGTCAACATAGATTGATTAAGTATATTTACAATTGATGATCAGTCTTTAAACGACAGTATGTTTCCTTAGTCCCAAGGAGGCTTAGATGCAGAGTTAACCTTTGGTCTAGGCGTCAGACCTGTCTTCTTATACAGGTCTGGTGGGCTGTGAGTTATCTCTGGAGTTAAGACTTCTGTTCCTAAGGTTACACATTTTCTTACTCCTGGTTTGTATACTTTTAAACATAGCTCAAAGTTCACAGCAGTTACTAGGGAAAGTTTTCTCCCTCCCCCACCTTTGGAGAGCCACAATGGCACCTGCGTTTTCTCACTACCTCTTGCTGTGCAGCAGGAGTCTCGATAAAGCTTTGTCTGAATTTATCCTCTGGTGTATTAAGTTGATTAGAGACCTCAAGGATCCAGGTTAGTTACACACACAACACACACAGACATATATGGACATAGTATTCAGCCGTAAAAATGAAGATTTGTTTTTTTGTCATGTAGGACAACTTGGATGAATTTAGAGAAATTTATGCTAAGGGATTTAAGACCAAAAAAGACATGTGCTCACTTGCATGTGGACTCTAAAGAAGTGAAACTCTGGAGTACCAAACAGTAAGATGGTCGTCTGGTGCTGAGGTGGGGAAGATGGGCGCATGTTGTTACAAAGGTACAGACTTGAGGTATAAAATGAGCAAGTTCCAGGGAACTGTTTGCAGCATACTGACTCTGGTTAATCCTACTCTATTACTACAACTTGAAATTTGCCAAGAGAATAAATCCTAAGTTATCTCACCACACAAAACAACATGGAAATTGGGAGTTTATGGGTATTTTGACTAGTCCCTTAGTTGCTAAGTCATATCCAACTCTCCAACCAGGTGGACTGTAGCATATCAGGCTCCTCTGTGCATGGGATCTCTCAGGCAAGAATACTGGAGTGGTTGCTATGTCCTTCTCTAGGGGATCTTTTTTTTTTTTTTTTTTTGGCCACTTCTATTGATCTTTCATTTATTTATTTCCATCCGTCTTTGTTCTTTGGCCTGTGTGGGCCTCCCATCGCAGTGGCTTCTCTCGTCGCAGAGCACTGGCTCGATAGTTGGACACATCAGTCCAGCTGCTCCGCGGCACGTGGGATCTTCCCAGGCCTGGGATTGAACCGGCACCGCTTGCACTGCAAGGCAGTGTCCTTACCCACTGGACCACAGGGAAGCCCTAGGGGATCTTTTTGAGGCTGAGATTGAGCCTGAGACTTGTGCACTGGCAAGCAGATTCTTTACCAGTTAGCCACCAGGGAACCCCATTTTGATTAGTGAATTGCAATCAATATTTCAGTGTACACATCTGTCAAATGGTCACATTGTGCGTGTTATATGTACACATACCCATTTCAAGAGTCCATTCGACCTCAGTAAAGCTGGAAAAGAATAGTAGGTGTATGCAGGGTTTGATTCCTTGAGTGGTGCTTTTCTGGGCTACACATTACAGCAGTGAAGCATTTTGCAAATATGTTTGTGCCCTGACCAGAGCCCCTCTGTGTGGGACTCATATCCACTGATAGTTAACAGGCCTCAGTGCATCTAGCATTGATGGTCAGGACTTTTGGGTCCTTCATTGCTGAAGGCTGAGTTCAGGGCTGAGGCTGAGGGGATCTGCTCTGCATGAGGATGGACCAGGGCCTGGTCTATGACCTCAAGGGAGTTGTGGAGTCAGTGGAGTTGTGCACTGCTACTGTGGGTGTGGGGAGCATGACTGAAGACGGTGTGGGAAGACTGTTGACCTCTCTGTGGGCGTGACGGTCCTCGTCCCTCCAGAGACAGTGGGCAGCTGAGGACATTCCACAGGGTGACCCTGTGTGTGAGGTTGGGGCACAGGAAGGGGTGTGACTTAAAGTGTTAAACAGCATGTTTTCTCCTTTCAGAATAGACCTCTGCAGAACCAGGATCTCACCACACAAAACAACATGGAAATTGGGAGTTTATGGGTATTTTGACTAGTCCCTTAGTTGCTAAGTCATATCCAACTCTCCAACCAGGTGGACTGTAGCATATCAGGCTCCTCTGTGCATGGGATCTCTCAGGCAAGAATACTGGAGTGGTTGCTATGTCCTTCTCTAGGGGATCTTTTTTTTTTTTTTTTTTGGCCACTTCTATTGATCTTTCATTTATTTATTTCCATCCGTCTTTGTTCTTTGGCCTGTGTGGGCCTCCCATCGCAGTGGCTTCTCTCGTCGCAGAGCACTGGCTCGATAGTTGGACACATCAGTCCAGCTGCTCCGCGGCACGTGGGATCTTCCCAGGCCTGGGATTGAACCGGCACCGCTTGCACTGCAAGGCAGTGTCCTTACCCACTGGACCACAGGGAAGCCCTAGGGGATCTTTTTGAGGCTGAGATTGAGCCTGAGACTTGTGCACTGGCAAGCAGATTCTTTACCAGTTAGCCACCAGGGAACCCCATTTTGATTAGTGAATTGCAATCAATATTTCAGTGTACACATCTGTCAAATGGTCACATTGTGCGTGTTATATGTACACATACCCATTTCAAGAGTCCATTCGACCTCAGTAAAGCTGGAAAAGAATAGTAGGTGTATGCAGGGTTTGATTCCTTGAGTGGTGCTTTTCTGGGCTACACATTACAGCAGTGAAGCATTTTGCAAATATGTTTGTGCCCTGACCAGAGCCCCTCTGTGTGGGACTCATATCCACTGATAGTTAACAGGCCTCAGTGCATCTAGCATTGATGGTCAGGACTTTTGGGTCCTTCATTGCTGAAGGCTGAGTTCAGGGCTGAGGCTGAGGGGATCTGCTCTGCATGAGGATGGACCAGGGCCTGGTCTATGACCTCAAGGGAGTTGTGGAGTCAGTGGAGTTGTGCACTGCTACTGTGGGTGTGGGGAGCATGACTGAAGACGGTGTGGGAAGACTGTTGACCTCTCTGTGGGCGTCGACGGTCCTGCGTCCCTCCAGAGACAGTGGGCAGCTGAGGACATTCCACAGGGTGACCCTGTGTGTGAGGTTGGGGCACAGGAAGGGGGTGTGCTGACTTAAAGTGTTAAACAGCATGTTTTCTCCTTTCAGAATAGACCTCTGCAGAACCAGGATGCCAGAAGGAAAATCTCAGAAGATGAAGAGGAAGGAAAAGGAGTCAGGAATGGCTCCTTCTCAGGTAAACTCATATTCTCAGTTAACGCTCCGTCTTTTCTTCTTGAAATACCCTTCTCTCTGCTGCATCATCTTTCTGACTCTGAAGTATCCTACCTGACATCTGAATGGTCACATTCATCTGGGGACTTTTCTTAGAGCTAGTCGTCTCCACTTAGACCCCGTCTCCCCGGGACCCCGGGACCTGGAACTTGTGAGGAGGCTCCACTGGGCACCGTACTGGGCAGGGCTTCTACCCACGGGTTGGAGCCATGGTCTCAGTGCTGCTGTGCATCAGGTGTTGCTTAGGGCCCATATGGATACGCTGTCTGCTCTGTGACAACCAGGGTAAAGAAGCTGCACGTAGAAGTCAGGTGTGCACATGCACAGTACCTAGGATAATTTGGAAAAGCACCTAAGCAGGGGAAATCAGTTCTTACTTTTTATACTACATTTAAAACTAAATGAATACCAGGTTTAATATCTTAGTGTTTGCAGTGGAATTTGTTTTTCTTGGTTGCAATATGTGACTTGTGGGATGTTAGTTCCCTTAGGAAGAATTGAACCTAAGACTCCTGCAATGGAAATGGAAGGTCTTAACCACTGGACTATCAGGGAAGTCCCTTTACTTTACTAATATCAGTTCAATGTTTCATTCAGGAAATAATCTTTAATTTAGGAAATAGATTAGAGACCAATGGTTAGCTGCAAATAGCTTTCCAAGTCGATCAGACTGTCCTTCACCTGAGATCATCCTTACTCAACTGAGTTCATCAGCTCTCATCTCTCCTCATCACACCGTGGTAAAATATATTTTCATTTCAGTTGAGCATCAAGGATGTGGCCATCAAATTCATTCCTGAGGAGTGGGAATGCCTGGAGCCTGCTCAGAGGACCTTGTACAAGGACGTGATGCGGGAGACCCTCAGGAACCTGCTGTCTGTGGGTGAGGATCACTTCCCTGTGAAGTTGGGATCTGCCTTTGGGTGTCTCTGCGTTTTCCCTCTGTGCTTTTTGGTAGCCAGTGTTTCTTGACTGAGCTCAAAACCCTGTTGACTCTGACATGAAAAGCTTCATGATTGGCATCAGGAGCTTTCTTTTTTTTCCTGGCCACTTCTATTAATCCTTCATTCATTTATCTTTGTTCTTTGGCCTGTGTGGGTCTCCCATTGCAGTGGCCTCCCTCGCTGCAGAGCACCAGCTCTGGGTGCATGCGCTCCAGAACTCTGACTTGGTAATTGGACACATTGGTCCAGCCGCTCCACGGCATGTGGGATCTTCCCAGGCCAGGGATCGAACCGGCGCCCCTTGCACTGCAAGGCAGTGCCCCTACCCACTAGACCACCAGGGAAGCCCCCAGGAGTTTAAACTTGTCATTTCTTCAGGTGATCTTCCCATTATGTGATACACAAGGAATTTTTCCAGAGCTTAAGTATTTATAAAGCGGTTTTCATCTTTTGAAATATCCAGTTCCCTATTAGCTATCCCTGTGTTCTTGGTTCAGTAGTAAAAGGAACTAGATATCTGTGTGTTATAGTATTCCTTGTATATTTAGAAGGAGGAAGATAGTGAATGAATATGTGACATATTTTTCTTTCCATCTTTGGTGCCTTAGTCAAAATTCACACCTTGGAATTCATCAAACAGTTTCATACTGAGAGTGTGGTAATTTTAGCCCTTAGGAAGAATTGAACCTAAGACTCCTGCAATGGAAATGGAAGGTCTTAACCACTGGACTATCAGGGAAGTCCCTTTACTTTACTAATATCAGTTCAATGTTTCATTCAGGAAATAATCTTTAATTTAGGAAATAGATTAGAGACCAATGGTTAGCTGCAAATAGCTTTCCAAGTCGATCAGACTGTCCTTCACCTGAGATCATCCTTACTCAACTGAGTTCATCAGCTCTCATCTCTCCTCATCACACCGTGGTAAAATATATTTTCATTTCAGTTGAGCATCAAGGATGTGGCCATCAAATTCATTCCTGAGGAGTGGGAATGCCTGGAGCCTGCTCAGAGGACCTTGTACAAGGACGTGATGCGGGAGACCCTCAGGAACCTGCTGTCTGTGGGTGAGGATCACTTCCCTGTGAAGTTGGGATCTGCCTTTGGGTGTCTCTAGTTTTCCCTCTGTGCTTTTTGGTAGCCAGTGTTTCTTGACTGAGCTCAAAACCCTGTTGACTCTGACATGAAAAGCTTCATGATTGGCATCAGGAGCTTTCTTTTTTTTCCTGGCCACTTCTATTAATCCTTCATTCATTTATCTTTGTTCTTTGGCCTGTGTGGGTCTCCCATTGCAGTGGCCTCCCTCGCTGCAGAGCACCAGCTCTGGGTGCATGCGCTCCAGAACTCTGACTTGGTAATTGGACACATTGGTCCAGCCGCTCCACGGCATGTGGGATCTTCCCAGGCCAGGGATCGAACCGGCGCCCCTTGCACTGCAAGGCAGTGCCCCTACCCACTAGACCACCAGGGAAGCCCCCAGGAGTTTAAACTTGTCATTTCTTCAGGTGATCTTCCCATTATGTGATACACAAGGAATTTTTCCAGAGCTTAAGTATTTATAAAGCGGTTTTCATCTTTTGAAATATCCAGTTCCCTATTAGCTATCCCTGTGTTCTTGGTTCAGTAGTAAAAGGAACTAGATATCTGTGTGTTATAGTATTCCTTGTATATTTAGAAGGAGGAAGATAGTGAATGAATATGTGACATATTTTTCTTTCCATCTTTGGTGCCTTAGTCAAAATTCACACCTTGGAATTCATCAAACAGTTCATACTGGAGAGAAACGATACAAATGTAATGAGTGTGGTAAAGCTTTTTCTGCGTGTTTACTCTTATCTGCCATCAGACATTTCATACAGGAGAGAAACCATATAAATGTCATGTGTGTGGCAGAGTCATTAGTTACAGATCTTATTTTGCAGTTCGCTGGAGAATTCATACTGGAGAGCAACCATATAAATGTGACGTATGCAATCAGTGCTTTGCTGTAAGTGCACACCTTGAAGTTCATCGGGGAGTTCATGTTGGAGAGAAACCATATGCATGCAATGTATGTGGCAAGGCCTTTAGTCAGAATGGAAATCTTGCAGTTCATCAGAGAATTCACACTGGAGAGAAACCATATAAATGTGATGTGTGTGACTGTTGCTTTACTCAAAAATCACAGCTTGGTGTTCATTTGGGAGTACGTTTTGAAGAGAAACCGAATACATGTGATGTATGTGGCAAAGGCTTTAATTACAAAGCACAACTTGAAGCTCATCAGAGAGTTCATACTGGAGAGAAACCATATAAATGTGATATATGTGGCAGGGCCTTTAGTCACAGATCTTATTTTGCAGTTCGCTGGAGAATTCATACTGGAGAGCAACCATATAAATGTGACGTATGCAATCAGTGCTTTGCTGTAAGTGCACACCTTGAAGTTCATCGGGGAGTTCATGTTGGAGAGAAACCATATGCATGCAATGTATGTGGCAAGGCCTTTAGTCAGAATGGAAATCTTGCAGTTCATCAGAGAATTCACACTGGAGAGAAACCATATAAATGTGATGTGTGTGACTGTTGCTTTACTCAAAAATCACAGCTTGGTGTTCATTTGGGAGTACGTTTTGAAGAGAAACCGAATACATGTGATGTATGTGGCAAAGGCTTTAATTACAAAGCACAACTTGAAGCTCATCAGAGAGTTCATACTGGAGAGAAACCATATAAATGTGATATATGTGGCAGGGCCTTTAGTCACAAAGGAAATGTTGGAGTTCATCTGAGAATTCACACTGGAGAGAAACCATATAAATGTGATGTTTGTGGCTTGCGCTTTACTCACAATTCGAAACTTGGAGCTCATCAGAGAGTTCATACTGGAGAGAAACCATATAAATGTGATATATGTGGCAGGGCCTTTAGTCACAAAGCAAACGTTGGAGTTCATCTGATGAGAATTCACACTGGAGAGAAACCATATAAATGTGGTGTTTGTGGCTTGTGCTTTACTCAATATTCAAAACTTCTTACTCATCGGAGAATTCATACTTGAGAGAAACCTTATAAATGTAATGTGTGTGATGGGAGCTTTTGGCAATTTTCCAGCCTTGTGATTCATCAGACCACTCATCCTAGAGAGAAATCATATAAACATAATTAGTGTGGCAAAGCTCTCATTGCACATTCAGGTATAACTGATCATGAGGCAATTCACTGAGGAGAGAAACCATATAAATGTAATTTATGTTGCAAAGCCTTCAGTCACAGAAATCATCTTGCACATCACCAGAGAATCCATACTGGATTGAAACGTTGCAAAAGTAACAAATGCAGTGAAGTATATCATGTTTTGGACTCTCAGAAAAGACAAACGGTAAAGAACCAGCACAAATGTCAGCGTGATAAAGTTATGATTCTGTGTTCAGACTTGATCATTCATTGAGAATTCTGAATTGAAACCTTACCCGTGCAGTGATTGTGGTAAGTGTTTTGAAAGGTGTGGAAACCTTACAAATCATGAGCAAATTCATATTGGAAGCCATACATTTAGCATCAGTCAGTCTTAAGTGACCATAAGGTAACCATATGGAGGGAACTGCATAAGTGTGTGTACAGGGCTTCAATAACAGGTCTCATTATTCACATCATCAGAGAAAAGTTACAAATGTAAGGAGTGTGGGAAATCCTTCACCTGGCATTGAGGCCTAGGAAGACATCATGTGATCCATACTCAGAGACCTTCCAAATGGAATCTGCGTGGCCAGACTTTTGTCAGGTGTTTCCGTTTAGGCTTCATGAGAATAGTCCTACTATACCAGATAGAAGCCATATTGATGTAATGAGTGTGGAGGCTTTTCGACCAAAGTCTGATTTCAAGATTCAGTAAGAAGTCCATCTGGAGGAAAAGTTTACAAGTGACATGGGTGTGTAAAATCTTACATTGGATGATCCACACTAGAGCAAGCCTTACAAGTGGATGAAATACTACCTTAAACTCAAGGCTCATCAGATACTTTATAGTTAGAATTTCAGTGAATATGGTGGTTTTTAAAATTACTACTCACTCTCTAGGTATGTAAGAATATATATCCTGTAGACAAGCCACACAAATGTAATGTTTGTGGGAAGGAATTGGCAAAACAGCCAAGTTTGGCATCCAAACTGGAGCCATGCCTTACACATGCAATGGGAATGGAAAAAAAGTCACCCAAAGTTGAAGTATTAGACAGGAGCCCATTTTGAAGAGGATTCATGGAAATGCTTTTTTTGGGTTTTTTTTTTTTTTACCTGTTTTGGCGGGGCGTTGGAGGGGTTGGGGAGGGAGGGGGGCGGACGGGCCACTTCTGTTGGTCTTTCATTTATCTATTTTCATCCATCTTTATTCTTTGGCCCATGTGGGCCTCCCATCGCAGTGGCCTCTGTTGTCACAGAGTACTGGCCAGCTCTGGGCACATGCGCTCCAGAGCTCCGGCTCAGTAATTGGACACATCGGTCCAGCCGCTCCGCAGCATGTGTTATCTTCCCAGGCCAGGAATCAAACCGGCGCCCCTTGCAGTGCAAGGCGGAGTCCTTACCCACTGGACCACCGGGGAAGTCCCGTGGAAATGTTTTTTCAAACGCTTCCTCTAGATTTCTGAGTACACTAGACTCCATATTAGAGGTCTTTCAGAGAAACTACACAGAAATGATGTGCACACTACAGCTTTAACCCAAAGACAAAAAGAATGAAACTTGAGAGGATTTATATTGGATAGAAGGCTTGCAGAGCTAATAAATGTTGTATTCATCAAATATTCACACCCTGTGCATGTTGAGGTTACTCAATACAGGTCAGAAACTGTACGGATACACTGTGATTTGTGGCAATAAACAAGAAAACCCTGTAAACAATAATTATAAATAAAATTTGTATTGAATAAAATAAACCGCTTTAAGAAAATTATTTGTCTTTACACCTCTCCAAAGAGGACATACAGATGGCCAAAAAACGCTTGAAACGATGCTCAACCTCGCTTATTATTAGAGAAATGCAAATCAAAACTACAATGAGATATCACCTCACACCCATCAGAATGGCCATCATCAAAAAATCTACAGACAATAAATGCTGGAGAGGGTGTGGAGAAAAGGGAACACTCTTGCATTGCTGGTGGGAATGTAAATTGATATAACCTCTATGGAAGACAGTATGGAGATTCCTTAAAAAACTAAAAATAGAAGCACCATATGATACGACCCAGCAATCCCACTATTAGGCTTATGCCCTGTTGAAATCAAAATTGAAAGAGGCACCTAGAATTTCAGTGAATATGGTGGTTTTTAAAATTACTACTCACTCTCTAGGTATGTAAGAATATATATCCTGTAGACAAGCCACACAAATGTAATGTTTGTGGGAAGGAATTGGCAAAACAGCCAAGTTTGGCATCCAAACTGGAGCCATGCCTTACACATGCAATGGGAATGGAAAAAAAGTCACCCAAAGTTGAAGTATTAGACAGGAGCCCATTTTGAAGAGGATTCATGGAAATGCTTTTTTTGGGTTTTTTTTTTTTTTACCTGTTTTGGCGGGGCGTTGGGGGGGTGGGGGGGGGGGGGGGGCGGACGGGCCACTTCTGTTGGTCTTTCATTTATCTATTTTCATCCATCTTTATTCTTTGGCCCATGTGGGCCTCCCATCGCAGTGGCCTCTGTTGTCACAGAGTACTGGCCAGCTCTGGGCACATGCGCTCCAGAGCTCCGGCTCAGTAATTGGACACATCGGTCCAGCCGCTCCGCAGCATGTGTTATCTTCCCAGGCCAGGAATCAAACCGGCGCCCCTTGCAGTGCAAGGCGGAGTCCTTACCCACTGGACCACCGGGGAAGTCCCGTGGAAATGTTTTTTCAAACGCTTCCTCTAGATTTCTGAGTACACTAGACTCCATATTAGAGGTCTTTCAGAGAAACTACACAGAAATGATGTGCACACTACAGCTTTAACCCAAAGACAAAAAGAATGAAACTTGAGAGGATTTATATTGGATAGAAGGCTTGCAGAGCTAATAAATGTTGTATTCATCAAATATTCACACCCTGTGCATGTTGAGGTTACTCAATACAGGTCAGAAACTGTACGGATACACTGTGATTTGTGGCAATAAACAAGAAAACCCTGTAAACAATAATTATAAATAAAATTTGTATTGAATAAAATAAACCGCTTTAAGAAAATTATTTGTCTTTACACCTCTCCAAAGAGGACATACAGATGGCCAAAAAACGCTTGAAACGATGCTCAACCTCGCTTATTATTAGAGAAATGCAAATCAAAACTACAATGAGATATCACCTCACACCCATCAGAATGGCCATCATCAAAAAATCTACAGACAATAAATGCTGGAGAGGGTGTGGAGAAAAGGGAACACTCTTGCATTGCTGGTGGGAATGTAAATTGATATAACCTCTATGGAAGACAGTATGGAAATTCCTTAAAAAACTAAAAATAGAAGCACCATACGACCCAGCAATCCCACTCTTAGGCTTATACCCTGATGAAATCAAAATTGAAAGAGGCACCTGTACCCCAATGTTCATTGCAGCTCTCTGTACAATAGCTAGGACATGGAAGGAATCTAGATGTCCATCGACAGTCTACGGCCATACCACCCTGAACGCGCCCGATCTTGTCTGATCTCAGAAGCCCATAGATGTCCATCAACAAATGAATGGATACAAAAGTTCTGGTACATATATACAATGGAATGCTGCACAGCTGTAAAAAAAAAAAAAATGCAGAAGAATCAGTCCTAATGAGGTGGCTGGATCTAGAACCTATCATAAAAAGTGAAGTCAGTCAAAAAGAAAAACGGGCTTCCCTGGTGGTCCAGTGGGTAAGGACACTGCCTTGCAGTGCAAGGGGCGCTGGTTCCATCCCTGGCCTGGGAAGATCCCACGTGCAGCGGAGCGGCTGGACTGATGTGTCCAATCACCAAACCGGAGCTCTGGAGCGCATGCGCCCAGAGCCGGCCCTCTGCGACAACGGACGCCACCGCGATGGGAGGCCCACAGGAGCCAAAGAACAAAGATGGATGAAAATGGAGAAATGAAAGACCAATAGAAGTGGCCCTCCCGCTCCCCTCCCTCCCCAACCCGAGCCCCGCCCAAAATAAATAAATAAATAAATCTTTAAAAAAAAAAGAGAGAGAGAAAGACAAGTAAAATATACATATATAGGGACTCTAATAGGATGGTAATGATAACACATGCAGTGAAGCGATGAAAAAACAGACGTGGAGAATAGACATATGGACATTTTGGGGAATGAAAAGTGGGTGGGAGGCATAAAGGAAGTAGCATGAAAACCTGTACTGTCGGGCATCCCCTGGTGGTCCAGTGGGTAAGGGCACACTGCCTTGCAGTGCAGGGGGCGCCGGTTTGATCGTTGGCCTGGGAAGATCCCACGTGCCGTGGAGCGGCTGGACCGATGTGTCCAATTACCGAGCCGGAGCTCTGGCGCGCGTGCCCCCAGAGCCAGTGCTCTGAAACAAAAGAGGCCACCGCGATGGGAGGCCCACAGGAGCCAAAGAACAAAGACGGATGAAAATAGATAAATGAAAGACCAATAGAAGTGGCCCGCCCGCTCCCCTCCCTCCCCATCCCCCAAAAGATAAATAAATAAATTTAAAAAATTAAAAAAAAAAAAACCTGTACATATGTGATAAAAATAGCTATTGTCATTGCGCTGTGAGAAAAGGGGATCCTGTAGGGGTACTGTGCAATGGCCTGGAGGGGTGGGATGGGGAGGATATACACATGACTAATCTGGGATGATACGTATCAGTAAACAGCAAAACTCTGTAAAAGTAAAAATTTTTTAAAAATAAAATTGTTTGTCTTTAAGATTCACTAAGAAATTAATATTTCAGAGAACCCTTTCAAATGTAATTTGCTAATCTTTGGACCAGTTCTTACAATGGACTAGTTTATCTTAAGAATAAATAGATCTTTAGTTCTCCAACATCAACCTGTGATATTACATAGTATAAAGAAATCAAGTATATTGGAAGTTATAATGTATGTATATTAAATATATTGAAATGTCAGACATATGTAGAAATGTTGCATTGTCTTTAGTGAGTAAAATATTTAATTACTTGAATTTTCCTAAGAAGATGATGTTGCTATTTATGACTTTTCCTATAGACCTTTCAAAAAGTTTGTTTCATTTTACAGCCTTTTGACATATTTCATGATGGTCTCTGCAAAGAAATCAGTGAGATAATGGGGCTGAGGTCATTAGGTGTGGTTCATTCATATCCATCTTCCTTGTACAAGAGGAACACAATTATCAAATTCAGTGGTGTGTGAATTATCATCACGGATGGGTAGCTAATGTCGATGAAAAAACAGACGTGGAGAATAGACATATGGACATTTTGGGGAATGAAAAGTGGGTGGGAGGCATAAAGGAAGTAGCATGAAAACCTGTACTGTCGGGCATCCCCTGGTGGTCCAGTGGGTAAGGGCACACTGCCTTGCAGTGCAGGGGGCGCCGGTTTGATCGTTGGCCTGGGAAGATCCCACGTGCCGTGGAGCGGCTGGACCGATGTGTCCAATTACCGAGCCGGAGCTCTGGCGCGCGTGCCCCCAGAGCCAGTGCTCTGAAACAAAAGAGGCCACCGCGATGGGAGGCCCACAGGAGCCAAAGAACAAAGACGGATGAAAATAGATAAATGAAAGACCAATAGAAGTGGCCCGCCCGTCCCCCTCCCTCCCCTCCCCATCCCCCAAAAGATAAATAAATAAATTTAAAAAATTAAAAAAAAAAAAACCTGTACATATGTGATAAAAATAGCTATTGTCATTGCGCTGTGAGAAAAGGGGATCCTGTAGGGGTACTGTGCAATGGCCTGGAGGGGTGGGATGGGGAGGATATACACATGACTAATCTGGGATGATACGTATCAGTAAACAGCAAAACTCTGTAAAAGTAAAAATTTTTTAAAAATAAAATTGTTTGTCTTTAAGATTCACTAAGAAATTAATATTTCAGAGAACCCTTTCAAATGTAATTTGCTAATCTTTGGACCAGTTCTTACAATGGACTAGTTTATCTTAAGAATAAATAGATCTTTAGTTCTCCAACATCAACCTGTGATATTACATAGTATAAAGAAATCAAGTATATTGGAAGTTATAATGTATGTATATTAAATATATTGAAATGTCAGACATATGTAGAAATGTTGCATTGTCTTTAGTGAGTAAAATATTTAATTACTTGAATTTTCCTAAGAAGATGATGTTGCTATTTATGACTTTTCCTATAGACCTTTCAAAAAGTTTGTTTCATTTTACAGCCTTTTTGACATATTTCATGATGGTCTCTGCAAAGAAATCAGTGAGATAATGGGGCTGAGGTCATTAGGTGTGGTTCATTCATATCCATCTTCCTTGTACAAGAGGAACACAATTATCAAATTCAGTGGTGTGTGAATTATCATCACGGATGGGTAGCTAATGTAAAACTATGGTATGATTTATTGTGCTCACTATGTTCAGGGTGCGTCTCTGTACTTAGACCACAGTGTGTTATGTAACAGGGGCTGTTAGCATCTGAATATTGAGACAGCAGTTAATTTAGGGAATTTTAATTAAAAAACAAAAAGTCAAATAGTATGTATGTGTGTATGGTTGACCGTTAACTGCTGCCCTTACCACTTGTTACTGTTTTATTCAGATTGTGTCATAGGTCTTCTGTGTTAATAAATTTTAGTCACTTTTGTCACCACCCTGGATGAATCATGTTCCTCCCACCAACACAGTTTTATCCACCTCAGTACTCTGTGAAAGTGAGAAGTGTTAGTAGCTTAGTCATGTCTGACTCTTTGTGACCACATGGGTAGTAACCCACCAGGCCCCTCTGTCCATGGGATTCTCCAGGCAAGAATACACGAGTGGGTTGCCACTTCCTTCTCAAGGGATGTTCCTAACCCAGGGACTGAACCTGGGTCTCCTGCACTGCAAGTAGATTCATTACAGTTTGAGCCAGCAAGGAAGCCAATACTTTTGTATCAGAAGCTAAAAATGCAGCTTGGAAAGAATCTATGATAAGTTCTTTCCATGATGAAACCAAAAGGACATGCAGTTTGGGAATTACGTGTTCATCATTTGGACTTGAGTGAATCTCTTCACACACTGCTTCAGAATAAATAGATCTTTAGTTCTCCAACATCAACCTGTGATATTACATAGTATAAAGAAATCAAGTATATTGGAAGTTATAATGTATGTATATTAAATATATTGAAATGTCAGACATATGTAGAAATGTTGCATTGTCTTTAGTGAGTAAAATATTTAATTACTTGAATTTTCCTAAGAAGATGATGTTGCTATTTATGACTTTTCCTATAGACCTTTCAAAAAGTTTGTTTCATTTTACAGCCTTTTTGACATATTTCATGATGGTCTCTGCAAAGAAATCAGTGAGATAATGGGGCTGAGGTCATTAGGTGTGGTTCATTCATATCCATCTTCCTTGTACAAGAGGAACACAATTATCAAATTCAGTGGTGTGTGAATTATCATCACGGATGGGTAGCTAATGTAAAACTATGGTATGATTTATTGTGCTCACTATGTTCAGGGTGCGTCTCTGTACTTAGACCACAGTGTGTTATGTAACAGGGGCTGTTAGCATCTGAATATTGAGACAGCAGTTAATTTAGGGAATTTTAATTAAAAAACAAAAAGTCAAATAGTATGTATGTGTGTATGGTTGACCGTTAACTGCTGCCCTTACCACTTGTTACTGTTTTATTCAGATTGTGTCATAGGTCTTCTGTGTTAATAAATTTTAGTCACTTTTGTCACCACCCTGGATGAATCATGTTCCTCCCACCAACACAGTTTTATCCACCTCAGTACTCTGTGAAAGTGAGAAGTGTTAGTAGCTTAGTCATGTCTGACTCTTTGTGACCACATGGGTAGTAACCCACCAGGCCCCTCTGTCCATGGGATTCTCCAGGCAAGAATACACGAGTGGGTTGCCACTTCCTTCTCAAGGGATGTTCCTAACCCAGGGACTGAACCTGGGTCTCCTGCACTGCAAGTAGATTCATTACAGTTTGAGCCAGCAAGGAAGCCAATACTTTTGTATCAGAAGCTAAAAATGCAGCTTGGAAAGAATCTATGATAAGTTCTTTCCATGATGAAACCAAAAGGACATGCAGTTTGGGAATTACGTGTTCATCATTTGTACTTGAGTGAATCTCTTCACACACTGCTTCAGAATATCCAGATGTCTGTAATGAAACTACTATAGCAGAGAATTTTGAGTGTATTTTGTGCAAGAGGAAACCCTTAGGGGTCCACCAAGTTAGAACTATGCGTTTCATTCCAGAGGCCGTGGATTCAATCCATGGTCAGGGAATAAGATTCCACCAAATACCAGGCAGGGCCAAAGGAAAAATGATAGAAAAATTCAACGTGTTAAAGCTACTTGGGTTTCTTGAATGATTCATGCATCTTGCAGCAGCATCCTTTCTAGTGAAAAGAGGTGCTCAGGGAGCTGTCAAAAAACGGAAGGCTTTGCTACGTAAAAACTGGGTGGGGGCTTCCCTGGTGGTCCAGTGGGTAAGAACAATGCCTTGCACTGCAAGGCGCGCTGGTTCAATCCCTGGCCTGGGAAGATCCCACGTGCCGCGGAGCCGCTGGACCAATGTGTCCAATTACCAAGCCGGTGCTCTGGGGCGCGTGCGCCCAGAGCCGGTACTCTGCGACAACAAAGGCCACTGCGATGGGAGGCCCACAGGAGCCAAAGAACAAAGACGGATGAAAACAGAGAAATGAAAGACCAATAGAAGTGGCCCGCCCGCTCCCCTCCCTCCCCACCCCACCCCCACCTAAATAAATAGATAAATAAATCTTTAAAAAAAAAAAAAAAACTGGGTGGGACAAGAAAGTGATTACCTAACAATGAAAAACACTGCTTCAGGTTTGATCTCTTTCCCCAAACTTCACTTGTGTCCATACATAAACTCCAGACTCCCTGACTCCTGGTGCCTTTTCTAAGAGGGCAGACACTACAGTAAAGTGTGTATTCACTGTTCTGGAGATGGTGACACCATGTTGGCCCTGTCTCTTGTGTTTAACACTGGATTTTACTTTGCCGTGCATCACTGAGTGTGTACCTTATGAATAGATTTCTCTGTGTCCTTTTTGAGTTCCTTGATTTACATGAAGAGAAAATAATATAGTAGGCATACAAAATACTTAAGAAATAAGACAGTACGTCACAAATAAGGATAAAAACACCTTTCTTGTGCTTTGAGCACTCTGTACAAATATGGCAAAAATCAGTGTCCGTGAGTTTTTCTCTCATTTGAGAGATGACTGTAAATTTCAGAACCACCATGCAGAGTTTGTTGTTCAGTCGCTAAGCAGTTCCCACTCTGGTAACACCCTGGACTTTAGGCCCAGGCTCTACTGTCTCTGGGATTTCCTGGGCAAGAATACTAGAGAGTGCTTCCCTGGTAGCTCAGTGATAAAGAGTTTCCTGCCAGGTTCAATCGCTAAGCAGATTCCCACTCTGGTAAGCCCATCCCAACTTTGGCCCAGGCTGATTCATGCATCTTGCAGCAGCATCCTTTCTAGTGAAAAGAGGTGCTCAGGGAGCTGTCAAAAAACGGAAGGCTTTGCTACGTAAAAACTGGGTGGGGGCTTCCCTGGTGGTCCAGTGGGTAAGAACAATGCCTTGCACTGCAAGGCGCGCTGGTTCAATCCCTGGCCTGGGAAGATCCCACGTGCCGCGGAGCCGCTGGACCAATGTGTCCAATTACCAAGCCGGTGCTCTGGGGCGCGTGCGCCCAGAGCCGGTACTCTGCGACAACAAAGGCCACTGCGATGGGAGGCCCACAGGAGCCAAAGAACAAAGACGGATGAAAATAGAGAAATGAAAGACCAATAGAAGTGGCCCGCCTGTTCCCCCCCCCCCCCACCCCCCCCCCACCTAAATAAATAGATAAATAAATCTTTAAAAAAAAAAAAAAAACTGGGTGGGACAAGAAAGTGATTACCTAACAATGAAAAACACTGCTTCAGGTTTGATCTCTTTCCCCAAACTTCACTTGTGTCCATACATAAACTCCAGACTCCCTGACTCCTGGTGCCTTTTCTAAGAGGGCAGACACTACAGTAAAGTGTGTATTCACTGTTCTGGAGATGGTGACACCATGTTGGCCCTGTCTCTTGTGTTTAACACTGGATTTTACTTTGCCGTGCATCACTGAGTGTGTACCTTATGAATAGATTTCTCTGTGTCCTTTTTGAGTTCCTTGATTTACATGAAGAGAAAATAATATAGTAGGCATACAAAATACTTAAGAAATAAGACAGTACGTCACAAATAAGGATAAAAACACCTTTCTTGTGCTTTGAGCACTCTGTACAAATATGGCAAAAATCAGTGTCCGTGAGTTTTTCTCTCATTTGAGAGATGACTGTAAATTTCAGAACCACCATGCAGAGTTTGTTGTTCAGTCGCTAAGCAGTTCCCACTCTGGTAACACCCTGGACTTTAGGCCCAGGCTCTACTGTCTCTGGGATTTCCTGGGCAAGAATACTAGAGAGTGCTTCCCTGGTAGCTCAGTGATAAAGAGTTTCCTGCCAGGTTCAATCCCCGATCCAGGAAGATCCCATTTGTTGTGGAGCAACTAAGACCTTGAGCCACAACTATTGAGCCTGTGCTCTAAAGCCTCCAATCCTCAACTTTTGAGCCCATGTGCTGTAACTACTGAAGTCCATGTGCCCTAGAACCCAAGTTCCACAAGAGAAGTCATTGTAACAATAAGCCTCAACTAGAGAGTGGCCCCTACTTCCTTTAACTAGAGAAGAGCCTGTGAAAGCAGTGAAAACCCAGAATAGCCAAAAATAGATAAAATTAAAAAGAAACTGGAGAGAGTTGCCATTTCCTTCTCTTGAAGATCTCCCCCACCCAGGGATCGAACCTAGGTCTCCTGCATTGTCAGGCAAATTCTTCACCACTGAGCCACCTGTGAAACCCTAAATGACAAGGTACTCAAGGAAATGACTGGAAGAGATAGACAAAATCCCTATGTTTATCCTCAGTGTAAACCAACCCGTGTAGCCCGTGTCTAGTCTCTTCCTTGTTCCCAGTGAGAGTTTAAATTGAAAGGAAGCCTTGTATTTTTTAACTCACAGATTTATTATCCTTTAGACATTCTCCAAAACCTTTTTTGGGGGGGATTTTCTCTGAATCTTAAGCTAAAATGACTCTTTAAATTTTAATATAAACAAAAATTGAACCAGTTAAATTTAAAGGTTCTGATTCTAGCAACAAGGTTGGTACATGAAAAAAGACCATTTTCGGCTGTCATTCACACCACCATACTTGAGTGTGAGGGATGTACAAAAGGTTCATGATTGGGAAATTATTTTTAATTATTATCTGTCCGGGACCGCGGGTCGGCCCGGCCACATCCTATAGCCTCCGACACGTGAATGCTGCAATTTGAGCCATGCGCCTCCTAAGATGGCGCCTGGCGGATGTAGGGAGGTGTGGCTTGAGACGTGTGCTCATTGCCATGATTGGCTGAGTGAAGTTTCCGTGCTCGTGATCAGCACATGTTCCCCCTAAACTCTCATGATGATGCAAATGCCTGCTTGCTTGACCTTTTACATGATTGGTCTATTGCTGGGTTCTTCCGCCTTCTGTACACTGTAAGTACTGCTTCCTTTCTGCAATAAAACGAGACTTGATCAGACTCCGTCTTGTCTCCATTTCTTGTGTCTCTTGTCCTCTCAGTTCCCACTCCCCCCCTTTAGGGTCTGCGTTGACGAATCCCGTGGGCCGGGATAATTATCTAAATATTTGGACTTAAAATTTCAAAGACACAAAGTAGTTTTTTCTTTCCGTTTTCAGTTCTCAAGGCAGGAATGCTGAAGTGGGTTTTCATTCCCTTCTCCAGATGACCACATTTGGTCAGAAGTCTCCACCATGGCCCGTCTGCCTCTGGTGGCCCTACATGGCATGACTCATAGTTTCACTGAGTTAGAGAAGCAGGTATTTTCAGTCTCATGTAAATGTGTCCTACCTTCCTAAGTTCAAAAACATTTAAAAGGGAAAATAAAAGATTAAAATCATTTTCTAGTCGTTAGGAGGAAATATCCTAGTTGCCAGCTTAAATGGGCCTCTGAGTTACTAGGTATTGCCTTGAAAATGAACAGAGGGTGACATGGTGACCTCATAAGGCAGCCCAGCCGCAGCAGTGTCTCTGGCCCACCAACCACCAGCTTCCTCTTCTCCCCTGGCCTGGCCTCAGTGCACGTTTGCCTCGAGGACTGATGGGGTGCTCAAAGTGACCCCAGGTCTCAAAATCGTTTCAAGTTACGGCTGTCACAGTCACTGACATTTCTGGTGGCAGTGTGGCCATGGATGAAATTCAAGTTGAATCGAAAGAACTTAAGAAGAGAACTGGTCCGATAGCACCAGATGGTAAATCTGGGAATGAAAGGGCTGCACAGGCAAATTTGGTAAGGAGATTAGTGAGTCCCAAGAAGTGGGAGGAGTAGGAGGTACAAACATTTTGGGGTTTTGGGTGTTTTTGTAGGTAAGAAATAGATTTATTCAGGGCTTCCCTGGTGGTCCAGTGGGTAGGGACACCGCCTTGCAGTGCAAGGGGTGCCGGTTCGATTCCTGGCCTGGGAGGATCCCACGTGCTGCTGAGTGTCTGGATGTGTCCAATCACCGAGCTGGTACTCTGTGACAACAGGGGCAACTGCAATGGGAGGCCCACACGGGCCAAAGAACAAAGATGGATGAAAAACAGATAAATGAAAGACCAATAGAAGTGGCCCGCCCGCCCTCTCCCTCCTCGACCTGCCCCTCCACACAGAAAATAAAGATTAAAAAAAAAGAAATAGATTTATTCAGATTCAGAGAAGGCACATTCCACAGAGAGAGTGTGGGCCTTCATCGAGCAAATCATGGCCTGAAAACATTTTAGCCAAGGTACCTTCACCTTGCTTGCCAGATCTATGGCAATAATCTATTTTGCCTAAGACTTTCCTTAAGCCCAGAGCTAATGTTTGTAACAACAATGTATCTTGCTGGAGGATATGTTTCTCCTTGGCCCGTCTGCCTCTGGTGGCCCTAAATGACTCATAGTTTCACTGAGTTAGAGAAGCAGGTATTTTCAGTCTCATGTAAATGTGTCCTACCTTCCTAAGTTCAAAAACATTTAAAAGGGAAAATAAAAGATTAAAATCATTTTCTAGTCGTTAGGAGGAAATATCCTAGTTGCCAGCTTAAATGGGCCTCTGAGTTACTAGGTATTGCCTTGAAAATGAACAGAGGGTGACATGGTGACCTCATAAGGCAGCCCAGCCGCAGCAGTGTCTCTGGCCCACCAACCACCAGCTTCCTCTTCTCCCCTGGCCTGGCCTCAGTGCACGTTTGCCTCGAGGACTGATGGGGTGCTCAAAGTGACCCCAGGTCTCAAAATCGTTTCAAGTTACGGCTGTCACAGTCACTGACATTTCTGGTGGCAGTGTGGCCATGGATGAAATTCAAGTTGAATCGAAAGAACTTAAGAAGAGAACTGGTCCGATAGCACCAGATGGTAAATCTGGGAATGAAAGGGCTGCACAGGCAAATTTGGTAAGGAGATTAGTGAGTCCCAAGAAGTGGGAGGAGTAGGAGGTACAAACATTTTGGGGTTTTGGGTTTTTTTTTTTAGGTAAGAAATAGATTTATTCAGGGCTTCCCTGGTGGTCCAGTGGGTAGGGACACCGCCTTGCAGTGCAAGGGGTGCCGGTTCGATTCCTGGCCTGGGAGGATCCCACGTGCTGCTGAGTGTCTGGATGTGTCCAATCACCGAGCTGGTACTCTGTGACAACAGGGGCAACTGCAATGGGAGGCCCACACGGGCCAAAGAACAAAGATGGATGAAAAACAGATAAATGAAAGACCAATAGAAGTGGCCCGCCCGCCCTCTCCCTCCTCGACCTGCCCCTCCACACAGAAAATAAAGATTAAAAAAAAAGAAATAGATTTATTCAGATTCAGAGAAGGCACATTCCACAGAGAGAGTGTGGGCCTTCATCGAGCAAATCCAGTGGCCCTGAAAACATTTTAGCCAAGGTACCTTCACCTTGCTTGCCAGATCTATGGCAATAATCTATTTTGCCTAAGACTTTCCTTAAGCCCAGAGCTAATGTTTGTAACAACAATGTATCTTGCTGGAGGATATGTTTCTCCTTCTTAAGTTGTACCTATGTTATCTAAAGCTGTGCCCGAATTGTGGATCTTTACCTCTGTCCCCAAATGGCTGATCATACTGTAGGTGCATAGATGTTGCTCCTAAAGCTTTGGATGAATCTCAACTACTACCACTGTTTCCTCAGCATAAGACAAAATGTTTCTCTGTTTTGTCCATAGACATGTCCATATTGTAATTATAGAAAAACATGATTTATTCATTGATATTTATTTGGATGTTAAAGGCAACACATTAAAAAAAGAAAAAAAAGTGTGGGCTTCCCTGGTGTTCCTGTGGGTAAAGAGTCCACCTTGCAGTGCAAGGGGCACCAGTTAGATCACTGGCCTGGGAAGATCCCACGTGCCAAGGAGCGGCTGGACCGGTGTGTCCAATTAGCCAGTCAGAGCTCTGGAGCACATGAAAAATACAAATAAATTTAAAAATTAAAAAAAACCGTTTAACAGAATGAAATGGAAGGGAACTCAAGGGACATGTTTAGCACTTCCTTGCCCCACCTTCTCACGCCCGGGAGAACCGGACGCCTCTGGCCTCTCCCCTGCCATATCGCCCCGCCCCTCGGCTCAGGACTCCGCCCCTCGTCCTAGGACTCCGCCCAGGTGGCGATCCGGAAATAGCCCATCCGAATCCGCGCTTGCGCAGTTCCCTGCGGAAGCAGAAGGGCTGGGAGTGGAGTCCCGAACAAGACCCGTAAGTTTTTTTTCCTTGTGTAAATGTGTGCTCGCGTGATCCTACGCAGCCCAACCCGGCCCTCCAGCCTCGACCCGTGTTGAGGCTCTCGGAGGTTCTGTGGAGTCCACATCCCAGCGCCCTTGCCTCCACCCCGGGTACACCTAGAGGCCGCCGTTGCTATCCGAGTATTCCTGATCTCTTTGCAGAGTCGTTGTGCCGCTCGTTCTTGCCCTTGGCTTTTCTGCCTTTGGTCCCGTCAGCACCGCCTTTCGGGACGTTTCCCAACCTAAAACCCTTTGGTGCCGCCGCCTGCATCTGGTAAAGCCCCGCGGCTCGAGGCGGAAGCGCCTTCGCCCAGCTCCGTCGCCTCGCTGTTTCGGCCCCTGGAGGCCGCGCCCTCTCCTCGCCCAGGGATTCCGGGAGCCCGCCCGGCTCCGGGACCTCTGCCCTCCAGCCCTGTGTCCCCGCGTCTCCCCGGCCGGCCCTCCTACCCCGCAAGCCTCCCTTCCTTGTCAGTGCCTTCCCTCACCCTTGGCTGGACCGGTGGCCCTCAGTGCTTTTCCGTCAGGAGTCTGTCTCGATGGGAAATGTGGTTCGGAGAGGCGGGTCTATTACTTAGTTACCGTTTCTGTAGAGACGTGGGCGCGGAGGGGGATTAGAAGAAGCAGAGAGGGCTTCCCCTGGTGGCGCAGTGGGTAAGGACACCGCCTTGCGGTTCAAGGGGCGCCGGTTCCATCCCTGGCCTGGGAAGATCCCACGTGCCGCGGAGCGGCTGGACCGATGTGTCGAGCGCTGGAGCTCTGGAGCGCATGCGCCCAGAGCCAGCGCTCTGCAACGACAGACGCCACCGCGATGGGAGGCCCACAGGAGCCAAAGAACAAAGACGGATGAAAACAGAGAAATGAAAGACCAATAGAAGTGGCCTGCCCGCTCCCCTCCCTCCCCAACACGACCCCCGCCCAAAATAAATAAATAAATAAATCTTTAAAAAAAAAAAAGAAGAAGAAGAAGCAGAGAGTGCCTGAACAGGAGAGGGAAGGTCAGAAGTGAGAACCAATGAGAACCGATGGGGTGATTCAGGATGGCTGAGGGCCACGGAAAGGGCTGATAAACTGAAGCAGATTGAACCCTTAACTGTAGCAGGTGGATAAAATGGAGAAACGCACAAAGGCGTGGAATCTCCAGGGACTGGAGACAGAGGGCCTGCGTCTGGGGCAGGAGAGGGGCAGCCGGGTTGAGCCCCTCAGAGAATGAGGGGAGAGGTAAGAGTTGAAAGCAAGCCTTCCGAGCCCCTTGATCACAGGGAGAGGCCGGGACAGGTGTGGACTAGACGGGGAGAGGAGGACGTGGCGAGCACAGCCACGTGGGAGCCCCAGCGTGGGAGTGCAGCTAGAGGTCAGAGCCGGCGCAGAGTTGGGGAGAAAGAGACAGGGGTGTGGCTGTTAGGACGGTTAGAGGCTGGGGGTGGGGAGCAGCGCCCAAGAGGAGAACCAAGGGACAGAGGTGGGCAGCAGAGGGGTGAGGAAGACGTCGAGGAAGGTCTGGTCCAGGTGGCGAGATCTTCCCTGGGTGGGTGGGTGTAGCCCTTGAGGGAGGATGTTGATTTTAAGCCTTAAGCAGCCTGCTTTCCACAGGGAAGATCGACTTCTTAAAAGTGACACTGTCTCAGGAAGAAAATGGGAAGAGGATGACAAGGAAGGAAGATGGGAATGGCTCTTCTTCAGGTAAAATCATGTGCTCAGTTGAGTCTCGGTCTGTCCCTCCTGAGAGACCCTTCTCTGGACTCTAATTTGAGTGACTCTCAACTTTCCTGCCCGACCCCTGGACGTGCACACTCACCTGGCCTTCCCACAGGCCGGTTGTCTCCACTTGGATCCCGTCTCCCCAGGACCCCATGACCTGGGCCTTGTGAGGAGGCTGTCCTGGGCATGATTTCTCACCTGCAGATGGGAGCCGTGGCCTCAGTGCTGTTGGGCATCAGGGGTTGCTTCAGGCCCATGTGGGTGTGCTCTCTGCCCACCAGGGTAAGGAAGCTGCATGTGGAAGTCAGGTATGCCAGAACCTGGGACAATCTGAAAGTAGACCAGCAAGGGAAAATTTGTCCTCAGGTCATCAAAGCTAAGTGTGTGA
This sequence comes from Tragulus kanchil, assembly GCA_022376925.1. NCBI lineage: Eukaryota > Metazoa > Chordata > Mammalia > Artiodactyla > Tragulidae > Tragulus > Tragulus kanchil. The sequence continues at coordinate 134,606,032 of JAIOJX010000031.1, forward strand.
GTCACAGACTTCCAAGTCTTGATTGGAAATGCTGGAAAGTTCCGAACCTGGTATCAGTCATAGGGACTGTGCTAGTCCATCGTATCTTTGAAACTGTGACGTGAATCTCCATGTCTGAGAGTTGGAAATTCTTTCAATCACTGTGGTTGCCTTCATTCTTCAGATTTTTTTCTTTTCTCTGTGTTCATTTTGTGGTTTGGCGCAGAGAAATTTTTACTTTTGATGCAGGTAAGGTTTTCTCTTCATTATTTGACCCACAGGTACTCAGTTTCTCAGCACCGTTTGCTATGGCAACTGCTTTTTTTCCACTGTGTTTTCCTAGCATCCTTGTCATTGCATTTTAAATACATGCAAAGGGTTATTTCCGAGCATTCTCTTCTGTTCCATTGCTTTAGAAATTTGTGTTTGTGCCAGGACTTCACCATCTTGATTTCTTTGTAATAAGGCTTGAAATGTTAAAAAGTGAGTGGCTTTCACCTTTCATGTTTCTACTTATTGAAGAATATTCTTTGACACAGTTCTCTGCTCTGTTACGTGAGAACATAGCTTTCTCTAATGAGCTATTATATTAATAACAAGTTCATGCTTGTAAAGTACTTATTTGAGTAAGGTTTTGCCTGTAGGAAGTATTCAAACCCATTTAGTCATTGCTGATTTTGTCTTTATCATTATTGATGATTTGGAGTTTTCTTAAAGCCATTCATTGTTGGACTTTGTCATCTCTGATGCCACCACTCAGGGTGTAACTCAGTTAGATGTTGAATATCTCAATGTGTAGAACGTAGTATCTGACACTTCTGCATAGACAACCAGTTGTTGATTATTCGGTATGTTTCATGGATTCTTTTTTTTTTTTAATTTTAATTTTATTTATTTATTTATTTATCTTTTGGGGGTGGGGTGGGGGGGGGGGGGGGTGGGCGGGCCACTTCTATTGGTCTTTTATTTCTCTATTTTCATCCGTCTTTGTTCTTTGGCTCCTGTGGGCCTCCCATCGCTGTGGCCTCTGTTGTCCAAGAGCGCTGGCTCTGGGCGCACATGCGCCAGAGCTCCGGCTCGGTAATTGGACACATCGGTCAGCCGCTCAGCGGCACATGGGATCTTCCCAGGCCAGGGATGGAACCGGCGCCCCTTGCACTGCAAGGCGGTGTCCTTACCCACTGGACCACTAGGGGAAGCCCCCTCATGGATTCTTCACAGAAGTGAAGAATACATATTTATTGGAGGATATAATAATCCCTTACGAAACTGTGACGTGAATCTCCATGTCTGAGAGTTGGAAATTCTTTCAATCACTGTGGTTGCCTTCATTCTTCAGATTTTTTTCTTTTCTCTGTGTTCATTTTGTGGTTTGGCGCAGAGAAATTTTTACTTTTGATGCAGGTAAGGTTTTCTCTTCATTATTTGACCCACAGGTACTCAGTTTCTCAGCACCGTTTGCTATGGCAACTGCTTTTTTTCCACTGTGTTTTCCTAGCATCCTTGTCATTGCATTTTAAATACATGCAAAGGGTTATTTCCGAGCATTCTCTTCTGTTCCATTGCTTTAGAAATTTGTGTTTGTGCCAGGACTTCACCATCTTGATTTCTTTGTAATAAGGCTTGAAATGTTAAAAAGTGAGTGGCTTTCACCTTTCATGTTTCTACTTATTGAAGAATATTCTTTGACACAGTTCTCTGCTCTGTTACGTGAGAACATAGCTTTCTCTAATGAGCTATTATATTAATAACAAGTTCATGCTTGTAAAGTACTTATTTGAGTAAGGTTTTGCCTGTAGGAAGTATTCAAACCCATTTAGTCATTGCTGATTTTGTCTTTATCATTATTGATGATTTGGAGTTTTCTTAAAGCCATTCATTGTTGGACTTTGTCATCTCTGATGCCACCACTCAGGGTGTAACTCAGTTAGATGTTGAATATCTCAATGTGTAGAACGTAGTATCTGACACTTCTGCATAGACAACCAGTTGTTGATTATTCGGTATGTTTCATGGATTCTTTTTTTTTTTTAATTTTAATTTTATTTATTTATTTATTTATCTTTTGGGGGTGGGGTGGGGAGGGAGGGGGATGGGCGGGCCACTTCTATTGGTCTTTTATTTCTCTATTTTCATCCGTCTTTGTTCTTTGGCTCCTGTGGGCCTCCCATCGCTGTGGCCTCTGTTGTCCAAGAGCGCTGGCTCTGGGCGCACATGCGCCAGAGCTCCGGCTCGGTAATTGGACACATCGGTCTAGCCGCTCCACGGCACGTGGGATCTTCCCAGGCCAGGGATGGAACCGGCGCCCCTTGCACTGCAAGGCGGTGTCCTTACCCACTGGACCACTAGGGGAAGCCCCCTCATGGATTCTTCACAGAAGTGAAGAATACATATTTATTGGAGGATATAATAATCCCTTACGAAAATGTATAAGAATTCAAAATAAGTAACACGATGTGTGTTAGTCACTCTGTTTATTTGTTTTCAACTCTTTGTCACCCATGGACTGTATCTCACCAGGCTCCTCTGTCCACGGAATTGTGCAGGCAAGAATCCTGGAATGGGTAGCCATTCCCTTCTCCAAGAGATCTTCCCGACCCAGATATTCAACCCAGATCTCCTGTATTGCAGGCAGATTCTTAACCTTCTTAGCCACTTGGTAAGCACGTCAAATACTTTATTACAAGCATACATGTCGTTGCTTCCATGTTCTAGCTATTGTGTAGAGAGCTGCAATGAACATTGCGATACAGGTGTCTCTTTCACTTTTGATTTCATCAGGGTATAAGCCGAGTAATAGGATTGCTGGGTCATATGGTGCTTCTATTTTTAGTTTTTTAAGAAATCTCCATACTGTCTTCCATAGAGGCTGTATCAGTTTACATTCCCACCAGCAATGCAAGAGTGTTCCCTTTTCTCTGCACCCTCTCCAGCATTTAAAAAATTTATTTATTTTTGTCTATTCTGGGTGTTCACTGCTGCCACAGGGTCTTCTCTAGTTGCTGGGGGGTGGGGGCTACTCTTTAGTTGAGGTGAGTGGGCTTCCAGTTTCAGTGACTTCTCTTTTTGTGGAACACGGGCTGTAGGACACACAGGCATCGGTAGTTGTGGCACATGGGCTCAATAGTTGTTGCTCCGAGATTCTAGAGCACAGGCTCAATCATTGTGGCTCCCGGGCTTAATTGCTCCACAGCATGTGGTATCTTCCCAGATCATGGATCAAACTGATGTCTCCTGCATTGGCAGGCAAATTCTTTACCACTTGAACTACTAGGGAAGCCCTGATTGTTCATTTCTAATGTTTAGAAACACAGTTGGTTTTTGCATGCTGATGTTGTATCTTGTAATTTCTTTGAAGTTTCTCATTATTTCTTTTTTTTTTTTCCTTTTACTTGTTAAAGTTGCAAACTGCCTATTTATGGGTATATCATTTTGTGGGAGATAATTAGAAAGATACTCTGTTTTCATAAAAACTGTAGCATTGGGCTTCGTGGTCCAGTGGGTAAAGAGTCTGCCTTGTGGTGCAAAGGGCACCAGTTCAATCCCTGGCCTGAAAAGATCCCACATGCCACAGAGTGGCTGGACTGGTGTGTCTATAATTACGAGCCAGTGCTCTGCAATAAGAGAGGCCACTGCAATGGGAGGCCCACATAGGCTAAAGAATAAAGATGCATAAAGATAAATAAATAAAATACCAATAAAAGAGGCCAAAATTTAAAAAGGAAAAAAAACCCCAAAAACTGTAGCATTGAATTCTTTTTCTGAATGATATATATATTATAATTCTTTTTTATATTATAATTTTAAGTAGCAACGTATTATTAGATAAGCTTCTTTTGGATTTTTTAGCATTGTAGTATATAGTGTATTGATTAGCATTTATTTTTGTAAAGTTAAGTATGTAGAATATACCTATAGAAGAATACATTTTTCTCCTTAGTTATGAGACTGCAGTATGTTCACTGTTAATTGGTACATGCTTTAGAGTCATGTTTGAAAAGTTACGGTTTTTTTTGAGAGCTGATTTAAGAATTTCCAATATGAGTGTTTTTGTCATAGGGTGTTTGCAAGTTTTCCTTTAAAAATTAAGAATTTCCAAAATATATTTGAAGTTGCTGGGGGGTGGGGGCTACTCTTTAGTTGAGGTGAGTGGGCTTCCAGTTTCAGTGACTTCTCTTTTTGTGGAACACGGGCTGTAGGACACACAGGCATCGGTAGTTGTGGCACATGGGCTCAATAGTTGTTGCTCCGAGATTCTAGAGCACAGGCTCAATCATTGTGGCTCCCGGGCTTAATTGCTCCACAGCATGTGGTATCTTCCCAGATCATGGATCAAACTGATGTCTCCTGCATTGGCAGGCAAATTCTTTACCACTTGAACTACTAGGGAAGCCCTGATTGTTCATTTCTAATGTTTAGAAACACAGTTGGTTTTTGCATGCTGATGTTGTATCTTGTAATTTCTTTGAAGTTTCTCATTATTTCTTTTTTTTTTTTCCTTTTACTTGTTAAAGTTGCAAACTGCCTATTTATGGGTATATCATTTTGTGGGAGATAATTAGAAAGATACTCTGTTTTCATAAAAACTGTAGCATTGGGCTTCGTGGTCCAGTGGGTAAAGAGTCTGCCTTGTGGTGCAAAGGGCACCAGTTCAATCCCTGGCCTGAAAAGATCCCACATGCCACAGAGTGGCTGGACTGGTGTGTCTATAATTACGAGCCAGTGCTCTGCAATAAGAGAGGCCACTGCAATGGGAGGCCCACATAGGCTAAAGAATAAAGATGCATAAAGATAAATAAATAAAATACCAATAAAAGAGGCCAAAATTTAAAAAGGAAAAAAAACCCCAAAAACTGTAGCATTGAATTCTTTTTCTGAATGATATATATATTATAATTCTTTTTTATATTATAATTTTAAGTAGCAACGTATTATTAGATAAGCTTCTTTTGGATTTTTTAGCATTGTAGTATATAGTGTATTGATTAGCATTTATTTTTGTAAAGTTAAGTATGTAGAATATACCTATAGAAGAATACATTTTTCTCCTTAGTTATGAGACTGCAGTATGTTCACTGTTAATTGGTACATGCTTTAGAGTCATGTTTGAAAAGTTACGGTTTTTTTTGAGAGCTGATTTAAGAATTTCCAATATGAGTGTTTTTGTCATAGGGTGTTTGCAAGTATTCTCTAAAATCAATTTGAAATATAATTTATAGCTTATTTTTAGTATTATTGCTCTAGTGTTTCTGAAAGTTTTAAGCTCATATTTAGAAAGTTCCAAAATTTTTTGAATATGAGAAAAATATATAGTTTAGAAGTTTTATAACTGGTATAGCCGTACTTTTGGTGCAATATCGTATGTTCAACATGGAATACTAATTGATGAGTTTTAGTGAATAAGATCTCTGTCATTCTTTATGTCTTGTAGATATCTATCCAAAATATGTGGTCAACCAGTTACAGTCCAAAGCAAACAGTGATACAGGAGAAGTATTCCCAACCACATTCTTGGGAAGACCTAAAATCAGGAAATGAAGCATTTTACCTCAAGGAAATCCAGGAAGACATCTACCACTTTGAGTGTCATTGGAGAAGTGTCGGAAGAAATAACAAAGAAATGCCTATAATCCATGATGGAAATCTCACTGGTGGCAGAGGTCCACACTGTAGAAAGGATGCAGGAATCACGCCCCTTATGAATAGGCTTGGATTAAATGTGCAGGAGAAACTGCTGATATTCCAAACTGATGGGAACATTTCTGAATGTAATGAAGTTAAGAGGTCTATACACAGTAGTTTCTCACTTTCACCACTTAAAGGAATACCTCCTAGTGTCCAAATTAACATTTCTAGTATATTTGGGAATGATTTTTTGCATCCTTTAGTACCGACAGCAGATCTGACAGCATACAGGGAAAGAGTTTCCAAATGTATTGAGTGTAGGAAAACCTTTAGTCGTGACTCGGCTCAGGGATCATCAGATAAAGTATTTTAAGTAGCAACGTATTATTAGATAAGCTTTTTGGATTTTTAGCATTGTAGTATATAGTGTATTGATTAGCATTTATTTTTGTAAAGTTAAGTATGTAGAATATACCTATAGAAGAATACATTTTTCTCCTTAGTTATGAGACTGCAGTATGTTCACTGTTAATTGGTACATGCTTTAGAGTCATGTTTGAAAAGTTACGGTTTTTTTTGAGAGCTGATTTAAGAATTTCCAATATGAGTGTTTTTGTCATAGGGTGTTTGCAAGTATTCTCTAAAATCAATTTGAAATATAATTTATAGCTTATTTTTAGTATTATTGCTCTAGTGTTTCTGAAAGTTTTAAGCTCATATTTAGAAAGTTCCAAAATTTTTTGAATATGAGAAAAATATATAGTTTAGAAGTTTTATAACTGGTATAGCCGTACTTTTGGTGCAATATCGTATGTTCAACATGGAATACTAATTGATGAGTTTTAGTGAATAAGATCTCTGTCATTCTTTATGTCTTGTAGATATCTATCCAAAATATGTGGTCAACCAGTTACAGTCCAAAGCAAACAGTGATACAGGAGAAGTATTCCCAACCACATTCTTGGGAAGACCTAAAAATCAGGAAATGAAGCATTTTTACCTCAAGGAAATCCAGGAAGACATCTACCACTTTGAGTGTCATTGGAGAAGTGTCGGAAGAAATAACAAAGAAATGCCTATAATCCATGATGGAAATCTCACTGGTGGCAGAGGTCCACACTGTAGAAAGGATGCAGGAATCACGCCCCTTATGAATAGGCTTGGATTAAATGTGCAGGAGAAACTGCTGATATTCCAAACTGATGGGAACATTTCTGAATGTAATGAAGTTAAGAGGTCTATACACAGTAGTTTCTCACTTTCACCACTTAAAGGAATACCTCCTAGTGTCCAAATTAACATTTCTAGTATATTTGGGAATGATTTTTTGCATCCTTTAGTACCGACAGCAGATCTGACAGCATACAGGGAAAGAGTTTCCAAATGTATTGAGTGTAGGAAAACCTTTAGTCGTGACTCGGCTCTCAGGGATCATCAGATAAAGTATTCAGAAGAGATATTACAGAAATGTGACACATGTGTCAAGGTCTTCAGTAGAAATTCACACCTTGCAGTTCATCAGAGAATTCATATTGGAGAGAAAACTTACAAATGTGATGTGTGGCAAGGTCTTCAGTCACAAAACAACCCTTGCAAATCATCAGAGAATTCATACTGGAGAGAAGCCTTTCAAATGTAGAGTGTGGTAGAACCTTTAATCGCTCCTCAAATCTCTCTAGACACCAGATAATTCATACAGGAAAGAAATTATTTAAATGTGATGTATGTGGCAGTGTCTTTAGTTGAAAATCAAATGTTGAAGATCATCAGAGAGTTCATAGTGAAGAGAAGCGAAGAGAAGTAGGAGAAAATTATAAATGTAATTTTTGTGGTAAGCTCTTTGGTTATCGTTCATACCTTTCAACTCATCAGAGAATCCACACCGGAGAGGAACCTTACAAATGTAATCAGTGTGGCAAGGACTTCAGTGAAAAGGCAACCCTGGCAAAGCATCGAAGGGTTCATATGGGAGAGAAACCTTACAAATGTAATGAATGTGAGAAAGCCTGTAGTCAAAAAGCACATCTTCAGCTTCACTGGAGAATACATACAGGAGAGAAACCTTACAAATGTAACAAGTGTGACAAGTCTTTCAGTCGAAATTCGCACCTTACAAATCATCAGAGAGTACATACTGGAGAGAAGCCTTTCAAATGTAGAGTGTGGTAGAACCTTTAATCGCTCCTCAAATCTCTCTAGACACCAGATAATTCATACAGGAAAGAAATTATTTAAATGTGATGTATGTGGCAGTGTCTTTAGTTGAAAATCAAATGTTGAAGATCATCAGAGAGTTCATAGTGAAGAGAAGCGAAGAGAAGTAGGAGAAAATTATAAATGTAATTTTTGTGGTAAGCTCTTTGGTTATCGTTCATACCTTTCAACTCATCAGAGAATCCACACCGGAGAGGAACCTTACAAATGTAATCAGTGTGGCAAGGACTTCAGTGAAAAGGCAACCCTGGCAAAGCATCGAAGGGTTCATATGGGAGAGAAACCTTACAAATGTAATGAATGTGAGAAAGCCTGTAGTCAAAAAGCACATCTTCAGCTTCACTGGAGAATACATACAGGAGAGAAACCTTACAAATGTAACAAGTGTGACAAGTCTTTCAGTCGAAATTCGCACCTTACAAATCATCAGAGAGTACATGTGGTAGAGAGACCTTTCAAATGTATTGAGTGTGGAAAAGCCTTTACTCAGGTCTCAACCCTCACTAAACATCAGAAAGTCCATAAATGAGAGCCATCATGTAAGTGTGATCTATGTTGATATTTTAAAAAGCATTATTTTTTTTTTGGCCACTTCTGTTGATCTTTCATTTATCTATTTTGATCCATCTTTGTTCTTTGGCCTCTGTGGGCCTCCGATTGCAGTGGCCTCTCTCAGTTTAGAGCACCAGCTCTGGGTGTATGCGCTCCAGAGCTCCGACTCGGTAGTTGGACACATCGGTCCAGCCGCTTTGCGGCACATGGGATCTTCCCAGGCCAGGGATGGAACCGGCGCCCCTTGCACTGCAAGGCGGTCTCCTTACCCACTGGACCACCAGGGAAGCCCTAAAAATTATTTTTGATATATGTTGATCTTTAACTCTCAAAGTTCAAAAGAAACTATACACATGTGGTTGAGTGTGGCAAACATTTTGTGTGTGTAAGCCTCGTGATCAGGTAATTCATACAAGGATGGGACATTACAAATGTCATGAGTGTCTCAAAGTGCTTAGTGAAAATGCATGATTTATAATCCATGAAAGAATTCATATTGAAATTAACCATTGGAAGTTTAATAAGTGTGCTTCAGTGTGCTTCTAAGCCTAGCTTGCTATCAGATGATGTACACAAGTGAGAGCCCTTGAAAATAATGTTCCAGTGCTGTGGCTGTGGGTCTTATCTTTCGGGGCTTCCCTTGTAGCGTAGATGTTAAAAAATCTGCCTGCAGTGCAGGAGACCATGGTTAAATTCCTGAGTTGGGAAGATTCTGTAGAGAAAGGATAGGCTATCCACTCCAATATTCTTGGGCTTCCCTGGTGGCTCAGATGTAAAGAATCTGTCTGCAGGGCGGAGACCTGGGTTTGATCCCAGGTTGGGAAGATCCCTGGGGAAAGAAAAGGCTACCACTCCATTATTATTGCCTGGAGACTTCCTTGGCTCGTCCGTGGGTCGCCACGAGTCGGACACAACTGAGCGACTTTCATCCGTCTTACCCTTACAAATCATCAGAGAGTACATGTGGTAGAGAGACCTTTCAAATGTATTGAGTGTGGAAAAGCCTTTACTCAGGTCTCAACCCTCACTAAACATCAGAAAGTCCATAAATGAGAGCCATCATGTAAGTGTGATCTATGTTGATATTTTAAAAAGCATTATTTTTTTTTTGGCCACTTCTGTTGATCTTTCATTTATCTATTTTGATCCATCTTTGTTCTTTGGCCTGTGTGGGCCTCCCATCCCGGTGGCCTCTGTTGTCGCAGAGCACCGGCTCTGGGCGCATGTGCTCCAGAGCTGTGGCTCAGTAATTGGACTTATCGGTCCAGCCGCTTTGCGGCACATGGGATCTTCCCAGGCCAGGGATCGAAGCAGCACCCCTTGCACTGCAAGGCAGTGTCCTAACCCACTGGACCACCAGGAAAGCCCTAAAACTTATTTTTGATATATGTTGATCTTTAACTCTCAAAGTTCAAAAGAAACTATACACATGTGGTTGAGTGTGGCAAACATTTTGTGTGTGTAAGCCTCGTGATCAGGTAATTCATACAAGGATGGGACATTACAAATGTCATGAGTGTCTCAAAGTGCTTAGTGAAAATGCATGATTTATAATCCATGAAAGAATTCATATTGAAATTAACCATTGGAAGTTTAATAAGTGTGCTTCAGTGTGCTTCTAAGCCTAGCTTGCTATCAGATGATGTACACAAGTGAGAGCCCTTGAAAATAATGTTCCAGTGCTGTGGCTGTGGGTCTTATCTTTCGGGGCTTCCCTTGTAGCGTAGATGTTAAAAAATCTGCCTGCAGTGCAGGAGACCATGGTTAAATTCCTGAGTTGGGAAGATTCTGTAGAGAAAGGATAGGCTATCCACTCCAATATTCTTGGGCTTCCCTGGTGGCTCAGATGTAAAGAATCTGTCTGCAGGGCGGGAGACCTGGGTTTGATCCCAGGTTGGGAAGATCCCCTGGGGAAAGAAAAGGCTACCACTCCATTATTATTGCCTGGAGACTTCCTTGGCTCGTCCGTGGGTCGCCACGAGTCGGACACAACTGAGCGACTTTCATCCGTCTTACCCTTCATGAGATTGATCCTGGATCGAGTGCAGATCACACTGAATGTGGTCAGGCCATTGGGAATCTCATTCTAAAAAGCTTCATCACCAGTGCTAGGAATGTGAGAAACCTTTTCTTGTTGGTCCCCTCACACCAGTAATCCCGTAGTTTGTACTGTGCCAAACATAAATGTACTGAATTTTGTGAAACTTTTAGGTTGTTCACCAAATACTTCACTCTTGAAAATGAAATGAATGTATCTGTATTTAAAATATAGCTTACTTTGGGCTTCCCTGGTGGCTCAGTTGGTAAAATATAGCTTACTTTGTCACTAAATAGCAGAATATTTTATCTTGTAGAGAAATCACACAAATGTGTGTGGCAAGGATTTTGCCCAAAGATCACAAGTTGGGGAACGTAGTGGAATGACATGCCCTAAAGGCATGCAGTGGATTTGGGGAAACCTTTTCTTTGAGCTCAAGTATTAAGAGAGAAGCAGACAGACATAACTAGAGATATTACATGCTGCAAAGTCAGTACAAGTAACATGTTAAAACTTCTGACATAATGTGTATCGGAGAGGAAGAATGACATTTGTGGAAAGGGCCCATTGTCTTCAGTGTAGAAATATGCAAATCATTTGAGTTTTCTTGAAAAGGCTACATTGGTGTTTATGCCTTTCAACCTGAAATTTGAAGTAACACAAAAGCAAATCTGACTCCACAGGGAATCTGTTTCTTTTTACTTTAACCTTTGTATTTATGGCTTTTGCTAGAACTGAATCACTAAAGGGATGCTGCCTCTAAACAGAGATTATACTGAATGGGCTGCCTCTGGGAACCCTACCTTCCTTGTAAGGAGCAGTAAGATAAAATATCTTTGTTTAAGCTCCCAAGAAATACCCTGACCGAGTCCTACTGTGAATGGCTTCAGAAAGGAAGAAATTAACGTAACTACTCCAAAATGTTAACGAAAATAAAATCAGTCAGTCCATCTAAGAAAGAAGCACGAAATTTTCTTTGAGCCAAGTATGAGGATGATAACCTGGTAAATGCATCTAATTAAGCTGAGAACTGTTTTGCCTGTTCGAAATTGAAGCAAGTTATGTGTCCTGAGACACAGGATGGTGCAGTAAATGACATAGCACTGACGTTCGTGGAATCCAGACCTTGGCATCATTGTGGTGAGTTGTTTGATCTCTTACAGGATCTAAGAGGAATGCTGTCTTTTAAGGAGTTTTCTTGCCCATGCTAGGAGAACATTGCTGTTTATAGTTGAGTATGTATTCTGCTAATGAGGAGAACTGGCTTGATCCATCAGGCAAGTACTCAGTGCACAGTGCGAGCTGAGAGGCCAAAGGACAGAGAAGAGCTAATGTTAATATTTTCTTCTGACAATAATATGGGAATTTTATTCAAGGAGTCGGACCTGAACCAGGACTTTACCTCCTCCCTTGTTACTATAAAGAAGCCTTCATTCTAACTCGAGGAGAATGATTCTTTGGGATATTAGTTGACCATCTTCTGGATGCTAGTTTTCTGAATAAAGTTGATCAAACATTTTGGTCTCTCGATTTATTGGCCTGCACTGAGCTGCAAGAGCTTGGTTCTGGTAACATGGTAATCTTATGCCTTTGTTCCAAGGCTTTGATGATGGTCATTGAAGGGGTCAGGGTCAACTTCATTAGGCATGGTTCATTCACATTCATGTTTCAGTACAAGTAACATGTTAAAACTTCTGACATAATGTGTATCGGAGAGGAAGAATGACATTTGTGGAAAGGGCCCATTGTCTTCAGTGTAGAAATATGCAAATCATTTGAGTTTTCTTGAAAAGGCTACATTGGTGTTTATGCCTTTCAACCTGAAATTTGAAGTAACACAAAAGCAAATCTGACTCCACAGGGAATCTGTTTCTTTTTACTTTAACCTTTGTATTTATGGCTTTTGCTAGAACTGAATCACTAAAGGGATGCTGCCTCTAAACAGAGATTATACTGAATGGGCTGCCTCTGGGAACCCTACCTTCCTTGTAAGGAGCAGTAAGATAAAATATCTTTGTTTAAGCTCCCAAGAAATACCCTGACCGAGTCCTACTGTGAATGGCTTCAGAAAGGAAGAAATTAACGTAACTACTCCAAAATGTTAACGAAAATAAAATCAGTCAGTCCATCTAAGAAAGAAGCACGAAATTTTCTTTGAGCCAAGTATGAGGATGATAACCTGGTAAATGCATCTAATTAAGCTGAGAACTGTTTTGCCTGTTCGAAATTGAAGCAAGTTATGTGTCCTGAGACACAGGATGGTGCAGTAAATGACATAGCACTGACGTTCGTGGAATCCAGACCTTGGCATCATTGTGGTGAGTTGTTTGATCTCTTACAGGATCTAAGAGGAATGCTGTCTTTTAAGGAGTTTTCTTGCCCATGCTAGGAGAACATTGCTGTTTATAGTTGAGTATGTATTCTGCTAATGAGGAGAACTGGCTTGATCCATCAGGCAAGTACTCAGTGCACAGTGCGAGCTGAGAGGCCAAAGGACAGAGAAGAGCTAATGTTAATATTTTCTTCTGACAATAATATGGGAATTTTATTCAAGGAGTCGGACCTGAACCAGGACTTTACCTCCTCCCTTGTTACTATAAAGAAGCCTTCATTCTAACTCGAGGAGAATGATTCTTTGGGATATTAGTTGACCATCTTCTGGATGCTAGTTTTCTGAATAAAGTTGATCAAACATTTTGGTCTCTCGATTTATTGGCCTGCACTGAGCTGCAAGAGCTTGGTTCTGGTAACATGGTAATCTTATGCCTTTGTTCCAAGGCTTTGATGATGGTCATTGAAGGGGTCAGGGTCAACTTCATTAGGCATGGTTCATTCACATTCATGTTCCTTGAAGGAGAAACAGACCCTGGATTATAAGATTCAGTGGTGTGTGGATTAGCATTACGGAGGGACAGAAAATCCAGTAAAACTGACTTGCCTCAATATCCTCATGTTCCAGAGACTCTTCGATAGATAGGCCACTGTGGTTCTAGGACTGAATCTGTACCATCTGACCATGGACAGAGAGGAATGAAAAGGAGCCAGCAATGGTAAAGTCATATCCTCAGTTGTTTACTTTATCTTAGCTTCTTGAAATGCCCTTCTCTGGACTCAACTAATCTTTTTTGATTATAAAGTATCCTGCCTGACACCTGTGTATTCACAGTCACCCAAGGCCCTCCCTCAGCAGCATTGTTCCCGAGGGTCTTTTTTCCATTTTGTAGTCTTAGCACCTTTTTGAATATGTATTATATATATGCATAGGATTATTTCTGAGCATGCTTCTGTTATTTTGGTTTCTGTATCTGTATTTATACCAGTGATACACAGTCTTGACTAGTTTGTGATATGTTTTGAAATTTGAGAAATGGAGACCTCCATCTTCTTATTCAAGAGACTCTTGGCTCTTTGCAGTTATTTGAAATTCCCTGTGAGGTTTACCCCCTCCCCCTCTTTTTCTGTTTCCTCAACAATTGCAATGGAATTTTCGTAATCATTTCATTGAGACCATAGAACCCTTTGTGTGTACCTGGGATATTTTGAAAATATTAAGTCTTATAACCCTTGAGTATGGAATGTCTTTCCATTTATTTGTATCATTTTTTTCTTTTACCAATGTTCAGTTTTTAGTGCAGAGGTCTTTTATGTTCTTGATGAATATATTCCTAAATATCAGTATTTCATGTCTTTTTATGCTATAGTCAACCAGATTGTTTTCCAATTACTTATATTGTTCATTGTGTATAAAAATGCAGTTGAAAACTTTCATATGTTGATTTCTTGCAATATTTTTAAAAATGATTTTTGATATAGCAGTTTTCTTGCCCAGAATTCACAGCTTCTGCATTCCAAACCTTGTCTAGAAAAGAAGATAGTTTTACTTATTTTTTGGTTTAGATAACTTTAATTTTTTTAAAAATGTCTTTTTGTTGTCTAATTTCTCTGATTAGAGGTTTCAATACTTTGTGAACAGTTGTACAGAGACAGTGCATGTTTGCCCTCTTACTGACATCAGAGGAAAGGCTGTCAGTCTTTGAGTTTTTTGTGTGACTTAAGCTGTGCTCTTTTTGTAAATCGTGTTTATTATGTTGAGATAATTTACTTTTTCTAGTTTATTGAGTGTTTATATTTTGTTATTGCATTTTGTAAGATGCTTTTTGTGCATGAATTGAGATGATCCTTGTGGGTTTTGCCTTTTTCCTGTGTTTCATCACTATAGTATACCACATTAACTGATTTTTTAAAATTTTATTTATTTTCAATTGAAGGATGATTGCTTTACAATATTGTGTTGGTTTCTGCCAGACATTAACATGGATCAGCCATAGGTATACCTATGTCCTCTCCCTCTTGAAGCTCCCTCCCACCCCATTCCACCCCTCTAAGTTGTTTCCGAGTGCCTCTTTGAGTTCTCTGAGTCATATAGCAACTGCCCACTGACTGTCTGTTTTACATATGATAGTGTATGCGTTTTCATGCTACTCACTCCATTATTCCCATCCTCTCGTTCCCACTGCCTGCCCATGTCTCTTTAGTGCCCTAGAAGTTTTTCTACTCTTATGTTAATAGTTTCAGTAGTAGGAAGATTGTTAACATTTTGTGTGTGTGTGTGTGTGTGTGTGTGTGTCCCCATTTATAATGACCTTGTATGCTGATCTCTGTTCATCTTAAATATTTTTCAGGTTTTCTCAAGTATCCTTCTGTCAGTATCTTTTCAGTGTCCTCTGTTACTTTACCATTTGATTCTGAAGCTTCAATTCTAGACCCTAGCCTTCTGAGTTTAGCTGCTTGCTGTGTCATTTCTTAGCTCTTTGACTTGGGTCAAGATTCTCAGAGGGTTTCTGAGTTGGTTTTCTCCTCGAGAAGATGGGAACAGATCTTTCTCAAAGAAACTGTCATGTTGCTGACAAGTTCATACCTGTAAGGCACATTAAAGAGTAATTAGTAATTATCCTAATGTTTAGAATAATACTATAATCAATTAGAGTAATAAGAAATATTCTAAAGTGTTTAGTGATTATTGTTTCTATCATCGTCATTGAAGATGTTCACTTTTCTTTGTGGAGTCATTGTGGACATTTTCTGTCTCAAGATGCCACTCAGCGTAGCTTGTCCAGAGACTGGCTTTCTTTCAGGGTGTAGAACATAGTCTCACACTTCTGCTGCATAGTCAGTCCATTTGTTTTTTTCTTTAAATATATGTTTATCATAGATTTTCCACAAAGATGACAAATCCTTATTAATTGGAAGATAATCATAAAGTCTTTTGGAAAAGCAGAAAAAGTTAAAATTAGAGACACTTCATGTCTCGAAATACATCTACATGGACTGTTAGAAAGCATACTTCCACCAAATCATGACTTACCCTTACTCTTTTCCTTTGTGTGAGGATAAGGACTCTCCTCGTGGCCCTGTGGTGAAAATATGTTTTCATTTCAGGAACAGTTGACCTTTGAAGATGTGACCATCAAATTCACTCAGAAGGAGTGGGAATGCCTAGACCCTGCTTAGAGGGACTTGTACAGGGACATGATGGTGGAGACCCTCTGAAAGCTGTTCTTGGGTGAGCATAACTTCCGTCCAGAGCAGGGATTTGCCTTTGCATTTTCTGCTGTCTGCCTCTTGAAAGGTCCTGTTCTTTTGATCTGAATGCCCCGTGGACTCAGATGTGATATGGCATCAGGGGCTTAAACTGACCCTCTCTGTAGATACTGTACCCATTTCATATTCCAGAGCCTAATTTTGCATAAAGCTCAATGGCAAACTTTTTATTTGCAAACTTAAAAAAAAAATTAACCAATTTCCCATTTTTCAACCTTCTGGCCTTTGACTGAGTGTTTCTAGGAAGAGAGCTATGTATCTGCATATTACATGATTCTGTATGCATTTAGAAAGGTGTGGTGGATGAATTTGTGAAATATTTTCCAGAGCCACCTGTAATGTCCTCACTTCTTAGCTGAACAAAGAGCTGGAATTTTCGGAAAACCCCTCCAACTTTTTTTTTTTTTTTTTCTGTTTCAATAATCAGGAATTTCTGTTTTTTTTTTCATGATCTCCTTTTGGAGTAAGAAGAGCACTGGACTGTGGTGAGTGATATGACAATATCTCAAAACCAAATGGGTGGGAACATATGAAATGGGTGAGCTCAGATGGGATCTCAGGAAGACAGAGGAAGCCAGAACATAAACTCTTTTGAGGGTAGAAAGTTTTGGGGAGAACGGGGAGAGCCCAAGTTCATTTTTTCGAGAGTCTCAGAGGAAATTTTTTGCCTTGAATTACTATTCTGTCTTTTATTATGTAAAGTGTAACTTTCACCCTCCAGTGTTGCTCTTAAGTCCTAGATAAACATGATCTCCAGTGCTCCCCATCTAGCGTTTGTAACCTTGAGGAGGATGACGCAAGCTCATTTATTGCGCTCTCTTGCCACGTAATTTCCTTCTAGTCTTCTTTTTTTTTTTCTGGCCACTTCTATTGGTCTTTCATTTATTCATTTCCACCCATCTTTGTTCTTTGGCCTGTGTAGACCTCCCATCACAGTGGCCTCTTTCATTGCAGAGCACCAGCTCTGGGCGCATGCGCTCCAGAGCTCCAGCTGGGTAGTTGGACACATCGGTCCAGCTGCTGGCACGTGGGATCTTCCCAGGCCAGGGATAGACCGCCCTTGCATTTTCTGCTGTCTGCCTCTTGAAAGGTCCTGTTCTTTTGATCTGAATGCCCCGTGGACTCAGATGTGATATGGCATCAGGGGCTTAAACTGACCCTCTCTGTAGATACTGTACCCATTTCATATTCCAGAGCCTAATTTTGCATAAAGCTCAATGGCAAACTTTTTATTTGCAAACTTAAAAAAAAAATTAACCAATTTCCCATTTTTCAACCTTCTGGCCTTTGACTGAGTGTTTCTAGGAAGAGAGCTATGTATCTGCATATTACATGATTCTGTATGCATTTAGAAAGGTGTGGTGGATGAATTTGTGAAATATTTTCCAGAGCCACCTGTAATGTCCTCACTTCTTAGCTGAACAAAGAGCTGGAATTTTCGGAAAACCCCTCCAACTTTTTTTTTTTTTTTTTCTGTTTCAATAATCAGGAATTTCTGTTTTTGATTTCATGATCTCCTTTTTGGAGTAAGAAGAGCACTGGACTGTGGTGAGTGATATGACAATATCTCAAAACCAAATGGGTGGGAACATATGAAATGGGTGAGCTCAGATGGGATCTCAGGAAGACAGAGGAAGCCAGAACATAAACTCTTTTGAGGGTAGAAAGTTTTGGGGAGAACGGGGAGAGCCCAAGTTCATTTTTTCGAGAGTCTCAGAGGAAATTTTTTGCCTTGAATTACTATTCTGTCTTTTATTATGTAAAGTGTAACTTTCACCCTCCAGTGTTGCTCTTAAGTCCTAGATAAACATGATCTCCAGTGCTCCCCATCTAGCGTTTGTAACCTTGAGGAGGATGACGCAAGCTCATTTATTGCGCTCTCTTGCCACGTAATTTCCTTCTAGTCTTCTTTTTTTTTTTCTGGCCACTTCTATTGGTCTTTCATTTATTCATTTCCACCCATCTTTGTTCTTTGGCCTGTGTAGACCTCCCATCACAGTGGCCTCTTTCATTGCAGAGCACCAGCTCTGGGCGCATGTGCTCCCGAGCTCCCACTTGGTAGTTAGACACATCGGTCCAGCTGCTCCGGGGCACGTGGGATCTTCCCAGGCCAGGGATAGAACCGGCGTCCCTTGCACTGAAAGGCGGTGTTCTTACTCACTGAACCACCAGGGAAGCCCTCCTTCTATTCTTGATTGTACTGGATGCTTAGTTCTTAGTCCATCCACATCAGAGCTGATGCCTCTGGAGTCCCACCCCTGAGCCTAGCCAGGTTTGATCAGAATTGTTCTATGTGCGGGCATAATCAAGATGTAGAAAAACTGGCTGCTGTGTATTTCATATGGCACCTCAGAACCTGCTGTAACCCTGTCTTTTCAAGGGGTGCCTTTTGTAAGGTTTTCAGCAGTTTTTAAAATTTGCAGTGTTTCAATCTTTCCTGCTACGTGTAACACATATTTAAATATTTTGAAATACTGTTTAATGATATTTTAATGGAATTATTTTCTCAGTTTTATCTTGTTCATTTCTAAGGTTTTTGCACTCTTTCATTACTTCTAGCAGGGTTTTTTTTTTGTTAACGGAATCTTTATGGTTTTGTATGTGTTGTATCCTGTCAGGGATAATTCTGCTTCCTTTGCTATCACGATGCCTTTTTCTGCCTCTGTGTTCTTTTTAGGATTTCTGGAATTATGTTTTTAGAAATACTGAGAGCAGGTGTCCTTGTCTTGTTCCAGACTTAGAGGAAAAGCTTTCATTCTTTCATTATTGAGTTATAATGAGAGCTCTGAGGTAGTGCTGCATTGAAACATGGCTTTCAGCCATAGTCCTCTTATCTGTTCTGAGCAGAGAACATAGATCAAATATAAAGAGGTTGAAAGTCTGTGTGACTGTGACTCAGTGATACCAAATAAACAGAAATGTTGGAGTTTGGACCAGAGAAACGCTTATCATTCAAAGAGGCACCAATGAGGAAGATGTTAGATCTCTTGATAGATTTGCCTCAAATCCATTTCCAATGGCCATCAAGGATGTGAGACCTTTGAAAGTAAAAGGAGAGAAGGGAGAACAGTGTCTATGGTCCCAGCTTCTCCGTGAGACCTCAGCTGTTGTCATGCATTCCTCCTGATTATTCTGTAGGTTCCTGCAAAACAAGTGCCTAAATCAGGATTTTGTGTTGGCTTACGTTCCTTCCAAGAGAAAGCAAAAGCAGTAGCTGTGATATTTATTATTTACTTAGAACTCATCTGACAGCTTAAGAATTTCACTTCTCATTTGACCTTCTGAGTGGCATCAGTTTTCTCAGTCCTCTAGGAACCACTGTTCCCTAAGTCATACTCGACTTTTGGGAGACACAATGGACTGTTATCTGCCAGGTTCCTTCTTTCCATTGGATTTCCCAGGCAAGAATACTAGAGTGGATTACCATTTCCTTCTCCAGGGAATCTTCTTGACTCAGGGATCAAACCTGTGTCTCCTACATTGGCAGGCGTATTCTTTACAACTGAGCAACCAGGGAAGCCCATGGTGATTCAGACAGTAAAGAATCCGCCTGTTATGTGGGAAACCTGTGTTCGATTCCTGGGCTGGGAAGATCCCTTGGAGAAGGGAAAGGCTACCCACTCTAGTATTCTTGCCTTGAGAATTCCGTTGCTCATCCATGAGCCCAAAAAGTGTTGGCCAAAAAAAATTTTTTTTGAAAAAAAAGTTGGGCACTATTAGTGGCTGATAAGAGAACTGGAGAATTTTTTTAATGTATTAATTTCTAAGTGTTATTTCCAGATGATGGTTGTTCAGCACATATTATGCAATATAATTGACATGTACTACTTACTAGTGTTATAAAATGCCTTTTCTATGTAAGTACTTAGTTTTATAGCAATTTTGAAAAAATGCGTTGTTTTCTTAATTGTGTTTTCGGGAATCTTCACTTCCTCTATGCTATATATTTGTTTTATAATTCTGAACAGGTGATTACTTAGATTATATCTTGGGAGAGCCTACTTTGGATTGTTTACCGCAAAAGTGTATTTTCAGTTGTTAATGTTTCTTTGTATATAGTTAAGTATGCCAAATATATCTATAGTATTATATTTCTTCTCCAGTTAATTGCATGTTTACAATTAATTACTATGGTCTTTGGGGTCATGGTGGAAAAATACTTTTTCTCTGAGAGGTGACTTTTATCCATTGAGTTTTTTTGTCATAGGTGTTTTTTTTTTTTTTTTTTTAAGATTTATTTATTTATTTTGGGCGGGGGTCAGGTTGGGGAGGGAGGGGAGCGGGCGGGCCACTTCTATTGGTCTTCCATTTCTCTGTTTTTCATCCGTCTTTGTTCTTTGGCTCCTGCGGGCCTCCCATCGCGGTGGCGTCAGTTGTCGCAGAGCGCCAGCTCTGGGCGCATGCGCTCCAGAGCTCCGGCTCGGTGATTGGACACATCGGTCCAGCCGCTCTTCCCAGGCCAGGGATGGAACCGGCGCCCCTTGCACTGCAAGGCGGTGTCCTTATCCACTGGACCACTAGGGGAAGCCCTGTCATAGGTGTTTGAAACTAGACTACCCTAAAAGTAATCAGAGTTATATTTGCTCACTCTTCCTTTAGTTAAGTATTGCATTCTTTGACTGTTCATAAAAATTGTAAGATCATGTTTGGGAAGTTTAACAGCTGTGCTTGCAATAAGTATTACTTTGGATGTAATATCATGTATTCAACATGAAACATTTACTTGCAATTTGTAGTGAACAAGATACCTCTGCGTGTTTATGTCTTGTAGGTATCCTATACATATGATCAAGTAATTACAACCAAAACTGAACACTGATTCAGCAGCATTCCAAACACTGATGTTGGGAAGAGCTGAAAGCTGTGAAATCAAACATTTTTACTTCAGGAACATCCAGGAAGACGTGTATGATGTTGAGTGTCAGTGGAGAGATGATGGAAGAAAAGAAAAAGGAATGTCTATAACTCAGAATGGAAATCTCCCTAATGGAAGATATCTACATGGTAGAAGGATTGGAGAAATCAAGCCTTTTGAAAATAGGCTTCGATTAAATGAGATAAACTCCAGATATTTCAGACTGACAATATTTATGAATGTAACGAAGTTGATAATTCTAGCAATGGCGGTTGCTCATTTTTACCACTTCAAAGAATTCCTCCTTATGTCAAATCCTGTGTCCCTAATACATATGAGAATAATTGTATCCATCCTTCAGTACTGACAGAAGATCAGAAAGCACTCTGGGAAAGACCTTACAAATGTATTGGTGTGCAAAACCTTTCTTCAGGGATCCTACCTCATTAGACATGAGATCATCCATGTAAGAGAGAAATTACATAAATGTGAGGTATGTGGCAGAGACTATAGTCATAATTCAAAGCTTGCAACACATCAGAGAATTCATACTGGGGAGAAGCCTTACAATTTGTAATGAGTGTAACAAAACCTTTAATGACATCTCATCCCTAAAGAGACATCAGATCATTCATATAGGAAAAAAAACATCCATGAATGTGATATATGTGCCAAGTGCTTCAGCCAAAGCTCCCGCCTTGCTGCCCATGGGAGAGTCCATCCTGGAGAGAAACCTTAAAAACGGAATGAATGTGGCAGGGCCTTTGGCGAAAAACCACATCTTCACGCTCAGGGAGTACACATACTGGGGAGAAACCACACAAACGTGAGAGTGGCAAGGTTTTACATCAGTGTTTCAGCCCTTGCCCAGCACCCGAGAGTTCATACTGGAGAGATACCTTACAAATGTGCCCTGCGATGAATGTGATAAAGCCCTAACACCTGCGTGATGGGTGTTGCAGGGGGCAAGTCAGTTCAGTAGAGGCAGCAGGCCCCGCCCCTCCCCGGAAGCGCGCCTCCGGGCCCCACCCCGGAAGCGCCGGCTCCAAAGCCAAAAGTCACCGCAGGAAGACCCGGAAGCGGTGGTCCCAGAGCGCGGCGTGAGTTTCATTCTAGCAGTAAGTGTGTGACGCGTCCCACCCCACCTTCACCCCTGTCCTCAGGGTGTCCGCATAAACGCCGCCACGTACCTTGCAGGCTAGTCATCGCATCGTTTGGGTGTGAAGTGTTTCTGAGGCTATTGCGTTTCCTTCGATGTTTGGCCTTCGGTCCAACTAGATACCGCCTTTCGCGACCTTTTTCTACTTAAAACTCTCGGCTGTCTCCGGCCTCTCCCTAGAACGGCCTCTTCCGCGATCGGTGTCACCGCAACGTCGCCCTCTCTGCCTCCGTAGGCCGCTCGCGTCGCCCCTCACCCGCAGAGGCCGCACCCGCCCTCTGGTTCTGGGATGCCCTCCTAGCCTCTCTGTGCTCCTTCCACTGCCTTTCACCTCCTGTCACCGCCTTCCTGTCATCCCTACTCCTGACCCCTGGTCGGGAAAGTGAGCTGGTCATTAAATGAGATCATCAGTAAGAAATTACATAAATGTGAGGTATGTGGCAGAGACTATAGTCATAATTCAAAGCTTGCAACACATCAGAGAATTCATACTGGGGAGAAGCCTTACAATTTGTAATGAGTGTAACAAAACCTTTAATGACATCTCATCCCTAAAGAGACATCAGATCATTCATATAGGAAAAAAAACATCCATGAATGTGATATATGTGCCAAGTGCTTCAGCCAAAGCTCCCGCCTTGCTGCCCATGGGAGAGTCCATCCTGGAGAGAAACCTTAAAAACGGAATGAATGTGGCAGGGCCTTTGGCGAAAAACCACATCTTCACGTTCAGGGGAGTACACATACTGGGGAGAAACCACACAAACGTGAGAGTGGCAAGGTTTTACATCAGTGTTTCAGCCCTTGCCCAGCACCCGAGAGTTCATACTGGAGAGATACCTTACAAATGTGCCCTGCGATGAATGTGATAAAGCCCTAACACCTGCGTGATGGGTGTTGCAGGGGGCAAGTCAGTTCAGTAGAGGCAGCAGGCCCCGCCCCTCCCCGGAAGCGCGCCTCCGGGCCCCACCCCGGAAGCGCCGGCTCCAAAGCCAAAAGTCACCGCAGGAAGACCCGGAAGCGGTGGTCCCAGAGCGCGGCGTGAGTTTCATTCTAGCAGTAAGTGTGTGACGCGTCCCACCCCACCTTCACCCCTGTCCTCAGGGTGTCCGCATAAACGCCGCCACGTACCTTGCAGGCTAGTCATCGCATCGTTTGGGTGTGAAGTGTTTCTGAGGCTATTGCGTTTCCTTCGATGTTTGGCCTTCGGTCCAACTAGATACCGCCTTTCGCGACCTTTTTCTACTTAAAACTCTCGGCTGTCTCCGGCCTCTCCCTAGAACGGCCTCTTCCGCGATCGGTGTCACCGCAACGTCGCCCTCTCTGCCTCCGTAGGCCGCTCGCGTCGCCCCTCACCCGCAGAGGCCGCACCCGCCCTCTGGTTCTGGGATGCCCTCCTAGCCTCTCTGTGCTCCTTCCACTGCCTTTCACCTCCTGTCACCGCCTTCCTGTCATCCCTACTCCTGACCCCGGGTCGGGAAAGTGAGCTGGGGCAGCCATGTGACGCCCAGTGCTGTTCCTTGTTAAATTCAAGTCCGATGGAAAGGGTGCGCTTCCCGTCCCGGGCGTGTGGTTCTGTCGCCAGCCTAGGAAGCGGGAGGGTCAGGAGAGGCAGAGGCAAAGCGACCGAGAAATAACTAAAACTGAGGAGAAAAGCATCAGAGAGAATCAATGGGAACGTAGCGAGTGGCCGGGAGAGTTGCAGAGGGGTAGTACAGTGAAAGAGATTAAGCCTTGGAAATAGCAAGTGAGTAAAATCGATAAGCATTAAGAAATTAATAAGCCAAATGTCCAGGGGTGGGGAAACAACACAGGGAGAAGCGTCGTGTCTCAGGAATGGGAGGGGCGAGGCGAAAGGCGATGAGGGACGTCAGAGGTGGCGGGTCCCTAACAGGATTGTGGCGGGCTTTGAGTCCATGCCCCTGGGGCAGTTTTTAAATTGTGTTTGCCCCTGGTTAGAGCTGGGCGCATGGCTTCAAGTTTCAGTCTGAAGTGACCAGTTGAATCATGGTGCTGTCAAAGGCCAAAAGGTAAGGAACCGAGGGAGAAAGAAGAGCTGGAAGGAAAGGTAGCCACCTGAGGTGCCAGAGAGTGGGCAAAAGGGGCAGTAACAGGGAGAGAAGTGGTGTAATCTGGAGGGTGGAGCAGGAGCTGAAATGGGGGAAGAAAGGGGCAAACACCCGTACAGTTTTCAAAGACTCAACTTAGAAAGAAAGAGCATTTGGAGGGGGAAGGAAATGCAGCAGGCTACGACAGGCCACGTGTGAGGGAGGAAATCGAGAAGAGGGCAGGAACAGCAGGAGAGCCAATGGGAAGAAAAAGACACAGAGCCCGAGCTGAAATAGGGAGATAGGCGAACAGAATGGAGTGGAAATACATGGCCCTTCCAGTAGAGGAGCAAGCCAGATCCAGGTGTGGTGAGTTTCTTGGATGAGGATGAGAATTGCAAAACTCCTGTCTGTAAGGCTGGTGCCTTTGTGCTACTATTTGTGTCAGAAGATAACTTCCATTTGCATACCCTGTTGAGTTGGGGACAGTAGCTTGATGCACTCGGTTGTGAATGACCCCCTTCCCATTTTCTATCATGGGTAGAGGTCAGAAGAAGAAACCTGGGAAAAGAAATGACTGTCACTGTATGGCAGCTTTCTTTTCTTTTTTTTCCTTTTAATTTAGTTTTTGGCTGTGTTGAGTCTTATGTGTTGTGAACGTACTTTTCTCTAGTTGCAGTGAGGGGGGCTACTCTTTCTTGGCAATGTGTGGGTTTCTCATTGCAGTGACTTCCCGTGTGGAGCACAAGCTCTAGTCCCACCGGCTTCAGTAATTGCAACTCGTGGGCTCAGGAGTTACAGCTCCTAGGTTTAGTAGCTAGCACTTGTGGGATCTCCTTGGACCAGAGATCGAACCCATGTCACCTGCATTGTTAGGCAGATTCTTATCCACTGTACCACTATATGGAAGCGTTTAAAAGGATTTTTTTTTTTAACAGATTTACATTTTCTTCTTATTGTATGGTCCTTTTTGTAGCTTGGAATTGGTCTTAGTCATTCAGGTTCTTTTCTTATAAATCATTTTTAACTTCAGAAATAAGCTTTTCTAGTCTCAAGTATCCTGCTATTATCCTATTTAAAATATGATTATTCTCAGTGGTTTTTTTTTTCTAAACGTGACAGATTTTTAGATTAAAATAATTCACAAATTTCTTTTTTCTTCCAAAATTTTTTCAGGTTTAGTTCTTGCCTGAGTGCTTTCTTCCCTTCATCTCATACATTTGGAACTTTCTTTGGTAAGTAGTAAATCATCTTAGACTATATTGTAGCATACTTAGCAAAGATGTCAATGATTTTTTATATTAACAGTCAAAACCTAGTTTCTCAGTTCTAATCAAGCAGATGAACCTGAAGCCTATTATACAGAGTGAAGTAAGTCAGAAAGAGACAGATACTGTATATCAACACATATATATGAAATTTAGAACAGTGGTACCAATGATCCTATACTCAGGGCAGCAAAAGAGACGCAGATATAAAGGATGGGGAATTGCAAAACTCCGGTGTGTAAGGCTGGTGCCTTTGTGCTACTATTTGTGTCAGAAGATAACTTCCATTTGCATACCCTGTTGAGTTGGGGACAGTAGCTTGATGCACTCGGTTGTGAATGACCCCCTTCCCATTTTCTATCATGGGTAGAGGTCAGAAGAAGAAACCTGGGAAAAGAAATGACTGTCACTGTATGGCAGCTTTCTTTTCTTTTTTTTCCTTTTAATTTAGTTTTTGGCTGTGTTGAGTCTTATGTGTTGTGAACGTACTTTTCTCTAGTTGCAGTGAGGGGGGCTACTCTTTCTTGGCAATGTGTGGGTTTCTCATTGCAGTGACTTCCCGTGTGGAGCACAAGCTCTAGTCCCACCGGCTTCAGTAATTGCAACTCGTGGGCTCAGGAGTTACAGCTCCTAGGTTTAGTAGCTAGCACTTGTGGGATCTCCTTGGACCAGAGATCGAACCCATGTCACCTGCATTGTTAGGCAGATTCTTATCCACTGTACCACTATATGGAAGCGTTTAAAAGGATTTTTTTTTTTAACAGATTTACATTTTCTTCTTATTGTATGGTCCTTTTTGTAGCTTGGAATTGGTCTTAGTCATTCAGGTTCTTTTCTTATAAATCATTTTTAACTTCAGAAATAAGCTTTTCTAGTCTCAAGTATCCTGCTATTATCCTATTTAAAATATGATTATTCTCAGTGGTTTTTTTTCTAAACGTGACAGATTTTAGATTAAAATAATTCACAAATTTCTTTTTTCTTCCAAAATTTTTTCAGGTTTAGTTCTTGCCTGAGTGCTTTCTTCCCTTCATCTCATACATTTGGAACTTTCTTTGGTAAGTAGTAAATCATCTTAGACTATATTGTAGCATACTTAGCAAAGATGTCAATGATTTTTTATATTAACAGTCAAAACCTAGTTTCTCAGTTCTAATCAAGCAGATGAACCTGAAGCCTATTATACAGAGTGAAGTAAGTCAGAAAGAGACAGATACTGTATATCAACACATATATATGAAATTTAGAACAGTGGTACCAATGATCCTATACTCAGGGCAGCAAAAGAGACGCAGATATAAAGGATGGACTTTTGGACTCAGTGGGAGAAGTCAAGGGTGGGATGATTTGAGAGAACTGTACTGAACCTTGTACTTTACTATATGTAAGACAGGTGGCCAGAGCAAGTTCCATGCAGGAAGTAGAGCACCCAGAGCTGGTGCTCTGGGGTGGCCCAGAGGGTAGGGAGGGGAGTGGGAGTGGGGTTTAGGGTTGGAGTGGGGACACTTGTATACCTGTGGTCCAGAGACATATTTTCAACTGTGGTAAAACAAAGACATTTGTGTGTGTGTGTTCATGTGTGCACACACAAATGGATATTTCTGATCTCAGCTCCTTATCAGAAAATACCAGAGGTATGACATTAGATCTTCTGATTAAAGGCATTTCTTTGAGAAGCTGGAAGAATAAAAAAGAACGTCTAACACGTTTTATAAGATAAAGCCAACAAAATAAAATGCTTCATTCTTTCCTTTCAAAAGAAAAGAAAAAGAAAAAAAACCACCTAGTTTAACTGGTTAGTCTAGTGGTCTGTTTTCTCTGATCACATTGAGCCACAAAATGATATGAAGATGTTTCCCTCAGGCCCGTTTTTGAGTCTTCTCTGCAAATGAGGAAGGATGGGCTGGGTTGACCTGGAAGCCTCCAGCTGAACCCCTCTATTCATGGTGTAAAAACTTGCTCAGATCTTATTTCTCAGCTGACACTTTACATTTGTTTTGTGTGCTGGGGGATATATATTTGCAATTCTGTATTTTTTTTTCCTAAACTTTTATTTTACTTTTAACTTTTAAAGAGTTTTGTTGTTTACAGATATGTATGTTCCCAGATTAGTCATATGTATATCCCCCCATCCGCAATTCTGTATTTTTAAACTCTTACTGCGGTCTTCTGATAAGGGAGAATTACCTTCTTGATAGCAGTTTGACCCAGCCTTGAAAGAGGAGTTTCTTTTGCTCAGGCACATGCCGAAGGTTCCTGGTGTTAAATGGGTGAAATGGAATGAGGGATGAAGACAAGAGTTGGCCCACTCGCCCTTCAGCCTCCTTGTTCATTATTCACTGCTTTATTCAGCTCAGACCTTCTCCACCGGCTTTCATTTGTTCCCAGGACAGGACCTTGACTCCTCCCTGTGACTCCACAGCCCTCTGTCAGCCTCAGGGCCCTGTTAGTGTCTCCAGCTTCATCCCGGGAGCTGACTGTTGGCTAATGTTTCAGCCTGTCCTGGTTTCATTTACTCAAAACCATTTCTGTCTGACATTGTAGATCCTGTTCTCACTTTTAAGTCACCATGGCTCAGTCTCTTTGTCACCCTTTAAGTCTGTGCTCAGAGAGGCCTCCCTATCCCCTCCTAATAACCTCTGTCACGTTACCAGGTAACTTACTCCACTGTGATGATTGTTCACAGTGGATACATCTGTCAAACACATGTCAGAAGACATCTCCAGAGAAGAAAGAGGAAACTACATATAAATGTGCACCCTACCTTTTTACCATTTTTATAGTTACACCTTAGTAAGACTTGGAAACAAAAGCAAAGTGGGAGTGCCTGCTCTGAGTGGTGCTCAGTCCGGGTTTCACATTTGATTCTTGAGGCATTTTTCATACACGTGTTTTGTATCCTCTGACCAGAGCCCATTTGTTGTCAAAAACCAAATCCAGTCAGGCCCGTTTTGAGTCTTCTCTGCAAATGAGGAAGGATGGGCTGGGTTGACCTGGAAGCCTCCAGCTGAACCCCTCTATTCATGGTGTAAAACTTGCTCAGATCTTATTTCTCAGCTGACACTTTACATTTGTTTTGTGTGCTGGGGGATATATATTTGCAATTCTGTATTTTTTTTTCCTAAACTTTTATTTTACTTTTAACTTTTAAAGAGTTTTGTTGTTTACAGATATGTATGTTCCCAGATTAGTCATATGTATATCCCCCCATCCGCAATTCTGTATTTTTAAACTCTTACTGCGGTCTTCTGATAAGGGAGAATTACCTTCTTGATAGCAGTTTGACCCAGCCTTGAAAGAGGAGTTTCTTTTGCTCAGGCACATGCCGAAGGTTCCTGGTGTTAAATGGGTGAAATGGAATGAGGGATGAAGACAAGAGTTGGCCCACTCGCCCTTCAGCCTCCTTGTTCATTATTCACTGCTTTATTCAGCTCAGACCTTCTCCACCGGCTTTCATTTGTTCCCAGGACAGGACCTTGACTCCTCCCTGTGACTCCACAGCCCTCTGTCAGCCTCAGGGCCCTGTTAGTGTCTCCAGCTTCATCCCGGGAGCTGACTGTTGGCTAATGTTTCAGCCTGTCCTGGTTTCATTTACTCAAAACCATTTCTGTCTGACATTGTAGATCCTGTTCTCACTTTTAAGTCACCATGGCTCAGTCTCTTTGTCACCCTTTAAGTCTGTGCTCAGAGAGGCCTCCCTATCCCCTCCTAATAACCTCTGTCACGTTACCAGGTAACTTACTCCACTGTGATGATTGTTCACAGTGGATACATCTGTCAAACACATGTCAGAAGACATCTCCAGAGAAGAAAGAGGAAACTACATATAAATGTGCACCCTACCTTTTTACCATTTTTATAGTTACACCTTAGTAAGACTTGGAAACAAAAGCAAAGTGGGAGTGCCTGCTCTGAGTGGTGCTCAGTCCGGGTTTCACATTTGATTCTTGAGGCATTTTTCATACACGTGTTTTGTATCCTCTGACCAGAGATTCCCCTTCAGGTAGTTGTGTTGGTTCACAGCTCAATAAATGAGGGGCTCCATGTGATTCCAGTCAGGATCCCTCACTGAGCATCGTGACTCTGAGTCCTCTCATTCCTGAGAGCGGAGATCTGGGCTGATGGGGCGGGGCTCTGCTCTGCCTGGGGTTGGATCAGGTCGTGGACTGTGACCTGAAGGGGTTGGTCATGTCAGCTGAAGTGCCCGTGCTGCTGTGTCCATGAGGACTCACCAGGAGGGGAGTGTGATCTGAGGGAATGTGTGGGAAAACTCAGTGTTGCTCTCTGTAGGACTTGACTGTCCTAAGTCCGTCTTGAGACGGTGGCCAACAGAGGACCATCTATTCCACATGGTGAGGCCTTCCCTGTTTGTGTGCTTGTGGTACAGGAAGTGAGGATGTTTGTTCTAAGCAGTAAACAGCATGTTTTCAACTTGTATTATAGACTTCTGAAAACTCTGATTGCCTGAGGAAGAAGCCCTGAAGATGAGGAAGAGGAAAGAGAAGGAGTCAGGAATGGCTTTTTCTCAGGTGAAGTCATATTTTCAGTTGTTTCTCAGTCTGTCATTCCTGAAATGCCCTTCTCTGGACTTACTAATCTTGTGTGACTCTGAAGTGTCCCGCCTGACACCTGGACATGCACACTCACCAGGACCTTCCCTCAGGCCTGTCGTCTCCACTTAGATTCCAGGAGGCAGCACCTCAGATAGCTAGCTGAGAGACTGCGCCAAAGAGATAGTGGCGGAAAAGTCAATATATAAGGTTTTGATGAAGGGGGAGTTTGTTTTACAAAGGGTTTTCTGTTAGTCACGGTCAAGGGATTTAATGTTTTTCTAGATATGAGGAGATGCAAGGATTGAGATCATAAAATCTGTTCCTGAAAACTCCTTCCTATCTAAGACCTGTCCCACCAGATTCCCTGAGATACAGAGTACCTCATTCCACCCTGGACTCCCTCAGGGGGTGTTGAAGGCCATACTTCAGTCTCCACAGAAACAGATGGCAAACGCACTTGTTCAGTCGTTGGCAAAAAGCCTGCTCTGAGTGGTGCTCAGTCCGGGTTTCACATTTGATTCTTGAGGCATTTTTCATACACGTGTTTTGTATCCTCTGACCAGAGATTCCCCTTCAGGTAGTTGTGTTGGTTCACAGCTCAATAAATGAGGGGCTCCATGTGATTCCAGTCAGGATCCCTCACTGAGCATCGTGACTCTGAGTCCTCTCATTCCTGAGAGCGGAGATCTGGGCTGATGGGGAGGGGCTCTGCTCTGCCTGGGGTTGGATCAGGTCGTGGACTGTGACCTGAAGGGGTTGGTCATGTCAGCTGAAGTGCCCGTGCTGCTGTGTCCATGAGGACTCACCAGGAGGGGAGTGTGATCTGAGGGAATGTGTGGGAAAACTCAGTGTTGCTCTCTGTAGGACTTGACTGTCCTAAGTCCGTCTTGAGACGGTGGCCAACAGAGGACCATCTATTCCACATGGTGAGGCCTTCCCTGTTTGTGTGCTTGTGGTACAGGAAGTGAGGATGTTTGTTCTAAGCAGTAAACAGCATGTTTTCAACTTGTATTATAGACTTCTGAAAACTCTGATTGCCTGAGGAAGAAGCCCTGAAGATGAGGAAGAGGAAAGAGAAGGAGTCAGGAATGGCTTTTTCTCAGGTGAAGTCATATTTTCAGTTGTTTCTCAGTCTGTCATTCCTGAAATGCCCTTCTCTGGACTTACTAATCTTGTGTGACTCTGAAGTGTCCCGCCTGACACCTGGACATGCACACTCACCAGGACCTTCCCTCAGGCCTGTCGTCTCCACTTAGATTCCAGGAGGCAGCACCTCAGATAGCTAGCTGAGAGACTGCGCCAAAGAGATAGTGGCGGAAAAGTCAATATATAAGGTTTTGATGAAGGGGGAGTTTGTTTTACAAAGGGTTTTCTGTTAGTCACGGTCAAGGGATTTAATGTTTTTCTAGATATGAGGAGATGCAAGGATTGAGATCATAAAATCTGTTCCTGAAAACTCCTTCCTATCTAAGACCTGTCCCACCAGATTCCCTGAGATACAGAGTACCTCATTCCACCCTGGACTCCCTCAGGGGGTGTTGAAGGCCATACTTCAGTCTCCACAGAAACAGATGGAAAATGCACTTGTTCAGTCGTTGGCAGTGTAATTTCTAAGTGCCAATTTAGTTAACACTTTAAAAAAACTTTTTTTGACATCAGTAGTAATCACTCTTGTTTCATACCTGTTTTTAGTTATTTGTATCTTCTTTTTTTCTTAGTCTAGGTGATGGTTTTCCCATACAATTTTTTCTAAACATCAACCCTTGGTTTGTTAATTTTTACATTTTACTACTTTCTATTTTATCTCTGGTCTAAAATATCTTATTTACCTATTTCCTTCTGCCAAACTTGGGTTTAGATTGTTTTCCTTTTTCTACCTCCTAGAGGTCTAAAAGTGGATTTCTGATTTGAGATCTCTTTTTTATGGTAAGCATTTAGCAGTTCAGACTTGCCTTTTAGTACAGTCTTCACTGTGTGTTATAAATTTTGGAATGTTGTGCTTTCCTTTTCATCTGAGTCCTTAGGTTTGTGAGTATTAGCAGTTCCAGCTGTCTGACCAACTCTGTGTCTCTTGCCCTGTGATCTGCCTCCTGTTTTGCTCTGGCGGTCACTGCTCACATACTGTGGTGGTGAAAAGCAGGCACCCTGGACAGCTCCTCTCACACTAGTGTTATTTCAGAGGGAGTACATTGAATGTTTCCTTCCCATCATGACCTTTCTTGAGATTTTCTTGCTTAATAATTTTTTTTTCCCATATTCTTTTTGCTGTGACTTTTAATTCTTCAAAAAGCTTTTACTTTATTATTGTGATAAATTTTTTTGTTGTAACCCATGGAAATACTGTATAACACTAATGACTTCTAATTTCAAAATCAGTGTTTTATTAATGGATAAAAAAAAAAATCTTTGGTTTCTGTTAATGCCTATCTATGCAAATTTAAATGGATAAAATTTCATTTGTATTTTTTTTTTTTTTTATGAATTGAGTTAAGGTATTCTATTATTTTTAGTGTTTTTTCCATTTTTCCTTTGGTAGCCTAGTATACAGTCCTGTTGACAAACTCAGTTGAGCACAGTGGATACTTTTTTTTTTTGCATTCCTAGAATTTTTTTTTTTTTATAAGTTTTTAAAGAGTTTTGTTGTTCACAGACATGTATGTTCTGAGATCAGTCGTATGCATATCCCTGGTCTCCTCCCCCACCAGTGGATACATTTTTATCATCTGAAAGATGCTGGAATACATGTGAATAAAAGGATGATATAAAATTGTCCAAAAATATGTCAAGAAACAAATCCTCTTATTTCAGTTAATTTTTCATAGGTATGTATATATATGATGAATGCATGCATGTGCAAGTCTGTGGATTAGATAGAAGACATCATGATTTAAAGACTACCTGTCTCTTTTTTTTTTTTCAATTAAAATTATGTTGTCAGTATATTCTGTGGCCTTGAATTTTTCTAAAATAATCCTGTTAATGTTTTAAATAGTAGTAGATAACTAACAGTTGTGTTTCAATATTCACATCTATAATGACCTTTCATGCTGTTCCCCATAGTTCACCTTGGTTTTTGCTTTTTTTTTCATATTAATGCAGTATTTATTTGTCTTCCTTCTGTCAAACCCTGAGCCAACCACTTTCCCCAGACTGCCAGGGGAGTTGGAGGAAAAGGAACATACAGGGTAGGAGAAAGAATTACGAGAGATGGAAACAGTTTTTTTGGGGAGTTATTAGCAGTTCCAGCTGTCTGACCAACTCTGCCCTTTTCCTGTTTTGCTCTGGCGGTCACTGCTCACATACTGTGGTGGTGAAAAGCAGGCACCCTGGACAGCTCCTCTCACACTAGTGTTATTTCAGAGGAGTACATTGAATGTTTCCTTCCCATCATGACCTTTCTTGAGATTTTCTTGCTTAATAATTTTTTTTTCCCATATTCTTTTTGCTGTGACTTTTAATTCTTCAAAAAGCTTTTACTTTATTATTGTGATAAATTTTTTTGTTGTAACCCATGGAAATACTGTATAACACTAATGACTTCTAATTTCAAAATCAGTGTTTTATTAATGGATAAAAAAAAAAATCTTTGGTTTCTGTTAATGCCTATCTATGCAAATTTAAATGGATAAAATTTCATTTGTATTTTTTTTTTTTTTTATGAATTGAGTTAAGGTATTCTATTATTTTTAGTGTTTTTTCCATTTTTCCTTTGGTAGCCTAGTATACAGTCCTGTTGACAAACTCAGTTGAGCACAGTGGATACTTTTTTTTTTTGCATTCCTAGAATTTTTTTTTTTTTATAAGTTTTTAAAGAGTTTTGTTGTTCACAGACATGTATGTTCTGAGATCAGTCGTATGCATATCCCTGGTCTCCTCCCCCACCAGTGGATACATTTTTATCATCTGAAAGATGCTGGAATACATGTGAATAAAAGGATGATATAAAATTGTCCAAAAATATGTCAAGAAACAAATCCTCTTATTTCAGTTAATTTTTCATAGGTATGTATATATATGATGAATGCATGCATGTGCAAGTCTGTGGATTAGATAGAAGACATCATGATTTAAAGACTACCTGTCTCTTTTTTTTTTTTCAATTAAAATTATGTTGTCAGTATATTCTGTGGCCTTGAATTTTTCTAAAATAATCCTGTTAATGTTTTAAATAGTAGTAGATAACTAACAGTTGTGTTTCAATATTCACATCTATAATGACCTTTCATGCTGTTCCCCATAGTTCACCTTGGTTTTTGCTTTTTTTTTCATATTAATGCAGTATTTATTTGTCTTCCTTCTGTCAAACCCTGAGCCAACCACTTTCCCCAGACTGCCAGGGGAGTTGGAGGAAAAGGAACATACAGGGTAGGAGAAAGAATTACGAGAGATGGAAACAGTTCCTTCACATGGGGAAGAGGAGGAGATAGACCACCATCAGGTGAAAGTGCCCCACTGCCTCCGAGAGGGCAAACCCCAGAATGACGTTGGAGGAGAGCTATTGTTTCAGAGAAGGGTTCCTGGCGTGCCCAGTGATGAAGCTCCCAGACACAGTCCCTGTTCCAGCCCCAGAGCCAGCCACCCCTGCTGTGGCAGCTCCAGCTCTGATGTACTTGGCTGCTGTGTCAGAGTCCCTTGAAAGGGCATTGGTTCAGAAGCTGCAGCTAGGAATAAGTGAGACGGTCAGGGGACGTGGGGCTGCCAAGCTACTGTGGCTCTCTGTCGGTGTCTCCAGCCGTTTCAGCACCACTGCAGACAGTGATTGGCTCAGCAGTGGAGAGAGTCTCCTGATCAAGGAGAGGGTGGAACCAAACTTGGCACGTGCATGCATTTTCAGGGGATAAAGCGCTGGGGCACGAGAGCTGCTCCCAGGGCAGAGAAGGCATGGGTGACAGGAAAGAGGCTCACCTTGGACTTCTTTTAGGCTTTCTTTAGGACCCTCTGTCGATGGACTCTTCATGTTCTGTGTATGACTTAACTGTTAGATGCTTAAGCTTCAGTTTCTAAGTCCAGCCCTCTGAGTTCAAGTGCTTCGTGTAGCACTTCCTACCTTCTTGATCTGAGTCGAGTTTCTCAGAATGTCTGTGACACAGTTTTTCTTCTGTAAGAAGGGAATAGATCATTCTTTAATGAGCTATTATGTTAATGACAGGTTCTTGCCTGTAATACTGTAGTAATTTAGAGCAATAGGAAGTGTTCACTTTTGTTCATTGATCAGTGCTACTATTATCAACATCATAACTGAAATTTTTCACCTTTCTATTAAAAGTACTGTGGACTTGTGTCATCTCTGGAGACGCCACTCCTGCTATGGCTCGTTTAGATACTGAATTGCACTCAGTGGGTAGAACATAATATCCAGCACTTCTGCATGGCTAACACAATGTTCAGTTTTATTTATATATGTTTCATGCATTTTGAACAGTGATGAAAAGTGCATATTATGAGAAAGAATTACGAGAGATGGAAACAGTTCCTTCACATGGGGAAGAGGAGGAGATAGACCACCATCAGGTGAAAGTGCCCCACTGCCTCCGAGAGGGCAAACCCCAGAATGACGTTGGAGGAGAGCTATTGTTTCAGAGAAGGGTTCCTGGCGTGCCCAGTGATGAAGCTCCCAGACACAGTCCCTGTTCCAGCCCCAGAGCCAGCCACCCCTGCTGTGGCAGCTCCAGCTCTGATGTACTTGGCTGCTGTGTCAGAGTCCCTTGAAAGGGCATTGGTTCAGAAGCTGCAGCTAGGAATAAGTGAGACGGTCAGGGGACGTGGGGCTGCCAAGCTACTGTGGCTCTCTGTCGGTGTCTCCAGCCGTTTCAGCACCACTGCAGACAGTGATTGGCTCAGCAGTGGAGAGAGTCTCCTGATCAAGGAGAGGGTGGAACCAAACTTGGCACGTGCATGCATTTTCAGGGATAAAGCGCTGGGGCACGAGAGCTGCTCCCAGGGCAGAGAAGGCATGGGTGACAGGAAAGAGGCTCACCTTGGACTTCTTTTAGGCTTTCTTTAGGACCCTCTGTCGATGGACTCTTCATGTTCTGTGTATGACTTAACTGTTAGATGCTTAAGCTTCAGTTTCTAAGTCCAGCCCTCTGAGTTCAAGTGCTTCGTGTAGCACTTCCTACCTTCTTGATCTGAGTCGAGTTTCTCAGAATGTCTGTGACACAGTTTTTCTTCTGTAAGAAGGGAATAGATCATTCTTTAATGAGCTATTATGTTAATGACAGGTTCTTGCCTGTAATACTGTAGTAATTTAGAGCAATAGGAAGTGTTCACTTTTGTTCATTGATCAGTGCTACTATTATAGACATCATAACTGAAATTTTTCACCTTTCTATTAAAAGTACTGTGGACTTGTGTCATCTCTGGAGACGCCACTCCTGCTATGGCTCGTTTAGATACTGAATTGCACTCAGTGGGTAGAACATAATATCCAGCACTTCTGCATGGCTAACACAATGTTCAGTTTTATTTATATATGTTTCATGCATTTTGAACAGTGATGAAAAGTGCATATTAATTGGAGAATCTCATAAGATCTTGTGAAAAAGCATAAAGAATGAAAGTTAGAGAGCCATAATTTCTCCAGATACTTATATATGGTTCTGTCAGAATATATACTTCACATCAATCCTTACCCCTTACTGCTCTTGCTCTTTGTGTGAAGATGACAACTTTTCACGACCTATTTGGTGACATGTGTTTTCATTTCAGGAACAATTGACCCTTGAGGATGTGGCCATTGAATTCACTCAGGAGGAGTGGGAATTCCTGGACTCCTCTCAGAGGGCCTTGTACAGGGATGTGATGCTGGAAACGTACAGGAACCTGCTCTCTGTTGGTGAGGATGACTTCCAGATCTAAGATCTGCCCTTGGGCATTTTCCCTGTGTGCCCCTTGGGAGGTCCTGATGTCTTTCATCTGAGAGTTCTGGTGACTTGGGCCTGACGTAGCATCAGGAGGTTAAACTGAGCCTTTCTTAAGATGCTATATCTGTTTCGTTGTCTCTGAGCTTAATTATGCTTGAAACTCACTGGCACACGTTAAGAAAATATAGCCAATTTCCTATTTTCTGCCTTTTGACTTTTGACTCAGTGTTTTAAAAAACTAAAAAAAAACAAAAAACAGCACTTTACATTTCTTTCTTCTGGTAAGCCAGATTTCAATTTCTAGCTTTTTGGTTTTTTTTTTTTTGGCTGCACCATTCGGCATCTGGAGTCTTATTTCCCTGAGTAGTGATCAAATCTGTACCCTCTGCACTGTAAGTGGAGAGTCTTAACCAGTGGATCACCAGGGGAGTCCCAGAATTTTTATTTCTGATCTGAATATTAGTCTCCACATTGGAGCAAGAGAAAGAGCCCTGGACAGTGGAGAGTGATGGAAAAGAGCCAAAATTGCAATGTGTCAGAGTAAATTTAAAATGTAAACAAACTTGAGTATCTCAACATTTTTAGGGTACTCTTTTGTAAGTGGAGAGTTCTGCATATTTTTTTTTTGTCTAACCACCAATGTTTCAGTTGGGTAGAACATAATATCCAGCACTTCTGCATGGCTAACACAATGTTCAGTTTTATTTATATATGTTTCATGCATTTTGAACAGTGATGAAAAGTGCATATTAATTGGAGAATCTCATAAGATCTTGTGAAAAAGCATAAAGAATGAAAGTTAGAGAGCCATAATTTCTCCAGATACTTATATATGGTTCTGTCAGAATATATACTTCACATCAATCCTTACCCCTTACTGCTCTTGCTCTTTGTGTGAAGATGACAACTTTTCACGACCTATTTGGTGACATGTGTTTTCATTTCAGGAACAATTGACCCTTGAGGATGTGGCCATTGAATTCACTCAGGAGGAGTGGGAATTCCTGGACTCCTCTCAGAGGGCCTTGTACAGGGATGTGATGCTGGAAACGACAGGAACCTGCTCTCTGTTGGTGAGGATGACTTCCAGATCTAAGATCTGCCCTTGGGCATTTTCCCTGTGTGCCCCTTGGGAGGTCCTGATGTCTTTCATCTGAGAGTTCTGGTGACTTGGGCCTGACGTAGCATCAGGAGGTTAAACTGAGCCTTTCTTAAGATGCTATATCTGTTTCGTTGTCTCTGAGCTTAATTATGCTTGAAACTCACTGGCACACGTTAAGAAAATATAGCCAATTTCCTATTTTCTGCCTTTTGACTTTTGACTCAGTGTTTTAAAAAACTAAAAAAAAACAAAAAACAGCACTTTACATTTCTTTCTTCTGGTAAGCCAGATTTCAATTTCTAGCTTTTTGGTTTTTTTTTTTTTTGGCTGCACCATTCGGCATCTGGAGTCTTATTTCCCTGAGTAGTGATCAAATCTGTACCCTCTGCACTGTAAGTGGAGAGTCTTAACCAGTGGATCACCAGGGGAGTCCCAGAATTTTTATTTCTGATCTGAATATTAGTCTCCACATTGGAGCAAGAGAAAGAGCCCTGGACAGTGGAGAGTGATGGAAAAAGAGCCAAAATTGCAATGTGTCAGAGTAAATTTAAAATGTAAACAAACTTGAGTATCTCACAAGGGCTGTTTATTCTGTCTAGGGGTGGGACAACTCGGTGGATGAGATCCTCTGTGATTGTTACTTAGGAAAATGAAAGGAGAGTGGATGGGACAATTGTCTTTTTGACCCTAGATCTTACAAGGGAAGCGTATGTGAATCTTCCAGGCTCTTAGCTTGCCATCTATAGGTTGAGCGCGTGGTCCCAGCTCCAGATCCTGTAATATCTGCCCCTTATTTGTTGTTACTGTTTTTACTGTTGTGCTGTTCTCCTCAGTCTGAAAATGTCAACTGTTCCTTATATAACATTCTCCTTCCTTTGTATGATTTTACCTCTTAAATTTCTTTGAAGTATATTCCTGAGGGTCTGAAATTTTATCTGGTTTCCTTGCTGTGGTAATCCACTTCTGTTTAATTGGCAAGCTCAGGTGGAGACTCTGTGGAGTGGATTTACCAGGTAACAGAAAATTGTGATGGAGACACTATTCCTAGTATTATTTTCTTGCTCTGTACAAAGTCACCACTTGAAGCTACCCAGTGGAGTAATGTTCTAGATATGAGAGGGAAAGTATCACAGGATTCTGCTAAGTCTTTCCAGATTGTTTTTTGGAGGTTGTCACAGAAGCCTGTGTCAAGGGCACCGTGACTGTTCTTCATGTTTATCAAAGACTATATATTTTAGGGGCTTCCCTGGTGGTCCAGTGGGTAAGGACACCGCCTTGCAGTACAGGGGGCGCTGGTTTGATCTCTGGCCTGGGAAGATCCCACATGCCGTGAAGCGGCTGGACCGATGTGTCCAACTACCGAGTCTGAGCTCTGGAGTGCATGCGCCCAGAGCCGGTGCTCTGTGACAACAGAGGCCACTGCGATGGGAGGCCCATATGGGCCAAAGAACAAAGATGGATGAAAATAGATAAATGAAAGACCAATAGAAGTGGCCCGCCCTCCCCCCTCCCTCCCCAACCCGTCCATCCCCCCCCAAAAAAAATTAAAAAAAAAAAAAGACTATATATTTTAGCCTCTGTCTATGGTATGGGAATTTATTCCCAGGGCATCTTTATCCAAGTTCACATTCTCATGAGTGCAAGAGTAAATTTAAAATGTAAACAAACTTGAGTATCTCACAAGGGCTGTTTATTCTGTCTAGGGGTGGGACAACTCGGTGGATGAGATCCTCTGTGATTGTTACTTAGGAAAATGAAAGGAGAGTGGATGGGACAATTGTCTTTTTGACCCTAGATCTTACAAGGGAAGCGTATGTGAATCTTCCAGGCTCTTAGCTTGCCATCTATAGGTTGAGCGCGTGGTCCCAGCTCCAGATCCTGTAATATCTGCCCCTTATTTGTTGTTACTGTTTTTACTGTTGTGCTGTTCTCCTCAGTCTGAAAATGTCAACTGTTCCTTATATAACATTCTCCTTCCTTTGTATGATTTTACCTCTTAAATTTCTTTGAAGTATATTCCTGAGGGTCTGAAATTTTATCTGGTTTCCTTGCTGTGGTAATCCACTTCTGTTTAATTGGCAAGCTCAGGTGGAGACTCTGTGGAGTGGATTTACCAGGTAACAGAAAATTGTGATGGAGACACTATTCCTAGTATTATTTTCTTGCTCTGTACAAAGTCACCACTTGAAGCTACCCAGTGGAGTAATGTTCTAGATATGAGAGGGAAAGTATCACAGGATTCTGCTAAGTCTTTCCAGATTGTTTTTTGGAGGTTGTCACAGAAGCCTGTGTCAAGGGCACCGTGACTGTTCTTCATGTTTATCAAAGACTATATATTTTAGGGGCTTCCCTGGTGGTCCAGTGGGTAAGGACACCGCCTTGCAGTACAGGGGGCGCTGGTTTGATCTCTGGCCTGGGAAAATCCCACATGCCGTGAAGCGGCTGGACCGATGTGTCCAACTACCGAGTCTGAGCTCTGGAGTGCATGCGCCCAGAGCCGGTGCTCTGTGACAACAGAGGCCACTGCGATGGGAGGCCCATATGGGCCAAAGAACAAAGATGGATGAAAATAGATAAATGAAAGACCAATAGAAGTGGGCAACCCCACCTCCTCCCTCCCCAACCCGTCCCCATCCCCCCCCAAAAAAAATTAAAAAAAAAAAAAGACTATATATTTTAGCCTCTGTCTATGGTATGGGAATTTATTCCCAGGGCATCTTTATCCAAGTTCACATTCTCATATCAGCGAGGCTATTCTGCACTGTTGTGTTATGTATTGTAATTGACTTTTTAAATTTTTATGATTAAGCTCAAATTTCTGTGTTACTCTCGCTGTTTCTGTTTGGTATTTGTGACGCATTGGATGGTTGATTAGGGAACGGTTCCCATGGTGGAACTGCTGATCATTCCCTCTTAAAATTCTTTATATAGTGGCTAGGACTTCCAGAAAACATACTAAATAAAAGTGGAGATGGTGGACTATTCTTGTTGGATGTTAGAGGGAATACTTCCAGCTTTTGAATGTGGTGTTAGCTCTGTGTTTGTCATATATAGTCTTAATGATTTTGAGGTAGAGCCCATCTGTGCTGACTTTCTAAATGGGTTTTTATCATAGATGGGAATTGAATTTTGTCCAGACCTTTTCTGCATCTACTGATGACCATGTAGTTTTTTTTTTTGACCACTTCTGTTGGTTTTTCATTTATCTGTTTTCATCCGTCTTTGTTCTTTGGCCTGTGTGGGCCTCCATCGCAGTGGCCTCCATCGCTGCAGAGCACTGGCTCTGGGCGCATGTGCTCCAGAGCTCCTGCTCGATAGTTGAACACATTGGTCCAGCCGCTCCAAGGCATGTGGGATCTTCCCAGGCTTGGGATCGAACCAGCGCCCCTTGCACTGCAAGGCAGTGTCCTTACCCACTGGACCACCAGGGAAGCCCGACCATGTAGTTTTTAGTCTTAAACTGTTAATGTGGTGTGTCATACTGATTATTTTGTGGATATTGAGAAATCTTGCATCTCTGGAATAAATCCCACTTGATTATGGTTTATGATCCTTTTAATGTATTAGAATCTGCTCTTTTGTTGTTTTTATTTAGTTAGTTAGTTATTTTCATTAATCTTTATTCTCTGGCCTGTGTTGGCCTCTCATTGCAGAGCACCAGCTTCGGGTGCATGCGCTCCAGAGCGCTGGCTAGTAATTGGACACACCGGTCCAGCCATTCCATGGCATGTGGGATCTTCCCAGGCCAGGGATCAAACTGGTGCTCCTTGCATTGCAAGGCGGACTCTTTACTCACTGGACCACCAGGGAAACCTGCTCTTTTTTTTTTTTTTTTAAACATTTATTTATTTATTTATTTTGGCGGGGGTAGGGAGGGGGGTGGGCGGGCCACTTCTATTGGTCTTTCGTTTGTCTAGTTTCATCCATCTTTGTTCTTTGGCCCTTGTGGGCCTCCCATCGCGGTGGCATCTGTTGTCGCAGAGCACCGGCTCCCAGGCGCATGCGCTTCAGAGCTCCGGCTCGGTAATTGGACACATCGGTCCAGCTGCTCCGCGGCACGTGGGATCTTCCCAGGCCAGGGATCAAACCAGCGCCTCTTGCACTGCAAGGCAGTGTCCTTACCCACTGGACCACCAGGGAAGCCCCGAAACCTGCTCTTTTGAACTCAGGGAAGGTCTAGGAGAGTAGAGCCTTTTTCTACAAAAAGGAAATGGGTGCCTCAGAAAGGCTTTTATGACTGGAAAGACCCTGCAGAATCCCATTTGATTTTGACCCCTCCTTTTCTTTGACACTCCTCAGTCTTGTGATGAACATGTGTAAGAAGAAACAAAATAAATATGCGATAGAGAGGTTGATCATACTTGGCAGAGGAACTCAGCTTTAAGGGGACTTTCTTTTGAAAATCACTGTCTCCCATATGTATCTGCACATATGTATGAGAGAAACTCATTCATTTCTTTTAGACAGACTTTTCCTGGGTTTTTCTTGTGATCTCTGCTTAGAAGATTCCTGGACAATATCCTGGAATATTGTGTATGTTTTTCTTGCATATAAGCTTTCCATTGTAACATA
Organism: Tragulus kanchil; assembly: GCA_022376925.1. Classification (NCBI taxonomy): domain Eukaryota; kingdom Metazoa; phylum Chordata; class Mammalia; order Artiodactyla; family Tragulidae; genus Tragulus; species Tragulus kanchil. The sequence continues at coordinate 134,648,461 of JAIOJX010000031.1, forward strand.
GGAAATTCACAGTTGGATACATTCCATTGTAAATAGTATAATAGATATTATCCTGCTTTCTTCATACAAAGTCACAGTCACTTTTGGAGTCTCTCTTGTTTCTATTCCATATTTATAGTATAATGTCCATGTCCATAAACTTGCAGAACCAGTTCTTTTCTTTTAAGGTCCATGTGTTCGTTTCCCTCTGTTATATTCACACAGATGTGCAATCACAGGCAGATATCTAATCTGAGTCTGGGTATACTACGCTCCACTCAGGCTGTTTCTTGTCCTGCCTGTTCCTCACATAAGACCTTGATGTGAATGGAAACATTATTCTTTAAGTTGTTATCCTGAGCTTCCTAGTTACCTCAGTTCCCCACCCATCCCTTCATATTCTACTTACTCACTGTAAAAATAATCTCTCATTACTTATTGAACAATTTTCACAGGACTTGACCTAAATCACTGTGTGCATCCATGATGGCTCACAAACCATTTCCAGATGGGATGGTTGAGGGACTTTAGTTAGTAGTTAAACAGCCTGTGTCTGCCTTGCATCTCCCTTGAATGTTTTCTTTCTAAGTTCCTTGTATTTTTGAAAATTATTTTCTAATCTATTCCTTCAGTGGGTGGTCATGTTTGCAAATAAGTGTTCTCAGTCTGTAGGTTCGGATTCATATCCTGATTCTCTTACCACTTGATGAGCCAACTGGGTATTTGTCTAAAAATCTGTGTCACCTGCTCTGCTTAGAAAAATCATGTAAATTTCCCTCAAGCCTTTTTTAAAGCAAAATAGTGCTGTCTGTTGGCTTACAGTAGTGCGCATTTTATAGTAAACACTCAAAATTAAATTTCAGTTCAGTCAATCAGTGATGTCCAACTCTGTGATCCCATGGACTGAGGCACCATTAAGACTTCCCTGTCCTTCACCTGTCATGGGCAGACACTGAAGAATTCCTAGGAATATACTGGGCTTTAGGATATAGAGAATTTAGTGAAGAGGAAGAAAGTGACTCAGACTATCCTCAAACCCCAGATAAAATACCAAGACTTTTAATCCACCCCCTGGAAACTGATGTTAGTTCAGATGGGGCCGAGAAGTGGGTGAATATGATGTTACCCAAGGGAGGCATATATGTTAACCCTAAAGGGAAGAAGTTTATCTCTAAAAGAAGTTATGGCCAGGTTAGTCAGAACTCGTCCAGCAGCAATGAGGAATCTGTGGCTCACCGCCAGGCGCCTCGGTGGGCTGCCACCCGTAAGCCTTCCACCAGCAAACCTTCCACTGGTAAGGCTGCCTCCCATAAACAAAGCCTGAAAGCTGCAGGCAGATCAGAAAAACCCTTATGGCAACATTCCAATCTTATCTATTTACTTTTCTAAGAATAAGTTGTTATCCTGAGCTTCCTAGTTACCTCAGTTCCCCACCCATCCCTTCATATTCTACTTACTCACTGTAAAATAATCTCTCATTACTTATTGAACAATTTTCACAGGACTTGACCTAAATCACTGTGTGCATCCATGATGGCTCACAAACCATTTCCAGATGGGATGGTTGAGGGACTTTAGTTAGTAGTTAAACAGCCTGTGTCTGCCTTGCATCTCCCTTGAATGTTTTCTTTCTAAGTTCCTTGTATTTTTGAAAATTATTTTCTAATCTATTCCTTCAGTGGGTGGTCATGTTTGCAAATAAGTGTTCTCAGTCTGTAGGTTCGGATTCATATCCTGATTCTCTTACCACTTGATGAGCCAACTGGGTATTTGTCTAAAAATCTGTGTCACCTGCTCTGCTTAGAAAAATCATGTAAATTTCCCTCAAGCCTTTTTTAAAGCAAAATAGTGCTGTCTGTTGGCTTACAGTAGTGCGCATTTTATAGTAAACACTCAAAATTAAATTTCAGTTCAGTCAATCAGTGATGTCCAACTCTGTGATCCCATGGACTGAGGCACCATTAAGACTTCCCTGTCCTTCACCTGTCATGGGCAGACACTGAAGAATTCCTAGGAATATACTGGGCTTTAGGATATAGAGAATTTAGTGAAGAGGAAGAAAGTGACTCAGACTATCCTCAAACCCCAGATAAAATACCAAGACTTTTAATCCACCCCCTGGAAACTGATGTTAGTTCAGATGGGGCCGAGAAGTGGGTGAATATGATGTTACCCAAGGGAGGCATATATGTTAACCCTAAAGGGAAGAAGTTTATCTCTAAAAGAAGTTATGGCCAGGTTAGTCAGAACTCGTCCAGCAGCAATGAGGAATCTGTGGCTCACCGCCAGGCGCCTCGGTGGGCTGCCACCCGTAAGCCTTCCACCAGCAAACCTTCCACTGGTAAGGCTGCCTCCCATAAACAAAGCCTGAAAGCTGCAGGCAGATCAGAAAAACCCTTATGGCAACATTCCAATCTTATCTATTTACTTTTCTAAGAATAAGTTAGTTTAACTCCTAGCTCATGTTGTAGGTCTGCATGTCATAGAAGCCCAAAGCAGCGTTTTTCCTTAGGTCATAAATTCGAGTAAAATAAAGGGATAGTTTGCTTTTTAATAAATATGATTTATAAAATATGAATAAAAGCACAAGTAGAATTGTATGCAATTATGATGACCTTTATCATTCCTTCCTGTTAAACTTTAAATACTTGCAATGATTTATGAAACAATGTAGTAAATTGTACTCTTGAAAGAAGATAAGAGGATGGCAGGGCGCCACTTGGGAAACTGACCGTTTGGCAGTTGTCCACCCGGGAGTTCAGCTAGGCCCTCGACCCTTTACTGGCTGGAAAGTGGCATGGGGGACAAATGACTATGGTTTTTTCCTATAAAGGGAGGAGAATAGATTGTACGGGAGCACACTAGCTGAACTCAGTTTTGTCTGAGGTGAGACTGCTGGTCTCCAGCTCTGGGGTAAGATTTTTCTGTCATTTTGTTGATTGAGTTCTGAACTTTAACTGATGCAATGTACTGATGCTACTAAACGAGATATACTACTACTGACTTGATGTTCTTTATGTTAATAAATCTGATCTTGATTTGAACTCCACGCCTTTCTACTGTTGAAGTTCTATTCTCTTAAATTAGAGGGAACTACATTGTGTAGGTTGAAGTTCTCTGAAAATAGTATAGAGGTAATTGAGTGTTTCCTCGCGTCTATTAATCAGAGATAAGTAACTACATAATGCCTGTGACACACCTTCTCCCAGAGCTTGCTTAGACTCATGTCCATTGATTCAGTGATGTCATGAAACCAACTTGTCCTGTCATCCCCTTCTGCTTCTGCCTTCTATTCTCCCCGGCATCAGGGGCTTTTCTGTTGAGTCATCTCTTTGCATCAGGTGGCCAAAATATTGTAGATGACATATACTAACTTGTTAAAATTGCAAAATGCCTTTTCTATAGCAGATTTAGAAAACTATATTGTTTCTTTTTTTAGCCCTAGATTTAGAACGTAAGCCCTCCACCAGCAAACCTTCCACTGGTAAGGCTGCCTCCCATAAACAAAGCCTGAAAGCTGCAGGCAGATCAGAAAAACCCTTATGGCAACATTCCAATCTTATCTATTTACTTTTCTAAGAATAAGTTAGTTTAACTCCTAGCTCATGTTGTAGGTCTGCATGTCATAGAAGCCCAAAGCAGCGTTTTTCCTTAGGTCATAAATTCGAGTAAAATAAAGGGATAGTTTGCTTTTTAATAAATATGATTTATAAAATATGAATAAAAGCACAAGTAGAATTGTATGCAATTATGATGACCTTTATCATTCCTTCCTGTTAAACTTTAAATACTTGCAATGATGTATGAAACAATGTAGTAAATTGTACTCTTGAAAGAAGATAAGAGGATGGCAGGGCGCCACTTGGGAAACTGACCGCTTTGGCAGTTGTCCACCCGGGAGTTCAGCTAGGCCCTCGACCCTTTACTGGCTGGAAAGTGGCATGGGGGACAAATGACTATGGTTTTTTCCTATAAAGGGAGGAGAATAGATTGTACGGGAGCACACTAGCTGAACTCAGTTTTGTCTGAGGTGAGACTGCTGGTCTCCAGCTCTGGGGTAAGATTTTTCTGTCATTTTGTTGATTGAGTTCTGAACTTTAACTGATGCAATGTACTGATGCTACTAAACGAGATATACTACTACTGACTTGATGTTCTTTATGTTAATAAATCTGATCTTGATTTGAACTCCACGCCTTTCTACTGTTGAAGTTCTATTCTCTTAAATTAGAGGGAACTACATTGTGTAGGTTGAAGTTCTCTGAAAATAGTATAGAGGTAATTGAGTGTTTCCTCGCGTCTATTAATCAGAGATAAGTAACTACATAATGCCTGTGACACACCTTCTCCCAGAGCTTGCTTAGACTCATGTCCATTGATTCAGTGATGTCATGAAACCAACTTGTCCTGTCATCCCCTTCTGCTTCTGCCTTCTATTCTCCCCGGCATCAGGGGCTTTTCTGTTGAGTCATCTCTTTGCATCAGGTGGCCAAAATATTGTAGATGACATATACTAACTTGTTAAAATTGCAAAATGCCTTTTCTATAGCAGATTTAGAAAACTATATTGTTTCCTAAATATTGTTTTAGTCATAGTCTTCATTTTCTCTGTTATATTTGTTTTACTATTGTAAACAGCCAATTATGAATAATTAAGCATTAATTGGGTAAGTTTTATTTTGGATTTCTTACTGTTACAGTATTTTTTAAGAATTTATTTATATACAGTAAATATGCAGAACACATTGCTAATATAATAGTTTTCAGTTATGAGACAGCAGTATATTTACTGTTGATTGGCATGTTCTTAGGGGTCATGGTAGATTGGCATATGGTTTTTAAAGCTAGGCTACCTTAAATGTGAATTTATGTTATTGTGCTTTTATTAAGGATTCTATTCCTTTAGTGTTTCTTAAAATTTAAGGTCATCGTTGTGGTGTTTCATAACAATGGCGTAAGTATCACTTTTGGTATAACATCACATATTCAATATGAAACATTTAGGTTTGAATTATAGTGAATAGGATACCTATGGTTCTTTTTATCTTGTAGATATCTCTCCTACACATATGATCAAGCATTTACAACCCAGAGCAAACAGTGGTAAACAAGAAGCGTTCCAAACACTGATGCTGGGAAGACCCAAAAGCTGTGAAATCAAACATTTTCACCTTTGGGAAAGCTGGGAAGATATGTGTGAATTTGAGTTGGGGAGAGATGAGGAAAGAAATCTCAAAGGAAGACCTGCAACCCATAACAGAAATCTGCCTGGTGGAAGATATTCTTTCTGCCATGGTAGAAAGGATGCAGGAATCAAGCCCCTTGGCAACAGGCTCGAATTTAATGTTCAGGATAAAGTGCAGATATTTCAGACTGAAAGGATAACTTCTGAATATAATGAGGTTGAGAGGTCTATCAACAAGAGTTTTCCATTTTCATTACGTCAAAGAATTCCTCCTTGTCTCCAAACCAGTGTTTCTAATATATACGGGAATGATGTCATGCATCATTCAGTGATGACACAAGACCTGAAAGCACACAGGGAAAAACCTTACAAATGTAGTGAATGTGGGAAAGCCTATCTTAGGGGCGCATTCCTCATTAAACATCAGGCCATCCATACAAGAAAGAAATCACATAAATGTGAAGTATGTGGCAAACTGTTTGATCAAGGTTCACAGCTTGTTCGTCATTTAAAAATCCATCCTGGAGTGAAATGTTATAAATGTAATGAGTGTGACAAAATCTTTACTGATGACTCCACCTTTGCCAGACATCAGATAATCCACCCAGGAGCAAACTTACATAAATGTGATGTATGTGGTAAAATCTTTGGTCAAAGTTCATTCCTTGTACGTCATCGGAGGATCCATGCAAGGAAGAGAAGAAATTACCAGTGTAACGAGTGTGGCAAAACCTTTACTGACAGCTCAAATCTCAGTAGACATAAGAAAATTCACACAGGAAAGAAATTATTTAAATGTGATATATGTGACAAAGTCTTCAGCCGAAATGCACATGTTGTTGGTCATCGGAGGATTCATACTGGAGAGAAACCTTATAAATGTAATGTGTGTGGCAAGCACTTTAGTCAACCTTCGCATTTCATAAGTCATAAGAGATCTCACACTGGAGAGAAACCTTACAAGTGTAATGAGTGTGGCAAGGCCTTCAGTGAAAAGTCAGTCCTTTTAAGTCATCAGAGAGTTCATACTGGTGAGAAACCTTACAAATGCGATGAGTGCGGAAAAGTCTTTAGTCAAAAACCACATCTTCGGCTTCATCGAAGAATACATACTGGAGAGAAACCTTATAAATGTAATGAGTGTGGTAGGCTCTTCAGTCGAAATTCACACCTTACAAGTCATCGGAGAATACATGTAGAGAAACCTTTCAAATGTTTTGAATGTGGAAAATCCTTTGCTCAGGTCTTGGCACTCACTAAACATCAGGAAATCCATACATGAGAGAAACTAGGTGAGTGAGGCATCTGGTGGAAGTCTTCAAACTTCAAAACCCACACCCTACTATTGTTCAGAGAATTCATACTATTGAGAAACCATACAAATATCGTGTGTGTGGCAATGACTGAGGCTTCACGAGAAAATTCATACTGGATGAAAAACAGATATAAATGTATTTATTAGTTAGGTCTTTAGAGTGTAAATTTATTCTAGAAAGAGTCCTCACCAATCCATGAATGTGAAAAAAAACCACCCTATCCTCACCAGTGATACCAAGGAAGAGGGACAGTTACCAGGGACTGATGATATTGTAGGAACAGTGCTCAGGAAAATGGTCACTCTCTCCACTGGGTAGAAGTGACTGCTGTACAGGATTAAAGAGAGGTTACTCTTATTTGTGGCAGTTGAAAGAGAGCAATTATTTTCAGCATCCAATTTGACTGGAACCATGAAATATGTGTATGTGTATGATTCAGTTTAACTCTTGTCTAGTATTCTAAGCACTACATTCTGAATGTATCAGGGTTTCCTGTTTTCATGAATAAAATATAAACACTTGTCGTAGCCCTGGATGAGTCGTGTTTACTCCATCAGCTTAGTTCTGTCTCACCTCAATACTTTAAAACAGCAGCTCAGAATACACCATTAGGCTCTCAGGTTTTAATACATCTAGAACAATTTCTTGTCAATATAGAATCAAACAACATTAAATTTAGATGTTACATACTCATGATTGGTAATTGGAGTTACTCTCTCTACACTCTATACCAGAATATTCATATGACTTTAATGCAAATAACATAGCAGTGCATTTCAGACTGACTTCACTAATGTGCAAAAATTGCATCAAATAAAGATCTAACTGGCTTTTTATTTATTTATTGTTGGCTGTGTTGGGTCTTCGTTGCTGCATTTGGGATTTCTCTAGTTGGGGAACACAGGCTGTAGGTGGGAGGGCTCAGTAGTTGTGACTCACAGGCTCATCAAGTTTATTTCTCATGTTGTTTTTCAATTGCTCAGTCGTGCCTGACTCTTCGTAACATTCTGAATTGCAGCATGCCAGACTACCTTCACTATCTCCTCGAATTTGCTCAAACACATGTCCATTGAGTTGGTAATGCCATCCAACCATCTCATCCTCTGTCACTCTCTTCTCCTATCCTCAGTCTTTCCCAGCATCCAAATCTTTTCCAGAGAGTTGTCTTTCTGCATCAGGTGGCCAAAGTATTAGAGCTTCAGTGCAGCATCAGTCCTTCCAGTGCATATTCAGGGTTGATTTCCATGTTCGATCTTACAGTCCAAGGGACTGAGGCTTCACGAGAAAATTCATACTGGATGAAAAACAGATATAAATGTATTTATTAGTTAGGTCTTTAGAGTGTAAATTTATTCTAGAAAGAGTCCTCACCAATCCATGAATGTGAAAAAAAACCACCCTATCCTCACCAGTGATACCAAGGAAGAGGGACAGTTACCAGGGACTGATGATATTGTAGGAACAGTGCTCAGGAAAATGGTCACTCTCTCCACTGGGTAGAAGTGACTGCTGTACAGGATTAAAGAGAGGTTACTCTTATTTGTGGCAGTTGAAGAGAGAGCAATTATTTTCAGCATCCAATTTGACTGGAACCATGAAATATGTGTATGTGTATGATTCAGTTTAACTCTTGTCTAGTATTCTAAGCACTACATTCTGAATGTATCAGGGTTTCCTGTTTTCATGAATAAAATATAAACACTTGTCGTAGCCCTGGATGAGTCGTGTTTACTCCATCAGCTTAGTTCTGTCTCACCTCAATACTTTAAAACAGCAGCTCAGAATACACCATTAGGCTCTCAGGTTTTAATACATCTAGAACAATTTCTTGTCAATATAGAATCAAACAACATTAAATTTAGATGTTACATACTCATGATTGGTAATTGGAGTTACTCTCTACACTCTATACCAGAATATTCATATGACTTTAATGCAAATAACATAGCAGTGCATTTCAGACTGACTTCACTAATGTGCAAAAATTGCATCAAATAAAGATCTAACTGGCTTTTTATTTATTTATTGTTGGCTGTGTTGGGTCTTCGTTGCTGCATTTGGGATTTCTCTAGTTGGGGAACACAGGCTGTAGGTGGGAGGGCTCAGTAGTTGTGACTCACAGGCTCATCAAGTTTATTTCTCATGTTGTTTTTCAATTGCTCAGTCGTGCCTGACTCTTCGTAACATTCTGAATTGCAGCATGCCAGACTACCTTCACTATCTCCTCGAATTTGCTCAAACACATGTCCATTGAGTTGGTAATGCCATCCAACCATCTCATCCTCTGTCACTCTCTTCTCCTATCCTCAGTCTTTCCCAGCATCCAAATCTTTTCCAGAGAGTTGTCTTTCTGCATCAGGTGGCCAAAGTATTAGAGCTTCAGTGCAGCATCAGTCCTTCCAGTGCATATTCAGGGTTGATTTCCTTTTAGGTTTGACTGGTTCGATCTTACAGTCCAAGGGACTCTCAGGAGTCTTCTACAGCATCACAGGTTGAAAGCGTCGATTCTTTGGTGCTCAGCCTTCTTTATGATCCAACTCTCACATCTGTATGCGACTGCTGAAAAAACCCGTAGCTTTGACCAGACAGACATTTGTCAGCCCAGTGATGTCTCTGCTTCTGAATGTGCTGTTTAGGTTTGTCATAGCTTTTCCTCCACGAAGCTCTCAGGAAATCTGTCTTCTCGCTATCACATCACTCTTTCCTTTAATATATAAAATGGATTCTTTCACTCTCCAGTGGTTCTGCAGCTCACAAAGCAAGGCCTTCCGCTCTGTCATCTGGCTCCTTTGAAATTCACTGCTTGACTAAGAGAAGCACAGGATGGCCTGTTTCAAAGGGATTGCCTTTGCTTTGTCCCCTTTCTATTTTTGATTCAATCAGAGGCTCAGGTCTTAGTCCTACAACAGAGCATAACCTGCAGTCTTAACCTCGGGGCCCATCCTGATTCCATCCTCATTGGCTGTGCTCAGGAGACCTCATCCACAGTGGGCAAGACCCTCCTAGTCTTCCAGGCCATCTATTACACCGGAACCTGCATGGACCATCGCAAATCCTCTGTTTAGATCCCTTACCTGTTTTTTGTGTTACGACTTCTGTACAACCTTCAAAGGTGAGTGTAACTGGGACCTGGTTAGGATCTTCTGTAACTGTTACTCAAGAAAAGGGTGAAGACTGTTTACAGAGAGACGCTTTTTTTGAGCCCCAGTCCTCTGTGAGAAGCACATATGAACCTTTCAGTTCTGAGGTTGTCAGCTGTGGGTAGAGTGCAGGATCCCATGTTAAGTTCCTATAATATCTGACCGTAATATTTTGTGTGTGTGGTTTATTATTTTGCAGGGAAATTTTATTTATTTTTGGCTATTAGGGGTTTTTACTGCTGACACAGGCTCTTCTCAAGTTGCAGGGAGCAGGGGCTACTCTCTAGTTGAAGTGAGAAGGCTTCTTGTGTTAACTTCTCTTGCTGTGGAACTTGGGCACCGGGGCTCAATAGTTGCAGCTCTGAGGCTCTAAAGCACAGGCTCCAAAGTTGTAACTCATGGGCTTAGTCGCTGTGCAGCATGTGGGATCTTCCCGGATCAGGGATAGAACCTGTGTCTCCTGCACTGGCAGGCAAACTACCTCTAAGCTACCAGGGAAGCCTGTATGAGTTTTATACCATGAAATTTACATGTAACACAAGTGTTAGTATACTAGATATTATCCCAAAGATCTATTATACAATCTTAGTTTTTAAAAATTCTTTTCTTCTTCTGACGAGTTTCAGGGATTTACTTCTACTCTGTCTCCAAGTTCACAGATTCATTTCCCCATAGCATCTAATCACCAGTTAATTCCTGCTAGTGTGGTTTGTATTGTATTCTTCAGCTCTGTCTGGCTTTTCTTACCCTCTCTCTGTCTAATCTCTTTGTTCATCCCGCCTCCTGAAGTCTGTAAGCATTTTGCTAGCCCTAACCTTACACTCTGTTGCACTGGCTGCTCATCTCCACTTCATGAACTTCTGGGGTTTTCCTTTTGTTTGGAACAAATTCCTCTGTCGCCTCATCCTGCCTAATCTGTTTTAATTTCTGTGTATTTACTAGTTTGGTTCTGGTTCTGGTTCTACAGGAAATGGGCTTTTGGAGGAGACAGCCTATGCATGCCAGCAGCTCGCTCCTTTCTGAGCACCGGAGCCCCCTGGCTGAGGCATGTGGCTCCTTCCCCGGCCGCAGGTTGACCACCACGCGATCGGGTGAGTACGGCTGTCCCCTGCCCGGCCAGCATTGTGCAGAGGTTGCTGCCAGCTGCTGATGGGTGGGTTCCCAGGGGTCCTGGGAGCTTGTTTATGACAGAGTCTGAGGTGTCCTAAAGCTGGTGTCAGCACACTGGTGAGTGCGGCCTGCTCTTGGGGTGGCTGGCTTAGGGCCTCAAACTGCCTCACAGCTGGTGTCACCCTGCTGGTGGGTGCACTGGGTCCTGACATAGCCGGCTTCAGCAGTGGTGGGGTTAGTGCTTGCCTGTTGGTGGGTGGAACTCAGTCCCAGGGAAATCTTGAGGCTGGTGCCCACCCACTGCAGGACTGAGCTGGGTTCTGGGGTCTCCTGCAGGGCTTGGGAGTCTGGATCTGATATTGGCCCATTGGGTTGTCGGGGCTGTGACCCTGGGAGTCTCAAGGCTGTTTGTGGCTGCTGGCATGTGGAGCACAGTCTCAAGGGCTCTGGCATCATCACTTGGGCATTCCAGAGTTGCTAGCAGCCTGTTGCTTGGCAGGGCTAGGACAGGGTTTCAGCTGCTGCCTCCCAAGTAGGCTGGGCACCTTCATCTCTTGCTGCAGGTCCCTGGAGGTCCTGAAGCTGCTGTCTGCACACTGGTGCTCAGGGCTGAGGCCCGGGTCCCAGGACTAGTTTCAAGGTCTGATGAGTGGACCTGGAACCTGAAGTCTATGGCTGCAGGGGCCTGAGGGTCCCAAACTTTGACTCGGTTCATTATTGGGTTGGACCAGGTCCTGTCCCAGTGGCTGGCAGTGGGGCTTGGGAGTCCTGGGGTTAGTCCTGGCACACTGGTGGGAGGGCCTCCAGGCCTCCATGGTGGTGGAGGTTGGGACTGTCGGGTCATGGGTTCCTAAGGCAGCTGGCCTGCTGGTGCGGGAGCTGCTGTGTGCCGGCCTAGCTGGCACTTGGTCCTGGTTGTATCAGCACTAGTATTGAGCAGGCTGGTGGGTGAAGCCAGCACTGTTCGCTAGAGGGAGGATTCATATTATTTTGTATTGGAGGATAGCCAATTCACAGTGTTGTGATAGTTTCAGGTGAACAGGGAAGGGACTCAGCCATGCATACACATGTATCCATTCTCCCCCAAACTCCCCTCCCATCTCGGCTGCCATGCGGCATTGAGCAGAGTTCCCTGTACTCTACAGTAGGTCCTTGTTGATGTACAGCAGTGTGTACCTGTCCGTCCCAGACTCTAACCATCCCTTCCAGAGGGAGGATTCTTCTCATGCTCCCCCGCACCATGGTCCTCCTGCTAGAATGAGCTCTGAGAACATGGCCAGCATCCATGTCCTCCAGGCATGCTCCAAGCTCAGCTGGGTCTGACCCTGGCTCCTTTCAAGTTGCCGCCCTAGGTCTTGGGTTGTGTTAGACTGTGTGAGCCCTTTAACAGTGGGGCCTATTTCCTATAGCCCCTGGCTCTCCTGAAAGTAAGCTCTGCTGGGCTTCAAAGTCAAATGTTCTGGGGGCCAGGTTTACCAGCTCAGGGCCCTGGGCTGGAGGGTCCCACGTGGAGTTTGAACCCCTTGTTCGTTGGGAGAACCTCTGCAGTTGTGATAATCCTCAGGTTTGTGGGTTGCCCACTTAGGTTTGAGGCTCTTGTTGATTCTGTACCTCTGCCTCTCCTTAGTGCAGTTCCTTCTATATGTTTTTAGATGTAGATCGTCTTTCTGCTAGTCTTCAGGCCAGTCTCCTCACTGTTGCTCTGTAGTAGTTGTGACTTGGGCGTGCCTACGGGGGGCCTTGAGCTGAGCTCCAGGTCTTCCTACTGCACCATCGTCAGAATACTTGCTTTTTTTTTTTTGGCTGTAAGCATGTAAATATATTTAAGTTGTAATATCTCTTTCTAACACAGACTTCGTATTTTCAGCAAGTGAATTTGTCTCCTTGAACTTCATTTGCTCTGTCCTGCCTTTGATAGTTTGTTCTCTCTTTTGTAAAAAAAAAAAAAAAAAAAAAATCAAACTGTGATTTAATAGCGCAGTGGCTTCATTGCTTAATTCCGTAAAAATTCAGTGCTAGAGCTTTAGAGTAAAATTTCACCAAAGGCTGTGACCTAGACACAAGGGTAGTGTGGACAGCTGATCCTGCTCCTACACCAGCAGTGTGTATGGACAATCAGCTTCTAGAACTTTCCCAGGGTGGATTTTAATATCAAACCCAGAACCAGCAAAACCTTGTCACTTTGAGCCAATTCTGGTGGAATTTTTGGCAAGCTTGAAGTAACGTTTTATAAAATGTTATCATATAAGGACAACTTCCTTATGTGCTAATGACCAACAATTACCAGAAATTTTAGGGAGGATTCTTCTCATGCTCCCCCGCACCATGGTCCTCCTGCTAGAATGAGCTCTGAGAACATGGCCAGCATCCATGTCCTCCAGGCATGCTCCAAGCTCAGCTGGGTCTGACCCTGGCTCCTTTCAAGTTGCCGCCCTAGGTCTTGGGTTGTGTTAGACTGTGTGAGCCCTTTAACAGTGGGGCCTATTTCCTATAGCCCCTGGCTCTCCTGAAAGTAAGCTCTGCTGGGCTTCAAAGTCAAATGTTCTGGGGGCCAGGTTTACCAGCTCAGGGCCCTGGGCTGGAGGGTCCCACGTGGAGTTTGAACCCCTTGTTCGTTGGGAGAACCTCTGCAGTTGTGATAATCCTCAGGTTTGTGGGTTGCCCACTTAGGTTTGAGGCTCTTGTTGATTCTGTACCTCTGCCTCTCCTTAGTGCAGTTCCTTCTATATGTTTTTAGATGTAGATCGTCTTTCTGCTAGTCTTCAGGCCAGTCTCCTCACTGTTGCTCTGTAGTAGTTGTGACTTGGGCGTGCCTACGGGGGGCCTTGAGCTGAGCTCCAGGTCTTCCTACTGCACCATCGTCAGAATACTTGCTTTTTTTTTTTTTTTTGGCTGTAAGCATGTAAATATATTTAAGTTGTAATATCTCTTTCTAACACAGACTTCGTATTTTCAGCAAGTGAATTTGTCTCCTTGAACTTCATTTGCTCTGTCCTGCCTTTGATAGTTTGTTCTCTCTTTTGTAAAAAAAAAAAAAAAAAAAAATCAAACTGTGATTTAATAGCGCAGTGGCTTCATTGCTTAATTCCGTAAAAATTCAGTGCTAGAGCTTTAGAGTAAAATTTCACCAAAGGCTGTGACCTAGACACAAGGGTAGTGTGGACAGCTGATCCTGCTCCTACACCAGCAGTGTGTATGGACAATCAGCTTCTAGAACTTTCCCAGGGTGGATTTTAATATCAAACCCAGAACCAGCAAAACCTTGTCACTTTGAGCCAATTCTGGTGGAATTTTTGGCAAGCTTGAAGTAACGTTTTATAAAATGTTATCATATAAGGACAACTTCCTTATGTAAGCTAATGACCAACAGTAGACTTCTTACCAGAAATTTTATATTAAATTTGTCTTTCTATTAATTGTATAAATAGTGCTTTTTTTTTTTTTTTGCCTCTTAAGTCACTTTTTTTTTATCCTGAGATGTAATTTTATTTTTTTATTTTACTTTTTAACTTTTACAGAGTTTTGTTGTTTACAGGTATGTATGATCCCAGACTAGTCATATGTATATACCCCCCACCCCACCCCTCCAGGCCGTCGCACAGCACCCCTGCAGGATCCCCTTTTCTCACAGCACAATGACAATAGCTGTTGTTTTTTTTTTAATGGCAGGTTGTGTGTTTTTTTATTATTATTATTCTTTATTTTAAAGGTTTTACAGAGTTTTGTTGTTCACAGACATGTATGTTCCCAGATCAGTCATATGCATATCCATGGTCCCCACCCCCCAGTTCCCCCCATCCCACCCTTCCAGACCTTCGCCCCAAGCCATTGTAAGCACTCCTATTCCCTTGTTCACAGACATATATGTTCCCAGATCAGTCATATGCATATCCATGGTCCCCACCACCCCAGTTTCCCCCATCCCACCCCTCCAGACCTTCGCCCCAAGCCACTGTAAGCACTCCTATTCCCTTAGCACAATGACACTAGCTAGCTTTTCCACACATAACAGTATAGGTTTCCATGTTACTCCCTCCATGCTTCCCCCTCCCTATTTCTTCCCCACAATGTCCCTATGTCTATGCTCTGTCTGTTTTTCCATGAGTTCCCTGCATGTGTTATCAAGATCGTCCTACTAGATTCTATATATGTGTGTTAGTATACTGTATTTGTCTTTCTCTTGACTTACTTCACTTTTTATGGTAGGTTCTAGAGCCAGCCACTTCATTAGGACTGAGTCTTCTGCATTTCTTTTAACAGCTGAGAAATATTCCATTGTATATGTGTACCAGAGCTTCTGTATCCAGATGTCATTGGACATCTAGGTTGCTTCCATGTTCTGGCTATTGTATAGAGAGCTGCAATGAACATGGGGTACAGGTGCTTCTTTCAGTTTTGATTTCATCAGGGTATAAGCCTAAGAGTGGGATTGCTGGGTCATAGGGTGCTTCTATTTTTAGTTTTTTAAGGAATCTCCATACTGTCTTCCATAAAGGCTGTATCAATTTACATTCCCACCAGCAATGCAAGAGGGTTCCCTTTTCTCCGCACCCTCTCCAGCGTTTATTGTCTGCAGATTTTTTGAAGACGGCCATTCTGACGGGTGTGAGGTGGTATCTCATTGTAGTTTTAATTTGCATTTCTCTAATAATAAGCGAGGTTGAGCATCATTTCAAGCGTTTTTTGGCCATCTGTATGTCCTCTTTGGAGAGGCGTCTCTTTAGATCTTTTTCCCATTTTTTGATTGGGTTGTCCGTTTTCCCTGTGCTGAGTTGTCTGAGTTGCTTGTAGATTTTGGAGATTAATTCTTTGTCTGTTGTTTCATTTACTATGATTTTCTCCCACTCTGTGGGGTGTCTGTTCAGCTTTTTTGTAATTTCTTTTGCTGTACAAAAGCTTTTAAGTTTCATGAGGTCCCACGTGTTCATTTTTGTTTTCATTTCTGCTATTTTAGTTGGTGGGTCAGAGAAGATCTTGCTTTGATTGATGTCCTTGAGGGTTTTGCCTATATTCTCCTCTAAGAGTTTGATGATTTCTGGTCTTACATTGAGGTCTTTAATCCATTTTGAGTTGATCTTAGTGTATGGTGTCAGGGAATGTTCCAACTTCTTTTTTTTGCATGTAGCTGTCCAGTTCTCCCAGCACCACTTGTTGAAGAGGCTGTCTTTCTCCCATTTTATAGTTTCTCCCCCTTTATCAAAAATAAGGTACCCATAGGTGCGTGGGTTTATCTCTGGGTTCTCTATCTTGTTCCATTGGTCTATAGTTCTGTTTTTTTGCCAGTACCATACTGTCTTGATGACTGTTGCTTTGTAGTAGAGTCTGAAGTTAGGGAGGCTGATCCCTTCTCTGATGAACTTAGATGCCAAGATCCTCAACAAAATCCTAGCAAACAGAATTCAACGACACATCAAAAAACTCATACATCATGATCAAGTTGGGTTCATCCCAGGCATGCAAGGATTCTTTCAGTTTTGATTTCATCAGGGTATAAGCCTAAGAGTGGGATTGCTGGGTCATAGGGTGCTTCTATTTTTAGTTTTTTAAGGAATCTCCATACTGTCTTCCATAAAGGCTGTATCAATTTACATTCCCACCAGCAATGCAAGAGGGTTCCCTTTTCTCCGCACCCTCTCCAGCGTTTATTGTCTGCAGATTTTTTGAAGACGGCCATTCTGACGGGTGTGAGGTGGTATCTCATTGTAGTTTTAATTTGCATTTCTCTAATAATAAGCGAGGTTGAGCATCATTTCAAGCGTTTTTTGGCCATCTGTATGTCCTCTTTGGAGAGGCGTCTCTTTAGATCTTTTTCCCATTTTTTGATTGGGTTGTCCGTTTTCCCTGTGCTGAGTTGTCTGAGTTGCTTGTAGATTTTGGAGATTAATTCTTTGTCTGTTGTTTCATTTACTATGATTTTCTCCCACTCTGTGGGGTGTCTGTTCAGCTTTTTTGTAATTTCTTTTGCTGTACAAAAGCTTTTAAGTTTCATGAGGTCCCACGTGTTCATTTTTGTTTTCATTTCTGCTATTTTAGTTGGTGGGTCAGAGAAGATCTTGCTTTGATTGATGTCCTTGAGGGTTTTGCCTATATTCTCCTCTAAGAGTTTGATGATTTCTGGTCTTACATTGAGGTCTTTAATCCATTTTGAGTTGATCTTAGTGTATGGTGTCAGGGAATGTTCCAACTTCTTTTTTTTGCATGTAGCTGTCCAGTTCTCCCAGCACCACTTGTTGAAGAGGCTGTCTTTCTCCCATTTTATAGTTTCTCCCCCTTTATCAAAAATAAGGTACCCATAGGTGCGTGGGTTTATCTCTGGGTTCTCTATCTTGTTCCATTGGTCTATAGTTCTGTTTTTGTGCCAGTACCATACTGTCTTGATGACTGTTGCTTTGTAGTAGAGTCTGAAGTTAGGGAGGCTGATCCCTTCTCTGATGAACTTAGATGCCAAGATCCTCAACAAAATCCTAGCAAACAGAATTCAACGACACATCAAAAAACTCATACATCATGATCAAGTTGGGTTCATCCCAGGCATGCAAGGATTCTTCAACATCTGCAAATCA
This sequence comes from Tragulus kanchil, assembly GCA_022376925.1. Classification (NCBI taxonomy): domain Eukaryota; kingdom Metazoa; phylum Chordata; class Mammalia; order Artiodactyla; family Tragulidae; genus Tragulus; species Tragulus kanchil. The sequence continues at coordinate 134,665,754 of JAIOJX010000031.1, forward strand.
ATCAATGTGATACACCATATCAACAAACTGAGAGACAAAAATCACATGATCATATCTCAATAGATGCAGAAAAAGCCTTCGACAAAGTACAACACCCATTTATGATAAAAACTCTTCAGAAAATGGGCATAGAAGGAACCTATCTCAACATAGTGAAAGCCATATATGAGAAGCCCACAGCGAACATTATCCTCAACGGTGAAAAACTGAAAGCATTCCCTCTAAGATCAGGAACAAGACAGGGGTGTCCACTTTCACCACTACTATTCAACATAGTCCTGGAAGTTCTAGCAATGGCAATAAGAGAAGAGAAAAAAATCAAAGGAATCCAGATTGGAAAGGAAGAAGTAAAGCTCTCTCTTTTTGCAGACGACATGATATTATACATAGAAAATCCCAAAGACTCTATTACAAAGCTACTAGAGCTAATCAACGAATTCAGCAAAGTCGCGGGGTACAAAGTCAACACACAGAAATCATTGGCATTCCTATACACAAACAATGAAAAATCAGAAAACGAAATCAAAGAGGCAGTCCCCTTCACCACTGCAACCAAAAGAATCAAATATCTAGGAATAAACCTACCCAAAGAAACAAAAGAACTGTACACAGAAAATTACAAGATACTCATGAAAGAAATTAAAGAAGACTTAAACAGATGGAGAGATATTCCATGTTCCTGGGTCGGAAGAATCAATATTGTGAAAATGACCATACTAAAAACCGAAAGAATACTATCAAGAATAGCACCACTTGTTGAAGAGGCTGTCTTTCTCCCATTTTATAGTTTCTCCCTTTATCAAAATAAGGTACCCATAGGTGCGTGGGTTTATCTCTGGGTTCTCTATCTTGTTCCATTGGTCTATAGTGCTGGTTTTGTGCCAGTACCATACTGTCTTGATGACTGTTGCTTTGTAGTAGAGTCTGAAGTTAGGGAGGCTGATCCCTTCTCTGATGAACTTAGATGCCAAGATCCTCAACAAAATCCTAGCAAACAGAATTCAACGACACATCAAAAAACTCATACATCATGATCAAGTTGGGTTCATCCCAGGCATGCAAGGATTCTTCAACATCTGCAAATCAATCAATGTGATACACCATATCAACAAACTGAGAGACAAAAATCACATGATCATATCTCAATAGATGCAGAAAAAGCCTTCGACAAAGTACAACACCCATTTATGATAAAAACTCTTCAGAAAATGGGCATAGAAGGAACCTATCTCAACATAGTGAAAGCCATATATGAGAAGCCCACAGCGAACATTATCCTCAACGGTGAAAAACTGAAAGCATTCCCTCTAAGATCAGGAACAAGACAGGGGTGTCCACTTTCACCACTACTATTCAACATAGTCCTGGAAGTTCTAGCAATGGCAATAAGAGAAGAGAAAAAAATCAAAGGAATCCAGATTGGAAAGGAAGAAGTAAAGCTCTCTCTTTTTGCAGACGACATGATATTATACATAGAAAATCCCAAAGACTCTATTACAAAGCTACTAGAGCTAATCAACGAATTCAGCAAAGTCGCGGGGTACAAAGTCAACACACAGAAATCATTGGCATTCCTATACACAAACAATGAAAAATCAGAAAACGAAATCAAAGAGGCAGTCCCCTTCACCACTGCAACCAAAAGAATCAAATATCTAGGAATAAACCTACCCAAAGAAACAAAAGAACTGTACACAGAAAATTACAAGATACTCATGAAAGAAATTAAAGAAGACTTAAACAGATGGAGAGATATTCCATGTTCCTGGGTCGGAAGAATCAATATTGTGAAAATGACCATACTACCAAAAATCATCTACAGATTCAATGCAATACCTATTCATTTTTCACAGAACTAGACCAAACAATAACACAGTTCATATGGAAACACAAAAGACCTCGAATAGCCAAAGCAATCCTGAGAAAGAAAAACGGAGCTGGCAGGTTGTTTTATAATATGTAATCGACGATGCCACATAGGGCAGCTGAAGCTTAGACTGGAGCAGGCATGGTGAGAGAGCCCTCAGGGACCACACAGGGCATTAGGTTTCAAAGTGCTGTCTCTATGTGAGGAAAACTATAAAATATCCCTGACGGAAAGTCAGTGTAAACAAATGATAATCTTCCTCATGTTTTTCTGTTTACATTTGGTCTGAAAATGTGTGAGTCTGCAGGGGGTGGCCAGTTGAGCATCTCGCCCCAGTGCTGACCACCACCAGCACACCATCGTCATCCAGGCCCCGGTGGGACAGCCCCTGGTGCCACCAGGCATGCGCTCTCGGGCGGTTGTGCCTGCAGGTTCATGGTGCAGCGGTTGGTACCTTGCCTCAGGCCCCACTGTAGGGCTGCCCTCCTGGAACTTTGCCTCAGGCACCACAGCCAAATCCCTTACCTTTCAGATATCTCCTGAGCTCCAAATGGACGGGGCTATCCATTGGCGGGATGGAACCAATTGCCGGCCAGCCAGGGCATGCTGACTGGCTGCCTCCCAGCCTGTCCTCCATCTACTGGGGCCCGCTTGCCTCTCTTCCATGGGGAGCTGGAGGAGGTCTCCCGGGTCCGGGGTGAGAACCTGGCCAGGTCAAGTGGGTATAGCCAAGGAAGGCTCACGTGGGGCCTGGTCTGTGGAGGAGTCTCTTCAGGGTCTTCCCAGCTCCAGATCCAGAGACCAGACCAGGAAGACAGGAGGGTGAGCCCTGTACCGCCCCCATCCCAGTCAGCCTTATCCCTGATACCCTGTCCATGCGCCTAACCCCAGGGCGCTAGGGCAGAGGGAGGACTCACCGTCCTGACTTTCTGGCCGGGTCTATGGTGCCATGGGAACTGGAGAGGCACACGGAATGAAGGCAAAAAAGAACAGCGATTAAGTTTCAGCTTGTGTCAGGGGGCCAGCTGTCTCCTGAACTAAAGGCCCAGAATCTGAATCCAGAGTATATTTATTATTTGAGATTACAAAAATGAGAATCCAGGAGTAAGTATTTATCAAAGAACAGGTAGCCAGAAAGCACGATACTTCAAGGTTAGTATAATCTTTAATATAGTCTTTGAAGCAGGCAAGTTGTTTTATAATATGTAATCGACGATGCCACATAGGGCAGCTGAAGCTTAGACTGGAGCAGGCATGGTGAGAGAGCCCTCAGGGACCACACAGGGCATTAGGTTTCAAAGTGCTGTCTCTATGTGAGGAAAACTATAAAATATCCCTGACGGAAAGTCAGTGTAAACAAATGATAATCTTCCTCATGTTTTTCTGTTTACATTTGGTCTGAAAATGTGTGAGTCTGCAGGGGGTGGCCAGTTGAGCATCTCGCCCCAGTGCTGACCACCACCAGCACACCATCGTCATCCAGGCCCCGGTGGGACAGCCCCTGGTGCCACCAGGCATGCGCTCTCGGGCGGTTGTGCCTGCAGGTTCATGGTGCAGCGGTTGGTACCTTGCCTCAGGCCCCACTGTAGGGCTGCCCTCCTGGAACTTTGCCTCAGGCACCACAGCCAAATCCCTTACCTTTCAGATATCTCCTGAGCTCCAAATGGACGGGGCTATCCATTGGCGGGATGGAACCAATTGCCGGCCAGCCAGGGCATGCTGACTGGCTGCCTCCCAGCCTGTCCTCCATCTACTGGGGCCCGCTTGCCTCTCTTCCATGGGGAGCTGGAGGAGGTCTCCCGGGTCCGGGGTGAGAACCTGGCCAGGTCAAGTGGGTATAGCCAAGGAAGGCTCACGTGGGGCCTGGTCTGTGGAGGAGTCTCTTCAGGGTCTTCCCAGCTCCAGATCCAGAGACCAGACCAGGAAGACAGGAGGGTGAGCCCTGTACCGCGCCCCCCATCCCAGTCAGCCTTATCCCTGATACCCTGTCCATGCGCCTAACCCCAGGGCGCTAGGGCAGAGGGGAGGACTCACCGTCCTGACTTTCTGGCCGGGTCTATGGTGCCATGGGAACTGGAGAGGCACACGGAATGAAGGCAAAAAAGAACAGCGATTAAGTTTCAGCTTGTGTCAGGGGGCCAGCTGTCTCCTGAACTAAAGGCCCAGAATCTGAATCCAGAGTATATTTATTATTTGAGATTACAAAAATGAGAATCCAGGGAGTAAGTATTTATCAAAGAACAGGTAGCCAGAAAGCACGTATACTTCAAGGTTAGTATAATCTTTAATATAGTCTTTGAAGCAGGCAAGTCTCAGAATCAAGGAACATGTTGGCTTCAAGGAGGTCATGTGAACACCCATATTGCTGGGAGTCAGGCTTCTGCCTCCATTCTGAACCTGACCTGCCTCAAGCGTCTGGGAATGTTGACATAAGCATACTCCCATCCACTTCCACATTCCGTTGATGACAAGACTTTCTATGATGAAAAAGCAAAGCAATCAGCTAGTTAATAATAAGGGTTGTTTCTAAGAAGCATAACAAGTTTTTTAAGTACAAGATAGGAAAGCACTTGAGGACCATGACATACTTATGGTCTCAGGGTCTCATGAGAACAGTGATTCCCTTGAACCCTACACTCTGGAACTGGGAAGACCCCCATGGAGGCTCCTCACAAGCTCTGAGCCTGCTTGGGACCTGCAGCATAGGAGAGACTGCTCACGCCTTGACAGGTGTTCTGTTGTTTTTGTGTTTAAGGTCAGTCGCCACCTCTTACAGGAAGATAGTGCTTCCGTTTCTGCCCATGGATGAGTGGCATCTGGCTTCTACCTGTTGAGCCACTAGCTGGAGAAGTCCTAGGATTCCCTGGATAAAGGCAAGTAGCTCCTTGGGAGCATCATCCTCGCGAGTTACCAGGCATTTTACACTTTACAGGAGATGATCTAGCAAGTGGGCTGAGTTCTATCACTTGGCAATTGAGCGTTCATGCTGAACTTGTGTGTAATAGGCTCTACCTGCTTGGTGTTTTTTTTTTTTTTTTTTTTTTTTAATATTTATTCATTTGACTGTGCTGGGTCTTAGTTGCAGTATGTGGGATCTAGCTCCCTGACCAGGGCTCAAACCCAGGCCTCCTGCATTGGAAGCCAGGAGTCTTAGCCACTGGGCCACCAGAGAAGTCCCCCTGCTTGGTGTTTGATGAAAGGGGTGAGATTTCCCACAGTCTCTTTAATCGGCTTATACTCTTTGCAAGGTTTTTCTGATTTGGTAGAACTTATCTCCCCACCTTAGGTCTCCTAGTGAAAACTATTAGACATGGTTATAGGTGAAATTGATTAATGTGACAAATCCTAACACCTATTACAAAAAGGAAGCGTGTTTTCTAGTACAAGTTTTATCGGCTAAAGGGGGGATACATAAGCAGTATTTGAAAACTTTTGGCTTCAGAAGCGGATTGAAGCTGTGTGAGTTTTTTTCCAAACCCTGTCAAATCAATTGTATTTATATATATATATATTATATATAATTTTATTTATTTTTTTCCTGTGCTGGATCTTCATGCTGTGCAGGGTTTCTCTAGTTTCTCAGCAAGCAGGGGCTACTCTCTAGTTGCAGTGTGTGGACTTATTGAGGTGGCTTCTCTTGTTGCAGAATACAGGCTCTAGGTATGAGAGCTTCGGTAGTTGCAGCTCCCAGGCTCTAGAGCACAGGCTCAGGAGTTGTGGCGCTTGGGTTTAGTTGCCCGCAGCATGTGGGATCTTGGATATGGAATCAAACCCATGGCTCCTGCGTTGGCAGGCAGATTCTTTACCACTGAGCCACCAGCGAAGCCCCGTCAGTTGTACCTTTTAGAAGCACAGTTCAGTGTTTTTTTTAAGGTCAGTCGCCACCTCTTACAGGAAGATAGTGCTTCCGTTTCTGCCCATTGAGTGGCATCTGGCTTCTACCTGTTGAGCCACTAGCTGGAGAAGTCCTAGGATTCCCTGGATAAAGGCAAGTAGCTCCTTGGGAGCATCATCCTCGCGAGTTACCAGGCATTTTACACTTTACAGGAGATGATCTAGCAAGTGGGCTGAGTTCTATCACTTGGCAATTGAGCGTTCATGCTGAACTTGTGTGTAATAGGCTCTACCTGCTTGGTGTTTTTTTTTTTTTTTTTTTTTAATATTTATTCATTTGACTGTGCTGGGTCTTAGTTGCAGTATGTGGGATCTAGCTCCCTGACCAGGGCTCAAACCCAGGCCTCCTGCATTGGAAGCCAGGAGTCTTAGCCACTGGGCCACCAGAGAAGTCCCCCTGCTTGGTGTTTGATGAAAGGGGTGAGATTTCCCACAGTCTCTTTAATCGGCTTATACTCTTTGCAAGGTTTTTCTGATTTGGTAGAACTTATCTCCCCACCTTAGGTCTCCTAGTGAAAACTATTAGACATGGTTATAGGTGAAATTGATTAATGTGACAAATCCTAACACCTATTACAAAAAGGAAGCGTGTTTTCTAGTACAAGTTTTATCGGCTAAAGGGGGGATACATAAGCAGTATTTGAAAACTTTTGGCTTCAGAAGCGGATTGAAGCTGTGTGAGTTTTTTTCCAAACCCTGTCAAATCAATTGTATTTATATATATATATATTATATATAATTTTATTTATTTTTTTCCTGTGCTGGATCTTCATGCTGTGCAGGGTTTCTCTAGTTTCTCAGCAAGCAGGGGCTACTCTCTAGTTGCAGTGTGTGGACTTATTGAGGTGGCTTCTCTTGTTGCAGAATACAGGCTCTAGGTATGAGAGCTTCGGTAGTTGCAGCTCCCAGGCTCTAGAGCACAGGCTCAGGAGTTGTGGCGCTTGGGTTTAGTTGCCCCGCAGCATGTGGGATCTTGGATATGGAATCAAACCCATGGCTCCTGCGTTGGCAGGCAGATTCTTTACCACTGAGCCACCAGCGAAGCCCCGTCAGTTGTACCTTTTAGAAGCACAGTTGGGGCTCTGGAAGACCACTTTTCAGGTCCACTGCCTGGACTTGCAGAAAGGAAGAGAAGCGGTTTTGTTAAGAGCAGGTCTACTCGATAGCTTGTGGTCAGCACAGAGAAGCCACAGCAATGAGAAGCCTGCACACAGCAACTAGAGAATAGCCTCCCGCCTGCCACAACTAGAGGAAGCCCACCCACTACCAAAGACCAAGCACAGCAAAAAAAGAAAACACTGAGTAATCTGGACTGAGCAAGATAAGGAACATCAAGGCTCCAACCAAACCAGAGCCACCTTTATGTAGGTACACAGTTTATACTTGGAATCACCTCGCTGAGTACTAAGGAAGTCTTGTTCTAAAAATGGCCAAGATGAGGGACTTCCCTGGTGGTCCAGTGGTTAATTCTGTGCTTCTAATGCAGGGGGCCCAGGTTTGATCCCTGGTCAGGGAACTAGATCCTACATGCCACAACTAAGACCCAGTGCAGCCAAATTAAGATAAATAAAGCAATAATTAAAATAAACAAACAAATAAATAAAAATGGCCAAGATGGGAGTTCTTCTTGACATTCCAAAGCTGGTTAGAGAAAGCCAGTTTTATAAAATCTTTACAGAATTCTGACCCTAAGTCCTTCTAAGAAGAACCTGCATTTCTCCCCTTATACCTTTGAGACATGATTGTTCTCCAGCATTTTGTACTGTTTTGAGAACTTGGTTGCTGTCCTCTGGAAGGTACACAGGGTTACATTTGGCTGCCGGTTGAATAGACTGGGCCAGCTCTCAGGGAATTTATCATAAGGGTCCCAGCCGTTAAGGGGCCTTTTCTATTTCAGCCTTCCTTGCGTCTACTTATAAAACCCAACTAAAGGCTTTCGCTTGCAAGCAGGGGCTACTCTCTAGTTGCAGTGTGTGGACTTATTGAGGTGGCTTCTCTTGTTGCAGAATACAGGCTCTAGGTATGAGAGCTTCGGTAGTTGCAGCTCCCAGGCTCTAGAGCACAGGCTCAGGAGTTGTGGCGCTTGGGTTTAGTTGCCCGCAGCATGTGGGATCTTGGATATGGAATCAAACCCATGGCTCCTGCGTTGGCAGGCAGATTCTTTACCACTGAGCCACCAGCGAAGCCCCGTCAGTTGTACCTTTTAGAAGCACAGTTGGGGCTCTGGAAGACCACTTTTCAGGTCCACTGCCTGGACTTGCAGAAAGGAAGAGAAGCGGTTTTGTTAAGAGCAGGTCTACTCGATAGCTTGTGGTCAGCACAGAGAAGCCACAGCAATGAGAAGCCTGCACACAGCAACTAGAGAATAGCCTCCCGCCTGCCACAACTAGAGGAAGCCCACCCACTACCAAAGACCAAGCACAGCAAAAAAAGAAAACACTGAGTAATCTGGACTGAGCAAGATAAGGAACATCAAGGCTCCAACCAAACCAGAGCCACCTTTATGTAGGTACACAGTTTATACTTGGAATCACCTCGCTGAGTACTAAGGAAGTCTTGTTCTAAAAATGGCCAAGATGAGGGACTTCCCTGGTGGTCCAGTGGTTAATTCTGTGCTTCTAATGCAGGGGGCCCAGGTTTGATCCCTGGTCAGGGAACTAGATCCTACATGCCACAACTAAGACCCAGTGCAGCCAAATTAAGATAAATAAAGCAATAATTAAAATAAACAAACAAATAAATAAAAATGGCCAAGATGGGAGTTCTTCTTGACATTCCAAAGCTGGTTAGAGAAAGCCAGTTTTATAAAATCTTTACAGAATTCTGACCCTAAGTCCTTCTAAGAAGAACCTGCATTTCTCCCCTTATACCTTTGAGACATGATTGTTCTCCAGCATTTTGTACTGTTTTGAGAACTTGGTTGCTGTCCTCTGGAAGGTACACAGGGTTACATTTGGCTGCCGGTTGAATAGACTGGGCCAGCTCTCAGGGAATTTATCATAAGGGTCCCAGCCGTTAAGGGGCCTTTTCTATTTCAGCCTTCCTTGCGTCTACTTATACAACAAAGGCTTTCGCTTTCTTAGACTATTTTGAAGGCTGTGTTCCCTGCCCCGTCTTGTGGTGGTGTCTTGTGTCTCGAGTGCCTGTTGACCTATTCCTACTCAAAAGCCAAATGGTGGATCCTTTATATCAGAGGAATTTCTAAACTGGGATATTTTTAGAGTTCATTAGCAACAGATTTGGGCTTCCCAGGTGGAGCTAGAAGCAGAGAACCTACCTGCCAATGCAGGAGACAAAAGGACAGAGGAGTCCATAGGGTCGCAGGGAGTTGGACATGACTCAGCACTCATGCACACAGCAACAGCTTTATTATCAACAGCTTTATTCATATCTCTAAAAAGACCAAAGTGAAAGGTACATACAGAGACATTTAATGTCTAACCTTAAGAACCCCTGGAATTTAAAACAAGTAATGAAACAAATGAACAAAAAATCTAGCCTAGACCTTTTTTGGGGTCCCAGCTTCCCCTCAAGGGATCTTACCAGTGCTTTAAAAAGCATTAGATAAGGGACTTCCCTGTAGGCCCAGTGGTTAGGAATCCACCTGCCAATGCCAGGAACATGGGTTTGCTCCCTGGTCTGGGAAGACCCCACATACCACAGGGCAACTAAGCTCGAGCACCACAACTACTGAGTCCCTGATCTAGAGTTTGAGAACCCCAACCGCTGAAGCCCGCAAGACCTTGACCCAGGCTCTGCAGCAAGTCACCTCAATTAGAAGATCAGGTATCACTAGAGAGCAGCCCCGAGTCTAACAAGTAAGACCCAGCACAGCCAAAAATAAACAAATGAATCATCCCTACAATGCTAAACAGACCCTAAGTTTAAAAAAAATTACAGGCTGTTACAAAATTACACTGATACCACATCAGTAACTGCTTAGAGCGAAAGCTAGGCCACAGTTGGACCAATTAATCCAGTTGTACAAAGGGTTTGGTGATTTCTTTTTTTTTCTTCTGCCATGCCGTGCAGCTTGCAAATGTGTTTCCTGGCCAGAGCTTCATCTCAGGCCCTCCAGGCAGTGAAAGCACAAGAGCTGAAGCCACTGGATTGCCAGGGGTTCCCTAGGTGATTTATTTATAAGATACAGAGACTAGATCATTCAGATGAGCAATGCATTACTTCCTCTCACAACCGGTCTCATGATCTTGCCTAGCAGCACAGTGGCTAAATTAAGAATACACATGACTCCATATGTGAGGTTATCAAGGGAATGAGGAAAGTCATTACACTGGAGTGATCCTCACTGAAACTTTCTATGTGGAAATAAAAATTAAAATTGTAAGAAAAATTTTGTCTTTCAAGATAAATAACGTAAAAAGTTTAAATAGTAAAAAATTTAAAATAATTTCCCAACAAGCCTTTCACTTTCAGATAGGGTGGTACAAATGACATCTCAAAATGGCTCTTTTTCATTTTCCTGCCTTGATGCTAGATTCAGAATATCTACATTGAAATTTAGAGACTCACCTTGTCATTTGGGGCTTCCTAGGTGGCTCAGGGTTTAAGAATCCTCCTGTCAATGTAGAAGATGCAGGTTTAATCCCTGAGTCAGGAAGATCCCCTGCAGGAGGAAATGGCGACCCTCTCCAGGATTCTTGCCTGAGGAATGCCACAGACAGAGCAGTCTGATGGGTTGCAGAGTCAGACACGACTTTGCCACTAAACAACTCTATTCTTATTTTCTCTTCATGTAAACCAGGGAACACAAAAAGGACATGAAGAGATCTGTTCATAAGGTGCACATTCACTGATGCACAGCAAGGTTTAGGAGATGTTAACAAGCCCAAGGTGGAGTCTCTGCAGCAAGTCACCTCAATTAGAAGATCAGGTATCACTAGAGAGCAGCCCCGAGTCTAACAAGTAAGACCCAGCACAGCCAAAAATAAACAAATGAATCATCCCTACAATGCTAAACAGACCCTAAGTTTAAAAAAAATTACAGGCTGTTACAAAATTACACTGATACCACATCAGTAACTGCTTAGAGCGAAAGCTAGGCCACAGTTGGACCAATTAATCCAGTTGTACAAAGGGTTTGGTGATTTCTTTTTTTTTCTTCTGCCATGCCGTGCAGCTTGCAAATGTGTTTCCTGGCCAGAGCTTCATCTCAGGCCCTCCAGGCAGTGAAAGCACAAGAGCTGAAGCCACTGGATTGCCGGGGGTTCCCTAGGTGATTTATTTATAAGATACAGAGACTAGATCATTCAGATGAGCAATGCATTACTTCCTCTCACAACCGGTCTCATGATCTTGCCTAGCAGCACAGTGGCTAAATTAAGAATACACATGACTCCATATGTGAGGTTATCAAGGGAATGAGGAAAGTCATTACACTGGAGTGATCCTCACTGAAACTTTCTATGTGGAAATAAAAATTAAAATTGTAAGAAAAATTTTGTCTTTCAAGATAAATAACGTAAAAAGTTTAAATAGTAAAAAATTTAAAATAATTTCCCAACAAGCCTTTCACTTTCAGATAGGGTGGTACAAATGACATCTCAAAATGGCTCTTTTTCATTTTCCTGCCTTGATGCTAGATTCAGAATATCTACATTGAAATTTAGAGACTCACCTTGTCATTTGGGGCTTCCTAGGTGGCTCAGGGTTTAAGAATCCTCCTGTCAATGTAGAAGATGCAGGTTTAATCCCTGAGTCAGGAAGATCCCCTGCAGGAGGAAATGGCGACCCTCTCCAGGATTCTTGCCTGAGGAATGCCACAGACAGAGCAGTCTGATGGGTTGCAGAGTCAGACACGACTTTGCCACTAAACAACTCTATTCTTATTTTCTCTTCATGTAAACCAGGGAACACAAAAAGGACATGAAGAGATCTGTTCATAAGGTGCACATTCACTGATGCACAGCAAGGTTTAGGAGATGTTAACAAGCCCAAGGTGGAGTCTCTGCCTACGGCACAGCAAACTAACACTTCATTGTAGTGTCTGCCCTCTTAGAAACGTGACCAGAAGACCCTCACTGGAATTTCCAGATGGACATTAGTGAAGTAATCTGCAAGGCAAGACCCTCCACACCCTCCACTTGCCCATGTCATGGGCACTATGTAGTTACTTATCCCTGATTAGTAGACGCGAGGAAATGCTAAATCACCTCTATTCTATTTTCAGAGAACTTCAACCTACAAATTTTGTTCCCTCAAATACTAGAGAATAGAACTTCAACAGTAATAAGGTGTGGAGTTCAAATCAAGATCAGATTTATTAGCATAAAGAACATTAACTAGTAGTCATAGGTTTCAGCAATCAACATCAGTACATTGCATCTAAATCAAAGTTCAGAACTCAATCAACAAAATAACAGAAAAATTTTACCCCAGAGCTGGAGAGCAGCAGTCTCACTCCAGACACAGCTAAGTTCAGTGAGTGCGCTCCCGTACAATCTACTCTTTCCCCTTTATAGGAAAAACCCTTAGCCATTTGTTTCCCTCGCCACTTTTTCAGCTGAAGAGTCGGGGGCTAGCCAAGCTCTCAGGTGGACATCAGGCGAGTCGCCAGTTCTCCAAGCAGTGCCCAGCCATCCTCCTATCTTCTATCAAGAGTACAATTATTACATTGTTTCACAAATCATTGCAAGCATTCAAAGTTCAACAGGAAGGAACAATAAAGCTAATCACAGCTGCATATACGTTTACTTCTGCTTCTATTTACAATCTAAAAAACCATATTCATTCAAAGGGCAAACTTAATCTTTTACTTTATTCGAACTCATGACTTAAGGAAAAAACACTGCTCCTGGCTTCTATGTGAGCTTACAACATGAGCTAGACTGGAGCAGGTTACTCAGGTCAAGAATTAAGCTAACTTATCCTTAGGAAAGTAAACAGATAAAGTTGGAATGTTGCTATTAGGGCTTTCCTTATTTACCAGTAGCTTTCAAGCTTTGCTTGTGGGTGGAACTCTGCCAAGGCAGCTGGCGGTGAGTCACAAATTCCTCATCGCCGGAGGACGAGCCTTGGCTCACCTGGCTATAACTTCTCTTAGAGACAAACTTCTTCCCTGTAGGGTTAGTAGATATGCCTCCTTTAGGTATCGTCATATTCACCCACTCTTCTGCCCCATCTGAGCTAACATCACTCTCCAAGGGACGGATTCTAGATCTCAAAAGCTTATCTGGGGTTTGAGGATCGTCTGAGTCACTCTCTTCATCCTCACTAATTCTCTATACCCTAAGGCCCAGTATATTCCTAAGAATTCTCCAGAGTCTGCCCATGACACCCATACCCTCGCACAGGAGACCAGACCTCAAGCAGTTGGTCTGCAGATAGCTTTTTTGTCCCATCCAGTTTCTCCTTATGAAAACTCTCCATCTTGTACAGCTCTTTTGAGCACCTCTGAACTTTCATCTTCCCCAAGGTACGAATATTTGATGGAAAAAACTATGAAGTCAGTATTCATTACCTGTACAAGCCTGCTTTCCTTGTAAATCCTCTCCTGTCCTACAGATTTGATCTTTGGTTAAAGCTTTCATGTGCACATTATTTCTGTGCAGTTTCTCTACAAGACCTATAATTTGAAATCTAGTGCACTCAGAAGCCTGGAGAAAGCCCTTGCCCACATATTTCCATGACTCCTCTTCAGTATGAACTCTTGTTGTCTAATGGTTCAATTCAAGGTGAAACTTTTCCCACTCCCATTGCATTTGTAAGGCATCACTCCAGTATGCTCCCACATGTCAATGTTTGCATAAAATCCTTTCCACAAATATTGTTTGTGTATTTGTCAAGAATTCAAAGTTCAACAGGAAGGAACAATAAAGCTAATCACAGCTGCATATACGTTTACTTCTGCTTCTATTTACAATCTAAAAAACCATATTCATTCAAAGGGCAAACTTAATCTTTTACTTTATTCGAACTCATGACTTAAGGAAAAAACACTGCTCCTGGCTTCTATGTGAGCTTACAACATGAGCTAGACTGGAGCAGGTTACTCAGGTCAAGAATTAAGCTAACTTATCCTTAGGAAAGTAAACAGATAAAGTTGGAATGTTGCTATTAGGGCTTTCCTTATTTACCAGTAGCTTTCAAGCTTTGCTTGTGGGTGGAACTCTGCCAAGGCAGCTGGCGGTGAGTCACAAATTCCTCATCGCCGGAGGACGAGCCTTGGCTCACCTGGCTATAACTTCTCTTAGAGACAAACTTCTTCCCTGTAGGGTTAGTAGATATGCCTCCTTTAGGTATCGTCATATTCACCCACTCTTCTGCCCCATCTGAGCTAACATCACTCTCCAAGGGACGGATTCTAGATCTCAAAAGCTTATCTGGGGTTTGAGGATCGTCTGAGTCACTCTCTTCATCCTCACTAATTTCTCTATACCCTAAGGCCCAGTATATTCCTAAGAATTCTCCAGAGTCTGCCCATGACACCCATACCCTCGCACAGGAGACCAGACCTCAAGCAGTTGGTCTGCAGATAGCTTTTTTGTCCCATCCAGTTTCTCCTTATGAAAACTCTCCATCTTGTACAGCTCTTTTGAGCACCTCTGAACTTTCATCTTCCCCAAGGTACGAATATTTGATGGAAAAAACTATGAAGTCAGTATTCATTACCTGTACAAGCCTGCTTTCCTTGTAAATCCTCTCCTGTCCTACAGATTTGATCTTTGGTTAAAGCTTTCATGTGCACATTATTTCTGTGCAGTTTCTCTACAAGACCTATAATTTGAAATCTAGTGCACTCAGAAGCCTGGAGAAAGCCCTTGCCCACATATTTCCATGACTCCTCTTCAGTATGAACTCTTGTTGTCTAATGGTTCAATTCAAGGTGAAACTTTTCCCACTCCCATTGCATTTGTAAGGCATCACTCCAGTATGCTCCCCACATGTCAATGTTTGCATAAAATCCTTTCCACAAATATTGTTTGTGTATTTGTTGTCAAGAATATATATTCTTCTGCGCCCCACCACGGAGCAGGGATTTGGCGCTGGGCTCTTCCCTGTTCACTCGCCATACTGAGGGAATCCTGGTTAGTTTCTTTTCCTCCGCTGACTAATATGCTTAAATTCAAAAAAAAAAACCAAAAAAAACCCAGAATATATATTCTTACACACCTACAGAGTGAGCAGTAATTGTAAAAATCTGCCATAGTCATTGCATTTCTAAGTATTTGCTGAACCCTGAGTTTAACGCAGTAGCTAAAAGCGTTGCCACATTCCATCGACTTGTACAGTTCTCTCTGGTATGGATCATCCGATGGTTGGTGCAATGTGAGCTGCAAGTAAAGGTTTTACACGCTTATATCACTTGTATACTTTCTTTCTAGAATGACTTCTTTACTGAATCCTGACTTCAGATTTTTGTCTAATAGCCCTGACACACTCATTACATTCATGTAGCTCCTACATAATATGAATATTCTCAAGAAGCCTAAGATGTAAACACTAGACAAAAGCCTGGTCACACTGATTACATTTGGAAGGTCTCTGGAATATGGTTCACCTGAGGTTTTCTTAGGCCTGAATGCCACCTGAAGGATTTGCCACCCTTCTTACATTTGTAAGGTTTCTCTGCATTATAAATTCTCTGATAATATGAATGATGAGCCCTGTTACTGAAAAGTCACACATGTTACATGGTTACATGGTTCTCTCCACGTGGGTTATCTTACGGTCCATAAAGATTGATCTAAATCTGTGGCTTCTCTCCAGTATGACTTTTCTCATGCTTTGTAAGAACTGCAACACTTGCCACATTCACTATGTGGGTAAGATTTTAATTCAGAAGTAATTACCTGACAATTAGTTACATCTGAACACAGAATCAAAGTTTTGCCACACCTATCACATCTGTGTGGTTTTCCTCCAGTTTGACTTTTCTGAGGTCAGATGATAGGGTTAACGCATTCATTACATTTGTAAGTTTTCATTGTGGTATGGATTCTCCAAAGATCTGAAGAGATTCTTGTGACTGAAGGCTTTGTTCATAAATTACAAGTCTATAGTTTGTCTCCTGTATGAATTGTCTAGTGGTCGGTTAAGGCTGAACATTCACTAAAGGTTCTGCCACAGGATTTGGCGCTGGGCTCTTCCCTGTTCACTCGCCGTCTGAGGGAATCCTGGTTAGTTTCTTTTCCTCCGCTGACTAATATGCTTAAATTCAAAAAAAAAAACCAAAAAAAACCCAGAATATATATTCTTACACACCTACAGAGTGAGCAGTAATTGTAAAAATCTGCCATAGTCATTGCATTTCTAAGTATTTGCTGAACCCTGAGTTTAACGCAGTAGCTAAAAGCGTTGCCACATTCCATCGACTTGTACAGTTCTCTCTGGTATGGATCATCCGATGGTTGGTGCAATGTGAGCTGCAAGTAAAGGTTTTACACGCTTATATCACTTGTATACTTTCTTTCTAGAATGACTTCTTTACTGAATCCTGACTTCAGATTTTTGTCTAATAGCCCTGACACACTCATTACATTCATGTAGCTCCTACATAATATGAATATTCTCAAGAAGCCTAAGATGTAAACACTAGACAAAAGCCTGGTCACACTGATTACATTTGGAAGGTCTCTGGAATATGGTTCACCTGAGGTTTTCTTAGGCCTGAATGCCACCTGAAGGATTTGCCACCCTTCTTACATTTGTAAGGTTTCTCTGCATTATAAATTCTCTGATAATATGAATGATGAGCCCTGTTACTGAAAAGTCACACATGTTACATGGTTACATGGTTCTCTCCACGTGGGTTATCTTACGGTCCATAAAGATTGATCTAAATCTGTGGCTTCTCTCCAGTATGACTTTTCTCATGCTTTGTAAGAACTGCAACACTTGCCACATTCACTATGTGGGTAAGATTTTAATTCAGAAGTAATTACCTGACAATTAGTTACATCTGAACACAGAATCAAAGTTTTGCCACACCTATCACATCTGTGTGGTTTTCCTCCAGTTTGACTTTTCTGAGGTCAGATGATAGGGTTAACGCATTCATTACATTTGTAAGTTTTCATTGTGGTATGGATTCTCCAAAGATCTGAAGAGATTCTTGTGACTGAAGGCTTTGTTCATAAATTACAAGTCTATAGTTTGTCTCCTGTATGAATTGTCTAGTGGTCGGTTAAGGCTGAACATTCACTAAAGGTTCTGCCACATTCATTATACTTGTGAGGTTTTTCTCTTATCAATTCTCTGATGAATTCCAAGGTGTGCAGTCTTGAGTAAGGCACTGGCCACATACATTACATTTATATGGTTTCTCTCCTATATGAGCTGTGCGATGGTCATTTGAGGCTGAATGTGCACTAAAACCTTTGTTGTAGCGATGACATTTGTAAGATTTCTCTCCAGTATGAACTATCTGATTGTAAGGACTACACTCTGACTAAAGACCTTGCCACACTTAGTACATCAGTAAGCTTATTCTCCACTATGGATTATTTGATGAACTGAAACGTCAGTCCTGTACCTGAAGGCTGTGCCACACACATTACATTTATATCGTTTCTCTCCTGTATGAACTGCTTGGTGGTAAATAAAGGCTGAGTGTGCACTATAAGCTTCGCCACACTCATCACATTTCTATGGTTTCTCTCCAGTGTGAGTTCTGTGATGAACTGCAAAGGAAGCCCTGTACCTGAAGGCTTTGCCACATACATTGCATTTATATGGTTTCTCTCCTGTGTGAACAACTTGATACCTAGTTAAGACTGGCTGTGCACTAAAAGCTTTGCCACAGTCACCACATTTATATGGTTTCTCTCCAGTATGAACTCTCCAATGACGTCCAAGGTATGTGTGCCGAGCAAAGCATTGGCCATATACATAACACATATATGGTTTCTTCAGTATGAATTCTGTGATGAACTTTAAGTATTGCATTTTGAATAAAGGCCTTTCCACACACATCACATTTATATGGTTTCTCTCCTGTGTGAACAGTTTGATGTTTAGTTAAGGCTGGACGTGCACTAAACTCTTTGCCACACTCATTACATTTGTAAGGCTTCTCTCCAGTATGAATTCTCCGATGGACTCTAAAATAAGACCTGTCACTGAAGGCTTTGCCACATACATCACATTTATATGGTTTCTCTCCTGTGTGAACAGCTTGATACCTAGTTAAGACTGGCTGTGCACTAAAAGCTTTGCCACAGTCACCACATTTATATGGTTTCTCTCCAGTATGAACTCTCCAATGACGTCCAAGGTATGTGTGCCGAGCAAAGCATTGGCCATATACATAACACATATATGGTTTCTCTCCAGTATGAATTCTGTGATGAACTTTAAGTATTGCATTTTGAATAAAGGCCTTTCCACACACATCACATTTATATGGTTTCTCTCCTGTGTGAACAGTTTGATGTTTAGTTAAGGCTGGACGTGCACTAAACTCTTTGCCACACTCATTACATTTGTAAGGCTTCTCTCCAGTATGAATTCTCCGATGGACTCTAAAATAAGACCTGTCACTGAAGGCTTTGCCACATACATCACATTTATATGGTTTCTCTCCTGTGTGAACAGCTTGATGTTTAGTTAAGTCTGGATGTGCACTAAAAGCTTTGCCACACTCATCACATTTATGTGGTTTCTCTCCAGTATGAACTCTCCGATGAATTCTAAGGTGTGATTGCCAAGTAAAGCATTGGCCACATACATCACACGTATATGGTTTCTCTTCAGTATGAATTCTGCGATGAACTGTAACTTTTGAATTGTGACTGAAGGCCTTTCCACACACATCACATTTATATGGTTTCTTTCCTGTGTGAACACCTCGATGTCTAGCTAAGGCTGAATGTGCACTAAACTCTTTGCCACACTCATTACATTTGTAAGGCGTCTCTCCAGTATGAATTCTCCGATGGACTGTAAGACCTCTGACTGAAGGCTTTGCCACATACATCACATTTATATGGTTTCTCTCTTGTATGAACTGCCTGACGGTCAGTAAAGGCTGAATGTGCACTAAAAGCCTTATCACACCCGTCATATTTATATGGTTTCTCTCCAGTGTGAATTCTCCAATGAACTGCAAGTCTTGCACTTTGAGCAAAGGCCTTTCCACATACATCACATTTATATGGTTTCCCTCCTGTATGGATGCTTTGATGTCTAGAGAGTTCAGAGTCCTGAAGAAAGGTTATGCCACACTCCTTACACTTGTGAGGTTTTCCCTGGTGTGCTTCCTGGTCTGGTGTCAGTACTGAAGGACTCATAACAGCACTGTCATATATATTAGCAATGCTGGTGCAGACACGAGGTGTTCTCTGAAGTGGAAAACCTGAGGTGCTACTGGTGATATTTCTTATAGGTTGACTGCACTCAGATATGTTCACTTCTGGTTGACGTATCTGCATTTCATCCTGAAAGTTTGATCCATGCATGTTTTTAACAGACTTACTTCCCGCATCAATTCTTCTGTGTTGATCTCTTCCATCAGTGAGATCTTCTCTCCACTGACACTCAAATGCATGCATATTTTCCTGTATTTCCCTGAGGGAACAATCTGTGACTTCACAGCTTTCAGGTCTTCCCAACATTGCTGTTTGAAAGACTTCTCCTTTATCATTGTGCGCTTCTGGTGGTAAGTTCTTGCTCATATGTATATAAGACAAATCTACAAGATAGAAAGATCCATAGGTACCCTAGTGATTACAATTTATACATTGCTTCATGTTGAAAACATGCTATTACACCCAAAGTATACCCATCCTAAACAGAATTATCAATCATCCCAGTGATATTTTCAAAATATAAGGAATATTGAAGGAATAGTGTTAAATAAAGAAACAGTGATTGGGCTTCCTTGGTGTCTCAGTGATAAAGAATCCGTCGGCCAATGCAGGAGACATAGATTTGATCCCTGTCCCAGGAAGATGCCACATGCCATGGCGCAGCCAAGCCCTTGGGCTACAAATACTAAGCCTGTGCTTCAGAGCCCAGGAGTCACAACTACTGAGCCCATGTGCTACAGTTACTGAAGCCATCAAGACCCAAAGCCTTTGTTCCAAAAGAAGAGAAGCCAAGGCAATGAGAGGCCCACACACCACAACTACAGAACAGCTCTTGCTCTTAGCAATTGGAGAAAAGCCCATGAAGCAATGAAGACCCAGCACAGTCAAGTAAAATAAATGTAAAATAATAAAAGTGATCACCTGTAATTCAAATTAATTTTACAGTAGGCTAGTTTCAAAAACACAATGACAAAACATTCATGTCCAAATGTATGTCGGTTCTCAAAGAAAAGGGTATTATCCCACCATGACCCCCAAAGCTCACTCTAATTGATAGTAAACACACTAGTGTCTCATAACAGAAAAAAAAATTATGATATATGCATACTTTTACATAATTAAATGCTAAAGAAAAGTCTATGCTAAAGGTTTTTTCCCAGTACTGAAGGACTCATAACAGGACTGTCATATATATTAGCAATGCTGGTGCAGACACGAGGTGTTCTCTGAAGTGGAAAACCTGAGGTGCTACTGGTGATATTTCTTATAGGTTGACTGCACTCAGATATGTTCACTTCTGGTTGACGTATCTGCATTTCATCCTGAAAGTTTGATCCATGCATGTTTTTAACAGACTTACTTCCCGCATCAATTCTTCTGTGTTGATCTCTTCCATCAGTGAGATCTTCTCTCCACTGACACTCAAATGCATGCATATTTTCCTGTATTTCCCTGAGGGAACAATCTGTGACTTCACAGCTTTCAGGTCTTCCCAACATTGCTGTTTGAAAGACTTCTCCTTTATCATTGTGCGCTTCTGGTGGTAAGTTCTTGCTCATATGTATATAAGACAAATCTACAAGATAGAAAGATCCATAGGTACCCTAGTGATTACAATTTATACATTGCTTCATGTTGAAAACATGCTATTACACCCAAAGTATACCCATCCTAAACAGAATTATCAATCATCCCAGTGATATTTTCAAAATATAAGGAATATTGAAGGAATAGTGTTAAATAAAGAAACAGTGATTGGGCTTCCTTGGTGTCTCAGTGATAAAGAATCCGTCGGCCAATGCAGGAGACATAGATTTGATCCCTGTCCCAGGAAGATGCCACATGCCATGGCGCAGCCAAGCCCTTGGGCTACAAATACTAAGCCTGTGCTTCAGAGCCCAGGAGTCACAACTACTGAGCCCATGTGCTACAGTTACTGAAGCCATCAAGACCCAAAGCCTTTGTTCCAAAAGAAGAGAAGCCAAGGCAATGAGAGGCCCACACACCACAACTACAGAACAGCTCTTGCTCTTAGCAATTGGAGAAAAGCCCATGAAGCAATGAAGACCCAGCACAGTCAAGTAAAATAAATGTAAAATAATAAAAAGTGATCACCTGTAATTCAAATTAATTTTACAGTAGGCTAGTTTCAAAAACACAATGACAAAAACATTCATGTCCAAATGTATGTCGGTTCTCAAAGAAAAGGGTATTATCCCACCATGACCCCCAAAGCTCACTCTAATTGATAGTAAACACACTAGTGTCTCATAACAGAAAAAAAAAATTATGATATATGCATACTTTTACATAATTAAATGCTAAAGAAAAGACAGGGCTTCCCAGGTGGCTCAGTGGCAAATAATCTGCCTGCCAATACAGGAGACACAGAGGATGAGAGATCAGTCCCTGGATTGGGATGATCCTCTGGAGACAGAAATGGCAACCAACTCCAATAAGAAACTGAAAAGAAACTCCGTGGACTGAAAGAAACGCCATGGTGAAAGAAACCTGACAGGCTACAGCCCATGGAGTCACAAAGAGACTTGACACCTCTGAACCACTAAGCACGCATGCAAAGAATAGACAATATACTGTAATGCTAAATAATCCAGGAGAAACTAAATAATGAATCATGAAAAAAATAAAGGGCAGTTTCTTAAAGAGATGGGAATGCCCACCTTACCTATCTCCTGAGAAATCTGTATGCAGGACAAGAAGCAACAGTTAAAACTGGATATAGAACAACAGACTGGTTCCAAAATTGGGAAAGCAGAACATCAAGGCTGTACCCTGTCATCCTGCTTATTTAATTTATATGGAGAGTGTGTCATGTGAAATGCCAGTCTGGAGGAAGCACAAACTGGAATCTGGGATCATACATATCTGTAAACAACAAAACTGTAAAAGTAAAAAGTAAAATAAAGATTAAAAAAAAAAAGAGGGGCGTCCCTTGTGGCTCAGTGGATAGGAACCCGTCTTTCAGTGCAGGAGACACAGGTTCGATCCCTGAACTGGGAAGATCCCATATACTGCAGAGTAGCTAAACCCACACATCAATAAAGACCCAGCACAGCCAAAAATAAATAAATAAAAGTTTAAAAAAAAAAAAAAGATTGTGGGGAGAAATGACAAAAACCTCTGACATGCAGATGGTAACAATCTAATTGCAGAAAGCTAAGAGAACTAAAGAGCCTTTGGATGAAAATGAAAGAGGAGAATGAGAAAGCTGCCTTAACACTCAGCATTCAGAACCTGAAGATCAAAGCATCCAGGCCCATCACTGCATGGCCAAAAGATGGGGAAATGGAAACAGAGACAGATTTTGTTTTCTTGGGCTCCAAAATCACCAAGCACCGTGACTGCAGCCATGAAATTTAAAAACGCTTGCTCCTTGGAAGAAAAGCTGTAACAAACCTAAATGGCTTATTCAAAAGCAGAGACATCACTTTGCCGACAAAGGTCCATGTAGTCAAAGCTATGACTTTCCCAATAGTCATGTGTGGACGTGAGAGCTGGAACATAAAGAAGGCTGAGCACCAAAGAAATGATGCTTTCAAACTGTGGTGCTGGGGAAGACTCTGGAGAGTCCCTTTAACTGCAAGGAGATCAAACCAGTTAATTCTAAAGGAAATCAAACCTGAATATTCACTGGAAGGACTGATGGTGAAGCTTTGGATACAGTACTTTGGCCATGCAGTGCAGAGAGCTGACTCATTAGAAAAGACTTTGCTGCTGGGAAAGACTGAGGGCAGGAGAAGGGGGCAACAGAGGATGAAATGCCTAGATGGAATCACTGAATCAATGGACATGAGTTTGAACAAAGTCAGGGAAATAGGGAAGGACAGGGAAATCTGGTGTGCTGCAGTTAATGGGGTTACAAAGAGTCAGACATGACTTAGCAACTGCAAACCAACAATAAAAGGGGACTTTATAGAAGAAACACAGTATTGAGAAAATAAAGAATTCATTTAAAAATAAGAATTAGTAAACGAAATATTCTCTACTAACACAATAACCATTCAATACAGCAAGTCCCTATCTTTACACTAACCTTAACTTACCCAGTTCATTGATCCCAACATAAATGTAAAAGAACATACTCTGAGGCTTCTTTGGTGGCTCAGTGGTGAAGAATGCACCTGCCAACGTAGGGTATAGGGGTTTGACTGCTGGTCCGGGGAGATTACACATGCTTCAGAACAACTAAACCTGTGCTCTAGAGCCCGTGTACTGCAACAGGAGGCACTGTGATGAGAAGCGTGAGCACTGTAACTGGAGAGTAGCCACTGCTTGCCGTAAGTAGAGAGAAGTCCGAACAGCAACAAAGACCCAACAGCCAAAAATGAGTAAGTAATTTTTTTACTGTATTCTTTTTTTGGGGGGGCGGGGGCGCTTCTATTGATCTTTCATTGATTCATTTCCATCCTTCCATCCACCTTTGTTCTTTGGCCCGTGCGAGCCTCCCACCGCAGTGGCCTCCGTCACCGCAGAGCACCGGCTCCGGGCGCACGTGCCCCAGAGCTCCGGCTCAGTAGTTGGGCACATGGGTCCAGCCACTCCGCGGCACACAGGATCCTCCAAGGCCAGGGATCGAACCGACGCCCCCTGTACTGCAAGGCAGTTCCCCATCCAGTGGAACACCAGGGAAGCCCCTTTACTGTATTCTTATTAGAAGAAAGGAATATGCTTTGAAACCTTATTAACTAGAGTCAGAGACAACACTCTAGGGAAGAAAATCTAAATAACAATGTACACGATGTAATACATACAAAAGGATATGTCACAATAAACATGACAAAAAGTTAACATATTTCTTAAGCAAAAGTAACTTTTGAGGGAAATTTCTGGTGGTCTAATGGTTAGGACTGCACTTCTACCATGAGGGGGCACAGATTCTATCTAGGAATAGGGAACTAAGAAGGCTATGGTCCACTGGTTCACAAAGAGTAGAACACAACTGAATGTGACTTGAGCACACTCACATGCAGATTTCTAGTTTCTTTCCAAGAACTACTGAACCAAGAACAAAGAGGTAGAAAACAGGCAGTGGGATAGTTCAGCGTTTGAAATCAGCTGTATAAATACTGCAGTCTGGAAAAGCTCCTGTGTATCACACAGCGGGCAGATCACCCAAAGAAAGGACAAATTTAAGCTCCTGATGTCATTTAAAAATAAGAATTAGTAAACGAAATATTCTCTACTAACACAATAACCATTCAATACAGCAAGTCCCTATCTTTACACTAACCTTAACTTACCCAGTTCATTGATCCCAACATAAATGTAAAAGAACATACTCTGAGGCTTCTTTGGTGGCTCAGTGGTGAAGAATGCACCTGCCAACGTAGGGTATAGGGGTTTGACTGCTGGTCCGGGGAGATTACACATGCTTCAGAACAACTAAACCTGTGCTCTAGAGCCCGTGTACTGCAACAGGAGGCACTGTGATGAGAAGCGTGAGCACTGTAACTGGAGAGTAGCCACTGCTTGCCGTAAGTAGAGAGAAGTCCGAACAGCAACAAAGACCCAACAGCCAAAAATGAGTAAGTAATTTTTTTACTGTATTCTTTTTTTGGGGGGGCGGGGGCGCTTCTATTGATCTTTCATTGATTCATTTCCATCCTTCCATCCACCTTTGTTCTTTGGCCCGTGCGAGCCTCCCACCGCAGTGGCCTCCGTCACCGCAGAGCACCGGCTCCGGGCGCACGTGCCCCAGAGCTCCGGCTCAGTAGTTGGGCACATGGGTCCAGCCACTCCGCGGCACACAGGATCCTCCAAGGCCAGGGATCGAACCGACGCCCCCTGTACTGCAAGGCAGTTCCCCATCCAGTGGAACACCAGGGAAGCCCCTTTACTGTATTCTTATTAGAAGAAAGGAATATGCTTTGAAACCTTATTAACTAGAGTCAGAGACAACACTCTAGGGAAGAAAATCTAAATAACAATGTACACGATGTAATACATACAAAAGGATATGTCACAATAAACATGACAAAAAGTTAACATATTTCTTAAGCAAAAGTAACTTTTGAGGGAAATTTCTGGTGGTCTAATGGTTAGGACTGCACTTCTACCATGAGGGGGCACAGATTCTATCTAGGAATAGGGAACTAAGAAGGCTATGGTCCACTGGTTCACAAAGAGTAGAACACAACTGAATGTGACTTGAGCACACTCACATGCAGATTTCTAGTTTCTTTCCAAGAACTACTGAACCAAGAACAAAGAGGTAGAAAACAGGCAGTGGGATAGTTCAGCGTTTGAAATCAGCTGTATAAATACTGCAGTCTGGAAAAGCTCCTGTGTATCACACAGCGGGCAGATCACCCAAAGAAAGGACAAATTTAAGCTCCTGATGCCAATCACAAAGTATCGCATGTCTGAGTCAATAAGGCTTTGAGTCAGTCAACCAAAACAGGGGCTCCCAAGAGGCACAGAGCGGAAATGCAGAGATACCCCAGGACAGATCCCAAATTCTGGGAAAAAAGGGATCCTCACCCACAGAGAGTAGATTCCTGAGGGTCTCCCACATCACGTCCCTGTACAAGGCCCTCTGAGCAGGGTGCAGGCATTCCCACTCTTCTGGAGTGAATTTGATGGCCACATCCTTGAAGGTCAACTGTGCCTGAAATGAAAAACACATTTCGCCATGGGGCAATGAGAAGACTTCTTATTTTGAAACAAAATGAGAAGTGAGAGGGTTAAGGATCTATTCAGTTGACGTCTTATTCTGATAGATCCACGTAAAGTTATCTGGAGCAAACAAACTGTTGGTCTCTAATTTAATTTCCTATATTTTTTCCTAAGATTATGATATCCTCCCATCCACATGAATTAGTGGTTTGTGTGGACAACACATGAAATATATACAAATAAAATTCAACAGTGGCTGTCTATGCAGAAGTGTTACATTCTACACACTGAGTGACATTCTGTATCTAAATGAGTTATAGCAAGAGTGGTGTTTTAATTAACAGTGAAGTCCACCGTGGCTTTAAAAGAACACCAGACCTTACACTGTGATGACGACAACATCCTCCCCCTGACTACAGGTGTTTCCACACTTCCTGCACACAGGGCCTTCCTCGAAACACTTTACATGTATCAACTTGGTATCAACATAACACCACACGAGAGAAAGATCTGTGTCTATCTTACTGGGGAGAAAACTCTGTCACTCTAAGAAACTGCTCAAACAGGTAAGAAATAAGGCAACAACACCTGAGCTCAGGTGACTGGGAGTGACGACTGAACCTAAGAAATCAAAGAGTTAAGTAACAAAGCGGGAAAGTCCATCCACCGAGAGTTCCCTGAAAATACCTGAAATGAGTTCAAGGAAGCTGAAGTTCAATGGAACAGCATAAACGGTCACTGTGTGGGCTCACCCCCGCCCCACCCCCTACCCCCGCACACACACACATCAGTAATCTTACTACTTTTTACATCATTCATCTCGGGACAGAACAAATTTAAGGCCATGGAGTACATTTAAGATACAATTTCAACTATGACAAAGCACAGAATTTATTTATGAGAAAATATTTTATAATTCAGCCATGGAATTGTATATCCATGCCCTCACGTGTGCACATGAAAACATTTTTTTTTTCTCTTTATTTTTAAAAATATTTTTACAGAGTTTTGTTGTTCACATACATGTATGTTCCCAGATCAGTCATATGCATATCCCTGTCCCCATCCCCCCTTCTTAATATTTATTTGGCTGCATTGGGTCTTAGTTGAGGCATGCGAGTTTAGTCAGTTTGTGGTATGTGGGATCTTAGTTCCCTGACCAGGGATGGAACCTGCATCCCCTGCATTGGACGGCAGATTCTTAACCACTGGGCCACCAGGGAAGTCCCCTAATCACTTCTTATCTATCATTTTGCCTCTCGATAATTTTTATCTGCGCTGAGACATAAAAGACTGACACTGGAGCTCTTTGCCCCCCCTCCCCCCCTCCCCCCGAAATGGCACCGAACAGTTTCACAGCGACTGGCCTCAAGAGAAATTAACCGGAAGAGAACTGATCAAAAAAAGAGCAACGAACCGCCACCTGTACCGGCTAGGTCTGAACTTACCTGGGCTCGGGCGGGTGTGAGGAGTGTAGATCCGTAGTCACTCACAAGACCCTGAGGAGGACGTATGAGAGGCCTCGCAGCGCCGAATTTCACTAGAAAGGAAAGATTCACGCTTTCTTGCAAGAGCTGCACGCCGAGTTCGCCAACTGTAGAGAAACCGCCGGCGGGGGGTCGGAAGCTAAAGTACCGGGGGCGGGGCCAGGGTGGAGCGATTCCGGCGCGAGGCGGGGCGCGGCGAGGAGAGCGCTGACGTCAGCGTTCGGACACTAGAGGGCGGGGCAGGGGGCGGGGCAGAATGTGCTTTACTCGAAGCTAGACAGTGTTTAGTTTTGTTACTGTGCACAGCAGGTTGTTTTTATTTTAAACTTTTTTTTTTTCCTGGCCACTTCTATTGGCCTTTTATTTATCTGTTTTTACCCATCTTTGTTCTTTGGCCTGTGTGGGCCTCCCATCGTAGTGGCCTTTCTCGTCGCAGAGCACCAGTTCTGGGCGCATGATCTCCAGAGCCCCGCCTCAGGAGTTGGACGGTCAGTCCGC
Organism: Tragulus kanchil; assembly: GCA_022376925.1. Taxonomy (NCBI): domain Eukaryota; kingdom Metazoa; phylum Chordata; class Mammalia; order Artiodactyla; family Tragulidae; genus Tragulus; species Tragulus kanchil. The sequence goes on from JAIOJX010000031.1 coordinate 134,693,401, forward strand.
GGCTCCGCGGCAAAGCACAGAATTTATTTATGAGAAAATATTTTATAATTCAGCCATGGAATTGTATATCCATGCCCTCACGTGTGCACATGAAAACATTTTTTTCTCTTTATTTTTAAAAATATTTTTACAGAGTTTTGTTGTTCACATACATGTATGTTCCCAGATCAGTCATATGCATATCCCTGTCCCCATCCCCCCTTCTTAATATTTATTTGGCTGCATTGGGTCTTAGTTGAGGCATGCGAGTTTAGTCAGTTTGTGGTATGTGGGATCTTAGTTCCTGACCAGGGATGGAACCTGCATCCCCTGCATTGGACGGCAGATTCTTAACCACTGGGCCACCAGGGAAGTCCCCTAATCACTTCTTATCTATCATTTTGCCTCTCGATAATTTTTATCTGCGCTGAGACATAAAAGACTGACACTGGAGCTCTTTGCCCCCCCTCCCCCCCTCCCCCCGAAATGGCACCGAACAGTTTCACAGCGACTGGCCTCAAGAGAAATTAACCGGAAGAGAACTGATCAAAAAAAGAGCAACGAACCGCCACCTGTACCGGCTAGGTCTGAACTTACCTGGGCTCGGGCGGGTGTGAGGAGTGTAGATCCGTAGTCACTCACAAGACCCTGAGGAGGACGTATGAGAGGCCTCGCAGCGCCGAATTTCACTAGAAAGGAAAGATTCACGCTTTCTTGCAAGAGCTGCACGCCGAGTTCGCCAACTGTAGAGAAAACGCCGGCGCGGGGTCGGAAGCTAAAGTACCGGGGGCGGGGCCAGGGTGGAGCGATTCCGGCGCGAGGCGGGGCGCGGCGAGGAGAGCGCTGACGTCAGCGTTCGGACACTAGAGGGCGGGGCAGGGGGCGGGGCAGAATGTGCTTTACTCGAAGCTAGACAGTGTTTAGTTTTGTTACTGTGCACAGCAGGTTGTTTTTATTTTAAACTTTTTTTTTTTCCTGGCCACTTCTATTGGCCTTTTATTTATCTGTTTTTACCCATCTTTGTTCTTTGGCCTGTGTGGGCCTCCCATCGTAGTGGCCTTTCTCGTCGCAGAGCACCAGTTCTGGGCGCATGATCTCCAGAGCCCCGCCTCAGGAGTTGGACGGTCAGTCCCGCGGCTCCGCGGCAGGTGGAATCTTCCCAGGCCAGGGATCGAACCGGCGCCCCTTGCACTGCAAGGCGGTATCCTTACCCACTGGACCACCAGGGGAAACCTGTGCGCAGCAGTTTGAAGGTAAAAGAGTTTACATCTGTGTGGGCCAGAAATAAAGTGCACAATAAATGTAATCTGCTTGAGGCATCCCCAAATCATAACGATATTAGCTTAAGTTTATTTACTTGCATAATTTCCATACAATAAAGTACACCCTTATCAAGTGTATCATACAGTAGGATTTTCTATGTATCCAATATTGTCCAACCACAATAATGTCATCATACATCACTTCACTTTGAAAAAAAAAACAACTTTATCCATCAGCAGTTATTCTGTATTCTATTCCCTAGCTACACGCAAACATTAGTCTATTTTCTGTCTCTGTCGATTTGGCTATTCTGGGCATTTCATATAAATTAAGTGGTATAATACATGCCCTTGGACTTCCCTGACTGTCGAGTAGTTAAGACTCTGGCTTTCATTGCATAGGACCCAAGTTCCAACATGAGTCTGGGAACTAAAATCCTGGAATGTAGGTGCCTATTATAGTAAGTCAACTATACTCCAATATAAAATTTTAAAAACTTTTTTTTTTTTTTAAATAAAAGGTCTTGAAATGAATCCCTTCATTTCTGACCTTGTTACTGGAATCACCATAATTATATTAATGGTGAAAAACTATTTTAGTGTGTTTATATTCAGACAGAGCAGAAAGGAAATAAACAGGTAAGTTAAAAAGCCATGACATACTAAGTTTCTCTCTCACTTACAATATTGACAGAATGACCATGTGGCACATGGAATATTATACTCTCAGGATAAATATCAGAGAAAGTTGACAAATTGGTTCCTAACATCTTTTCCCTTTCCCTTTCTCTGTTCTTGAGGTGGAAATAGGAATTTCTGAAATTTTCATTTCTTTAAAATTATGGTGGCCATTTAACAAAACTAGATTACATTTGGAGAAAAAATGTGAGATTTCTATTTCTATGAAAGTGAGACAAAATCTGAAAATTAAAATGGTTTTGCCTTTTAACCTTTATTCTTCTCAGTCACACAAAAGCCATGTTGCTGTAAGAAAACTGCAGACTAAGTCCTCGTGGAGACAGAAGGAACAGAGGACCTGTCACCCCTTACACAGCACCCCCTGGACTTCCTTTTAGATGATCAACCATCTAGTGCATTAAATCTGTCACTCACACCTAAAAACTGTCTTACCTGATAAATAAGATTTTTTCCAATTGGAGTAGAATGGAGAAATGATGCCTTTCAGAACCAGTACTTAAAGCTTTGTGGCTTGCTGAAACTTTATGAAAACACACCTTTATTGATGAATTATATGTCGACCACATGTTGCCTAAACAGTCTGTTTGTAGTAATTTGTTACACCACCAATAGGAAATTTAATGAGCTAGTGTATGTAGAAAATCAAAAGGATCTACAAAATTTTCTAGGGAAAGTATGATTTATAAGATATCAGAACATGAAAACAATACACAACAATGTATTGAAATTTTATTGTTGTTTTCACGTTGCTAATTTGTGTCCACTCTTTGGGACTCCATAGACTGTAGACCTCCAGGCTTCTCTGTCTATGGGATTTTCCAGGCAAGAATACTGGAATGGGTTGCCATTTCCTTCTCCAGTGGATCTTTCCCACCTAGGAATTGAACCTGTGTCTCTTACATCTCCTGCACTGTTATGCAGAATCTTTACCACTAGAGCCACCTGGGAAGCCCCCAAATGCTCATATCTCTATGTATGCATCATAATTCAATTGATTGCCATGTTTTCTGTGGATGAAATCTTCCACCTGTAGGAATTTGGGAAAACTTTGCAGTAGATGTTTAATGACATATTGCCATAGAACTGTTGAGAGTATAAATGAAATTATTGGACAGTTGATAATCTAGTTTTGCTTTCTTTAGGGTTCATATTAAAGAGAATACACCTCCGCACTAAATACCCTCAGAAATATAGCAAAGTTAATCATTCTTTAGATGAAAATAAATCCCAATGTCTTCAGACTACTGTATGTTTTACTGGATCTGTTAACCAGACTTGATAGAACTCTCAGCAATAGAGCACAGGGATCTCAAATACATTACACCTCACAAATAAAAGGTAAGTTAATTACTCTCTGAAAGAAGAGTCAACCATTCTGGGAGACCCACATTTCCAGACTCCTTAATGTCTTTGGCCTCATTAGCAGGGCACAAGTGCCGCCTAGCAAATGATTTTGGACCGTCAAACTGCACACACTAAAACTGTCTTACCTGATAAATAAGATTTTTTCCAATTGGAGTAGAATGGAGAAATGATGCCTTTCAGAACCAGTACTTAAAGCTTTGTGGCTTGCTGAAACTTTATGAAAACACACCTTTATTGATGAATTATATGTCGACCACATGTTGCCTAAACAGTCTGTTTGTAGTAATTTGTTACACCACCAATAGGAAATTTAATGAGCTAGTGTATGTAGAAAATCAAAAGGATCTACAAAATTTTCTAGGGAAAGTATGATTTATAAGATATCAGAACATGAAAACAATACACAACAATGTATTGAAATTTTATTGTTGTTTTCACGTTGCTAATTTGTGTCCACTCTTTGGGACTCCATAGACTGTAGACCTCCAGGCTTCTCTGTCTATGGGATTTTCCAGGCAAGAATACTGGAATGGGTTGCCATTTCCTTCTCCAGTGGATCTTTCCCACCTAGGAATTGAACCTGTGTCTCTTACATCTCCTGCACTGTTATGCAGAATCTTTACCACTAGAGCCACCTGGGAAGCCCCCAAATGCTCATATCTCTATGTATGCATCATAATTCAATTGATTGCCATGTTTTCTGTGGATGAAATCTTCCACCTGTAGGAATTTGGGAAAACTTTGCAGTAGATGTTTAATGACATATTGCCATAGAACTGTTGAGAGTATAAATGAAATTATTGGACAGTTGATAATCTAGTTTTGCTTTCTTTAGGGTTCATATTAAAGAGAATACACCTCCGCACTAAATACCCTCAGAAATATAGCAAAGTTAATCATTCTTTAGATGAAAATAAATCCCAATGTCTTCAGACTACTGTATGTTTTACTGGATCTGTTAACCAGACTTGATAGAACTCTCAGCAATAGAGCACAGGGATCTCAAATACATTACACCTCACAAATAAAAGGTAAGTTAATTACTCTCTGAAAGAAGAGTCAACCATTCTGGGAGACCCACATTTCCAGACTCCTTAATGTCTTTGGCCTCATTAGCAGGGCACAAGTGCCGCCTACTGGCTAAAAGTGCTTTTTATTTAAACCGTTTCAACTTGTTTAGAGGGAACATTTTCCTTTCGGACATAACTGCTCCACAGAAATGAAAGCTTTAGTTTAAGGTTGTTACAGATTGCAATTTAAAATAAGCCAGTCAAGTACGGGGAGGGATCTGGAGATCGACCCAATCTCTTCCCTGGGGCGGCCCGAGCTCTGAGCCTGCACTCCGGCCCCGCCCCGCCTCAGTGCTCCAGTCAGGCTCCAACCACTCCGCCCGCCCCTAGGCCTCGCGCGTGCGCACTTCTCCACAGACCCGGAAGCGGAATGCTTGGGTCGGAGGGCAGTCTGCCGAAGGTAAGTTTTCTCTTTTCTAGCTTAAATCTGTGCTTCGTGGTCCGTTTCCTCCATCCGCAGGGTCTTGGGAGTCACTGCGGTCTTTATATTCACACGCCCGCCCGTACTTGCCAATGTAAACCCCGACATCTTTGTTAGAGTTCGCAGACCGTTTCCCTTTGCATTTTAAATTTCTCTGAGCCCAGTATCGAAGCCTTTGGCTCTGCTGCCTTCGGTCCAGGTAGACACCGCCTTTTGACACCTTTTCCTGTTTAAAACCCCTTACGACCTCTGACGGCGCCACCCGTCCTCCTCCCGCCCCCCACCCTGCGCCCCGTGTAAAGTCCTGGTCCACCAGGTAGATTCGCGGCCTCTAGCCTCGCCCTTTTGTGTCCCTGGAGGCCTCTCCACCTTCCAACTCAGGAGAGACCGAGTCCTCTTGTAACAGAATGAAAGGGGCAGGGCACAATATTTTGAAAGAGTGATATAGCCCAAGGAAACGAGGTAAGCACATTAGGATCAAATGGGTCCAAGATGGCAAAGTAGACTTTGATCCTCAGTAAGCTAAATGACACACCTAGAGGCTCCTTGGCCTGGCAGTTACACCCCTTTCCACAAAGAGTTGGAATAATCCTCCCATTTATTAGCATAAGAAATTACCCAGCCCATAAAAGCTAAGAACGCCATGTGTTTTGGAGCGGCTGTATTCTCTCTCTGCCATGGCTTACACTCTTTGGAGTCTGCATTTCTCTGAATCTGAAGAAATTCATTTCTTACCTATCACTTTGTTTCACTGAATTCTTTTCTGCGAAGAGACATGAAGAACCTGAGCTCCATTAGGTCCTGAAACCAGGTATGGTGGGTTTTGGCAGGGTTTGAGTCCCAGCCACGTAGGTTCGTATCCCAAACTGGGTTTTGGCTTTAAATCCCAATCCAAAGAGAACGATTTCACTCTCCCGGCTCCTGGGGTTCTGGAGAGCACCACCTACCCACCACTAGCTCTTGAGACCCCCTCCCTCGCAGGCCTGTGTCTTCTTGTCGCCTGAGACTCCTACCCTGCAGGCCTCTCTTCCTGATCAGCCCTCACTCAGGGTAGAGTTGGTGAGGTGGGCGACCCTATGACACCCAGAGTTCTTCGATCCTGAGTTCCAAAGGGTCTCTTTCAGTCCGTGGGCTTCTTATTCAGCCGCCATCCTTGTTGATACAGGGGCGAGGAGGATCAGGAGAAGCAGACAGAGCGAATGAGAGCCAGCAACTTTGAGGAGGACAAAGAATGAGGGAGAACCAATGGGAAGGGAAAGTGATTACCCCCTTGAAGGTAGCAGGTGAATAAAATAGAGATGTTAAAAAAAGAAAAGCCGAATCTTCAGGGGTTGGAAAAAAACCAAAATTAAGGATGGATACCGCCTTTGACACCTTTTCCTGTTTAAAACCCCTTACGACCTCTGACGGCGCCACCCGTCCTCCTCCCGCCCCCCACCCTGCGCCCCGTGTAAAGTCCTGGTCCACCAGGTAGATTCGCGGCCTCTAGCCTCGCCCTTTTGTGTCCCTGGAGGCCTCTCCACCTTCCAACTCAGGAGAGACCGAGTCCTCTTGTAACAGAATGAAAGGGGCAGGGCACAATATTTTGAAAGAGTGATATAGCCCAAGGAAACGAGGTAAGCACATTAGGATCAAATGGGTCCAAGATGGCAAAGTAGACTTTGATCCTCAGTAAGCTAAATGACACACCTAGAGGCTCCTTGGCCTGGCAGTTACACCCCTTTCCACAAAGAGTTGGAATAATCCTCCCATTTATTAGCATAAGAAATTACCCAGCCCATAAAAGCTAAGAACGCCATGTGTTTTGGAGCGGCTGTATTCTCTCTCTGCCATGGCTTACACTCTTTGGAGTCTGCATTTCTCTGAATCTGAAGAAATTCATTTCTTACCTATCACTTTGTTTCACTGAATTCTTTTCTGCGAAGAGACATGAAGAACCTGAGCTCCATTAGGTCCTGAAACCAGGTATGGTGGGTTTTGGCAGGGTTTGAGTCCCAGCCACGTAGGTTCGTATCCCAAACTGGGTTTTGGCTTTAAATCCCAATCCAAAGAGAACGATTTCACTCTCCCGGCTCCTGGGGTTCTGGAGAGCACCACCTACCCACCACTAGCTCTTGAGACCCCCTCCCTCGCAGGCCTGTGTCTTCTTGTCGCCTGAGACTCCTACCCTGCAGGCCTCTCTTCCTGATCAGCCCTCACTCAGGGTAGAGTTGGTGAGGTGGGCGACCCTATGACACCCAGAGTTCTTCGATCCTGAGTTCCAAAGGGTCTCTTTCAGTCCGTGGGCTTCTTATTCAGCCGCCATCCTTGTTGATACAGGGGCGAGGAGGATCAGGAGAAGCAGACAGAGCGAATGAGAGCCAGCAACTTTGAGGAGGACAAAGAATGAGGGAGAACCAATGGGAAGGGAAAGTGATTACCCCCTTGAAGGTAGCAGGTGAATAAAATAGAGATGTTAAAAAAAGAAAAGCCGAATCTTCAGGGGTTGGATAACGAAATAAGGAGTGGGCCTCTGGATCCCTGGTAGGAGAACGGGAACCGTGGGAGGCCTTTCACACAGAGTCCAAAAGAGGATAAAGGGTGGAACCGTGGTCTTCAGAGCATCATGGTGATTCAGAGAGAAGGAGAGGAGAAGTACTGACTACAAGAGCAAAAAGTGTGCATCACCACTTAGGGTGCCTGAGAGTGGGGAGGAAGCCAGAGTCATGGGGAGAGAAGTGATGTAACTGGAGGGCTCAGAGAGGGCAGAGATGGAAGGAAGAGGCAGAAAGACACAGAGATGTCAGTTAATCAGAAAGGCTACAGAGAAGGAGCTTCAAGAGTGGGAATGACTTGCAGAGTGGTGTGAGATACGTGTGAGAAAATAGAAGGGCAGGAACAGGAGGAAAGGAGAGGGGAACAGAAAGAGGAAGACATGAGAATAGGGAGACAGACTGAAATGGAAACCCATAATGTAGATACACACCTTGCCATTATACTAAGTAAAGTAAATCACATAAAAATGGCAACACTTTTATGTGGAATTTAAAGAAAAACAATGGTACAAATGAACTTATTTATAAAGCAGAACTAGACTGACAGACACTGAAAAGAAACTTACGGTTCACAAAGGTGGAAGGAGGGGGAGTGATAAAAAGTTTGGGATGAAGAGATACACAGTACTATATATAGAATAATTAAACAACCTAATGTACAGCACAGGGAAGTATAGTCAATATGATAAGCTCTAGTGGGGAATAATATGAATAAGTTATATATATTCAATAAAAAAGGGATAGCCTACATTATTTGATCTTCAAAGATCTATCATGCACTGGAAAAAAGTGTAGGAATTGACTTGGTCTCTGTAGGAGTTAACTGTCTTGAGTTCATCCTGAGACAGTGGACAGCAAAAGACTGTCTGTTTCACATGGTGAGGTCTTCCCTGTACGTGTGGATGGGGCACCGGAAGTCGGGGTGTTGATTTTAAGCATTAAACTGCCTGTTTTCCCCTTTAAAGAAATGACTCACTTAGCCTGAGGAAGAAGCCCAGAAAAGGAAAGAACAGGAGTCAGAAATGGATTTTTCTCAGGTAAGGTCATATTCTCAGTTGATTCTCAGTCTGTCCTTCCTAAAATGCCCTTCTCTGAACTTGCTAATCTTGTGGGACTCTGAAATATTCTGCCTGACACCTGGACACGCACACTTACCTGGACCTTCCCTCAGAGCCTGTTGTCTCCAGCTTTATACTTCCTGGTAGATACTTAGTTTCCCAGCATCATTTAATAATGAGACTATCTTCCTTCTATTCTGTGGTCTTGGCACCATTGAAAATGTGTTTTGCATATATCCAGAATTAATTCTGAGCCTTCTCTTCTCTTGTACTGCTTTATGTATCTGGGTTTATGCCAGTACCACACCATCTTGAGTACTTCCTAATACGTTTTGAAATCCATAAGGTTGCCTTCTATTTTTCTTCTTTGGCTATTTGGAATTCTTGGAGATTTCCTATGAAAAATAGTCATAAATAATTTATAATAATTTATGTTTCTGCCAAAATTGCCATTTGACTTTTGATAAGGATTAGATTGAATTTATAAAAGACTTTAGGTAATAAGTTCATTTTAAGAATATTTAGTCTTTCAATCCAAGAGTAAAGGATGTCTTTATTTGTATCTCCTTGTATATCTTTTAGCAAGGTTTAATAGTTTTTAGTGTACCAGTCTTTCACCTCTTTGGTGAATTTATTACTAAGTGTTGTATCCTTTTGGTGCTGTAGAAAAAGGATTCTTTACTAATCTTCTTTTGACATTGTTCATTGTGTATAGGCTTCCATGATGGCTCAGTCAGTAAAGAATCTGCCTGCAATGCAGGAGACCTGGGATTGATCCCGGGGTCAGGACAGTCCCCTGAAGAAAGAAATGGCAACCAACTCCAGTATTCTTGCCTGGGAAATCCCATGGACAGAGGAACCTGTCGGGCTATAGTCCATGGGGTCACAAGAGTCAGACACAACTGAAGGACTGAGCACGCAGGCAACTAAACCACTGCCACCATTATGTATAGAAATGTACCATTTTCACGAACTTTGCCTGCAACTTTCTTAGCCTGAGGAAGAAGCCCAGAAAAGGAAAGAACAGGAGTCAGAAATGGATTTTTCTCAGGTAAGGTCATATTCTCAGTTGATTCTCAGTCTGTCCTTCCTAAAATGCCCTTCTCTGAACTTGCTAATCTTGTGGGACTCTGAAATATTCTGCCTGACACCTGGACACGCACACTTACCTGGACCTTCCCTCAGAGCCTGTTGTCTCCAGCTTTATACTTCCTGGTAGATACTTAGTTTCCCAGCATCATTTAATAATGAGACTATCTTCCTTCTATTCTGTGGTCTTGGCACCATTGAAAATGTGTTTTGCATATATCCAGAATTAATTCTGAGCCTTCTCTTCTCTTGTACTGCTTTATGTATCTGGGTTTATGCCAGTACCACACCATCTTGAGTACTTCCTAATACGTTTTGAAATCCATAAGGTTGCCTTCTATTTTTCTTCTTTGGCTATTTGGAATTCTTGGAGATTTCCTATGAAAAATAGTCATAAATAATTTATAATAATTTATGTTTCTGCCAAAATTGCCATTTGACTTTTGATAAGGATTAGATTGAATTTATAAAAGACTTTAGGTAATAAGTTCATTTTAAGAATATTTAGTCTTTCAATCCAAGAGTAAAGGATGTCTTTATTTGTATCTCCTTGTATATCTTTTAGCAAGGTTTAATAGTTTTTAGTGTACCAGTCTTTCACCTCTTTGGTGAATTTATTACTAAGTGTTGTATCCTTTTGGTGCTGTAGAAAAAGGATTCTTTACTAATCTTCTTTTGACATTGTTCATTGTGTATAGGCTTCCATGATGGCTCAGTCAGTAAAGAATCTGCCTGCAATGCAGGAGACCTGGGATTGATCCCGGGGTCAGGACAGTCCCCTGAAGAAAGAAATGGCAACCAACTCCAGTATTCTTGCCTGGGAAATCCCATGGACAGAGGAACCTGTCGGGCTATAGTCCATGGGGTCACAAGAGTCAGACACAACTGAAGGACTGAGCACGCAGGCAACTAAACCACTGCCACCATTATGTATAGAAATGTACCTTATTTTTGCACATGAACTTTTGTATCCTGCAACTTTCTTAGAGTTTTTTTTTTTTTAATTTTTATTTTACTTTTTACTTTTACAGAGTTTTGTTGTTTACAGATATGTATCATCCCAGATTAGTCATATGTATATCCCCCCATCCCACCCCTCTAGGCCAACTCACAGTACCGCTGCAGGATCCCCTTTTCTCATAGCACAATGACAATAGCTATGTTTTTCACATATGATAGTATAGGTTTTCATGCTGTTTCCTTTACGCCTCCCACCCACTGTTCATTCCCCACAATGTCCATATGTCTATTCTCCATGTCTGTTTTTCCATCGCTTCACTGCATGTGTTATTGCCATCCTACTAGATTCCATATATGTGTGTTAGTGTATTATACTTGTCTTTCTCTTTTTGACTAACTTCACTTTGTATGATAGGTTCTAGATCCAGCCACCTTATTAGGACTGATTCTTGTTTTACAGCTGTGTAGTATTCCATTGTGTATATATGTACTGGAGCTTTTATATCCATTCATTCATCGATGGACATCTAGGTTGCTTTCATGTTCTAGCTATTGTATAGAGAGCTGCAATGAACATTGGGGTACAGGTGCCTCTTTCAATTTTGATTTCATCTAGGTATAAGCCTAAGAGTGGGATTGCTGGGTCGTATGGTGCTTCTATTTTTAGTTTTTTAAAGAATCTCCATACTGTCTTCCATTGAGGCTGTATCAATTTACATTCCCACCAGCAATGCAAGAGTGTTCCCTTTTCTCCGCACCCTCTCCAGTATTTATTGTCTGTTTGTTGATGATGGCCATTCTGACTAGTGTGAGGTGATATCTCATTGTAGTTTTTTTTTTTTTTTTTTTAAAGATTTATTTATTTATTTATTTTGGGCAGGGGTCGGGTTGGGGAGGGAGGGGGGTGGGCGGGCCACTTCCGTTGGTCTTTCATTTCTCTGTTTTCATCCGTCTTTGTTCTTTGGCTCCTGTGGGCCTCCCATCGCGGTGGCGTCTGTTGTCGCAGAGCACCAGCTCTGGGCATATGCGCTCCAGAGCTCCGGCTCGGCAATTGGACACATTGGTCCAGCCGCTCCGCGGCACGTGGGATCTTCCCAGGCCAGGGATCAAACCGGCGCCCCTTGCACTGCAAGGCGGTGTCCTTACCTACTGGACCACCAGGGGAAGCCCATCATTGTAGTTTTGATTTGCATTTCTCTAATAATAAGCGAGGTTGAGCATCCTTTCGTGTGTTTTTTGGCCATCAGTATGTCCTCTTTCGAGAGGTGTCTGTTTAGGTCCTTTTCCCATTTTTTCATGTAGCAGTTTCCTTGTAGAACCTTCAGTGTTTTTATATATAAAAGTTGTTGTCCGTGAAAAAAGATAATTTTACTTTTTCAGTTTGGATAAGTTTGATTTTTTTTTCCTTTTTAAATTTTATTTGGCTGTACTGGGTCTTTGTTGTGGCGTGTGATATCTGCTTCCCTGACCAGGGATCGAAGCTGGGCCTCACTGCAATGGGAACACAGAATCTTAACCACTGGACCACCAGAGAGGTCCCTGATTTTTTCATTTTTCTTGTCTTATTTCTGAGAACTTTCTGTACTTTGTTGGACCATAGTACAGAGAGTGTGTATCTTTGCCTTATTCCTGATCTGAGAAGGAAAACTTTCTAGCTGAATATTTATTATGTTTTTTAGTTTGATTTTTTTTTTTTTTTTTTTAAATTTTGGCCAAGCCTAGCAACTTGTGGGATCTTAGTTACCTGACCAGAGATTGAACCCAGAGCCACAGCAGTGAAATTCCTGAATCCTAACCACTGCACCACCAGGGAACTCGTATCTTTTCAATTAATTATTTATGTGTGTGTGTTTGTATGAGTGCATAGAAGTACAATTCCCTGATTTTGACAAAAGTTGTCATGTTTCAAATCTATCTTTACATTTGAAACTATATTTTAACTAGAATGCTTGACCTCAAATGATCACATTCATGGTTTGCATAGCCATAAGATTACTAACACCTTATGTGTGTCCATGTGTAAGCCCACATATATGATGACGTTTTGTGCCCTTCTGTGTAGTTTGCCTTGAACTTCTTTCAGATTTTCTCAGAGAACCCTCTTGTCAGTGTGCTTTAATACTCTTTCGGGGCTTTCTCTGGTGGTCCATTGGGTAAAGAGTCTGCCTTGCAATGCAAGGGACACCAGTTCAGTCCCTGGCCCGGGAAGATCCCACCTGCCACGGAATGGCTGGGCCAGTGTGTCCAATTACAAGCCAGTGCTCTGGAATGCATGTGCCCAGAACCGGTGCTCTGCAATGAGAGAGGCCACTGCAGTGGGAGGCCCACACATGGCAATGAATAAAAGATGGATGAAAAATAAATAAATATTCTTTCTGTTACTCCATTGTTTGATTGTGTAGCTACCATTTCAGAGGTCATCCCTCTGAGTTCTGGTATTTACTATGTGATTTTTTAGTCTCCTGGTCTGAATCAAGTGTCTCCACATATGTCTGACACAGTAGTGTCCTCTGTAAGATGGGAGGAGATCGTCTTTGATGAGCTGTTATGTTTATAGGAATTTTATATGTGTAAAGAGTTTATTTAGGAGATTTAGCACATAAGAAGTGTTCCAACATTTGTAGTCATAGCTCTTGGAATCATGTCCATTTAGTTTTCTGAGAACTTTCTGTACTTTGTTGGACCATAGTACAGAGAGTGTGTATCTTTGCCTTATTCCTGATCTGAGAAGGAAAACTTTCTAGCTGAATATTTATTATGTTTTTTAGTTTGATTTTTTTTTTTTTTTTTTTAAATTTTGGCCAAGCCTAGCAACTTGTGGGATCTTAGTTACCTGACCAGAGATTGAACCCAGAGCCACAGCAGTGAAATTCCTGAATCCTAACCACTGCACCACCAGGGAACTCGTATCTTTTCAATTAATTATTTATGTGTGTGTGTTTGTATGAGTGCATAGAAGTACAATTCCCTGATTTTGACAAAAGTTGTCATGTTTCAAATCTATCTTTACATTTGAAACTATATTTTAACTAGAATGCTTGACCTCAAATGATCACATTCATGGTTTGCATAGCCATAAGATTACTAACACCTTATGTGTGTCCATGTGTAAGCCCACATATATGATGACGTTTTGTGCCCTTCTGTGTAGTTTGCCTTGAACTTCTTTCAGATTTTCTCAGAGAACCCTCTTGTCAGTGTGCTTTAATACTCTTTCGGGGCTTTCTCTGGTGGTCCATTGGGTAAAGAGTCTGCCTTGCAATGCAAGGGACACCAGTTCAGTCCCTGGCCCGGGAAGATCCCACCTGCCACGGAATGGCTGGGCCAGTGTGTCCAATTACAAGCCAGTGCTCTGGAATGCATGTGCCCAGAACCGGTGCTCTGCAATGAGAGAGGCCACTGCAGTGGGAGGCCCACACATGGCAATGAATAAAAGATGGATGAAAAATAAATAAATATTCTTTCTGTTACTCCATTGTTTGATTGTGTAGCTACCATTTCAGAGGTCATCCCTCTGAGTTCTGGTATTTACTATGTGATTTTTTAGTCTCCTGGTCTGAATCAAGTGTCTCCACATATGTCTGACACAGTAGTGTCCTCTGTAAGATGGGAGGAGATCGTCTTTGATGAGCTGTTATGTTTATAGGAATTTTATATGTGTAAAGAGTTTATTTAGGAGATTTAGCACATAAGAAGTGTTCCAACATTTGTAGTCATAGCTCTTGGAATCATGTCATAATTGCAGATTTTGAGTTTTCTGTAAAGTGACTGTGGACCTTGTTATCTCTGAAGACCCACCCCCACTCCGCCGCCGCCGATGCTGTAGCTCATTTAGATATTGAATATCACAGAGCGTATACAACATACTATGTAACATTTTTGGATGGACCACTGTTACTAAAATTTATTTCCAAGTTGTTCATCTGTTGTCCAGGAAAAATCAATACTGAATGGAGGATATCATAATCTCTATTAAAAGAAGTAAGAAATTAAAACTATGAATGCATATTTGCTTCAAATACCTTAATCTGGGTCTATCAGAATATGTACTTCAATTGAATGGATATGAACTCCTCTCTCTTATCATTTTGTGCAAAAATAAAAACTCTCTTCATGGCACTTTGATGAGATGTTTTCATTTCAGGCACAGTTGACCTTCAAGGATGTGGTTGTAGAGTTCTCTCAGGAGGAATGGGAATGCCTGGACCCTGCTCAGAGGGCGTTGTACGGAGACGTGATGCTGGAGACCTACAGGAACCTGCTTTCTGTGAATGAGGGTAACTTTCCTCTAGAAATTGGGATCTGTCTTTTGGTATCATTGCATTTCCCTTCTGTGACCCTTGGCATCCCCTGTTTTGCTTGACTGATTTGAAATCCCTGGTGATTCAAACATGGAAAGTTTCCTGATGTGGTATCATGAGTTTAAGCTTAACTTTTCTGCAAATGATCTATCCATTTCGTGATACATCAGGCTTTGTTCCAAAGCTTAAGTATTTATACGACTGAGGGCAAACATTTTTTTTTTCTTAAGTCTAGCTTTCTATTCTTTTCTTTTTTTTTTTTTTTAATTTTATTTATTTTTGACTGTTCTGGGATTTCACTGCTCTGCACGCTCTTCTCTAGTTGTAGGGAATGGAGGCTACTCTCTAGTTGAGGTGAGCAGGCTTCTTGTTGTGGTGCCTTCTCTTCTTGTGGAATCGGGCTCTAAGGCACACGGGCTTCAATAGTTGAGGCACGTGAGCTCAACAGTTGCGACTCTGAGGCTCTAGAGTACAAGCTCAACGGTTGTGACTCACGGGCTCAGTTACTCTGCAGCATGTGGGGTCTTCCCGGCTCAGGGATCGAACCTGTGTCTCCTGCACTGGCAGATGAACTCTTCCCAACTGAGCCACCAGGGCTTAAAATATCAGCTCTCTTTTTTCTACCCCTGTGCTTTTGCTTCATGACTTGTAAAAGAGAGCAAATTATCAGAATATTATGCCCTTCCCTTTGCGATCAGTAGGTGGCAAGGGGTGGATCAATCTGTGATCCAGTTTTCCAGCCCCATGTTCACTGTCCTCACTCCTTGCCTGAACAGAGAACTGGAGTGCTTGAAAAACCCCAGCTCTTCCCATTTCATTCTTTCAAGAAGCAAAAATTTCTATTTCTGATCAGAATATGGTTTCCATATTGGGACCAGAGGAAGAAACCCTAGCCTGTGAAAAGTGACATGCAAAGTGGAAAAAACCAAGAGGATGGGGAAATGGGATTTGATGAGATGTTTTCATTTCAGGCACAGTTGACCTTCAAGGATGTGGTTGTAGAGTTCTCTCAGGAGGAATGGGAATGCCTGGACCCTGCTCAGAGGGCGTTGTACGGAGACGTGATGCTGGAGACCTACAGGAACCTGCTTTCTGTGAATGAGGGTAACTTTCCTCTAGAAATTGGGATCTGTCTTTTGGTATCATTGCATTTCCCTTCTGTGACCCTTGGCATCCCCTGTTTTGCTTGACTGATTTGAAACCCCTGGTGATTCAAACATGGAAAGTTTCCTGATGTGGTATCATGAGTTTAAGCTTAACTTTTCTGCAAATGATCTATCCATTTCGTGATACATCAGGCTTTGTTCCAAAGCTTAAGTATTTATACGACTGAGGGCAAACATTTTTTTTTTCTTAAGTCTAGCTTTCTATTCTTTTCTTTTTTTTTTTTTTTAATTTTATTTATTTTTGACTGTTCTGGGATTTCACTGCTCTGCACGCTCTTCTCTAGTTGTAGGGAATGGAGGCTACTCTCTAGTTGAGGTGAGCAGGCTTCTTGTTGTGGTGCCTTCTCTTCTTGTGGAATCGGGCTCTAAGGCACACGGGCTTCAATAGTTGAGGCACGTGAGCTCAACAGTTGCGACTCTGAGGCTCTAGAGTACAAGCTCAACGGTTGTGACTCACGGGCTCAGTTACTCTGCAGCATGTGGGGTCTTCCCGGCTCAGGGATCGAACCTGTGTCTCCTGCACTGGCAGATGAACTCTTCCCAACTGAGCCACCAGGGCTTAAAATATCAGCTCTCTTTTTTCTACCCCTGTGCTTTTGCTTCATGACTTGTAAAAGAGAGCAAATTATCAGAATATTATGCCCTTCCCTTTGCGATCAGTAGGTGGCAAGGGGTGGATCAATCTGTGATCCAGTTTTCCAGCCCCATGTTCACTGTCCTCACTCCTTGCCTGAACAGAGAACTGGAGTGCTTGAAAAACCCCAGCTCTTCCCATTTCATTCTTTCAAGAAGCAAAAATTTCTATTTCTGATCAGAATATGGTTTCCATATTGGGACCAGAGGAAGAAACCCTAGCCTGTGAAAAGTGACATGCAAAGTGGAAAAAACCAAGAGGATGGGGATGTATCAAAAGTCTGAACCCAGGTCAGATCTCACAAGGGCAGAGAGGAAGCATCAGTATTTCTGGTCTTTGGGTAGCCCTACCCAAGTGGGAAGGGTTTTTTGAGAAAACACAAGTTTATTTATTGTGAATGCTGAGAGGGTATGTTTCTTATTCCTAGGTTTTGATTATCTTCTTTCATTCTGTCCTTCAACCTGTAGTATGAATTGGTTTACTCTCTTGTGGGGCTACAGCCCCAACAGAAAGAAAGACAAAGTCTTTATCTTGATCTACACTCTACCATATGGCCCTTGGGAACTGGTTGTTGGCTGAACTTGAGGAGCATGAAATGGATTGTTTTAAAGGGGTCTTTTCCCCTGCCTTCATTTCTCATTCTGGACTTAATTTCCTTGGATGCTCAGTTCTTAGTCCATATAAGTAAAAGTTGATGCCTCCAGACCCCTCTCTCTGGGCGCCTCTCCCTTTCATTCCCATTTGTGTTCTTAAACGATCTACTCAGAAGATGGGAAAACACAGGCTGCTTTTTGGTTCCATGTGGCACCTGCATGGATTTGTCTCAAGCCCTGTCTCCTTGTTTAGATTTCACAGCCATTCTATTCTGATTTTTGCCAAATACTTCAGGGATGTGTGAAACAGAGAGGTGGATTCAGGTCTTGTGTAATTTTTACATAGCAAAACTACAAAGACAGTGGACAAAGGAATCCTCTTTTTTTTTTTTTTTTTAATTTCCTAGTTCTTCATGGGGTAAATATGTGTGTCTTTCAGGCTCTTAGCATGGCATCTTGGGTTGAGTCCATGGTTTTATCTCTGCACTAAATGTTGTGTTTTTTGCTCTCTTATATGGCTCTACCTAATCAGTAGACTCTCCTGGTTTCATATTATTGTATATTTGTATGATTTTGCCTTTTCAACTTGAGGATTTGTGTCTGTGTGTGATTAAATAAATTAACTTAAAAATAAATAATTAACTTATTTTATTGGGTCTTACTAGGCTCTGGGAAAATACAAAAATAACTAGCACATTCCTGCCTTCAGGTAGAAGAGTTTATAATCTTGAGTTTGAAACTTGCTTTGGAAAAACGTATTCCTAGAATTTATAATGTTATCCAGTCCTCACTGTGATAATCCACCCAGAGTGGGCAATTCTGGATGGATTGACTGAAAGTTTTTGATGGAGAATGCTTTCCCTCATGTGTAATGATATTTTCCTGTGGCATACTAAGTCAGCACTTGAAGTTACTCAGGAGATTGGTCAGCATATTGTAGGGTGCAACATAGAAAGTATCATGAAAGCCTCACTGATGAATCTTGCCCCGATTTCCCCCCAACCCCCTGACTTTGAGGACTGTCACAAAGCCTGTCTCAAGGGCACTATGTCAGTCTTGTTTCCATATGTTAATGACTATCCCCTATGAGCCTGAGAAAACAGTGTAGGAATTTTCTCAGGAAAACTTCATTCATGTTCTCATCCTCCTGATGTAGGTCCCCTGGGCTGGGAGGTCTGAGGTAGGGCTTCTGTGGGCAAAACTGTGTTATGTAATTATTCTCCAGTTTGTCTGTCACCCACACGAAGTATGGGATTTGATTGTCCGCCCCGTCCGTCCTATCTCTTTGTGGTTGTTTCTTTTCTTTTTTTTTAACTTTTTCTTTTTTGGACACTTCTATTGGTCTTTCGTTTATTTCCATCTTTGTTCTTTGGCTTGTGTGGGCCTCTCATCACAGTGGCCTCTCTTGTTGCAGAGCACTGGCTCTGGGCGCATGTGCTCCAGAGCTATGGCTCGGTAGTTGGACACATCGATTCAGCCACTCTGTAGCACTTGGGATCTTCCCAGGCCAGTGATCGAACTGGTGCCCCTTGCACTGTAAGGTGGTGTCCTTACCCACTGGACCACCAGGAAAGCCCGGTTCTTTCTTTATGTCTTTT
Source organism: Tragulus kanchil (assembly GCA_022376925.1). Lineage (NCBI taxonomy): Eukaryota > Metazoa > Chordata > Mammalia > Artiodactyla > Tragulidae > Tragulus > Tragulus kanchil. The sequence continues at coordinate 134,712,130 of JAIOJX010000031.1, forward strand.
CTTGTAGAAGATATTTCCCTTTACATTATAGTCTTTTTCAGCAATGATCATTCTGCAGATTTTTGTGATGCTGTGATTTTGGTGCTCGTGAGAGAGAGTGAGATGATTGTGCTCATAAGAGGGAATGAGCATGGGGTACATCTGTCCTGCCATCCTGGCCACTTCTTGTACAGTTATATTCACCCAGCTGTGCTCCCATATAGACATACCTTGTTCTCCACTCATGCCCTTTCTCTTCCTGATCTTTCCTCACATGGTACTTTTTTTTTTTTCACATTTCTTTTTTTTATATGATTTTATTGATTTATTTGACTGTGTTGTGTCTTCGTTGCTGTGAGGGCTTTTCTCTAGCTGCGGAGATGGGGGTGCTGCTCTCCATTTGTGGCACTTGGGCTGCACATTGCAGTAGCTTCTCTTGTTATAGAGCACGGGCTCTAGAGCACAGGCTCAGTAGTTGTATAGCACATGGGCTTAGTTGCCCTGTGGCATGTAGCGTCTTCCCAATCTAGGGATCAAACCTGTGTCTCCTACATTGGCAGGCTGATTCTTTACCACTGAGCACCAGGGAAGCCCCCTCACGTGGTACTTCGATGTGGATAGACAGACTTGTCATTTGCCATGTGTTTAAACTATTCTTTTCACCCCAGTTTCCTAGCACCCCTTCACTCATTCATGTTCTCATCCTCCTGATGTAGGTCCCCTGGGCTGGGAGGTCTGAGGTAGGGCTTCTGTGGGCAAAACTGTGTTATGTAATTATTCTCCAGTTTGTCTGTCACCCACACGAAGTATGGGATTTGATTGTCCGCCCCGTCCGTCCTATCTCTTTGTGGTTGTTTCTTTTCTTTTTTTTTAACTTTTTCTTTTTTGGACACTTCTATTGGTCTTTCGTTTATTTCCATCTTTGTTCTTTGGCTTGTGTGGGCCTCTCATCACAGTGGCCTCTCTTGTTGCAGAGCACTGGCTCTGGGCGCATGTGCTCCAGAGCTATGGCTCGGTAGTTGGACACATCGATTCAGCCACTCTGTAGCACTTGGGATCTTCCCAGGCCAGTGATCGAACTGGTGCCCCTTGCACTGTAAGGTGGTGTCCTTACCCACTGGACCACCAGGAAAGCCCGGTTCTTTCTTTATGTCTTTTCTTGTAGAAGATATTTCCCTTTACATTATAGTCTTTTTCAGCAATGATCATTCTGCAGATTTTTGTGATGCTGTGATTTTGGTGCTCGTGAGAGAGAGTGAGATGATTGTGCTCATAAGAGGGAATGAGCATGGGGTACATCTGTCCTGCCATCCTGGCCACTTCTTGTACAGTTATATTCACCCAGCTGTGCTCCCATATAGACATACCTTGTTCTCCACTCATGCCCTTTCTCTTCCTGATCTTTCCTCACATGGTACTTTTTTTTTTTTCACATTTCTTTTTTTTATATGATTTTATTGATTTATTTGACTGTGTTGTGTCTTCGTTGCTGTGAGGGCTTTTCTCTAGCTGCGGAGATGGGGGTGCTGCTCTCCATTTGTGGCACTTGGGCTGCACATTGCAGTAGCTTCTCTTGTTATAGAGCACGGGCTCTAGAGCACAGGCTCAGTAGTTGTATAGCACATGGGCTTAGTTGCCCTGTGGCATGTAGCGTCTTCCCAATCTAGGGATCAAACCTGTGTCTCCTACATTGGCAGGCTGATTCTTTACCACTGAGCACCAGGGAAGCCCCCTCACGTGGTACTTCGATGTGGATAGACAGACTTGTCATTTGCCATGTGTTTAAACTATTCTTTTCACCCCAGTTTCCTAGCACCCCTTCACTCATTCTCCACTGGCCACATCATTGAGACTGTAAACATGGTCCCTCTTTTTTTGTTGTATCACTTTCTTGTGACATGACCAAAATCACTATGAGCAGCTGTGAAGACTTAGAAAAACCATTTTCAGGAAGGGTGGCTAAATAGCATTATTAGTTACATGGCTCACTTCTTTCATGTCTCCCTTGGAATATTCTTTTTAAACTCCTGGTATTTGTTTTAACATTTTGTAGTCTGTACTGCTGGGGTGAGCAATAGTGCTTTAGAGTATGTTGTCATCATTTGGAAGTTCAGGTTCAAATCCTGTGGGTCTCAGTCCTTTCTGTATCAATTGTGGTCATGTATAGAAATCTACGAGTCAAATCTGTGATTTGAAAAATCCTGTTGATTTACCTCAAGCCTTTTAAATCTTTAAAAATAAGTCTATTGAAACAAATTAGTGCTGTTTGATGGCTTAGACTCTTGCTTATTTTATAATAAGGATTAAAAAGTTAATTTAAGGGACTTCTCTGGTGGTCCAGTGGGTAAAGAGTCCACCTTGTAGTGCAAGGGGCACCGGTTCAATCCCTGGCCTGGGAACATCCCACATGCCAAGGAATGGCTGGGCTGGTGTGTCTAATTACAAGCCAGCACTCCAGAGCACATGCTCCCAGAGCCAGTGCTCTGCAACGAGAGAGGCCACTGCGATGGGAGACTCAGACATGCAAAGAACAAAAATGGATGATGACTTAGAGGCAAAAAAAAATTTTTTTAAGTTACTTTAAAAAATTGTTTTAAGGGGCTTCCCCTGGTGGTCCAGTGGATAAGGATACCACCTTGCAGTGCAAGGGGTGCCGGTTCGATCCCTGGCCTGGGAAGATCCCACGTGCTGCGGAGCGGCTGGACCAATGTGTTCAATTACCGAGCTGAGCGGGCGCTCTGCAACGACAGACGCCACCGCGATGGGAGGCCCACAGGAGCCAAAGAACAAAGATGGATGAAAATGGAGAAATGAAAGACCAATGGAAGTGGCCCGCCTGCTCCCCTCCCTCCCCAACCTGACCCCTGCCCAAAATAAATAAATAAATAAATCTTAAAAAGAAAATTGTTTTAAAACATTATTTATTTGTGCTCTACTCAGCGTCCATTGCTTTGTGTGCTTTTTCTGCAGTTATGGTGGGCAGGGGCCACGCTCTCATTGCTGTGTGCAGACTTCTCATGTTGTGCCTTCTCTTGTTGTAGAGCATGGGCTTTAGGGTGTACAGTCTTCAGTAGTTGCAACTCCTGGTCTCTAGAGCATAGCGTCAATAGTTGTGGTGTAGGGGCCTAGTTGCTCCGCAGCATGTGGGATCTTCCTCGATCATGGATCAAACATACATCTCCTGCATTGGCAGGAGGATTGTTCACCCCTGAACCACCAGGGAAGCCTGATTATTTTTTATAAATGGTTTTATTAACATTGTCACATTTATTATGATACTATTATGCATCAGATCTCATATGCTTTTCATCTCCAGTTTGTTTTGCGTGGTATTGTGTCTGACCCAGTTGATAAATTTACAAATTGCTCACTTTTTCTTGGAGATTTTAGAGTCAGTGAATTAGAGAATTTAAGTGTTGTAAAGGTTGAAAATGGCTTTATTTATTTGCTGTTAGGTTATGTAATTCTAAGATATTTCACTTGTTGATTCTCAATTGTAAGTAATATATACTGATTTTGCAGCTTTAATTACAGAATACAATTGACATGTACTACTTATTAATGTTGTAAGATGCATATTCTTTCTTTGAGAGTTAATGTGTGTTTGTCTAATGTGAATGTTTTATAGCAGATACTTAAAAAAAATTTTTGAAAAATTTTGTTAAATTGCATTTTTTTATATGCCATATTTTGTAATTCTGTACTACCAGTTATTCAAAATATTCATCATTTAAGTTTGTTTTGGATTATGTACATTACAGTGGATTGTGTGGTCTTTAGCATTTATTTCTATGCCATAGAATACAGAATATATGTAAATAGTTTTTAATCTCTTCATTAATGAGACCACAGTATATCTGTTGTTCAATTAGCAATAATTGCATCTTGGATAAACCTCATTGGCTATGGTACTGCCACTGTGCAAAGCTTATTGTTACTTGCTTTGGTGTCCTAGTGGCAAAATATTCTTTCTTTGAGAGCTAATGTGCATTTGTCTAGTGGGAATGTTTTTGTCTCAGGGATTTAGAACTAGGCTTTTGTTGTTTAGTTGCCGAGTCGTTTTCTGACTCTGCAGTGTCATGCACTGCAGCACACCAGCCTCCTATTCCTCACTGTCTCCGGGTTCCAGTTCAGCCATTGAAAGTCTTGTTGTAGAGCATGGGCTTTAGGGTGTACAGTCTTCAGTAGTTGCAACTCCTGGTCTCTAGAGCATAGCGTCAATAGTTGTGGTGTAGGGGCCTAGTTGCTCCGCAGCATGTGGGATCTTCCTCGATCATGGATCAAACATACATCTCCTGCATTGGCAGGAGGATTGTTCACCCCTGAACCACCAGGGAAGCCTGATTATTTTTTATAAATGGTTTTATTAACATTGTCACATTTATTATGATACTATTATGCATCAGATCTCATATGCTTTTCATCTCCAGTTTGTTTTGCGTGGTATTGTGTCTGACCCAGTTGATAAATTTACAAATTGCTCACTTTTTCTTGGAGATTTTAGAGTCAGTGAATTAGAGAATTTAAGTGTTGTAAAGGTTGAAAATGGCTTTATTTATTTGCTGTTAGGTTATGTAATTCTAAGATATTTCACTTGTTGATTCTCAATTGTAAGTAATATATACTGATTTTGCAGCTTTAATTACAGAATACAATTGACATGTACTACTTATTAATGTTGTAAGATGCATATTCTTTCTTTGAGAGTTAATGTGTGTTTGTCTAATGTGAATGTTTTATAGCAGATACTTAAAAAAAATTTTTGAAAAATTTTGTTAAATTGCATTTTTTTATATGCCATATTTTGTAATTCTGTACTACCAGTTATTCAAAATATTCATCATTTAAGTTTGTTTTGGATTATGTACATTACAGTGGATTGTGTGGTCTTTAGCATTTATTTCTATGCCATAGAATACAGAATATATGTAAATAGTTTTTAATCTCTTCATTAATGAGACCACAGTATATCTGTTGTTCAATTAGCAATAATTGCATCTTGGATAAACCTCATTGGCTATGGTACTGCCACTGTGCAAAGCTTATTGTTACTTGCTTTGGTGTCCTAGTGGCAAAATATTCTTTCTTTGAGAGCTAATGTGCATTTGTCTAGTGGGAATGTTTTTGTCTCAGGGATTTAGAACTAGGCTTTTGTTGTTTAGTTGCCGAGTCGTTTTCTGACTCTGCAGTGTCATGCACTGCAGCACACCAGGCCTCCCTATTCCTCACTGTCTCCCGGAGTTTACCCAAGTTCATGTCCATTGAATCAGTGGTGGTATCCAGACATCTTATCCTTTTGCCTTAATATAATCACTCTTTCTTTAGTAGAGTCCTATTCCTCTAGTGTTCCTGAAATTTTTAAAGGTCATGATTGGGAAGTTTTATAACCTTATTGAGCATAAATAGTACTTTTGGTTTATTTTGTTTTGATCATGCTGTGTGGCTGGCAGGATCTTCCTTAGTTCCCTGATTAGGAATCGAACCTATGAAACTGGGAGCACAGAGCCCTAACCACTGAATTGCCAAGGAATTCCCTACTTTTGGTTTAATATCATATATTCAACATTACGCTTTTATTTATGAATTGTAATGAATAATATACCTTGTGTTTCCTTGTATCTTGTAGATGTCTCTCATATACCTGTGCTCAAGAAATTACAACCAGCAGCAAATAATGATAGAGGAGTAGTCCAAACAGTGACATTGGGAAGACAGGAAAGCCCTGAAATGAAACATTTTTACTTCACGGAAATCCAGGAAAATGGCTTTGGGTGTCAGTTGAAGGATGATGAAAAAAATTATAAAGGAAGGCCTATAACTTCTAAGGAAAATGTAACTCACAGAAGAGATCAACAGGATAGGTGGAATGCAGGAATGAAGCCTATTAAAAACAGGTTTGTATTAAGCTTTCAGAATGAGCTACATATATTTAAGAAAAATATCTACAAATGTCATGAGTGTGACAAATTCTTTAATGATGGCTCTTCCCTCAGTAGACACCTGCTGATTCATATAAGAGAGAAGTTATATAAGTGTGGTTTATGTGGCAATGTTTTTCATCTAAAGTCACAGCTTGTAAGTCATTGGATAGCTCACACTCGTGAGAAAACTTACAAAAGTGATGAGTGTGATAAAACTTTTAATCTTGGCTCATCCCGCCAGAGACATCAGATAAGGCAAACAGGAGAGAAATTGTATAAATGTGATGTAGCAAAGTCCGTAGTCAAAACCCCTCCTTTAAATGTCACTTGCTTTGGTGTCCTAGTGGCAAAATATTCTTTCTTTGAGAGCTAATGTGCATTTGTCTAGTGGGAATGTTTTTGTCTCAGGGATTTAGAACTAGGCTTTTGTTGTTTAGTTGCCGAGTCGTTTTCTGACTCTGCAGTGTCATGCACTGCAGCACACCAGGCCTCCCTATTCCTCACTGTCTCCCGGAGTTTACCCAAGTTCATGTCCATTGAATCAGTGGTGGTATCCAGACATCTTATCCTTTTGCCTTAATATAATCACTCTTTCTTTAGTAGAGTCCTATTCCTCTAGTGTTCCTGAAATTTTTAAAGGTCATGATTGGGAAGTTTTATAACCTTATTGAGCATAAATAGTACTTTTGGTTTATTTTGTTTTGATCATGCTGTGTGGCTGGCAGGATCTTCCTTAGTTCCCTGATTAGGAATCGAACCTATGAAACTGGGAGCACAGAGCCCTAACCACTGAATTGCCAAGGAATTCCCTACTTTTGGTTTAATATCATATATTCAACATTACGCTTTTATTTATGAATTGTAATGAATAATATACCTTGTGTTTCCTTGTATCTTGTAGATGTCTCTCATATACCTGTGCTCAAGAAATTACAACCAGCAGCAAATAATGATAGAGGAGTAGTCCAAACAGTGACATTGGGAAGACAGGAAAGCCCTGAAATGAAACATTTTTACTTCACGGAAATCCAGGAAAATGGCTTTGGGTGTCAGTTGAAGGATGATGAAAAAAATTATAAAGGAAGGCCTATAACTTCTAAGGAAAATGTAACTCACAGAAGAGATCAACAGGATAGGTGGAATGCAGGAATGAAGCCTATTAAAAACAGGTTTGTATTAAGCTTTCAGAATGAGCTACATATATTTAAGAAAAATATCTACAAATGTCATGAGTGTGACAAATTCTTTAATGATGGCTCTTCCCTCAGTAGACACCTGCTGATTCATATAAGAGAGAAGTTATATAAGTGTGGTTTATGTGGCAATGTTTTTCATCTAAAGTCACAGCTTGTAAGTCATTGGATAGCTCACACTCGTGAGAAAACTTACAAAAGTGATGAGTGTGATAAAACTTTTAATCTTGGCTCATCCCGCCAGAGACATCAGATAAGGCAAACAGGAGAGAAATTGTATAAATGTGATGTATGTAGCAAAGTCTGTAGTCAAAACTCCTCCTTTAAATGTCATCAAAGAATTCACACTGGAGAGAGACCTTACCAAGGCAAGGAATATGGTAGAACCTTTAATTGTGGCCCTCACCTCTCCAAACATGAGGTAATCCATACAGGCATGAAATTATGTAAATGTGATGTATGTGGCAAGGTCTTTCGTCACAATTCATACCTTAGAATTCATCAGAAAATTCATAACGGAGAGAAACCATACAAATGTGATGAGTGCGGTAAGGTCTTTCGTCAAATTTCACATCTTGGGAAGCATCAGAGAATTCATACTGGAGAGAAACCTTACAAATGTGATGAGTGTGGCAAGGTCTTTACTCAAAACTCAAGCCTTGCAAATCATCGAAGAATTCATACTGGAGAGAAACCTTACAACTGTAATGTGTGTGGCAAGGTCTTCCGTCAAAATTCAAATCTTATCAATCATAAGAGAATTCATACTGGAGAGAAACCTTACAAATGTAATGAGTGTGGAAAATTCTTTAACCAAAAGGCATACCTTACAAGGCATCAGAGAATTCATAATGAAGAAAAGTCTTACAAATGTAATGAGTGTGGCAAGGTCTTCCGTCGAAATTCATATCTTGAAAGTCATCAGAGAATTCATACTGGAGAAACCTTTCAAATGTAATGAGTGTGGCAAGGTCTTTCGTCAAATTTCACATCTTGGGAAGCATCAGAGAATTCATACTGGAGAGAAACCTTACAAATGTGATGAGTGTGGCAAGGTCTTTACTCAAAACTCAAGCCTTGCAAATCATCGAAGAATTCATACTGGAGAGAAACCTTACAACTGTAATGTGTGTGGCAAGGTCTTCCGTCAAAATTCAAATCTTATCAATCATAAGAGAATTCATACTGGAGAGAAACCTTACAAATGTAATGAGTGTGGAAAATTCTTTAACCAAAAGGCATACCTTACAAGGCATCAGAGAATTCATAATGAAGAAAAGTCTTACAAATGTAATGAGTGTGGCAAGGTCTTCCGTCGAAATTCATATCTTGAAAGTCATCAGAGAATTCATACTGGAGAGAAACCTTTCAAATGTAATGAGTGTGGCAAGACTTTTTCTCAACATCTACACCTTGGAAGGCATCAGAAAGTTCATACCGAAGAGAAGCCTTTCAAATGTAGTGAGTGTGGCAAGATGTTTTCTCAACAGCTAAACCTTGGAAGGCATCAGAGAGTTCATATTGGAGAGAAAACCTTACAGATGTCATGGGTGTGGCAGGGTCTTCAGTCGAAGTTCACTTTTTGCAGTTCATCAGAGAATGCATAATGTAAAACCTTATAGCTGTAATGAACTTGAAAGGCCTTTCCTGAGCTCTCAGCCCTCACTAAATATCAGATAATTTATACATGAAAGAAACCATGTAAGTATGACATATTCAAGAAGTCTTCATTCAGAATTGAACCACACCATTCATTGGGAATTTCATGATTGGGAGAAGCTAAGCAAATGTCATGAACGTACGAAAGATTTTTGTGTACAAAAGGCCTGCAAGCCTCATTTTCTACTAGATAATCCATAATGGGGAGAAACCTACAAATGTAATGAGTGTCGCAAAGTCTTCAGTCCATGTTCATGCCTTAAGATCTGCCAGATAGTTTATACTGGAGAGAAATCTTTCAAATATAATGAGTGTGGCAAGTCCTGTGTTCTGTCAAGCCTGACTCACCGACAGTTGGTCCATCCTCACAAGAAACTTTATTTTATTTAATGTAGTGATACAACAAGACTTTTAGCAGGTATCCACATCTTAGACTTCATTAGGAAATTCATTCTGGATGGAAACCAAATAAATGGATTTATTGTGGCCAAGGTTTCGGAGGAATTTTATTTGTTAACCCATTTCTCAAGATTATCCAAAAATGCCTTGAATATGAAATAATAATCTTATTGCTCAGGTAGGATAGTTTGTGAGTGACAGACCACCTGGCGGACAGTGACTGAAAGAATTAGGAGGATTTTCATTCCCATCTAACAGCAAGTTCAGAGGGTGCCATGTGGGGTGTGATGGGGTCCTCTGCCCCTTCTTCCTCCATGAGGGCTTAGTCCTCAGCTTCTTATAGTAACATGGCTGCTGTGTGATTCAGAAGGCTGAAGATTGTGGGCAAAAACTCTTTTCATTTTAAGATTTTTGTGTTATACTCTTGGAAACATTACAGAAGGTAATGACTCCAGTATTCTTGCCTGAAAATTCAGAGAAGCCTGGTGAGCTACAGTCCATGAGGTCTCAAATATATACATATATATATATGTGTGTAAAATATAGGGCTTTCCTGATGGTTCAGTGGTGAGTAATCTGCAGGAGAGCTGGGTGCCATCCATGGGTTGAGAAGATCCCTCTGGTCCAGGGCATGACAACCTACTCCAGTATTTTTGCCTGGAGAACCCTCATGAACAGAGAAGCCTGAATGACTGCAGTCCATGGAGTCACACAGTTGGACATGACTGAAGTGACTACGTAGCATGGAAACATTGATCCCAGAGACATTCTCTCTGGATCACACACATGTGACATGTCTAACGACTGCACCAAGTTCCAAATTCTTATGTTTTTATTCTGTCGCATTTTTCCTTAATCTTTTATAGTGTAACATTTTATCATTTGTTTTAAAGCTTTGATTAACTTGTTTGATAATGTTTGTACACATTAAAGTTTATATGGAGATGTTTTCTTTTGTACTATGAATATTTCATTGATGAGCACCATGTTGGTGCTTTATGAGTTGCCTGGGTATTTTTGTCAAAAAGTAGTTGGAAGTCCACTTGACCCTTGAACAAGGCAGGGAGTTGGGATTTAGACTCCCGAGCAGTTCTAAATCCATGTATAACTTAATGTTGTCCTGCTGTATCCATGGTTCTTCATCTTCCAATTCAGTGAACCTCAGATCCTATAGTACTATAGTCAGTTTTATTGGAAAAAATTACCATATAATTGAACTCACACAACCGAAACCTGTGCTATCCAAAGCTTAACTGTATTGTGTGGTGTACTCAGTTGTGTCCAACTCTTTGCCAACTAATAATATATCCATTAAATGGATTTATTGTGGCCAAGGTTTCGAGGAATTTTATTTGTTAACCCATTTCTCAAGATTATCCAAAAATGCCTTGAATATGAAATAATAATCTTATTGCTCAGGTAGGATAGTTTGTGAGTGACAGACCACCTGGCGGACAGTGACTGAAAGAATTAGGAGGATTTTCATTCCCATCTAACAGCAAGTTCAGAGGGTGCCATGTGGGGTGTGATGGGGTCCTCTGCCCCTTCTTCCTCCATGAGGGCTTAGTCCTCAGCTTCTTATAGTAACATGGCTGCTGTGTGATTCAGAAGGCTGAAGATTGTGGGCAAAAACTCTTTTCATTTTAAGATTTTTGTGTTATACTCTTGGAAACATTACAGAAGGTAATGACTCCAGTATTCTTGCCTGAAAATTCAGAGAAGCCTGGTGAGCTACAGTCCATGAGGTCTCAAATATATACATATATATATATGTGTGTGTATATATATATATATATATATATATATATATATATATATATAGGGCTTTCCTGATGGTTCAGTGGTGAGTAATCTGCAGGAGAGCTGGGTGCCATCCATGGGTTGAGAAGATCCCTCTGGTCCAGGGCATGACAACCTACTCCAGTATTTTTGCCTGGAGAACCCTCATGAACAGAGAAGCCTGAATGACTGCAGTCCATGGAGTCACACAGTTGGACATGACTGAAGTGACTACGTAGCATGGAAACATTGATCCCAGAGACATTCTCTCTGGATCACACACATGTGACATGTCTAACGACTGCACCAAGTTCCAAATTCTTATGTTTTTATTCTGTCGCTTTTTTCCTTAATCTTTTATAGTGTAACATTTTATCATTTGTTTTAAAGCTTTGATTAACTTGTTTGATAATGTTTGTACACATTAAAGTTTATATGGAGATGTTTTCTTTTGTACTATGAATATTTCATTGATGAGCACCATGTTGGTGCTTTATGAGTTGCCTGGGTATTTTTGTCAAAAAGTAGTTGGAAGTCCACTTGACCCTTGAACAAGGCAGGGAGTTGGGATTTAGACTCCCGAGCAGTTCTAAATCCATGTATAACTTAATGTTGTCCTGCTGTATCCATGGTTCTTCATCTTCCAATTCAGTGAACCTCAGATCCTATAGTACTATAGTCAGTTTTATTGGAAAAAATTACCATATAATTGAACTCACACAACCGAAACCTGTGCTATCCAAAGCTTAACTGTATTGTGTGGTGTACTCAGTTGTGTCCAACTCTTTTTGACCCAACGGATAATAGCCTAACAGGCTCCTATGTCAATGGCTTTTCCCAGACAAGAATGCTGGAGTGGATTGCCATTTCCTCCTCTAGGGATTCTCTCCAACTCAGGGATCAAACCTGCTTCTTTTGTGTCTCCTGCATTGGCAGGTGGATTCTTTACCACTGTGCCATCTGGAAATAACTGTACCAGTGAAGGGCTATTTGTGGTCTCTTCATTCTATTCCATTGGTCTTTGTGTTTGTCGTTCCACAAATCCCACACAGTCTTTTTTTATTTTTATTATTTGGCTGTGCTGGGTCTTAGTTGTGGCACTTGGAATCTTTTTTTAGTTGCAGCATGTGGGATCTAGTTCCCTGGCCAGGGATCGAACCCAGGCCCCCGGAATTAGGAGTACAGTGTCTTACCCACTGGACCACCAGGGAGGTCCCCCAAATAGTCTTGATTCCTATCACTATATTGGAAATCTTAAGATCACGTGGGGTGAGTCCAGTTATTGCAGAATTTTTTAGGCATTTTAGCTCTTCTAGTTCTTTTGCCTCTCACTATTATTTTAGAATAACCTGTTTGAATCTATGAAAATCATGATGGAAAATGTATTAAACCTGTGTGTCAATTTTAATATCGTTTCTGTGTTGTGACTTCCAGTCAATTAATTTGGTATACTTTGTTAACTGTCCAGTGAATATCATATGTTTCTCTTGATCACCTAAATGGAAGATTTTTAAAATTTTGTTCATTCTTATTGTAGGTTTTAAGCAAAAAAGTCTTTATTTGTTTAGATTTACACATTTTTCTTCTACTTTTACTCTTTTTTTGAGCATTTATGGTATTCTATATTTAATTTCAATTTCCATTTGTAAATTTGCATGCATATAAAATTATAATAGATTTTTGCATGTTGTATTCCTGATACCTTGCAAATTACACTTTTTATAGAAATTTGTTTAGAGTTTTTTGATTCACTATGTGCATTATTTCATTAAATTTCCTGGTTATACTGTAATAGTTTATCACAAACTGAGAACCTTGAAGGAATACAAATTTATTCTCTTATGGTTCTGGGACACAGAAATGGAAAATGAGCCAAAGCATTTGTGTATATTATCAGGATGCCAGAAGCCACTTGGATCCTTTTTCTCATGCGTCCCCATTGGTATTTGCATGACACACACTTTAATGAATAATTTTATTTGGGTATCTTCTTGTTATATGAGCATTGTTTAAGTTGGGACACTGTCAGTCTGTCTTCGTACATGTTCACATTCGTAGTATTTAACATTATCATATCTGATTTAATTATTGCTGACTCTCCCCTATAGAATATGCTCCTTGAAGGCAGGGTATTGATTTTGGTTCCTGATAGACATCTAGTGATTGGAACCATTCTCAGCTGACAGGTGAGTGAATGCACTTTACCCGTTCAAGGGTTTCTGTAATGGGTAGGCTCATAGAGCAGTAAGTCGAGTGGTCACATAAAGATGTGATTATATTGTATTTGTGGCACCAAGTCCCTACTCCATTAACATTACACCCAAATATTTTTAATGTTGTCATAAATTAATTAATTCTCATAATGTGGTTTATTTATACATTGTAAATTTTCTCCAATATGACTAAAGAGCTGTAGCTGATTAGTGAAGAATTGTCTTCATGAAGCTTTTATTTATCCACGTTTTCTTTTTTTTAAATTTATGTTTAATTGGAGGTTAATTGATTTACAATGTTGTGTTGGTTTCTCCCATACAACAATGTCAATCAGCCATGAGTTTACATATGTCCTCTCCCACTTGTGCCTCCTTCCAGCCCCTCACCCCAGCGAACCCCTCTAAGTGGTCACAGAGTACCAGCTTGAGCTCCCTGTGGAATACACAACCTTCCCATCAGCTCTCTGTTTCTATACGTGTTAATGTATAGGTTTCATTCTATTCCTCAGGTAGGACAGTTTTTATTCGTGGGTGAGAGACCACCTAGCAAATAGTAACTGAAAGAAGTAGACTTACCATACTCACCAGACATGCAGCCCGAGAAGATGCCATGTGCCTTGATCCTTCCTCAGCACTTAGTCTTCAGTGTCTTCCTAGCAGCGTGGCTGGTGGATGGCCGAGAAGAGTGACAGTTGTGAGGCAAAACCCTTCTTGGTTTTAGATTTTATCTCATTTTCACCAAACAGTAATCCTGCGGCTGCTGCTTAGTCACTTCAGATGTGTCTATGACTGTTCAACCCCATAGACTGTAGCCTGTCAGGCTTCTCTGTCCATGGGATTCTCCAGGCAAGAATACTGGCGTTGGTTGCTTCCCAACCCAGAGATCAAACCTGGTCTCCTGTATTGAAGGCAGATTCTTTACCACTGAGCCACCTGACAAGCCCCTATAGATATTTGTGACCCTGGAAACTGTTCCCTGCCAGGCTTGTCTGTTCATGAGATTTTCCAGGCCAAGAATACTGGAGTGGGTTACCTTTTAATGTTTTCTAATATTAGTCATTTGCATTAAATGGCCACCATAATTTTAATAATAGGCATGAGATTTCATATTTCCCACTTTTTTCTCATAGTTCTCTATTAAGAAAAACAAAAAGGGGAAAGGTGTTTGGGGCAGATGACATCAAATCACTTTGTTCTTTTCCTGAGAGTGCAATATTCTACATAACACATGGTGAGTCTGTCTCACATTTGAAATGTTAAATTTTTTAGAGCCCTTGTGTTTTCTTTTTTTTATTATTATTTTACTTTTTACTTTTACAGAGTTTTGTTGTTTACAGATATGTATCATCCCAGATTAGTTCTATGTATATCCCCCGCATCACACCCCTCCAGGCCACTTCACAGCTCCCCTGCAGGATTCCCTTTTCCCACGGTACAATGACAATAGCTATTCTTTTCACATATGATAGTATAGGTTTTCATGCTGCTTCCTTTACGTCTCCCACGCACTGTTCATTCCCCAAAATGTCCATATGTCTATTGTGTTTTGTTTTCTTTTTTTTTCTTAAAGATTTATTTATTTATTTTGGTGGGGGAGGGGTGGGAAGGGAGGGGAGCAGGCGCGCCACTTCTATTGGTCTTTCATCTATTCATTTTCATCCATCTTTGTTCTTTCGCCCGTGTGGGCCTCCCATCGCGGTGGCCTCTGTCGCTGCAGAGCCCCGGCTCTGGGCGCATGCGCTCCAGAGCTCCGGCTCGGTAATTGGACACATTGGTCCAGCCGCTCCGCGGCACGTGGGATCTTCCCAGGCCAGGGCTCGAACCGGCGCCCCTTGCACTGCAAGGCGGTGTCCTTACCCACTGCACCACCAGGGAAGCCCCTCTATTGTGTTTTCTAAGCCACAAATCTGTTTCCTTTCTGCTCTGATTCTAAATATACTGAATAATTCTAAATAATTCACTTTTTTTTTTTTTTGGCAATGCCACGTGGCTTGCAGGATCCTATGCCAAGTCCACTGTACTGCCAGGCAATACCCTCTCCATTTTTGATATAGTTATTCTGATTCTAGTATCAGGGTAAGAAATCAAATAATCCATTTTGAAACATTTTTTAGCCATGCCATCATACCCGATTGTGAGAAATATACAAGAGGGTAGTAATTGGGAAGTATTCTAATATCACCTCCAAATATATTTTAAGATTATATCATAATAATTATATATTTATGTAACTGGCATGGTACCTCCCAGCTGTTTCAGTAGTAAACAGTTTCCTTCCAATATAAAAAACAGGAGATCTCAGATTGCCTGCGTTATTTACTTTTATTTCTTTATTCATTTGGCTATGATGGGGCTTAGTGGTGGCTTGTGGGACTTAGTTCCCTGACCAGGGTTTGAACCTGGGCCCCCTGCATTGAGAAGGTAGAGTCTTAGCCCCTGGATCATCAGGGAAGTCCCAATCCTTCATTAATTTACACACAAAAATAATACATTCTAAAAAAAATAGTATCAAAATGCAAAAAATGAGTCAAAATTTGAATCCATGTCAAGCACTCGCTACTCATCATTTTCATTAAATCGATGTGAGTAACACTCTGTCTGCATTGTTCTTCAATAAAGCTAATTTTCTTCAATCTACGGTAGACAGCAAAGACCTTTCCTGGTGGCTCAGTGGTAAAGAATTCCATGGACAGGAAAGCCCAGTGGGCTATAGTCCATGGGTTCATGAGAGTTGGACACAACAATTAAACCTCCACCACTACCAGCATGATACACAAAATCTATTTGCTTTAAAATAGAGAGTGGGACTTCCCCTATGGTCGGCTGGCTAAGACTGCCTTCTTTTTTTTTTTTTTTTTAAGATTTATTTATTTATTTATTTATTTTTTGGGCGGGGGTCGGGTTGGGGAGGGAGGGGAGTGGGTGGGCCACTTCTATTGGTCTTTCATTTCTCTATTTTCATCCGTCTTTGTTCTTTGGCTCCTGTGGGCCTCCCATCGCGGTGGCGTCTGTTGTTGCAGAGCACCGGCTCCAGGCGCATGCGCTCCAGAGCTCCAGCTCGGTGATTGGACACATCAGTCCAGCCGCTCCGCGGCATGTGGGATCTTCCCAGGCCAGGGATCGAACCGGCGCCCCTTGCACTGCAAGGCGGTGTCCTTATCCACTGGACCACCAGGGGAAGCCCTAAGACTGCCTTCTAATGCAGGTGCTGCAGTCTCAGTTCCTGGTCAGAGAATTAAGATCCCACTTGTGGTGAGGTACGGCTAAAACCAAGCAAAGCAACAAACAAAATCATCGTTCCCCTTCAGTTTTTTGTTCCACATGTAGCCCATCAGGAGACACATGAAAACCTCATTTTCACTGTGTCCAATTCACTCTGTTTCATGATCATCTACTTGAATCAGCCTTTATATAATCATCAATGATGACTTCCATTCACAACAACAAATCTAGAGGTGCCGCGACCACCAAACACATGATATTTAATTTAATTAATTTTTTTTTGGATATGTTATTTTTAAAAATTTGTCTGCATCGGGTCTTAGTTGCAGCATACGGGATCTTTTAGTTATGGCATTTAGGATCTAATTCCCTGACCAGGGATCAAACTTGGGCCCCCTGCATTAGGGGGGTGGAGTCTTAGCAACTGTACTACCAGGGAGGTCCCCAAAGCACATTTTATTTTATTTTTCAAAGTTTATGTTTTCTTGGCTGTTTTGGGTCTTCATTGCTTCACAGGGGCTGTTTCCTGGTTGTGGAGAGTGGGTGCTATTCTCTCATTGTGGTGGGTAGGCTTCTCATTGCTGTGGCTTCTCTTGTTGTGGATCAAGGGCTCTAGATTGCACGGGGCTTCAGTAGTTGTGGTATGTTTTATATCTCTACTCTGACAGTCCCCATGCTCTCAAGTTTATACCATTTTTCTTCTTAAAATAGTGTCCTAGGGACTTCCCTGGTGGTCCAGTGGTTAAGACTTCATGCTTCCAATGGAGGGGGCCTGGGTTCCATCCCTAGTTAGGAAACTAGATCCCACATGCTGCGACTAAGATCTGAGGTAGTCAAACAAACAAATTTAAATAAATAAAAGAAATCAATGTCCTAGTTTTTCCTGGTCACATGGATTGGAATAAACCCCACCTCATTCAGTAGGTGGGGTTTTGCCTTAACCCATCTTTGTTCCTGAGACCGTCATGGTGATAAATGAAAGGCGGGTAATGGAACAACAATATCAACAGATTTCAAACTTCAGGTTGTAGGTCATTAATAACAATGGAACCTTTTCATAAGAACCCAGATACTTCAAATAAACAATTTACCATCTTCAGATTAAGATCCATTGTGGTGACGCTAAAACCAAGCAAAGCAACAAACAAAATCATCGTTCCCCTTCAGTTTTTTGTTCCACATGTAGCCCATCAGGAGACACATGAAAACCTCATTTTCACTGTGTCCAATTCACTCTGTTTCATGATCATCTACTTGAATCAGCCTTTATATAATCATCAATGATGACTTCCATTCACAACAACAAATCTAGAGGTGCCGCGACCACCAAACACATGATATTTAATTTAATTAATTTTTTTTTGGATATGTTATTTTTAAAAATTTGTCTGCATCGGGTCTTAGTTGCAGCATACGGGATCTTTTAGTTATGGCATTTAGGATCTAATTCCCTGACCAGGGATCAAACTTGGGCCCCCTGCATTAGGGGGGTGGAGTCTTAGCAACTGTACTACCAGGGAGGTCCCCAAAGCACATTTTATTTTATTTTTCAAAGTTTATGTTTTCTTGGCTGTTTTGGGTCTTCATTGCTTCACAGGGGCTGTTTCCTGGTTGTGGAGAGTGGGTGCTATTCTCTCATTGTGGTGGGTAGGCTTCTCATTGCTGTGGCTTCTCTTGTTGTGGATCAAGGGCTCTAGATTGCACGGGGCTTCAGTAGTTGTGGTATGTTTTATATCTCTACTCTGACAGTCCCCATGCTCTCAAGTTTATACCATTTTTCTTCTTAAAATAGTGTCCTAGGGACTTCCTGGTGGTCCAGTGGTTAAGACTTCATGCTTCCAATGGAGGGGGCCTGGGTTCCATCCCTAGTTAGGAAACTAGATCCCACATGCTGCGACTAAGATCTGAGGTAGTCAAACAAACAAATTTAAATAAATAAAAGAAATCAATGTCCTAGTTTTTCCTGGTCACATGGATTGGAATAAACCCCACCTCATTCAGTAGGTGGGGTTTTGCCTTAACCCATCTTTGTTCCTGAGACCGTCATGGTGATAAATGAAAGGCGGGTAATGGAACAACAATATCAACAGATTTCAAACTTCAGGTTGTAGGTCATTAATAACAATGGAACCTTTTCATAAGAACCCAGATACTTCAAATAAACAATTTACCATCTTCAGATAATTAGATCTTTCCACAAATGTCCTTGATCCTTTGACAGGTATCAGCTAGTGAATTTTAAAGAATTTTAACATTTTTAATTCTCTTCGAGATTTAACATATGAGATTGGCTAACCAGTCTTCAAACCTAATACCCTTAGTTCCTCCCACTGTTACTTTTCTTTGTAAGACCATTGAGAGTATTGTTTTTGAAGATCTTATCTCCTTCATTACATTTGTCATGTTTCTATCTAGTGTGAATTCCTTGTGGAGTATCCTGAGTATTTTCTGCAAAGCCTTGACATACTTGTATGGTTTCCATAGTATATTAATTCTTTCATGATCACAGAGGTGTATTTTTTTATATATAAAGTTGATCATATTCAGTACATTTGTCAGTTCTCTCCAGAAGGAATCGTGTTGTTCTTGATCAGGCTGAAGATTTGGATGAGCTGTGTCATGCATTCGTGTGGTTTTCCTCAAGTGTTTATTCTGAAATCAAGTGAGGTGTGACCTGGTTATAGGCTTTACACCTATATTAGTTTTGTATGGTATCTCTCCACAGTTGAGCATTTTTTATTTTTATTTTTTAAATTCGTATTTAATTTATTTTTTATTATTTATTTTTTTCTATTTTGGGTTTTCACTGCTGCCGCAGGCTCTTCTGTAGTTGCAGGGAGTAGGGGCTGCTCTCTAGTTGAGGTGAGCAGGCTTCTTGTTGCAGTGACTTCTCTTGCTGTCGAACTCAGGCTCTAGAGCTCATGGGTTTCAGTAGTTGCAGCACATGGGCTCAACAGTTGAGGCTCTGAGGCTCTAGATCCCAGGCTCAATAGTTGTGGCTCATGGGCTTCGTTGCTCCACAGCATATGGGATCTTCTCGGATCAGGGATCGAACCTGTGTCTCCTGCATTAGCAGGTGAACTCTTCACCAGTGATTTACCAGGGAAGCCTCACTTTTAAAATTTAATTTAAACATAGTTGCTGTACAGTATTTTGTTTCAGTTGTAGTGTTTAATTGTTGCATACATTACAAAATGACCACCACAGTAAGTCTAGTAGCTATCTGTGCCCACACAAAATTCTTATGCTATATTGACCTTATTCCTCATGCAGTATATTATACATTCTCCTGACTGACTTCCTGTATAATTGTCAGGATGCCCATTTTAAACTCCTTCACATAATTCACTCCTTTACCCCATTCTGGGAATCACATCTTTTTTTTCTCTATGTGTCTGTTTTCACTTTATTTTGCATTTTTTCTCTTTTATATTCTATAGATAAGTAAAACCATGTGGTATTTGACTTTTTTTTTTCACTTAATACCTTCCATGTCATTGCAGATGGAACTATTTATTTTAGGGAATTCCCTGGCAGTCCAGTGGCTAAAACTCAGTGCTTGCAATGCCAGGGGCTGGATTCAGTTTCTGGTCTGGGTACTAAGATGCTGCAGATTGCACAGGAGATTTTCTGCCTAAGTACTATTCCATTATATATGTTGATCCCAGCTGGCAAAAACAACTTCTTATTGCAACTGTTTTCAACTTCTTAGGAGAACATATCTTAGTTTTGAATATAACTGGTCCAGGCTGTGACAGTAGGCCTTCCCTTCCCCCAGCCAGTGCAAGAGACACCACTTAGATCCCTGGCTGGGAAAGTTCCCATTTGCCTTGGGACAATTCAGTGCTTGAGCCACTGCTGAGCCTGTGCTCTACAGCCAAGGAACCACAAGGACTGAAGCTTGTGTGCCCTAGAGCCTGTGCTCTCAGACAAGAGAAGCCACCACAATGAGAAGCCCACACACCACAGCTAGAGAGTAGTCTGTGCTGTCCCCACTAGAGAAATGCCCTGGCAGCAAAGGAACAACCAGCAGCACCAAAAAAAAAAAAGAGAGAGAGAGCGCGCGCAGAGCATAGATGGAAAAACTGTCATAGAGAACAGACTTACGGACATTGGGGAGAGGGAAAAGTGACTGAGGGGTATGGGCAGAACAACACGGAACCCTATACTATATAACGAAAAAGAGGTAAATATTGTCAGTGCATTGTGGGACTAAGGGATCGTAAGTGGAGGCTATGCGACGGCCTGCAGGGGTGGGATGGGCGGGAATGGGATATACATGAGTAATCTTGAATTATACATATCTGTAAACAACAAAACTCTGTAAAATAAAAAAAAAAAAAACAAAGTAAAAACAAAACCTTGTGATTGTGAGGGGAAAAAAAACGGACAATCAATTTTAAAAAGCAATTTCAAATTAATACGATAAACCTCTTCAGACCCGCCTCCTGGCACGCCCGGCTTCTAGAACTAGGCTTATGTCCCGCCCCGGAAGTCCCACCGCCGGAAGCGGACTCCACTGAAAGACAGTCATTCCGCTGAGAGAGCTTCTCATTTGTCGTCTAACACTGCGTCGGGGGCCCACTCCGACTCCATCCTGATGTGAGAGGTTCAGTTCAGTCGCTTAGTCGTGCCCGACGCCTGGCGACCCCAGGGCTACAGCCTACCAGGACGGGGCGTAAAATCTAGCTCCCGCCACTCCGCCCCCAGGAAAGCCATAGGTCGCTTTTCAGGTGTGTTACAGTTGTGCTTTCCTTTGGCTTGAAACCCCAGAGGCCGATGTCTGCCTTTGGTCCAAGTAGTCACCGCCTTTCGCACGTTTTCCTGTTTAAAACGCTTTACTTCCTCTGCCCCGCCCCCCATGGAAAGCCCTCGTTGCTAGGTGGATTCGGGCTCCTTGGCGTCGCCCTCTCTGCTCCTGGCAGCCGCGCTCTTCACCGGGTTCTTGGGCTCCGCAGAGCTCACCCCGCGCTTGAGACCCCTCCCCCCTAGCCCCTCTGTCCTTGGTTTCCTTCAGCGGGCCCTTCTGCCCCGCGAATCTCCCCTCCGTGTCAGCCCTTCACCTCACCCCCGCGCAGTGGGCGGAGGCCTGGGCCAACATTCTTCAATCCCGTCTTCTTCGCCCTGTTGGAAAATGATCTCTTCCTGTAGGCAGCCTTCTTACTGCTTCTTCGCTGTGAGTAGCTGGGCGATGGGGTCGGTTGCCGCAGAGAAGAAACCCGAGAGAGAAAAAGAAAACTGATAAGGTAGAACGAATCAGAGAATACGGATGGAGACATGGAGGATGACTGAGGGGCTTATAAAGAGACAGTACAATGAAATAGTTTTAGCCTTGAAAGCAGCAGGTGAATGACATGGAGAAATCAATTTAAAAAGACGGATCTTGGGCTTCCCTGGTGGTCCAGTGGGTGTAGAGTCTGCCTGGCAGTGCAGGGGCCACCGGTTCAATCCCTGGTCCAGGAAGGTTCTCACATGAAGAGGAGCGGCTGGGCCGGTGTGTCCAGTTAGGTGTCAGCGCCTGAGCGCATGCAAGCAGAGCCCTTGCTTTGGGGCGAGAGAGGCCATTGCCATGGGAGGCACACACAGGCTGATGAATAAAGATGGATGAAAAATAAACGATGACTTAGAGGCAAACAAACAAGCAAAAAAAGCTGGATCTCCAGGGTTTGGGCAGCAACGTGGGGCATGGGAGGGCCTCAATCTGAGGTAGTAAAGGGGAGCAATAGTGGTGAGGCGTTTTGAGATTAAATCTGGAATGAACTCCGTTGGCCAAGTAGTCACCGCCTTTCCCCCACTCCGCCCAGGAAAGCCATAGGTCGCTTTTCAGGTGTGTTACAGTTGTGCTTTCCTTTGGCTTGAAACCCCAGAGGCCGATGTCTGCCTTTGGTCCAAGTAGTCACCGCCTTTCGCACGTTTTCCTGTTTAAAACGCTTTACTTCCTCTGCCCCGCCCCCCATGGAAAGCCCTCGTTGCTAGGTGGATTCGGGCTCCTTGGCGTCGCCCTCTCTGCTCCTGGCAGCCGCGCTCTTCACCGGGTTCTTGGGCTCCGCAGAGCTCACCCCGCGCTTGAGACCCCTCCCCCCTAGCCCCTCTGTCCTTGGTTTCCTTCAGCGGGCCCTTCTGCCCCGCGAATCTCCCCTCCGTGTCAGCCCTTCACCTCACCCCCGCGCAGTGGGCGGAGGCCTGGGCCAACATTCTTCAATCCCGTCTTCTTCGCCCTGTTGGAAAATGATCTCTTCCTGTAGGCAGCCTTCTTACTGCTTCTTCGCTGTGAGTAGCTGGGCGATGGGGTCGGTTGCCGCAGAGAAGAAACCCGAGAGAGAAAAAGAAAACTGATAAGGTAGAACGAATCAGAGAATACGGATGGAGACATGGAGGATGACTGAGGGGCTTATAAAGAGACAGTACAATGAAATAGTTTTAGCCTTGAAAGCAGCAGGTGAATGACATGGAGAAATCAATTTAAAAAGACGGATCTTGGGCTTCCCTGGTGGTCCAGTGGGTGTAGAGTCTGCCTGGCAGTGCAGGGGCCACCGGTTCAATCCCTGGTCCAGGAAGGTTCTCACATGAAGAGGAGCGGCTGGGCCGGTGTGTCCAGTTAGGTGTCAGCGCTCTGGAGCGCATGCAAGCAGAGCCCTTGCTTTGGGGCGAGAGAGGCCATTGCCATGGGAGGCACACACAGGCTGATGAATAAAGATGGATGAAAAATAAACGATGACTTAGAGGCAAACAAACAAGCAAAAAAAGCTGGATCTCCAGGGTTTGGGCAGCAACGTGGGGCATGGGAGGGCCTCAATCTGAGGTAGTAAAGGGGAGCAATAGTGGTGAGGCGTTTGGAGATTCTGCGAGAGGATCAAAGGTGGAACCATGGCCTTCAGAACATCGTGCTCCTGGGAGAGAAGCAGATGACAAACCACGAGTATCAGAGAAGAGGAAAAGAGCAGGAAGGAAGCATAGCCACGTGTGCTGCCTGTGAGTGGGGAGGAAGGGCCTGTAAGAGGTAGAGAAGGTTTGTAACCGGAGGGCAGAGAGGGAGTTGAGTTGGTGGAAGAAAGAGGCAGAAATGTTAGAGTACTGAGGGCAATCAAAGAGACTGGGGCGGGGGTGGGGTGGGGGGTGGAAAGCAATTAGAGGAGAAACGAGTTGCAGAGTGTGGCAGGACAACAGAGAGAAATAGGCCAGCAGGAGCACCAGCAGAGTAGAAAAGATCAACAAAGAGACAGAAATGGGGAAAAAAATATAAAAAAATGGAAATAGACAATTACATGGAACCAGGTAGTACTGCAGGTAGAAGGGAAATGGGGTCCAGGTAGGAGGGGTGAGTTAATTGGATTTGGACAACTAAAGTTACGATACAGTGTCTTCTGGCTTTAGAATCTAGTAAGCTTAAATTTCTTTTGCTTAAATTATACAGATGAAGATTCGTATTGCAAAACTGTAAGGTTTGTGCCTTTTGTAATTGCATGACAAGAGAACTTCCGTTTCCAATTCCTGTTGAGCCAAGGATCAGTGACTCAGACAGGTTTGGGTCACCCCCTGCTGTTTCCTGGCAAGGGGAGAAGCGGGGACTAGTGAAACAAGAAATGGCTGGTTCTGTCACCACCTAGTACCTCTTTCAAGAAACAGTAAAAGTGTTTCTCTGTGATGGATTTATTTTATTCTCTCTGCCCCTTTTGCATTTGTTGTTGTTAACTTTACATATATCCTAGTGCATTAAATATCTATTTTCCTGTAAATAATTATTAACTTGTGAAATAAGTTTGGGGGTATTATGTATTCTACTTATGCGGTTATTTTCTAAAATGTGGTATATTCTCAGTTTTTTTAAAGCATTGACAGCAGGATTTTTAGATTTAAAAACTTCACAAGTTATTTCCTTATATTATGCGGATAACTTGGCACCTAAGTGCTTTCCCTCCTTTATCTTCCTATATTGGAGAAGTTCTTTCATAACTAGTAGGTACTTTTAAACTCCTTTGATGAGTACTTGGTAGAAATGTCAATGATCTTTTGTAGTAACGGTGAAAACCTGGTTTAACCAGTTAGTCTCTTTTTTTATTTATAGCATTCACATTTTATTTGATATTACAAGTAGCCTTGAGATGATTTAAACCTTACGGGAAGGTCTGTGTAGGTTATATGCAAATACTATGCCAGTTAATACAAGTGACTCTAGTCGCGTCTATTTCTTTGCCTCTTGTATTCCTGTCTTCATTTTGAAGAAGTTTGCTCAGAGCTTATTTCTCAGCTCAACTCTTACAGCGTTTTCTGCACCAGCAGCTGTACTTTTTAAAATTATTTTCCTTCGATTTTTCTGGAAAAGAAGAATTACCTATTTGGTGTCTATGGCGATGAGGAAAATTTCTGCCACTGACCTCACAGGACCTTATTTGGGAAACAGCCGATTTTGTTCACTTCAACAGGACTTTTTCAAAAAGGTCTCTCTTCTGGGCCTCAAGGAGCCCACTTATAACATAAAGATAAGAGGCGAGACTAGAAATTCAAGTCAGAGCAACCCTGACCTGAAGTAATTGGCCAAACTGGGTGTGTGTCACTGTGTGGAAGTTCTTTTTTGGAGAGTGTGTACTTTTATTTAGTTGGAAATGGGTCCCTCTGTGCCCAGAATGAAAAATAAAAACGCTGGCATGGAGACAGGAACATAGGCTCTGAGTAGAAATGACTGTAGTAAGAAATATTTCTCTGCATTAAATGTAAATTTATGAATTTTTTTTAACTTTTAATTTTGTATTGGGGAATAGCTGATTAACAATGTTGTGATAGTTTCCAGTTAACTGTGAGGGCACTCAGCCATACATGTACATATATCCATTCTGTGCCAAACTCCTCTCCTGTGTAGGCTGCCACATATCATTGAGTTCTATGTGCTATACACTAGGTCTTTGTTGGTTATCCATTTAAAGTATAGCAGTGTGTACATGTCCGTCCCAAGCTCCCTAGCTCCCTAATCCATCCGTCCCCCACGTCCCCCCTGCAATCGTTCTCTAAGTCTGTGAGTCTCTTTCTGTTTTCCAAATTCATTTATATAATTTTTTTTTGGTATTCTGTATCTAAGGGATGTCATAAGATATTTCTCCTCTCTTAACTTCACTCAGTATGGTGATGTCTAGGTCCATCCATGTTGCTGAAGATGACATTTTTTTTTCATTCTTCTTAATGGATGGGGTGTATTCCATTGTATGTAAGTACTACATACTCTTTATCCATTCTTCTGTTAATGGGCATTTAGTTTGCTTCCATGTTTGGGCTTCAATTAAGGCAGTGGTTTTAGGCACAGAAAATTCTTTTCCTCCAATGTTTACAAGTATGGCCTGAGCAGAGCACCTAGGGATCCTCGGGTGCAGGAGGATGGGTGCCTTGTGGTCAGGAGATGGAGCTGACAGATGTCCCACAGCATCCTTGGGAAGTCGAGAATCATTGTGCAGGGACATAGCTTTGAGAAAGATCTCCATTAATCTTGCAAGTAATAAATCCTTCCTGCTCCAGGTGAAAAAAAGAGAAAGAAAGGAATCTTAACTAGAGTTTTTACAGTAATACAAGACAAGTTTCAGAGGTCA
Source organism: Tragulus kanchil (assembly GCA_022376925.1). Classification (NCBI taxonomy): domain Eukaryota; kingdom Metazoa; phylum Chordata; class Mammalia; order Artiodactyla; family Tragulidae; genus Tragulus; species Tragulus kanchil. The sequence continues at coordinate 134,738,070 of JAIOJX010000031.1, forward strand.
TTTTGTTGCTTACCTTTGGTATTTGTTAGTATTCTGTGTTGCAAATAAAGACACTTTCAGTTGCACTGTGACAGATCCAACAGGGGGCTTGGGGGTGTTTTCCTGAGAAATGTTTGGGTCTCACTGGGGCAGGTGTGTTGCTGGAAACATCTTTGATATGTAGTGTTTGAAGATGACAGTCTGGACAGTGGTTATGGTGAATGAAAGCATGGTGTTTTGCATCCAGTGATTCCTTGGGTGTCTTCGTATGTTCTTTTCTCTCTGCCATAATTTATGAGAGTTCAGGATTTGTGTGTATGTGTGTGTGGTATTTTATAACAGGACGAATGGATCCTTAGGAGTTTTCTTGAGACTGTGGGACCCCATGAGAGTCTGTAAGCATCAATTTATGGGGTCTCCAGTTAACTGTGAGGGCACTCAGCCATACATGTACATATATCCATTCTGTGCCAAACTCCTCTCCTGTGTAGGCTGCCACATATCATTGAGTTCTATGTGCTATACACTAGGTCTTTGTTGGTTATCCATTTAAAGTATAGCAGTGTGTACATGTCCGTCCCAAGCTCCCTAGCTCCCTAATCCATCCGTCCCCCACGTCCCCCCTGCAATCGTTCTCTAAGTCTGTGAGTCTCTTTCTGTTTTCCAAATTCATTTATATAATTTTTTTTTGGTATTCTGTATCTAAGGGATGTCATAAGATATTTCTCCTCTCTTAACTTCACTCAGTATGGTGATGTCTAGGTCCATCCATGTTGCTGAAGATGACATTTTTTTTTCATTCTTCTTAATGGATGGGGTGTATTCCATTGTATGTAAGTACTACATACTCTTTATCCATTCTTCTGTTAATGGGCATTTAGTTTGCTTCCATGTTTGGGCTTCAATTAAGGCAGTGGTTTTAGGCACAGAAAATTCTTTTCCTCCAATGTTTACAAGTATGGCCTGAGCAGAGCACCTAGGGATCCTCGGGTGCAGGAGGATGGGTGCCTTGTGGTCAGGAGATGGAGCTGACAGATGTCCCACAGCATCCTTGGGAAGTCGAGAATCATTGTGCAGGGACATAGCTTTGAGAAAGATCTCCATTAATCTTGCAAGTAATAAATCCTTCCTGCTCCAGGTGAAAAAAAGAGAAAGAAAGGAATCTTAACTAGAGTTTTTACAGTAATACAAGACAAGTTTCAGAGGTCATTTTGTTGCTTACCTTTGGTATTTGTTAGTATTCTGTGTTGCAAATAAAGACACTTTCAGTTGCACTGTGACAGATCCAACAGGGGGCTTGGGGGTGTTTTCCTGAGAAATGTTTGGGTCTCACTGGGGCAGGTGTGTTGCTGGAAACATCTTTGATATGTAGTTTTTGAAGATGACAGTCTGGACAGTGGTTATGGTGAATGAAAGCATGGTGTTTTGCATCCAGTGATTCCTTGGGTGTCTTCGTATGTTCTTTTCTCTCTGCCATAATTTATGAGAGTTCAGGATTTGTGTGTATGTGTGTGTGGTATTTTATAACAGGACGAATGGATCCTTAGGAGTTTTCTTGAGACTGTGGGACCCCATGAGAGTCTGTAAGTTCCTTTGAGTCTAAAGGGAAGTGACGAGTGCTGGTTTTCAGATGGCAGGAGGTTTTCACTGGGGACTTGTTGCTAGGTATGTTTCTGTGGACAGAACTTGAGAGGAACCGTTAAGTTCTTTAATGCAGGGTGAGATTGTTCCAGGAATCAAGAGGACTGGCAACAGCAAGTGAATGGTCGTACAAAGGGACATCCTTGGAAAGGTGTAGCTGCTCCTTTCTTGCTGCCAGGCCAGTGCTGGTTCCTCTGCTGTCCACACCCTAACTGTCCCTAAACATGTGCACGCTCGCGTGCATACAGACACACACACACACACACAATAGGGAAACATGCACTGTTGGTGGGAAGGTGAATGGTATGGCTATTACAGAAAACAACTGAAGAGATTCTCCTGTCTAGATACCCAAAGACAATGAAGTCATTATATTTAGGTAAATATTTGCAACATACACATCTAATGTTGACTAAAGTCAGTCCACACTGTGTTTCTGTATACTTGGTATTTGCTGAGAAAGTAACACTTCAGTATTCTCACCACACAGAAGTAAAATGGTAGTTGTGAGTTGATAGAAGTGTAAATTACTTTATGGTGAATATTACACATGTGCATAGGTCTGTGTAAAAATCACTCTGGAGGCTTCATAGGCACACCATTGTTACTCATCTGTTATGCCTCAGTCAAGCTGGGAAATAGAAAGTGAGAGATATACTGGACTTGCCTCCTCTGGGTGCTGGTCAATTCAGGTTTCTCCTTAGATTGATGAAGAATTCTGAGTATGCAGGTTTTGTAACCACCGACCAGAGATTTCTTTTCATATTGTCAATATGAGGTCCAACCTTTGTTGTGTTTAAGGTGCCCCAGGGTGTGAGCTTCAGGACTCTCAGTCCTCCCAATCCCGAGGGCTGACCTCTGAGCTGAGGAGAGGGGCTCTGCTCTGCATGGGAATGGACCAGAGATTGGTCTGTGACATGCGGGGGTTGTCGGGTCAGCTGAAGTGTCCACTGCTGCTGTGCAGGAGGGGAGTGTGACCTGAAGGAAAGGGGTGGGAAACTCCATTGTTAGTCTCTGGTTCCTCCTGTGGCAGCAGACAGCAGAGGACTCGTCCACATGGTGACTACTCCCTGTGCATGGGGTTGGGCACAGGGAGAGATGATGTGGATCCTAACAGCACTTTTGCAGCTTTCGAGGTTGACTTCTAAAGACTCATTTTGCCCAAGGAAGAGCACAGAAGAGGAAGAGAAGGAAAGAAAAGGAGTCAGGAATGAATCTTCCTCAAGTAAAGTCATATCCTCAGTTGATTCTCAGTCTGTCCTTCCTGAAAGGCCCTTGTCTGGACTCTAATCTTGTGTGACTCTGAAGTATCCTGCCTGACCCTTGGACATGCATACCCACCTGGCCTTCCCGCAGACCGCTTGTCTCCACTTAGATCCCATCTCCCCAGGACCCCGTGACCTGGACCTTGTGAGGAGGCTGCCCTGGGCACCATCCTGGGCAGGGCTTCTCACCTGCAGGTTGGAGCCATGGTCTCAGTGCTGTTGGGCAGCAGGGGTTGCTTAGGGCCTATGTGAATGTGCTGTCTGCTCTCTGTCAGCCAGGGTAAAGAGGTGGACATTAATATGCATAGATAAGATCTGTGTAAAATCACTCTGGTAGGTGTGAGTTGATAGAAGTGTAAATTACTTTATGGTGAATATTACACATGTGCATAGGTCTGTGTAAAAATCACTCTGGAGGCTTCATAGGCACACCATTGTTACTCATCTGTTATGCCTCAGTCAAGCTGGGAAATAGAAAGTGAGAGATATACTGGACTTGCCTCCTCTGGGTGCTGGTCAATTCAGGTTTCTCCTTAGATTGATGAAGAATTCTGAGTATGCAGGTTTTGTAACCACCGACCAGAGATTTCTTTTCATATTGTCAATATGAGGTCCAACCTTTGTTGTGTTTAAGGTGCCCCAGGGTGTGAGCTTCAGGACTCTCAGTCCTCCCAATCCCGAGGGCTGACCTCTGAGCTGAGGAGAGGGGCTCTGCTCTGCATGGGAATGGACCAGAGATTGGTCTGTGACATGCGGGGGTTGTCGGGTCAGCTGAAGTGTCCACTGCTGCTGTGCAGGAGGGAGTGTGACCTGAAGGAAAGGGGTGGGAAACTCCATTGTTAGTCTCTGGTTCCTCCTGTGGCAGCAGACAGCAGAGGACTCGTCCACATGGTGACTACTCCCTGTGCATGGGGTTGGGCACAGGGAGAGATGATGTGGATCCTAACAGCACTTTTGCAGCTTTCGAGGTTGACTTCTAAAGACTCATTTTGCCCAAGGAAGAGCACAGAAGAGGAAGAGAAGGAAAGAAAAGGAGTCAGGAATGAATCTTCCTCAAGTAAAGTCATATCCTCAGTTGATTCTCAGTCTGTCCTTCCTGAAAGGCCCTTGTCTGGACTCTAATCTTGTGTGACTCTGAAGTATCCTGCCTGACCCTTGGACATGCATACCCACCTGGCCTTCCCGCAGACCGCTTGTCTCCACTTAGATCCCATCTCCCCAGGACCCCGTGACCTGGACCTTGTGAGGAGGCTGCCCTGGGCACCATCCTGGGCAGGGCTTCTCACCTGCAGGTTGGAGCCATGGTCTCAGTGCTGTTGGGCAGCAGGGGTTGCTTAGGGCCTATGTGAATGTGCTGTCTGCTCTCTGTCAGCCAGGGTAAAGAGGTGGACATTAATATGCATAGATAAGATCTGAAAAACTGGGGTTTCCCTGGTGGTCCAGTGAGTAAGGACACCACCTTGCAGAGCAAGGGGCGCTGGTTCGATCCCTGGCCTGGGAAGATCCCACGTGCTGTGGAGCGGCTGGACCGATGTGTCCAACTACCGAGCCAGAGCTCTGGAGCACATGCGCTCAGAGCCGGTGCTCTGCAGCGAGAGGTCACTGCGTTGGGAGGCCCACAAAGGCCCAAGAACAAAACTAAATGAAAGATCAATAGAAGTGGCCAAAAAAAAAAAAAAAAATTCTGAAAAACTGAGCAATAAGGGGCATTGTATCTTTTTCTAAGGCAGTTGAAGCCAAATGGTAAGTCATTCTCTTCATATCTTTTTAAAAATTTTTTATTTTATATTGGAGTACAGCTAATTAATAGGGTTGTGATAGTTTTAGGTGGATGGCAACAGGATTCAGCCATATGTACACACGTATCCGTTCTTCTCCAAACTCCCCTCCCATCCAGACTCTTATATAACATTGAGTAGAGTTCCATGTGCTGTACAGAAGGACCTTGTAGGTTATTTATTTAAAATACAGCAGTGTGTACATGTCGATTCCAAACTCCCTAGCTATCCCTTCCCCTCAGCCTTCCCCCTGGGGAACCATAAGTTTGGTTTCTATTGACTTGCAAATCTTAATGATTGTGAATGGAAGAGAAAGTTCAGAAACAGACATCAGTGATAGATTTATTCCTTTTTTTTTTGGCCACTTCTATTGATCTTTCATTTATTTATCTTTGTTCTTCAGCCTGTATGGGCCTCCCATCACAGTGGCCTCTCTCGCTGCAGAGCCCTGGCTCTGGGCGCATGCGCTCCAGAGCTCCAGCTCAGTAGTTGGACACATCAGTCCAGCTGCTCCATGGCCAGTGGGATCTTCCCAGGCCAGAGATTGAACCAGCACCTCTTGCACTGCAAGGCAGTGTCCTTTCCCACTGGACCATTAGGGAAGACCTATTCCATTTTTTGTAAGTTTTTTTTTTCTTTTGACTTTGCCCCATGTCAGCTTATAATTTCTAGTTGCCCAACCAGGCCCATGAATCCTTAGTTTCATGAACCCAGGCCCATGAATCCTTAGTTTCATGAACCCAGGCCCATGGCAGTGAAAGCACAGAGTCCTAACCACTGGACTGCCAGGAAATTTTAAAAATTTATTTATTTATTTATTTATATTTGGCTATTCTGGGTTTTCACTGCTGCCACAGGCGCTTCTCTAGTTGCAGGGAGTGGGGGCTACTCTCTAGTGGAGGTGAGTAGGCTTCTTGTTGTGGTAACTTCTCTTGCTGTGGAGCTCGAGCTCTAGGGCTCATGGCCTCCATAATTGCGGCTCCGAGGCTCTAGAGCACAGGCTCCATAGTTGTGGCTCACAGGCTTAGTTGCTCTGCAGCTGGGATCTTCCCGGCCCAGGGATCAAACCCCTGTCTCCTGCATTGGCAGGTAACCTCTTTACCACTGAGCTACCAGGGACCGCCCCCCACCCTGGGAATGTTTTATTCCATCTTTGAATTTGACCTTGGAAATCAACCTAAAACTATTGACAACCGATCACTTGACAACTTAACCACTGTTTTCAACTTAAGCCTTGACAATTTAAGTCACTTTCATCACCTCCATTCCTCAGAGGTTGTCTCTTCACTCTGGATTGTGTTCTGTGATAGAGGAGTTTTTTACCTTTGCTACAAGTATGGCTCCATCTTCATTCTTTCCCTGGTGTGTCTGTAGTTGCTTAGCATCATTTGTTATGGGGACTGACCTTTGCCCTTTGTGCCATCTTTGCCCCCGTGTCCATACATGTTATGTTATAGTTACAGTGTTGTTCCTGGTACTCTCATCTGTTTCATGTATCTATGCTTATGCCTGTACAGCAGCGTCTTGAGCCTGTATGGGCCTCTCGCTGCAGAGCCCTGGCTCTGGGCGCATGCGCCCAGAGCTCCAGCTCAGTAGTTGGACACATCAGTCCAGCTGCTCCATGGCCAGTGGGATCTTCCCAGGCCAGAGATTGAACAGCACCTCTTGCACTGCAAGGCAGTGTCCTTTCCCACTGGACCATTAGGGAAGACCTATTCCATTTTTTGTAAGTTTTTTTTTTCTTTTGACTTTGCCCCATGTCAGCTTATAATTTCTAGTTGCCCAACCAGGCCCATGAATCCTTAGTTTCATGAACCCAGGCCCATGAATCCTTAGTTTCATGAACCCAGGCCCATGGCAGTGAAAGCACAGAGTCCTAACCACTGGACTGCCAGGAAATTTTAAAAATTTATTTATTTATTTATTTATATTTGGCTATTCTGGGTTTTCACTGCTGCCACAGGCGCTTCTCTAGTTGCAGGGAGTGGGGGCTACTCTCTAGTGGAGGTGAGTAGGCTTCTTGTTGTGGTAACTTCTCTTGCTGTGGAGCTCGAGCTCTAGGGCTCATGGCCTCCATAATTGCGGCTCCGAGGCTCTAGAGCACAGGCTCCATAGTTGTGGCTCACAGGCTTAGTTGCTCTGCAGCTGGGATCTTCCCGGCCCAGGGATCAAACCCCTGTCTCCTGCATTGGCAGGTAACCTCTTTACCACTGAGCTACCAGGGACCGCCCCCCACCCTGGGAATGTTTTATTCCATCTTTGAATTTGACCTTGGAAATCAACCTAAAACTATTGACAACCGATCACTTGACAACTTAACCACTGTTTTCAACTTAAGCCTTGACAATTTAAGTCACTTTCATCACCTCCATTCCTCAGAGGTTGTCTCTTCACTCTGGATTGTGTTCTGTGATAGAGGAGTTTTTTACCTTTGCTACAAGTATGGCTCCATCTTCATTCTTTCCCTGGTGTGTCTGTAGTTGCTTAGCATCATTTGTTATGGGGACTGACCTTTGCCCTTTGTGCCATCTTTGCCCCCGTGTCCATACATGTTATGTTATAGTTACAGTGTTGTTCCTGGTACTCTCATCTGTTTCATGTATCTATGCTTATGCCTGTACAGCAGCGTCTTGATTACTTTGTAATATGTTTCGAATTTTGAGAATGACAGCCTCCATCTTCTATTCCAAGAGTATTTTGACTCTTTGGGATCCTTTGAGGTTCTCTAGGAATTTTAGTTTAGTTTTTTTTTTTAAAAAAAAAAAAACTGCACAAATTGCCTTTGAAATTTTGACAGGGATTCCATTAGAATCTAGAGAGCACTTTCAGTAATAAAGTCGTTTTAAGAATACTAAGTCTTCCATTTCATGAGTCCAGAGTGTCTTTTTATGTTTTTCTGTGTCCTATTTCTCTTCTCAAACTTTGGTAGTTTTCACTGAGCAAATCTTTCACCTCCTTGGTAATTTATTCCTCTTCTGTCTCTGCTGCTTTAGGAAATGATTGTATTCTAACTTTCTTTAGAATTTGTTCATTGTGTACATCAAACTAACTGAATTTTATGTGTTGATTTTGTTTGCTACTGTTTTTTTTTTTCTTTTCTTTTTTCTTTTGGCTGTGCCCTGCAGCTTATGGGATCTTAGTTTCATCACCAGGTTCAAAGGACTTGTTAACAAGATAAGACACTCGTTCTATACCAAAAAAAAAGAAAAAACACCAATATTTATTGGAGAATTATCTAGCTGACTTAAACATTAAAAGAAAATAGAAATAGAAACATCAGAGGATACATCACCAAACTGGATTTTGACCAATATCCAGACTCAAACATTGCTGGGAAGTCCTGCGTCACAGCCCATCAGCAGTCCCAGTTGGGAAAATGTCCCAGCAGGGCATCTGCTCCATGTGAGACTCCAAAGATTAGAGTTTAAGGTTCTCCGGTTATAATCCCCGGACACAAACTGATATCATCATCAATCTACGAGCAAATTGCAGCTCTGGTTTCATGTTCATGCTGTTTGTCTTGTAAAACCTGGAATGCCTGGGGCTTGATTGGCCAGCGCCCTTCCAGGGGCTCAACAGTCTCAAGATGAAAGGGTTTTACCTCGATTTGAAACTTAAACCTGGGGCCCAGACCTGATTGAATCCTGCTTGGGACTTGAACCCATGTGGCTGGAGCTTGAATTCCAGCCAAAACCCTATATGGGACTCAAACCCTCAATCCTTGGCTTAGGACTTGAACCCAGCCAGAACTCTGTTTGGGACTTGAACCCACGCTGCTGGGACTCGAACCCAGCCAAAACCCTGTTTGGGACTTGAACCCACATGACTGGGGCCTGAACCTAGCCAAAACCAGTTTGGGACTCGAACCGTAGTGCTAAGGCTCAACCCTAGGCAAAACCCTGCTTGGGGTAGTCAGGACTCGATCTCGGCCATAACCCTGTCTGGGACTCGAACCCACACAGCCAGGACTCAATCCAAGGTCTGGACCCACTGAGGCTCAGGTTGTTCATGCCTCAACGCAGAAAGAATTCAGCGAGAAGCAGAGTGACAGACAAGAAGAGGATTTATTGGAGTAAGGTACCTTTGGTAG